>NC_069439.1:32188342-32264754 GCF_026875155.1 Cherax quadricarinatus
TTTGGGGCTCCTTATAAAAAATTCATTTTGATCTTCGACTCTCAGTCTGGTTAGCGGCTTCTAAGAACTGGTCCTGGGTAGGAGGGCGGTAACTAGTTCCTACTAAGATGGGTTTGGTCTTGGGAAGCAGCACTTCAAACCATAGAATCTCCAGTTTATTGTTATTTAAATCAGGTCTTGGGTTGTAAGCTAAGTCATTTCTAATGTAGGCACATACTCCACCACCCTTTCTGTTCCTATCTAAGCGTTTTATATTGTAACCTTCTATTTTGACCTCGTCGTCAGTCACCGTATCATCCAACCAAGATTCAGAGATGGTTATAACTGCCGCCCTAATTTTGTTAGCTAGAATCCTAATCCTCTGCCAATTTAGGAAGAAGTGATCTTGCATTGACATGAATAAAGTGAAGGCCTGTTTTCATAAAACAATCATAATCATCAATATATGGCAATGGTCATTGTATTAAAATTAGGTAATCAATGTCATCACTGCTAAAGGGTAAATGTGCCAAAGTGCATTTGTTACACACAAAATGAATTCTGGCACCGTTGCTATAATTGTACATACATCCATCATGCACCCACCCCTTACACATTTTACATAAGGTGCCTTTTCTGTTTTTCATGCGTACTTTAGTACAGTGTATGCATCTGTTTGGTAGTGCTTGAGATAATAATGGCTGTATTGTCTCACATTGACCTATGTATGCATTACATATGGAGTTAAGGTTATCATCCCTAGCTAGTAGACCGTCATTATCGCCGTCATTTATCTGTCTGTTTTGCCTCTGCACAATAGTTTGAGGTCCTGGATTAATTTGGATATCAC
Organism: Cherax quadricarinatus; assembly: GCF_026875155.1. Lineage (NCBI taxonomy): Eukaryota > Metazoa > Arthropoda > Malacostraca > Decapoda > Parastacidae > Cherax > Cherax quadricarinatus. The sequence continues at coordinate 32,189,172 of NC_069439.1, forward strand.
CACTTAAGAGCGCTACAATAAGAGCTGTGTGCCACTGTTTTTGTTTGGGTATGCAGTGTTGCCATACCTTGTGGCGATAGTGAGGTTTACTTTTCTGGTAGGATGGCAACTGTTGGGCTTTTACTGTCCAGGGCACTGTTAATCCATTCACCTTTTCCAACCCCCATGACTGATTTCTTTCTTCATGGAATTGAAGAAGAAATATAAATATAATTATGGCAGCCTGTACCCCTCTAATGCCTGCCATTTTCACTCTTCGCTCTTTTACTCATATACAATAATATTTATTTCTCTTGTCCAGTCCCTAGTACACTTAGTATCTGCTTTAGCAATCACACTGAATTACTAGTAAAATTTCCTCTTCAAAACCCTCTTCACTGCTCACTTTTCCCTTAACTTCACAAAACCCTTACAGTTAACCCCTTATTACACACTCCCCTACCCACCTCACTTCACAGTCTGGCTTCACCAATTAACTTCTAACTCCTTTCCATTTTGGTAGACCAGAAAGGTTTAATCAATGGTTTTATCCTTCCAAATCCCCCTCAATTCCATTTATCGGGGGTTGTGTCGTGTTGTTGTCTCCTGACCTGGTCTGCTGACTCAGCCATTTTTAAAACACTGAGGGGAGTAACGCCACCTGACTTTCCTTGAGTTTATAGATATATTTGGCTTTTTCTGCTATGATTCTCTCACTGTACACTGGTCAGCTGAATATAGGTCAGCTACTGGCACTAAAATAACATTTTCTCTGTTCATTAGTCACGGCTACTGGCCCCTCTTATATTACTCTTTCTTACCATTTGGGAATTTTTTCACACAAAAAAAAAAAAGTTTTACTGATGCAGACTACTCATAAAAAAATTTATTGAAGAGGACATGGAACAAGTACCATTCTCCTTCCCTGTTTTGGGGGGCTTATAAGGAAAGCGGAGTGTAGCACGGGGCTAACGTGATATCACTCACTCGACTGCACCAAAAACCTAAAAACAAAAAAGTTATTTTCTCTAACGATTATCACACATAGCACAATGTGTAAAAAACCCTAGAAAACCCCAAAAAAAGAAAAGGGGCTTTTTCTAGTACCGGGGTTTGGGGTTAGCCATATATAATTTTTTGAAATATTCGATTCCCACCAGGAAAACTTTGGGTGTTTTATTTACACCTTTGTCTATGTTCACCTCAGAAAAATAATAAATAAATAATGTCCCCATTTTGCTCCGTTTTGCAATTTGGACTGGCAGCACGGGTATTGGAGGGTGACGTCATAGTTTACCTTGAGCACGCTAAAAAATGAACATTCTGCTACTGGAGCGCAATTTAAAAGGTACTTTTCGTCAGAAAGCAATCAAAATCAGTCTATTTTTTTAAATATATCTCCTTCTATCAAAGAGACCGAAAAAAACGAGAATATAACGTAAAAATCATAAAAAAATTTACCGCTAAGCCCCCACTAATGGCTGAGAAGTGAACCGCTTTTTAGGTCTGTTTTTTAATTTTTGTGAACGTGAAGAAGTATTTTTTCCATCATACTTTCCCCAAGTTTGAATAAATAACCCGCAAAAAACTGAGAAAAAATAATAGTAAAATATAATAATAAAATAATAATAATAATAAAAAAATAATAATATAATAAAAATAATAATAAAATAATACTTTATTAACTACACGTACATATACAAGGTATCAGGCCACCGGGAGTTTACCTGGAAGAGTTCCGGGGTAAACACCCTCGCAGCCCGGTCTGTGACAGGCCCCTGGTGGATCAAGCCTGATCAACCAGGCGTTACGTTGCTCACCAAACCAAAACGAGCCACAGCCCGGGGGTCAGGAACCGACTTTAAAGGGCTTGTCCATGCCCGCTTGAAGACGCCGGGGGGTTTTTTAACCCCCCTTAGTTTGCGGGGGGGCAGTTGAACATCCGGCTCCGACACTTATGTATGGCTCTTAAAATCTAGTGGCCCCCCGCTTTCATTGGGGGGGTTGCATCGTCGCCAAATCTTTTGTTTCATAGTAGTGATTTTTCTGTGCAAGTTCGGTAACCCCTCTAGGAGAGGGTTCCCAAACTTTTCAGCTTGTTTCCCAATTTTTAAAATGCCACATAAAGCATGTTCCCCTTTCACAAAATGTTTGTTATTTTTATATATATGGCTAAATTAAGTATACAGCCTGCATACTCTGCTAATCCTAGCAAAACCATTAAAACTAAGAAAACCCCACAACATTTTATATAAAAATTAAAAATAGCTACAAATTCACTAACAGTGGGGAAATACAACTAATAATGCACAGGGCATACAATACAACCAGCTTATTCCCTACCTGGGTGATGCCACAGATAAACTGCAGTGTGAAATAAGGCAGCCTCAGAAGTGAGTGACCGTACTGGGCAGGGCGACTAGGCTACGAGTGACTTTTTTCCGAAGCAACTTCAAAATACTTTTGGGGTTTTCCCCACACTTACTATAATTTCTTCTTTTCTAATACTGAAAATTTTTTTTGATGTTATTGTTATTTGTTTAACTTTTTTACTTACTAAATAGGTTTACTTTACAACTTTATATACAAACAAAGTTTAAAAATCCTCATACCGGGACCGCATTGTTTTTTGGATTTTCAAATTCATAACTTTTTTTTCTGTCACCCCTCCATTACCCCCCAAAAAAGGTTAAATTACCCCCGGGGGGTAATTTACCCCCAGTTGGGAACCATTGCTCTAGGATTTTCCGGGTGTATATAATCATGTATCTCCCCCCACCTGCTTTCCCGGAGGGAATACAGGTTCAGGAACCTCAAGCGCTCCCAGTAATTGAGGTGTTTTAATCTCCGTTAAGCATGCCGTGAAGGTTCTCTGTACTTTTTCTGGGTCAGTAATTTCCCTGCCTTGAAAGATGCTGTTAGTGGGCAGCAATATTCCAGCCTAGATAGAACAAGTGACCTGAAGAGTGTCATCATGGGCATGGCACCCCTAGTTTGATATCAGTGACATACTACTACATAGAAAGCCGCTTGTTATGCTGAGTATATCAAGCAAATTTGGTCAGTGTCCCAGGATAACACCCACACTAGCCGGCTAACACCCAGTTGCCCATTTACTGATGGTGAACATAGAAAACAGGTGTAAAGAAAACACACCCAATGTTTCTACCCTGGCTGGGAATAAAATATTTACCAAAAATCATATATGGCTAACCCAACCCCAGGTGCTAGAAATAAGCCACTTTTCTGACATTTTGGGTTATCCTGGGTTTCTCTACACACGTGCTGCTATTGGGGATAATCTATAAAGAGAAAATAGATTTTTGTTTCAGTTTTATGGTGCAGTACGAGTGTAATCATACCCCTTTGTGCTACACTCCGTTTTCTCTAATGTAAGCCACCAAGACAAGGATAGGAGAATGGTATTTGTACACCAATCCTCTTTATAACTCTGTCGAAATGCTGGGTGTTATGCCAAATATTATTCATTCTGGATTTATTTAACTTTTTTATTAGACCTGTCGGCCCTTCTTCCTCAGACCGAACCTAATTTACCCCCCCATTCTCCCCTCCCCTATCCCATCCTCCCCATCCTCCCCTTTTTCCTTTCCTCCTCCTCCTCCCCACCCCTCCCTTTTGCCCTTCCTCTTTTTGGCCTTTGGATTTTTTCCCACGGGAGCGCTATTTTCCTGGGAAAGGGGAAAGGACACCGGGTCCATCCCATTCCGTTGAGGTTCTTGGCAGTGGCTAGTGTGCCATGAAATCTGGATCACCTGGGGATGTCCCGATCCCTCTCTGGTATCCCGGAGTAGCTTTGGGTCCCTTTTGGGGCGACGGGTGTATCTCTGGAAGCCAACCTTTCGGATTCCGGGGGTGGTGGCCGAAGGAGGTATGCTTTGTGGCGGATATCCGGCCACCCTCTCTTTTGTCCTCCGAGGTAGCTCGGCAGATGTGAGGTTGCTATCCCTGATTGCTGGTTTACTGGCAAAAAGGGTAGGGTATGGCACGGGTTCCATGCTGCATCTGTGCTACTAGCGGTGCTGAGGTCCTCTTGGGCACGGGGGGAGTTTTCCCGGGCCCTTTCATTCCTCCTGGGAACTATTCCTCCAGGCTCCCCCCTTTTTTTATTCTTTTTTATTTTTCTTTTCTTTTCTTTTTTTTTTTTTCTTAAAAACAAAAAGCAAAGGAGTAACCTAACCATGGAGAACCCAATCCATGAACCCACTACCCCCGGGCCCCTTCTTGATACCGCACCCTATTCTGACCCTGCCTTGTGTTTAGACCACTCTTTGGACACTCCTGATGCCCCTGTACCTCTTTCTGGTGCTGTTTCCTCACCTGCTTCAGGTACCGGGGCTTCGACAAACTCCTTCGATTTGTCTGAACTCCGCTCTCCTTTGACTATGCTTCCGGCTTCTCCCTCTACTGTACGGCAATTTTCGAATCGCCCGCCCATTTCACGCCGGACCAACTCTGGTCCTACTCCTAAACACCAACGTCAATCTCCTGATGATGCTCCTTCGTTACCTTCCCATTCTACTCAGAAAAGACCGACACATCAAGCACTCCCTCTCCACGCTCAGTTTCGGACCACACAATGGACTAAATTCTTTACTTTAAGACCGACTTCTTCTGCCTACCTTTCTGACCATAGTATTGGCAAAGTGCCAATGTTGGTAGAGATATTTCATTTCATGCTCTCAAGAGCGGTACGTGCATCGTCACTGTCCAGAATGCTACCCAAGCTCATGATCTTTCTCTCCTTTCGAATATCGATACTACTCCTATCACTATTGAAAAACATCTTTCTCTCAATTCTTGTAGTGGTACTGTCATTCTGCCCCATACCATAGTCCAACAGAATTTCCAGTCATGTGGCAATGACATTCTTGAACAGCTGGAACTCCAGGATCTCCCAATCCTCAAAGTAGACACTTATGTCCTTCCTGCCCGGGGGCGGAGACGTTACCCTTGCAATGTGGCTCATTTAATTTTTGGGACAGCCGAGAACTCCCATCCTCTGTATATGTTGCGGACATGGGTTACAATTTCGAAAGGTGATACCTACACCACAACAAGTAGAAATTGCTGGTGTTTTGGTCACCCAGCGAATATTGCAGATCTATGGCCGAATGCCCAGTCTGTGGGCCGACAACCATTCTAATACATCTTGCAGTCAACCTCCATCTTGCCTTAATTGAAAATGAAGCTCACCCTTCATACTCCCGCCATTGCCAGGTCTACTTAAATGAACGTGAAATCCGTTGCCTCAAAGAGGCAGAAGGTCCCCTTATGCTATGGCATTTTACTCATCTCCGCCTCCAAGGGAGACTACCCCGTGTTTCTTATTCTCATGTTTCCAAACATCCCCCCACTTCTGGGGTCCCATCTTCTGCAGCCTCCTCTGTTGTTACCCCTCCCATAGCCACTCCGGCATCTAATTCTTTTGCTGTCCTTGGCTCTGACGTCCTGACTACAACTCAGTCTGTTCTCACATCTTCGCGTCCTTCCTCACAAGCCCCAGTATCGACAAGACCTCGTACAACACCTAATACCAATCGCCCCTCTACTTCCTGTTCCTTCTCTTCCCTCTCCTCCATCTTCACAACCCCATTCTTCGCAACGCTCTGTTCCTTCGCTGCTTGAAGTTTTCCCAGTGCCACCACACGTTGACTTTTCCTAACCCCTCTAGTCCGTAGGTGCCTTTACCTACAGATTCCTGGTATTTTCTTCATCGCCAATCATAGCCTATTTACAGTGGAATATCCGCGGCCTCAGGGGTAATCGGGGTGAGCTTCAAATGTTGTTTTCCCGGGTTTTTCCCCTGTTGGTGTTTTGCTTACAAGAACCAAAATTACACTCGGCTGTTTCCAACCTATCTCAGGCTATAATTTATTGTATCCTTCGGATTCTTTCTCAGTGGGACCTTTAATGAAAGTGCCCTTTTTTCTACGCAATGATATTCCGTACTGCCCAACTATTTGTCCATACCTCGCTACATTAACTGCAGCCCGTATCCACTGAATAAGTGGTTTACAATAGTTTTTTATATCTCTCTCCTTCTCGAGCATTTTCTATCCCAGACTTTGCCTTTCTTGTTTCATCCTTACCACCACCACTTCTGTTACTTGGTGATTTTAATGCCCACCTTTTCCCTCGGGGGGGGCTCCATTGTGACCATTTTGGCATCCAGTTGGAGGCTTTTCTCGCCCCCTCACCCCTCCATGTTTTAAATACGGGTACTCCACCCATTTTGATCCTCGTACTAAATACTCTCTCTTGCATCGATCTATCAGTCTGCCTTCCTCCACTGCACTAGACTTCACCTGGCTGTTCTACCGGACTTACATGACAGCGATCATTTTCCAATCTTTCTTACTTCTCCTTCCTATTCACCACCTTTCCGTAGCCCTCGCTGGCAATTTGATCGGGCAAATTGGGATCTTTACTCACACCTCACTGCTTTTAGTGGGGTTTCCCTTTTTCCCATCCTCCATTGATGAGCTCCTACACATCTTCTCGACGTCAGTTTATAACACAATTTCTCATTCTATACCCCAAACCTCAGGCAGGCATTCTCAGAAGTGCGTGCCTTGGTGGTCTCCTGCTTGTGCTCGTGCAGTACATTTGAAACTCGCTGCATGGGGCAGGTACCGGTACAATAGAACCTCTGAGAGACTTCTTGATTTTAAGCAGAAGCGTGCGATTGCTCGCCGTGTCATCCGTGAAGCTAAACGCACTTGTTGGCGAGACTATGTTTCCACCATCACCTCTGTTTCTTCTATGAGTGCAGTCTGGAAAAAAGTGAGGAAATTGAGTGGTAAATACTCTCCTGACCCGGCTCCTGTTCTACTGGTCGCTGGTGTTGACGTTGCCATTGAACTTGGCACACATCTGGTCCGTATTTCCCGAGGGCTCCATCTATGCCCCTCGTTTCTTTCCTCAAAGTCTGCCAGAGAGTTAGTACCCTTGGACTTTTCTTCTCTCAGAGAAGAACAGTATAATGTGCCTTTTACACTTCGAGAACTAGAGGCAACGCTCTCAGCTTGCCGATCATCGGCAGCTGGGCCTGACGACATTCATATTTGTATGTTACAACATTTACATCGGTCAGCCCTTGTAGTCCCCCTTACACCTCTTCAATCTTATTTGGGCACAAGGAGTTCTTCCCCAGCTGTGGAAATCTGCCATTGCTCTCCCTTTCCACAAACCGGGTACTACAGGACATGATGCCTCCCACTATCGTCCCATCGCTCTTTTCTAGTGCAGTTTGCAAAGTGATGGAGCGTCTCGTAAATCGACGTTTAATGTGGTATTTAGAGACACACAACAGTCTCTCTGCTAGTCAATATGGCTTTCGTATGGTCGTCTACCATAGACCCCTTACTTCGCTTGGATACGTATGTTCGTAATTTCCTTTGCGAATAATCACTCAGTTATTGCCATAAATTTTTTTACCCCTTTAGAAGGCATATGACACAACTTGGAGGGATAATATTTTGGCCCAGGGCCCCTTCCTTAGGCCTCCGAGGGAATCTACCATCCTTCCTTAAGAACTTTTTAAACTGACAGACATTTCCGGTTCGAGCAATAATGTTCTTTCCCCGGACTTTGTCCAAGCTGAAGGTGTCCCTCAGGGATGTGTTCTAAGCACAACACTTTTTCTCCTTGCTATAAATGATTTGGCCTCTGTTCTTCCACCCAATATTTGTTCAAACACTCTATGTTGATGACTTCGCTATTGCTTGTGCAGGCACTGGACTGTCATCTTATTGCAGTTTCTCTCCAGCATGCAGTCAACCATGTTTCCACTTGGGGGCCACCACGCATGGGTTTAAATTTCAATACCAAAACTCACCAAATTACTTTCACTAGAACGCTCTGTTATCTCCCATCATCCTTTTGTATCTCTGTGGCTCCCGTATCCCCGAACGTGATAAAAGTCAGTTTTCTAGGGCCCTTCTCTTTGACCGTAGGTTATCCTGGAAACCTCACATTAAATCTCTGAAGGCAACTTGTCACAGCCGGCTAAACCTTCTTAAAACCCTTGCTCATCTTTCCTGGGGAGCTGATCGTCGAACTCTGCTTTGCCTACATTCAGCCCTCGTTTTAATCGAAACTCGATTTTGGTGACCAGATTTATTCCGCGGCCTTTCCTGCTACTCTCTCTAGCCCCTTTAAATCTATCATCACCTAGGATTACGTTTGTGCCTTGGTGCTTTTCGCTCTTCCCCTGTTGAGAGCCTCTATGCAGAAGCGAATGTTCCATCCTTGTCTGATTGCCGTGATGCCCATTGCCTTTTGCTACTATGTACGCTCTCCACGATCTACACAATCCTTCCATTTATAGATGGTCACCGATGTTAGCAGACATTCTTTATTCATTCGCCGCCCCTGTTTGCTCCGTCCCTTTTCTCTTCAACCTACATTCACTCTTGTCTTTTCCCCTTTAGTTACCACCTTTATATGTTCAGTAGCATCCACTTTTCTCTACCCCCCTGGGAAGTTCCAGCTGTTCGGGTCTGTTCATTCTCACTCCTTGCTCGAAAGCTCACTGCCTATGTGGCTTCCCGCTCTCTTTTTCTTGATCACTCCACTCCCATTCTCATGCCACCGCTGTGTACACAGATGGCTCTAAGTCTTCAGACAGCATCGGGTTTGCAGCAGTGTTTCCGGACAGCGTCGTGTGGGGCATTTACTATCTTTACTAGCATTTTTACTGCTGAACTGTAGCCATTCTTGCAGCACATTATTCGTATCGCAACTATGCCTGTGTCATCATTTGTGGTAGTCTCAGACTCCCTTAGTGCTCTACAGGCTATATTTAAAATTTGATACATCTCACCCCCTAGTTCTCCGTATCCAACTTTGGCTACGCTGTATCTCTACGAAGCATAGAGATATTATTTTTTTTTTTGTCCCTGGTTTATGTCGACATACAGGCAATGAACAGGCAGACACTGCTGCACGGTCAGCAGTACATGACCTACCAATTTCCTATAGAGGGGTTCCCATTTCTGGGACTATTTTGCTACAATAGCTGCCCACCTTCACGCCATTGGCAACAACGTTGGTCCCAAATCTGCTTGGGAACAAACTTCATTCTATTAAACTGAGCATAGGTTACTGGCCGTCTTCTTGTCATCAGTGCCGTGGTTTGGGGGACCACTCTCTCCCGTCTTCGCATTGGCCAACACTCGTCTTAAATCACGGGTATCTCATGGAGAGGCACCCTGTACCTCTCTGTGAGCAGTGACAAGTTCCAGTATCGAATAGCCACATTCTGTTAGACGCCCTCTCTATCAACTAGCACGCAGAATTTACCCCCAACGCCGTCTTCGTTCTACTACTCTCTCTTTACCCTTTCCCCTTTTTGCTGATGGACCCTCCTTTAATCCTGACTCTCTCATTGACTTCTTTACAACGACTGATTTACTCCACAAACTCTGATGATGATACCTTATGCACTCCCCTCAGCCCTTTCTAGCTCAGTCTCTTGCTGCCCTTTACCCTTTCACCACCCACTGCTCCGCTGTTATCCGTAACCTATTACTCATCCACCTCCCATTTGCCACCTGATGCCCTCGCTTCCTTCCTGCCCTGAAGCTGTATAGCCCTTGTGGCTTAGCGCTTCTTTTTGATAATAATAATAATAATAATAATAATAACATGTTTTATGTTATTTATATTGTTTATTATGTCATATTAGTTCAATTGTGATAGGCAAATAAGCTGTAGTGTTGATATTAGAGTAATAATAAAGCATATTCTCCTGCATCACGAGACTGAGCTCATGGCAACCAAAAGTGGCTTCAAAGCCACCTTATCTTTAATGGACAATGTACTGTGTCGGTGCTTTACATAATGAGAAGCATTTCTTTTATTCATTGGAACCATGGGTAGGGCTAAACATAAGCAGGTTAAAACAATAACTGGAGAAAAAGAAATTGGAATGACTTATGCAGCAATTAGCACCACCAAACAGTACCAGCACGTTGGTGTGGCGACCCCGGGGAAAATTTTAAATTATGCTTTGCCAAAATTAGTGCCGAATAACTGAAGGAACCGAATAACTGATTGCCGGATTTGTGATGGCGGACCTGTAGTCCCTTTTCTGTATGCAAAACTATTGTTATTCTCCATAAAATGTATTTTTTTGTTAACATTTCCCATAGGAAATAATGTAAATCCAATTAAACCATTCCAGACACCCAAAAATATTAACAAAAAAATACATTTTAATAGAGAATACAATAATTTTTTCATACAGAAAAGGGACTACTAAATTCGAATCGCCATGCAGGTGAGTGTAGGTCTATGTTTGGACAGTTTAAGGGGTTTAAACTGTCCAAACGTAATCTACATTCACCTGTGTGGCACTTCGAAAATTTTTTAAAAATAAAAAAATCGTTTTCTGTTTTTAAATTGAAGAGGGCAATTTTCTGTGTGGTATAAGACCAAAAAAATTTTTTAGGACCAGTACCTACCAATATATAAGAATACTAATTTGTTTCTGGATGCTCACCTGATGGCAACATCCATAATATAATAATAATAGTTTATTTAGACTTAATACATAGTTGTACAGTGGACCCCCGCATAACGATCACCTCGGAATGCGACCAATTATGTAAGTGTATTTATGTAAGTGCGTTTGTACATGTATGTTTGGGGGTCTGAAATGGACTAATCTATTTCACAATATTCCTTATGGGAACAAATTCGGTCAGTACTGGCACCTGAACATACTTCTGGAGTGAAAAAATATCGTTAACCGGGGGTCCACTGTACAAGGTATTATAGTATTTGGGTGTACATGTCAAAGGCACCTTGTATGCAGAGCATTATGGGCAGGCTTAAAATTAGCTTATGATTAATGGAACAGTTATAGTAAACAATTTACAATATCAAGTACAATTGCGTATTTTAAACAATGAAATTTGAACAATTTAATTTTGAAGCATTATAGTCTTACAATTTTGTAACACTACAATGAATAATATAACAAAATGATCAATTTACTATATGTAGTCATACAATTTATTAATCAGATCTAATCAAATCAAACGATGATCTGTAGTGCAGTAACAGTTCATATGGTCATTAGATGAGTTACATTTCATTCAAGAGAATGGATTATTCTATTAGGTAATGCTATAATAACATAGTTTGGTAAGGTTTCTCTAATTATACAACTGGGTTATACATTCATGAAATATAAGTTATTCAATATTTGCATTAGATTAGAAATGAGAATTTATTGATCTTTGAGTATTTATTTATGGGGTCCTAAGGCTAGGGGAGTTACACAGTGAGTAATGATATTTTGAGGCAGTAGAAAGTGATTTGTTAACTATGTAGGTAAAGTTAAATTAAGTACTGTGTATTTAGTTTTGGGTGAGTAGGTGGTTTTTTAGAAGTCTTGAATTGATATACAGTGTTTCTCTAGTAAGCACTGATAATGAGTTCCAAATATTTCTGCCTTTTATGTGCATTGAGTTTTTACATAGTGTGAGATAGACACGGGGAACATCAAAGAGTGATCTGTGTCTTGTGTTATGGTCCTGTGTTCTGTTAAGGTTGGTAAGAAGTTTGAGGGGAGGGTTTATATCTGAGTTTAGTGTTCTATGTATGTAGTACATACAATAATAAGTGTGGATGATTTGTACGGTAAGTTTAGACTTTTGAATATTAGTGGTGTGAGGGAAAAGTTCAATAGATAGGAGTAGCGAGGGAGTATATAGTAACAATAGTTTCATTGCCGGCTACTTGTTAAGGTAGGGTAAGTCTAACTCCTGCTATTCCCCCCCCCCTTTTTTCCCCCTCCCCGAAAGTGATAGTTTGATTGCCGGCTGCTTGTTAAGGTAGGGTCAGTCTAGCTCCCGCTATCCCTTCTCCTCCCTCTTCCGCCCCCTCCCCGAAAGGTGACGTGTGGGGCTCCGGTCAAACAGTAAATCACTCGACTCACAGCTCCCAACACTACTCTTGAAAAGACAGAGAGGGTCACCTGCTAATCAACGAGTAGAACTGAAGGAGATGGACTAACGTCCTGGAGACGTCCCATATTGTATTTACTTGCCTGTGCATATGTATGATGAATCAGGACGTAACCCCTCATCATTGCAGCAGTACAAAACCTGATTTCCTGTCATCAGGAGAGATTATTTACAGCCACAAGAACGAGCCAGTAGGTTTTCACCAACACCTGTGACCCCCCCCCACATCATCGGCAACGTTTTTGTTTTTATATATATATAAAATATAATATATATATATATATATATATATATATATATATATATATATATATAATATATATATATATATATATATTTTATATAATTATAGCGTTGAATTCAGTTATCATTTATATTTTTCATTTTTCATTTTCTTTAATGTAGGATTAATATTTCATATTTAAGTGTTTTATATTTTAGATTTTCTAAATAATAAATTGTTTATGTTTGTCAGTTTTTGTTCTCTTTCTGTTCATTAATTTTCCTGAGGAGGAGCCAGCCTTCGTAATACTGACTGAAGTTGTTACAGGGCTGAGTAAGCCTTCACAAGTGGCGACCTTGCCAGGATCAACTCCACTGAATCAAGATCCAACTCCATCTCAACTTCAACTTCAATGCTGCATACCACAGACAGTTACCACCAGCCATGAGTAATCATTCTCTATGGTAGGACTGCAGTACAGGTATTTAAAAGATTTGGTGATTGTTATAGTCTCAATTTATTGTAAGTCAAGTCAGGCAGGATATAATATTTAATTCTGCCACCTTTTTGTTCGAGCTTGAAACACTTTGGAGGATTAGACTTTAGGGACCCGAGATTTTCCAGTGACAATTTGTTTCATTGAGCTCTTTATTTTATCAAGGGAACTGTCGTAGGACACTCTTGATTTGTTGGTGAGAAGATTGGGTGGTCAAGTGACCCCATTCTACTTACTGTTTGCTCAGAGCCGGCATAGAACCCTTCGTTTTCATTAATACATATTGTTTAATTGAAACAAGGATCGAGCCCTCTGGTTTATTTACAGTTTGAGCGGAGCAGGAATTGAACCCTCTGTTTTCTTTAATACCCGTTTCATTTCCCCTGATAGTTTAAGTTATTCTTGCAAGTATGGAGGAATACCAGTTTTGGATGAATGCTGGAAGTAAGTTAGGAATAACAGGGAAAAATTTAGAATCTTTCATTAGTGCTAAGATCCAGGGAAGACTTGAAAGAGAGAGAATTGAGAGAGAAGACAGTTAGAAAGGGAAAGAGAAGAAGAAAAGGAGAGAGAGAGAATCAAAAGAGAAGAGAAAAAGGAGAGAGAGAGAATTGAGAGAGAAATCCAAGAAAGACAGAAAGAGAGAGAGAAGACAAAAAGGAGCGTGTTAGACTTGATCGTGAGGAGAGAGCTGGAGTATGTGAATAACAAGTTAAATTAAGAGAACTTGAGGAAAGAGCAAAGGATAGAGAAGTTGAGGAAAAAGCTATAGAACGTGAGGAAAAAGCTAGAGAACATAAGGAAAAAGCTAGAGAACGTGAGGAAAAAGCTAGAGAACTTGAGTTAATAGAGAGAAAAAAGGATCGCAAGCTCGAAAAAGCTCACCTTGAATTAGAGAATAAAAAGTTAACTCTTACACAACAACAATTAGAGGAAGGAGTAATTGAACATCATGCAGTTAGTGCACATATTCCAACACCTAATTTACCTCCTTTCACAGAGGGTGAAGACATTACTTCATACATTATCAGGTTTGAAAATACCGCTACCCTCTGTGAATGGCCTGCTGACACCTGGGCTACCAGGTTAGGAATGTTATTTTCTGGTACAGCTTTGAATATCTGTGCAACTTTGTCGCAGGATATCATATGTAATTATAACCTACCGAAGAAGGCAATCCTTAAAGCATATCAAAAAACCACAAATTCTTACAGGAAAGATTTCAGGTATGCCACCTTACAGCATGGCCAAAACTTTCAGCAGTTACAAGTAACACTCGTTTGTTCGACTTTTGGATAGAGAGTTCAGGAATTGATCACAGTTATGAATCTTTTAGAGACTTCATGGTTGCTGACCAGTTCCTGACAGCTCTTCCTCACCAGATATGAACATTCATCAGAGAACGAAACCTGATTAAAGCTGATGAAGTTGCTGAGGCAGCTGACTTGTATGCTGAGTCTCACAATTCCTATAAAGACGTAAAGGGATCGAACCCTAAGGGCAAGGGATCATCAGACCTTAAGAAATCAAAGCCTCTAGTGGAAAGTAAAGTGACTTCTTTTATTCCTGTTTGTCATTTGTGTGGTGTTAAGGGACATAAACGTCAAGATAGTCCTTCTAAGAAGGTCCATAAAGGTGGAAGATGTTTTAAAGACTGTAATTACCAAGCACCCTTCTGTTCAGGAACAGTTAATGGACTTAATATATCTACCATTTTACGAGACACTGGATACACATGTATAGTCATTTCTGATAAGCTGTTCCCTAACATTAAAGAAACTCATTCCTCTGCTATACTTTCAGACTACTTGGGCTGTACGGACACTTTTCCTACCATCCGTTGTTACATTAGGTCTAAATGGTTCACAGGTTGGTCTGAAGCCGTACTAGCTCCCAACACTTCTTGCTCCATACTAATAGGTAATGTAAAAGGTGCCATTCTTCCTTCTGAGGTTGACCTTTCATCACCAAAGGTGGACATAAGCTTTTCAGATCCTGAATCCATGAATTTTAGCTAAAAAATCAGGTTTGTCTGAAGTGTTCTAAATGCTCTAAATCGTCGAAATATGCAGTAAAACATCATTTTGCCATATTTTTCGATTTTTTCAATGCTTTCGGTAATTTAAAAAATATATGAAATATATGAAATACCTGAAATATATGAAATACCTGAAGCATTGAAAAAATCGAAAATATGGTAAAATGATGTTTTACTGCATATTTCGACGATTTGGAGCATTTAGAACACTTTTCAGACAAACCTGATTTTTTAGCTAAAATTCATGGATTTTCAAACTTTTTTATCAGAATTACTTATTGAACTGAATTTTATGCTGAAAGTAACTTAAATATGACATTTTAGTGTAGTATTGTGTCAATACTACTGTAGGCATACTATCGAAGATACGGTACTATGTTCCACAGTCAGCCCTCCTGGCCCTATATCACTCTCTTATTTACCCCTATCTCACCTATGGAATTTGTGCATGGGGCTCAACAACAATTAACCATCTCAGACCACTAATTACCCAACAAAAGGCTGCAGTTAGAATGATAACAAATTCTCACTACAGGCAGCACACTCCACCAATATTCAATACACTAAACCTACTCACCATACAAAACATCCATACTTATTACTGCACCTATTACATACATAGAACACTTAACTCTGATATTAACCCTCCCCTCAAACATCTCCTTGCCAACCTCAACAGAACACATGACCATAACACAAGGCACAGATCACTCTTTGATGTTCCTCGTGTTCATCTCACACTATGCAAAAACTCAATGCACATAAAAGGCCCTAAAATCTGGAATTCATTACCTGTAAATATAAAAGAAACACTACCTGTTTAAAATTCAAGTCTCTACTCAAAGATCACTTACTCACCCAAAACCAAATAAATACTGAATAACTGAACCTTATAAATTGTATATCTTAAATGTTTCTCACAATTATATCACATAAATGTTAAACCTAAAACCGAATCTAACTTTATTATTTTTTAAATACACTACCTAACAGAATCCTTCATATGACCTGTCTTTGTAATACTCACTTGTGCTTTATAGTAATCTGTTTACATTAATGTTTTATCACTGACTTCATCATTGCTTAGTTAATCTTAAGTTAATTTTAAGCCAGCCTGTAATGCTATGCATAGTATAAGTGGCTTTGGCATGCTGCTCTTATCTGTATTTTTTTTTGTACCTCTGTATGTGTGCTCAAATTTATAAATAAATAAATAAATAAATAAATACATATTTCAAATGTGAAAATCCATGTATTTTAGCTAACAAATAAGGTTTGTTTGAAAAGAGCTCTAAATGCTCCAAATCATCGAAATATGCGGTAAAACATCATTTTACCATATTTTTCGAATTTTTCAATGCTTTTGCCATTTTTTAAAATACCTGAAGCATTGAAAAAATCGAAAAATATGGTAAAATGACGTCTTACTGCATATTTCGACTATTTTCAGCATTTAGAGCACTTTTCACTTAAACCTTACTTTTTAGCTAAAATACATAGAATTTCACACTTGAAATATTTATTGACACAATTCTACAATAAAATGTCATATTTAAGTTACTTTCAGCATAAAATTCAATTTCATCAGCAATTCTGATAAAAAAGCTTGAAAATCCATGAATTTTAGCTAAAAAATCAGGTTTGTCTGAAAAGTGTTCTAAATGCTCTAAATCGTCGAAATATGCAGTAAAACATCATTTTGCCATATTTTTCGATTTTTTCAATGCTTTCGGTATTTTAAAAAATATATGAAATTTATGAAATACCTGAAATATATGAAATACCTGAAGCATTGAAAAAATCGAAAAATATGGTAAAATGATGTTTTACTGCATATTTCGACGATTTGGAGCATTTATAACAAATTTCAGACAAACATGATTTTTTAGCTAAAATTCATGGATTTTCAAACTTTTTTATCACAATTACTGGTGGAATTGAAATTTTTGAGCCTTTTCAACATTTTAAAGTATATTACATATTTTTGAAAAGCCCTTAAAATTTCGATGAAATTCAGAAATAATTTTGAATATTTTGTATATTTTTTAAAAAAAAAGCAAAACTTTGAAAAAATCGAAAAATATGGCAAAATGATGTTTTACTGCATATTTCAAGGATTTAGAGCATTTAAAACACATTTCAGACAACCCTGATTTTTTAGCTAAAATTCATGGATTTTCAAGCTTTTTTATCAGAATTACTGATGGAATTGAAATTTTCGAGCCTTCTCAACATTTTAAAGTATATTACATATTTTTCAAAAAGCCCATAAAATTTCGGTGACATTCAGAAATAATTTTGAATATTTCATATATTTTTTTTAAAATACTTCAAGCATTGAAAATATCGAAAAATATGGCAAAATGATGTTTTACTGCATATTTCGATGATTTAGAGCATTTAGATCACTTTCCAGACATACCTGATTTTTTAGCTAAAATTCATGGATTTTCAAACTTTTTCATCAGAATTACTTATGGAATTGAATTTTATGCTGAAAGTAACTTAAATATTACATTTTAGTGTAGTATTGTGTCAATACATATTTCAAATGTGAAAATCCATGTATTTTAGTTAAAAAGTAAGGTTTGTTTGGAAAGTGCTCTAAATGCTCCAAATCGTCGAAATATGCAGTAAAACATCATTTTACCATTTTTCTAGATTTTTTCAATGCTTTTGCCATTTTTAAAAATATCTGAAGCATTGAAAAAATCGAAAAATATGGTAAAATGATGTTTTCCTCCATATTTCGACGATTTTCAGCATTTATAGCACTTTTCAATTAAACCTTACTTTTGAGCTAAAATACATGGAATTTCACACTTGAAATATTTATTGACACAATTCAACAATAAAATGTCATATTTAAGTTACTTTCAGCATAAAATTCAATTCCATCAGCAATTCTGATAGAAAAAGCTTGAAAATCCATGAATTTTAGCTAAAAAATCAGATTTGTCTGAAAAGTGTTCTATATGCTCTAAATCGTCGAAATATGCAGTAAAACATCATTTTGACATATTTTTCGATTTTTTCAATGCTTTCGGTAATTTAAAAAATATATGAAATATATGAAATACCTGAAATATATGAAATACCTGAAGCATTGAAAAAATCGAAAAATATGGTAAAATGATGTTTTACTGCATATTTCGACGATTTGGAGCATTTATAACACTTTTCAGACAAACCTGATTTTTTAGCTAAAATTCATGGGTTTTCAAACTTTTTTATGAGAATTACTGATGGAATTAAAATTTTCTAGTCTTTTCAACATTTTAAAGTATATTACATATTTTTCAAAAGCCCTTAAAATTTCAATGAAATTCAGAAATAATTTTGAATATTTCGTATATTTTTTTTTAAAAATAGCAGAAGCATTGAAAAAATCGAAAAATATGGCAAAATGATGTTTTATTGTATGTTTCGACGATTTAGAGCATTTAGAACACTTTTCAGGAAAACCTGATTTTTTATCTAAAATTCATGGATTTTCAAGTTTTTTTTTTTATCAGAATTAATGATGGAGTTGAAATTTTCGAGCCTTTTCAACATTTTGAAGTATATTACATATTTTTCAAAAAGCCCATAAAATTTTGATGAAACTGAGAAATCATTTTGAATATTCCATATATTTTTTTAAAAATACCTAAAGCATTGAAAATATCGAAAAATATATCAAAATTATGTGTTACTGCATATTTCGACGATTTAGAGCATTTAGAACACTTTCCAGACAAACCTGATTTTTTAGCTAAAATTCATGGATTTTCAAGCTTTTTTATCAGAATTACTGATGGAATTGAATTTTATGCTGAAAGTAACTTAAATATGACTTTATAGAATAGTATTGTGTCAATACATATTTCAAGTGTGAAAATCCATGTACTTTATCTAAAAAGTATGGTTTGTTTGAAAAGAGCTCTAAATGCTTCAAATCGTCGAAATATGCAGTAAAACATCATTTTACAATATTTTTCGATTTTTTTCAATGCTTTTGCTATTTTTAAAAATACCTGATGCATAGAAAAAATCGAAAACTATTGTAAAATGATGTTTTACTGCATATTTCGACGATTTTCAGCATTTAGAGAACTTTTCGATTAAACCTTACTTTTTAGCTGAAATACATGGAATTTCACCCTTGAAATATTTATTGACACAATACTACACTGAAATGTCATATTTAAGTTACTTTCAGCATAAAATTAAATTCCATCAGTAATTCTGATAAAAAGCTTGAAAATCCATGAATTTTAGCTAAAAAATTAGGTTTGCCTGAAAAGTGTTCTAAATGCTCTAAATAGTCGAAATATACAGTAAAACATCATTTTGACATATTTTTCGATTTTTTCAATGCTTTTGGTATTTTTAAAAAAATATATGAAATATGTTAAATACCTGAAATATAGGAAATACCTGAAGCGTTGAAAAAATCGAAAAATATGGCAAAATGATGTTTTACTGCATATTTCGCCGATTTGGAGCATTTAGAACACTTTTCAGACAAACATCATTTTTTAGCTAAAATTCATGGGTTTTCAAACTTTTTTATCAGAATTACTGATGGAATTGAAATTTTCGAGCCTTTTCAACATTTTAAAGTATATAACATATTTTTCAAAAGTCCTTAAAATTTCGATGAAATTCAGAAATAATTTTGAATATTTCGTATATTTCTTTTTAAAAATAGCAAAACATTGAAAAAATCGAAAAATATGGCAAAATGAAGTTTTACTGCATGTTTCGACGATTTAGAGAATTTAGAACACTTTTCAGGCAAACCTGAATTTTTACCTGGAGTTTACCTGGAGAGAGTTCCGGGGGTCAACGCCCCCGTGGCCCGGTCTGAGACCAGGCCTCCTGGTGGATCAGAGCCTGATCAACCAGGCTGTTGCTGCTGGCTGCAAGCAAACCAACATACGAGCCACAGCCCGGCTGATCCGGAACTGACTTTAGGTGCTTGTCCAGTGCCAGCTTGAAGACTGCCAGGGGTCTGTTGGTAATCCCCCTTATGTGTGCTGGGAGGCAGTTGAACAGTCTCGGGCCCCTGACACTTATTGTATGGTCTCTTAACGTGCTAGTGACACCCCTGCTTTTCATTGGGGGGATGGTGCATCGTCTGCCAAGTCTTTTGCTTTCGTAGTGGGTGATTTTCGTGTGCAAGTTCGGTACTAGTCCCTCTAGGATTTTCCAGGTGTATATAATCATGTATCTCTCCCTCCCGCGTTCCAAGGAATACAGGTTTAGGAACCTCAAGCGCTCCCAATAATTGAGGTGTTTTATCTCCGTTATGCGCGCCGTGAAAGTTCTCTGTACATTTTCTAGGTCGGCAATTTCACCTGCCTTGAAAGGTGCTGTTAGTGTGCAGCAATATTCCAGCCTAGATAGAACAAGTGACCTGAAGAGTGTCATCATGGGCTTGGCCTCCTAGTTTTGAAGGTTCTCATTATCCATCCTGGTCATTTTTCTAGCAGATGCGATTGATACAATGTTATGGTCCTTGAAGGTGAGATCCTCCGACATGATCACTCCCAGGTCTTTGACGTTGGTGTTTCGCTCTATTTTGTGGCCAGAATTTGTTTTGTACTCTGATGAAGATTTAATTTCCTCATGTTTACCATATCTGAGTATTTGAAATTTCTCATCGTTGAACTTCATATTGTTTTCTGCAGCCCACTGAAAGATTTGGTTGATGTCTGCCTGGAGCTTTGCATGTGTCTGCAATGGAAGACACTGTCATGCAGATTCGGGTGTCATCTGCAAGGAAGACACGGTGCTGTGGCTGACATCCTTGTCTATGTCGGATATAAGGATGAGGAACAAGATGGGAGCGAGTACTGTGCCTTGTGGAACAGAGCTTTTCACCGTAGCTGCCTCGGACTTTACTCTGTTGACGACTACTCTCTGTGTTCTGTTAGTGAGGAAATTATAGATCCATCGACCGACTTTTCCTGTTATTCCTTTAGCACGCATTTTGTGCGCTATTACGCCATGGTCACACTTGTCGAAGGCTTTTGCAAAGTCTGTATATATTACATCTGCATTCTTTTTGTCTTCTAGTGCATTTAGGACCTTGTCGTAGTGGTCCAATAGTTGAGACAGACAGGAGCGACCTGTTCTAAACCCATGTTGCCCTGGGTTGTGTAACTGATGGGTTTCTAGATGCGTGTGATCTTGCTTCTTAGGACCCCTTTTAAAGATTTTTATGATATGGGATGTTAGTGCTATTGGTCTGTAGTTCTTTGCTGTTGCTTTACTGCCCCCTTTGTGGAGTGGGGCTATGTCTGTTGTTTTTAGTAACTGTGGGACGACCCCCGTGTCCATGCTCCCTCTCCATAGGATGGAAAAGGCTCATGATAGGGGCTTCTTGCAGTTCTTGATGAAGACAGAGTTCCATGAGTCTGGCCCTGGGGCAGAGTGCATGGGCATGTCATTTATCGCCTGTTCGAAGTCATTTGGCGTCAGGATAACATCGGATAGGCTTGTGTTAATCAAATTTTGTGGCTCTCTCATAAAAAATTCATTTTGATCTTCGGACTCTCAGTCTGGTTAGCGGCTTGCTAAAAATGAGTCATATTGGGACTTGAGTAGCTCACTCATTTCCTTGTTGTCATTCGTGTAGGACCCATCTTGTTAAGTAGGGGCCCAATACTGGACGTTGTTCTCGATTTTGATTTGGCATAGGAGAGAAATACTTTGGGTTTCTTTCGATTTCATTTATGGCTTTTAGTTCTTCCCACGATTCCTGACTCCTAAAGGATTCTTTTAGCTTAAGTTCGATGCTTGCTATTTTCTCTGACAGTGTCTCCCTACGCATTTCAGATATATTGACCTCTTTTAGCCGCTCTGTTATTCTTTTCCGTCGCCTGTAAAGGGAGCGCCTGTCTCTTTCTGTTTTACATCTACTCCTCCTTTTTCTTATAGAATAAGCCTTGGCATACATCGAGTGCTACCGAGTTAATCTGTTCTAGGCATAAGTTGGGGTCTGTGTTGCTTAGTATATCTTCCCAGCTATACCGGTTAGGACTTGGTTTACTTGGTCCCACTTTATGTTTTTGTTATTGAAGTTGAATTTGGTGAATGCTCCTCGTGACTAATCTCATTATGTCGGTCTGGGGCTCCGCGCATACATGACTGAACCTCAATTATGTTGTGATCTGAGTATATTGTTTTTGATATGGTGATTATTTCTTATCAGATCATCATTGTTAGTGAAGATGAGTCTAGTGTATTCTCCAGTCTAGTAGGCTCTATTATTTGCTGGTTTAAATTGAATTTTGTGCAGAGATTTAAAAGCTCGCGTGAGTGTGAGTTTTCATCAGAGCTGCCTCCTGGTGTTATTACTGCAACAATATTATTTGCTATATTCCTCCATTTTAGGTGCCTTAAGTTGAATCCCCCAGGAGCAAGATGTTGGGTGCAGGAGCTGGAAGGTTTTCCAGACAGTGGTCAATTTTTAACAGCTGTTCCTGGAATTGCTGGGATGTTGCATCCGGAGGCTTGTAGACTATCACAATGACTAGGTTTTGGTTCTCGACCTTTACTGCTAAAACTTCCACTACATCATTTGAGGCATTTAGCAGTTCTGTGCAAACAAGTGACTCTGCAATGTACAGGCCAACCCCCCCCTTTTGCCTGTTCACTCTGTCACATCTGTATAGGTTGTAACCTGGGATCCATATTTCGTTGTCCAAGTGATCCTTTATGTGGGTCTCAGTGAAAGCCGCGAACATTGCCTTTGCCTCTGCAAGCAGTCCACGGATGAAAGGTATTTTGTTGTTTGTTGCTGGCTTTAGACCCTGTATATTTGCAAAGAAGAATGTTATCAGACTGGTGGTATTGTTGGTACTGGGGGGGGGATTTTAGCTAAACTTCATGGATTTTCAAGCTTTTTTTATCAGAATTAACTGATGGAACTGAAATTTTCGAGCCTTTTCAACATTTTAAAGTATATTACATATTTTTCAAAATGCCCATAAAATTTCGATGAAATTGAGAAATCATTTTGAATATTCCATACATTTTTTAAAAAATACCTAAAGCATTGAAAATGTCGAAAAATATGGCAAAATGATCTGTTACTGCATATTTCGACGATTTAGAGCATTTAGAACACTTTTCAGACAAACCTGATTTTTTATCTAAAATTCATGGATTTTCAAGCATTTTTATCAGAATTACTGATGGAATTGAAATTTTCGAGCCTTTTCAACATTTTAAAGTATATTACATATTTTTCAAAAAGCCCGTAAAATTTCGATGAAATTCAGAAATCATTTTGAATATTTCATATATTTTTTAAAAAATACCTAAAGCATTGAAAATTTCGAAAAATATGGCAAAATGATGTTTTACTGCATATTTCTACGATTTAGAGCATTTAGATCACATTTCTTACAAACCTGATTTTTTAGCTAAAATTCATGGATTTTCAAACTTTTTTATCAGAACTACTTATGGAATTAAATTTTATGCTGAAAGTAACTTAAATATTACATTTTAGTGTAGTATTGTGTCAATACATATTTCATGTGTGAAAATCCATGTACTTTAGCTAAAAAGTAAGGTTTGTTTGAAAAGTGCTCTAAATGCTCCATATCGTCGAAATATGCAGTAAAACATCATTTTACCATATTTTAAGATTTTTTCAATGCTTTTGCTATTTTTAAAAATATCTGAAGCATTGAAAATATCGGAAAATATTGTAAAATGATGTTTTACTGCGTATTTCGACGATTTTCAGCATTTAGAGCACTTTTCAATTAAACCTTAGTTTTTAGCTAAAATACACGGAATTTCACACTTGAAATATTTATTGACAAAATACTACACTAAAATGTCAAATTTAAGTTACTTTCAGCATAAAATTCAATTCCATCAGTAATTCTGATAAAAAAGCTTGAAAATCCATGAATTTTAGCTAAAAAATCAGGCTTGTCTGAAAAGTGTTCTAAATGCTCTAAATCGTCGAAATATGCAGTAAAACATCATTGTGCCGTATATTTCGATTTTTTCAATGCTTTTTAAAAAAAAACATACGAACATTCAAAATTATTTCTGAATTTCATCGAAATTTTATGGCGTTTTTGAAAAATATGTAATATTCTTTAAAATATTGAAAAGACTCAAGAATTTCAATTCCATCAATAATTCTGATGAAAAAGCTTGAAAATACATGAATTTTAGCTAAAAAATCAGGTTTGTCTGAAAAGTGTTCTAAATGCTCTATATCGTCGAAATATGCAGTAAAACATCATTTTGCCATATTTTTCAATGTTTTCAATGCTTTTGGTATTTTTAAAAAATATATGAAATATATGAAATACCTGAGATATATGAAATACCTGAAGCATTGAAAAAATCGAAAAATGTGCTGAAATGATGTTTTACTGCATATCTCGACGATGTGGGGCATTTAGAACACTTTTCAGATAAACCTGATTTTTTAGCTAAAATTCATGGGTTTTCAAACTTTTTTATGAGAATTACTGATGGAATTTAAATTTTCGAGCCTTTTCAACATTTTAAAGTATATTACATATTTTTCAAAAAGCCCATAAAATTTTGATGAAATTTAGAAATAATTTTGAATATTTCATAATTTTTTAAAAAAATACCAACAGCATTGAAAAAATCGAAAAATATGGCAAAATGATGTTTTACTGTATATTTTGACGATTTAGAGCATTTAGATCACTTTCCAGACAAACCTGATTTTTTAGCTAAAATTCATGGATTTTCAAGCTTTTTTATCAGAATTACTGATGGAATTGAATTTTATGCTTAAAGTAACTTAAATATGACTTTTTAGTCTAGGATTGTGTGAATACATATTTCAAGTGTGAAAATCCATGTACTTTAGCTAAAAAGTAAGGTTTGTTTGAAAAGTGCTCTAAATGCCCCAAATCGTCGAAATATGCAGTAAAACATCATTTTACCTTATTTTTCGATTTTTTCAAAGCTTTTGCTATTTTTAAAAATACCTGAAGCATTCAAAAAATCGAAAAATATTGTAAAATGATGTTTTACTGCATATTTCGACGATTTTCAGCATTTAGAGCACTTTTCAATTAAACCTTACTTTTTAGCTAAAATACATGGAATTTCACACTTGAAATATTTATTGACAAAATACTACACTAAAATGTCATATTTAAGTTACTCTCAGCATAAAATTCAATTCCATCAGTAATTCTGATAAAAAAGCTTGAAAATCCATGAATTTTAGCTAAAAAAATTAGGTTTGCCTGAGAAGTGTACTAAATGCAATAATGCAATAACACAGTAGTATCATCAACATAACCCACAAGGGTCGATCGACCACTACTCGGACCCCACGATGTCTCTATTCCCTGCCCACAAACAGCCCAGTAAAAAGGGTCCTGCATACATGCAAAAAACATTTGAGACATGGGGCATCCCTGACGAATGCCCCTGCTCATGTGTACAAAAACACCTAACTTGCCATTAATTTGTACTTTAAAACCCGCTCCATTGTACAACGAACGGGCCCACATGATGACCTCATTTCCAAAACCCTGCCATCTCATAAATTTCCACAGAACCTCTCTTTCCACACTATCAAAAGCGGCTTGCCAGTCTAAAGCCAAAACACCACCCCCACCCCTCACCCCGCATTCCTCAACAAACTCCCTGATATTCCCATGACCATCATACATTGACCTACCTGGCACACCAAACTGACTCTTATGGATTACCTTATCAAACACTTTCTTAATTCTATTCATCAATATTTTCGCATATAGTTTATAGTCACTACACCTCAACGATATGGGACGGTAGTCCTTAATCGCTAACGGCACATCACATTTCCTAACTAAGACCAACACTGCCGTACGCCGAGACAGACCTAACACCCCCCCCCTCCTTCATCTCATTGAGTAAAGGAACCATAAAAGTCTGTATTACCTCCCAATCCTGGAGTTTACCTGGAGAGAGTTTCGGGGGTCAACGCCCCCGCGGCCCGGTCTGTGACCAGGCCTCCTGGTGGATCAGCGCCTGATCAACCAGGCTGTTGCTGCTGGCTGCACGCAAACCAACGTACGAGCCACAGCCCGGCTGATCAGGAACTGACTTTAGGTGCTTGTCCAGTGCCAGCTTGAAGACTGCCAGGGGTCTGTTGGTAATCCCCCTTATGTGTGCTGGGAGGCAGTTGAACAGTCTCGGGCCCCTGACACTTATTGTATGGTCTCTTAACGTGCTAGTGACACCCCTGCTTTTCATTGGGGGGATGGTGCATCGTCTGCCAAGTCTTTTGCTTTCGTAGTGAGTGATTTTCGTGTGCAAGTTCGGTACTAGGCCTCTAGGATTTTCCAGGTGTATATAATCATGTATCTCTCCCTCCTGCATTCCAGGGAATACAGGTTTAGAAACCTCAAGCGCTCCCAGTAATTGAGGTGTTTTATCTCCGTTATGCGCGCCGTGAAAGTTCTCTGTACATTTTCTAGGTCGGCAATTTCACCTGCCTTGAAAGGTGCTGTTAGAGTGCAGCAATATTCCAGCCTAGATAGAACAAGTGACCTGAAGAGTGTCATCATGGGCTTGGCCTCCCTAGTTTTGAAGGTTCTCATTTGTTTGATATAAAATTCACAAGGGATGCCATCAATGCCTGGAGCCTTCCCCTTACTCATTCCTTGTAGAGCCTCCCACAGCTCTGCCTCAGATATAGGCCCACCCATGAGAAGGCGATCATAATCATTTAACTCGCATCATACGCCTCTCCCCAAATCCTGTATCGCATGCTCACTCACGTCTTTACTTTGCATCTGGATCTTACTCCAAATATCGACATAAAAACTTATCCCCTCAGTTGTTGTTAAGACCTGTCCCTCACTATACCCGTCAACTTCATCCTGCACCACTAAACTCACAATTTCAGTCGCTTTTCGCCTTTGTGTCTGACTTTGTAAGACACAAGCAGACGGCTTGTCACCCACAAAGCCTCCTCCACCCCACTCGAATGCGCGCCCATCGAAAACCTTATTTTTCAATACTTGGATTTGTTCTTTAATAGCATCGATCTCATCCACTGGGTAAACCCCAGATGCCTCTCCCTGTGCATAACATTGTCGTAGATGACCCTCCAGGTACCTCTAAAAACCATACTCCAAGCGAGTGGCCTCCTTACACCGATTCACATAAAAATCCTTAATTCGAGGCTTCACAACCTCATCCCACCGTCGTACTAAATCCCATCCCTCCCAGGAGTCTACTCCCATAGACGCCCAGAAGTCCTCGAATAGTTCCCTATCATCCGCACTTTGTAGCATCCGCGTATTCAGTTTCCAGTATCCCTTAAAACGATGCGGGAGACCTTCCCAGTCGAGCTCCACAAAAACTCCCCGGTGGTCGGAGAAAAAGACGTTCAATACATGCACATTCATTACGACCACCCGCCGAGACACATGCACCCTATCTAAACATGCTGCATAGCCCCTACGCACAAAAGTATGCTCAATCCAAAGTCCACGTCCTCCGCGTACATTAACCAACCCAAACCAGACAACAAGTCACCCAAAACAAGCGAACAGAACCCCACCCCCCTCGGTTCAACATCTTTACGGCGCACTACACAGTTCCAGTCACCACCTACCACTGTAATTTCTGGCAGGGACATCAAATAATATACCAAGACATCTCTAACAAAAATATTTTTAATATTAACATCATGTTCAGCCGGCCCATATACCCCTACAAAACCAACTCTTCTACTACCCCAATCCCCTACAACTCGCACCACGCGACCCTCCCCCCCTTCCTCCCAATGTCTCAGCACAAACGGGCTGGTCGCTTTTATCAACACAGCCACTCCACCTTTCAGACGTCTGGAGTGAGTCACATAAATGTCATAACCATCCATCTCAAACATACTTCCTACTTTATGGTTATGTTCTTGCAAAAAACACACATCCACTGCAAAACAATTCAACCACTCACGCACCTGCACACACTTTCTGACAGATTTCAAACCATTAACATTAATAGTTAC
Organism: Cherax quadricarinatus; assembly: GCF_026875155.1. Taxonomy (NCBI): domain Eukaryota; kingdom Metazoa; phylum Arthropoda; class Malacostraca; order Decapoda; family Parastacidae; genus Cherax; species Cherax quadricarinatus. Next base: position 32,216,916 of record NC_069439.1, read on the forward strand.
ACACCTAACTGTGTTAAAGGGGGCTTTCCTCTAGGGGCCACCACTCCCTTTTTCTCTTTGCGCCGGCAAGCACCCAAGGCACTTCCCGCACCTTTGGCAATCCCCGTGATATTACCTGCTGTCCTGGACTCGCGCGACCTCCCCCCACCCGTGATTTCCGACCACGTCTTCTTCCCTGAACGTTGTCCAGGGGTCAAGACATCATCGGAGTCGGACGGGGTAGCCGCACGCTTCCTAGAAACAGCATCTTCAGACATGTCAGTACTTGGAGTGTTCTTGTGAATTTCTGCCTCAACAGTATGAAACCTCGAACTCTCCAAATCTCCCACTTTAGCTATCTGATCAGCATCATCTGCACGTAATTTCCCCCATCAGAACACAGCAAAGAATCAGACTCATGCGATGCTAATAGGTCACTTAACGCAGAAACAATGTCGGCTTCCATCTCACCTGCCTCTCTTGCTAGAGGGATTTCACTGTTCACATGTTCCACCTCGTCAAGGGAGGCAGTCCCAGGTAGAGTCACACAACATGACTCTAGTAGCATGGCCCTATCAACCTCAGCACTCCATGATGTCATACACGGCGAGGTCTCGACAACCTCCTCTTCCAGAGCCTGACGGGGTACCTCACCATCAGGTCGACGACCACGCCCCGATGGCGGCTGGTGCTGGACACACTGAGCCGCTATGTGATCCAGAGCTCCGCAGAGGCAGCAAGTTCTTCTCTGTCCAGGGTACGTAACGTACACCTGGGAACGAAACTCCTCCAGTTGTACGTACGAAGGAATCGGCTGACGCAGGGACATTTTCAATGTAAATGACCCCTCCTGAAGGCATTATAGTGACCGTCGACCACCTACCATGGTGACCAGGTGGATCTTCCCATAACGTTCAAAAACGTCACGTATATCAACTTCATTGGCCTCAAAAGGCACGTTTCTCAACACGTACCCACGTATAGTATCGTGAAACGTCATGCAACTGGACAGAAATGTGGGGTGACTTGCTTACTTATATCTGGTACTGGGTCACAATCTTCTCGTAAATCTGAGTGTCACAAAACTTGACGAAGATCCGTGTAGTTCCATTCAAAGCGACGCCACACAAGGATTCACGTTGAATGCCATAAGTATCACGAATGATTGCTGGCAGTAACACATTTACTGATTTGCCGGTGATAGAGCCCTGCGTTAGTTGAATACAAACAGTATTAACACGGCGGCGAAACGCAGTCGCCATTGTTGTTGATGTTGTAAACACTCCTCCACCAGGTGTCGGGACTGAGGAGCAACAGCTGACAACCGCTCAGCACAACGTCTGAGCAGAGAATGTGGTGTAATATACCGACCTCCAGGCTTTGATCAGGATAGAGGGAGACTTCTTTGGGACGAAATTATTAGGGCTTCTAGATACAATAACATAGTCATAGTAGGGGACTTTAACTTTAGTCAAATTGACTGGAATTCTTTGACAAGTAATCTAGAGTCCAGTGACTTTATGGAAACAGTTCAGGACTGTTTTCTGAAGCAGAGCGTAACAGTGCTCCTCAGTCCCGACACCTGGTGGAGGAGTGTTTACAACATCAACAACAATGGCGACTGCGTTTCGCCACCGTGTTAATACTGTTTGTATTCAACTAACGCAGGGCTCTATCACCGGCGAATCAGTAAATGTGTTACTGCCAGCAATCATTCGTGATACTTATGGCATTCAACGTGAATCCTTGTGTGGCGTCGCCTTGAATGGAACTACACGGATCTTCGTCAAGTTTTGTGACACTCAGATGTACGAGAAGATTGTGACCCAGTACCAGGATATAAGTAAGCAAGTCACCCAGCAGTTTCTGTCCAGTTGCATGACGTTTCACGATACTGTACGTGGGTACGTGTGAGAAACGTGCCTTTTGAGGCCAATGAAGTTGATATACGTGACGTTTTTGAACGTTATGGGAAGATCCACCTGGTCACCATGGGTAGGTGGTCTGACGGTCACTATAATGGCCTTCAGGAGGGGTCATTTACGTTGAAAATGTCCCTGCGTCAGCCGATTCCTTCGTACGTACAACTGGAGGAGTTTCGTTCCCAGGTGTACGTTACGTACCCTGGACAGAGAAGAACTTGCCGCCTCTGCGGCGCTGGATCACATAGCGGCTCAGTGTGTCCAGCACCAGCCGCCATCGGGGCGTGGTCGTCGACCTGATGGTGAGGTACCCCGTCAGGCTCTGGAAGAGGAGGTTGTCGAGACCTCGCCGCGTATGACATCATGGAGTGCTGAGGTTGATAGGGCCATGCTACTAGAGTCATGTTGTGTGACTCTACCTGGGACTGCCTCCCTTGACGAGGTGGAACATGTGAACAGTGAAATCCCTCTAGCAAGAGAGGCAGGTGAGAGGAAGCCGACATTGTTTCTGCGTTAAGTGACCTATTAGCATCGCATGAGTCTGATTCTTTGCTGTGTTCTGATGGGGGGAAATTACGTGCAGATGATGCTGATCAGATAGCTAAAGTGAGAGATTTGGAGAGTTCGAGGTTTCATACTGTTGAGGCAGAAATTCACAAGGAGAACACTCCAAGTACTGACATGTCTGAAGATGCTGTTTCTAGGAAGACGTGCGGCTACCCCGTCCGACTCCGATGATGTCTTGACCCCTGGACAACGTTCAGGGAAGAAGACGTGGTCGGAAATCACGGGTGGGGGGAGGTCGCGCGAGTCCAGGACAGCAGGTAATATCACGGGGATTGCCAAAGGTGCGGGAAGTGCCTTGGGTGCTTGCCAGCGCAAAGAGAAAAAGGGAGTGGTGGCCCCTAGAGGAAAGCCCCCTTTAACACAGTTAGGTGTGTAACTATTAATGTTAATGGTTTGAAATCTGTCAGAAAGTGTGTGCAGGTGCGTGAGTGGTTGAATCGTTTTGCAGTGGATGTGTGTTTATTGCAAGAACATAACCATAAGATAAGATAAGATAAGATTTCGTTCGGATTTTTAACCCCGGAGGGTTAGCCACCCAGGATAACCCAAGAAAGTCAGTGCGTCATCGAGGACTGTCTAACTTATTTCCATTGGGGTCCTTAATCTTGTCCCCCAGGATGCGACCCACACCAGTCGACTAACACCCAGGTACCTATTTGCTGCTAGGTGAACAGGACAACAGGTGTAAGGAAACGTGTCGAAATGTTTCCACCCGCCGGGAATCGAACCCGGGCCCTCCGTGTGTGAAGCGGGAGCTTTAGCCACCAGGCCACCGGGCCAGTTTGTTTGAGATGGATGGTTATGACATTTATGTGACTCACTCCAGACGTCTGAAAGGTGGAGTGGCTGTGTTGATAAAAGCGACCAGCCCGTTTGTGCTGAGACATTGGGAGGAAGGGGGGGAGGGTCACATGGTGCGAGTTGTGGGGGATTGGGGTAGTAGAAGAGTTGGTTTTGTAGGGGTATATGGGCCGGCTGAACATGATGTTAATATTAAAAATACTTTTGTTAGAGATGTCTTGTATATTATTTGATGTCCCTGCCAGAAATTACAGTGGTAGGTGGTGACTGGAACTGTGTAGTGCGCCGTAAAGATTGTTGAACCGAGGGGGGTGGGGTTCTGTTCGGTTGTTTTGGGTGACTTGTTGTCTGGTTTGGGGTTGGTTGATGTACGCGGTGACGTGACTTTGGGATTGAGCATACTTTTGTGCATAGGGGCTATGCAGCATGTTTAGATAGGTGTATGTGTCTCGAGCGGGTGGTCGTAATGAATGTGCATGTATGAACGTCTTTTTCTCCGACCACCGGGGAGATTTTTGTGAGCTCGACTGGGTAGGTCTCCCGTATCGTTTCAAGGGATACTGGAAACTGAATACGCGGATGCTACAAAGTGCGGATGATAGGGAACTATTCGCAGGGACTTCTGGGCGTCTATGGGAGTAGACTCCTGGGAGGGATGGGATTTAGTACACGGTGGGATGAGGTTGTGAATGCCTCGAATTAGGATTTTTATGTGAATCGGTGTAAGGAGGCCACTCGCTTGGAGTATGGTTTTTAGAGGTACCTGGAGGGTCATCTACGACAATGTTATGCACAGGGAGAGGCATCTGGGGTTTACCCAGTGGATGAGATCGATGCTATTAAAGAACAAATCCAAGTATTGAAAAATAAGGTTTTCGATGGGGCGCGCATTTCGAGTGGGGTGGAGGAGGCTTTGTGGGGTGACAAACCGTCTGCTTGTGTCTTACAAAGTCAGACACAAAGGCGAAAAGCAACTGAAATTGTGAGTTTAGTGGTGCAGGATGAAGTTGACGGGTATAGTGAGGGACAGGTCTTAACAACAACTGAGGGGATAAGTTTTTATGTCGATATTTGGAGTAAGATCCAGATGCAAAGTAAAGATGTGAGTGAGCATGCGATACAGGATTTGGGGAGAGGCGTATGATGCGAGTTAAATGATTATGATCGCCTTCTCATGGGTGGGCCTATATCTGAGGCAGAGGTGTGGGAGGCTCTACAAGGAATGAGTAAGGGGAAGGCTCCAGGCATTGATGGCATCCCTTGTGAATTTTATATCAAACATTGGGAGGTAATACGGACTTTTATGGTTCCTTTACTCAATGCGATGAAGGAGGGGGGGGGTGTTAGGTCTGTCTCGGCGTACGGCAGTGTTGGTCTTAGTTAGGAAATGTGATGTGCCGTTAGCGATTAAGGACTACCGTCCCATATCGTTGAGGTGTAGTGACTATAAACTATATGCGAAAATATTGATGAATAGAATTAAGAAAGTGTTTGATAAGGTAATCCATAAGAGTCAGTTTGGTGTGCAGGTAGGTCAATGTATGATGGTCATGGGAATATCAGGGAGTTTGTTGAGGAATGCGGGGTGAGGGGGGGGGTGGTGTTTTGGCTTTAGACGGGGGAGCCGTTTTTTGATAGTGGGGAAAGAGAGTTCTGTGGAAATTTATGAGATGGCGGGGTTTTTTGGAAATGGGTCTCATGTGGGCCCTTCGTTGTACAATGGAGGGGGTTTTTAAAGTAAAAATTAATGGCAAGTTAGGTTTTTTGTACACATGGCAGGGGCTTTCTCAGGATCCCCCCATGTCTAAAATGTTTTTTGCATTAGCAGGCCCCCTTTTTTACTGGGCTGTTGGGGCGGGGAAATAGGGGACATCGGGGGGTCCGTATGGTCGTGACCTTGGGGGTTTGTTGATGATCAATGGTTTTGCATTTTTGCTTTTACACTTCCAGGGGGAAAACCTAATTTTTTTAGCAAAAATTCATGGATTTTCAAGTTTTTTTTTATCGAATTATGAGGGAAAATTAATTTTATGCTGAGAGAAACTTAAATATGCATTTTTTTGTGTATTTTTTGCAAAAAATATTTCAAGTGTGAAACCAGTCCCCCCCTCCACTTTGCCAGTCCGTGAAAATCAGGGAGTATGTAACTTTATCGATGCCTGAGGCAGTTCACCTGTTTTCAAAGGGCCGTCAGATTTCCCAAAGTCTGTGGGGTCTTCATCGTCACATCTTCTGACTCACATGCAGCTTGTATCTTTAAATGGCGTTGTGGCGAAGATTCCTCTGTATTTTGGATGCCCTGTGAAAAATGATGGGGCTCCCCTGGAAGAAAAAAGCTCCACTATTTTCTCAGCTTCCTGGGATGGGTGTACTGGGGGCCCCGGGGCTTGTTTTAAGATAAGATAAGATTTCTTTTGGATTTTTAACCCCGGGGGGTTGCCACCCAGGAAAACCCCAAGAAAGTCATTTGCATCATCGAGGACTGTCAATTTATTTTCATTGGGGCCTTAACTTGTCCCCCAGGATGGACCCACACCAGTCGACTAAAACCCAGGTACCCATTTGCTGTGGTGAAAAGGGGAAAAAAGGTGTAAGGAAACGTGCGAAATGTTTTCACCCCCGGGGAAACGAACCCGGGCCCTCCGTTGTGAAGCGGGGGTTAGCCCCCAGGCACCACCCCTTTTCTATGTTTAGCTTGCCCCATATCTCATTTTTGGGGGGGGTGATGCCTGAATGTTGAGCACCCCTCCCATTTCTCAGTTTTTTCTTAAAGAGAACTGTGGGGAGTACACAATGGTTCTCTAGTATTCCTGTTTTCTATGTAGGGTAAGCCCGTATAGCTTTTCCCAAAAAGTTGATGTGGGGGTTCTGCTTCCCCACCTCGTCGTTTTTAGAACTCCATTCTCTTTTTTGGTGCGTACTGCAGACTTTTTTCGGAAATTTCACACTCTGCTGCCCGGATGGAAATGATCAGTCTTTAGATAGAGTGTTGTGGACACCCCGTCCTGAAGATAATCTGGAAATTTCCAGTTGGCCCTCTTTACGTCCCCTCTGGGACAGCACAAATTGGGAGGTCTGTTTATGGTGAAAAGGGGGTTATCACTGCAAAAAAAGTCACGAAAGGTGAGGATGAGTTTCCCCCTTGGCTCCTGCTGTGAGTTGTTTTGGGGTCCCATTGTTTTAGCAAATTTACCTCTGGAAAACATGAGGAGCATTGCTATGTGTTGCGCAGCATTGGTTTCTGATGAGAGTGCAGATTTGGGGGAGTGCATTGAAAAACTCCACCCCCTCTTTTGGGGAAAAGGGACGAGGTCCCCTTCGGGTGCTCAAAAAAGGATGGATGGAGAAGACGTTAGCTCAACACTCTACAACCCGTCTTCAAGGTTGCAGGTGGCACGTCAGTTAGCCAAGGCTAACCTAAAGACAGCTCAAAGTAAGATGAAACAGTGGTATGACAGAAGTGCACAATTCCGCTCCTTCCATCCAGGAGACAAGGTGTTGGTGCAGGAACCTATACCTGGCCACACCTTGAAAGCTAGATTTACGGGACCTATGCAGATTGTAAGTAGATTATCTGATGTAAATTATGTGGTAGCTCCCATTGATAAGACCTCAAAAACTAAAACTTACCACATTAATCAATTAAAATCTTTTCATACACCAGATAAAGTCCCAGTAATGACTTTGTCCTCTACCTCTGAGGACGACTCTGACTCTTTGCACTCTATCTCTGAAATTAATATTAAACTTTCAAATTCTGTCCTCCTCAAGGATCCTAGACCTTTAATGGAGGGATTATCTGAAACGCAAGCAACAAATTTAACGGAGCTTCTACAGTCATATCCTAATATTTTTTCGGATGTGCCGAAAAAATGTATGTTAGGTTATCATGATGTAGATGTGGGAAACTCTAAACCAATTAAACTTTCCCCCTACAGAGCTAATCCTGGAAAGCAAAGGCTACTTCAACAGGAAGTAGAATTTTTGTTAAAGCATGGTTTAGTGGAGGAGTCATCTAGTCCATGGGCTTCACCGTGCATCCTTGTGAAGAAGGCTGATGGAGGGTTTCGTATGTGTACAGACTACTGTAAGGTGAATGAGGTCACAATTACAGATGCTTACCCTCTTCCTCGTCTGGATGACGTAATTGACTTTGTGGGTAAGGCTACTTTTGTGTCCAAGTTAGATCTTAAAGGTTACTATCAGGTACCTTTGACGGATAAGGCGAAGGAAATCTCTGCCTTCGTAATTCCAGGAGGTCATTATCAATACACAGTTGTCCCCTTCAGAATGAAAAATTCCCCCTCTTCATTCCAGAAACTTATCCATCAGGCTATTAAAGGACTTGAAGGCACGGCAGCATACCTAGATGATATTGTTGTGGTGTCTGATACTTGGGATCAACACCTACTTAGACTTAAGGCTCTTTTTGAGACCTTTAAGAGTTCCCAATTAACAGTTAATTTATCTAAATCTTCCTTTTGCCAGGTCACTATTACTTTTCTAGGCCATGAAGTAGGTAGTGGTAAAGTTGCTCCTAAACTTGCTAAAGTTCTTGCTATTAAAGATTATCCAGTTCCTCATGATAGGAAATCTCTTCAACGTTTCCTAGGCATGATAGGATTTTACAGAAGATTCTGTAAGAATTTCTCAGATATTGTAGCCCATCTTACCTCTCTTACCAGTCACAAAGTTCCCTTTAATTGGACGTCAGACTGTAACACTGCTTTTAATAAAGCAAAAAGATTATTGTGTACTGCACCCATTCTCTTGTTTCCAGACTTCTCCAAACCTTTTTCATTACAGGTTGATGCTTGTGAGTCTGGGGTTGGGGCAGTACTATTACAAATCGGTAACAAGGAGTTGCAGCCTGTAGAATACTTTTCAGCCAAGTTCCAGCCACATCAGAGGGCTTACTCTACCATTGAAAAAGAAGCCCTCGCACTGGTACTGGCTTTAGAGCATTTCGATGTTTATGTGGGCCAGACTTCGCAGGTGGTCACAGTCTACAGTGATCACAATCCTCTAGTATATCTCCAAGCCATGAAGAACCACAACACAAGGCTTATGCGCTGGACGCTAATATTTCCATTAAATATATTGCCAGCAAAGAAAATATGTTGGCAGACTCTTTATCTAGAGTCTAATATTTTTATTTATTTAGGTTAGGATGTTATTTGTGGTAACCCCTTTTCACACTTTTTTTTATCCCTTGGTGTGGGTTTTTTTTTTTAGTGAGGGGATGTGGGCTGCCATCCACCTGTATCTTGGACCTATGCAAGCCTGTCTGACTGCTTTCTCACTCTAAAGTTTAGGGTTTGGCTTTTGGTCACGAGAAAAGCTGAGCTCTTTCTAAGAGTTGGATGGTGGAGAGGAAAGGCAGTCCCATTATTGTGTGCCATGGCGGCACGGTTACCACTGGGAGGTGGCAGCCTAATCCTGAGCATTCTCGGGGTGGGGGTGAGGCATGCAAAGAGTATGTAACCTTTATTCGGCGCATGTACACACCCTCATTTACAGGCCATCTCCCCCAACCAGCGAACAAGGTTGCTAAGAGTTGATGATGGGGCTCCGTCGTTCAACTAGTGACCAGGTTCCAGCCAATAAGATGGTGGTTTTGGCAATCGCAGAGGTTATGTGGGTACCACTCTCCTGTCTGCCCTTGTCATTCCCATTCTAGAGCTGGTTGAAGCACGGTCTGCTATCTTGTGGCTTCTATTTCTGCCTTGCTTACCGTGGAGTGCACTATACTTATCACTGTACATAGTGTACATATTGCTGTTCTAAATCGGTGAAGGATAATATAAGTCTAAACTTTTTCTGCTGTGTTTATTTTGCTCCCATTACACCCGGGATAACAGGCCATTTGGAATCCTGGGTTGTAATATGCTGCAACAATAAAGAATCAATTTTTCAGAAGCCAGACACAGGTCATCTTAAGATTAAGACCCATGCCAGGACCCTGGTCTTGGCGAACAACATACATACAGGTGCTGTTTGTACCGACTTGACAAAGCTCCTGGAGAGCGAAACGTTGCCACAAAAATGCCACATTAGTTGCACTTGTGTCCTTTTACACCACTGTACTTTGTTTTTAAGGCATTATTAAGCACCAGCTCCAATGCTAGAACCTCCTCTCCCACTTCCAAGGTACAGGGCACAGCCTTGTGGTCAAATAGTCTCTTCATCTTAGTTTGGCTGTTGACAAGGTTCTCAGACTTCAGACACTTCATGTGAACCAAACGGTCTCCGAAAGTGAGAAAATCCTCTGAAGGGGTGGCCTCACAACCCTCACCAAGCCAGTGACTCTTCAAAATCGTTAGTGGTCCCCTTACTTGGTGACCATAGGACCATGAGGACACTAGAGCACTCCAGGACGATTTGAATAGACTGATGCAATGGTCGGAGAAGGGGCAGATGCAGTTTAATACAGACAAATGCAAAACTTTAAAGTTGGACAGGAAAATATTCCACATAAACTAAATAATGTAGATCTTAATACTACTGATTGCAAAAAGGCTTTAGGAATTCTGGTTAGCAGTAATCTAAAGCCAAGACAACAGTTCATTAGTGTTTGCAATAAAGCTAACAGAATCTTTGGCTTCATATCAAGAAATATAAATAGTAGAAGTCCTCAGGTTGCTTTTCAACTCTATAAATCCTTGGTTAGGCCTCATTTAGATTATGCTGCACAGTTTTGGTCACTGTATTACAGAATGCATATAAATGCACTGGAAAACGTACAGAGGAGGATGACAAAGTTGATCCAATGTATCAGAAGTCTTCCTTATGAGGATACACTGAGGTCCCTGAATCTGCACTCTCCAGAAAGGCATAGAATTAGGGGGGAATTGGTGGAGGTGTATAAATGGAAAACAGGAATAAATAAAGGGGATGTAAATAGCGTGCTGAAAATTTCCAACCAAAACAGGACTCACAGCAATGGTTAAAAGTTGGAAAAATTCAGATTCAGGAAGGATATAGGAAAGCACTGGTTTGGTAATAGAGTTGTGGATGAGTGTAACAAACTCCTGAGTACAGTTATTCAAGCTAAAACGTTGTGTAGTTTTAAAAATAGGTTGGGTAAATACATGAATGAGTGTGGGTGGGAGTGAGTTGGACCTGACTAGCTTTTGCTACTAGGTCTGATGCCATGCTCTTTCCTTAAGTGGAAGTGACCTGACTAGATGGGTCATTGGGCTAAGCTGGAGGGTGACATGAACCTGCTTTGCATGGGTCAGTAGACTTGCTGCAGTGCTCATTCTTTCTTATGTTCTTATGTAATGAGTCCTGAGTGCTGTCCCTCATGGCAAAATAAAAGGAAGGGTATACCCCTCATCCCAGTCCTTCTGGTACAGGGTACAATAAGCATGCAGCATAGTCTTGAGAGACTGGTGAAAGCACTCGACCACCCCTTGACTCTCTGGATGATAGGTGGTGGTGGTTGTCATTTTAATATTAAACTCCCTCAAAACTGTGTGAAAATGTTTAGATGAAAAAATTGACCCCTGATTTCTTTGAATTTCCTTAGGGATCCCTACTTGCGTGAAAAATTTCACCAATGCTCTCAAGACCACGTGTGTAGTAATTTTATGTAGTGGAATGGCCTCATGAAACCTGGTAGAGGAGGAAATAATAGTAAATAAGTACTGGTTTCCCATTTTGATCTTGGGTAGTGGTCCCAAACAATCCACCACCAGCCTGCTAAAGGTTCTCCAACTACTGTCATAGGGTCATGAGGGGCAGGTTTAATTAGGTTTTCCTACCCTTTGGCAAACTGGGCATGATTCTACATAGTTACCCACCGATTCCCAAACCTGGAGCCAGTAAAAATTATTGGAAATCTTGCCCATAGTCTTTTTAACACCTAAATGCCTCTTCAAGGGGGGCTCCTTTGCGTGGTGAAGAGGCTCTTGGTCTGAGAAATTAGACCTGTCGGTCTCCTTCCTCAGACCGAACTTAATTACCCCCCAATCCCCCCTTCCCTCTCCCATCCTCCCCATCCTCTCCTTTTTCCTTTCCTCCTCCTCCTCCCCACCCTTCCCTTTTGCCCTTCCTTTTTGGCATTTAGGATTTTTTCCCACATTCACGCTAGTTCCTAGGTAGGGGAAAGGGTACCGGGGTCCATCCCATTCCATTGAGGTTCTTGGTGGTGGCGTAGTTTGCCATGGAATCTGGATTGCCTGGGGATGTCCCGATCCCTCTCTGGTCTCCTTGGGAGTGGCTTTGAGTGTCTTTCGGGCGATGGGTGTATCTCTGAAAGCATCCTTTCGGATTCCGGGGGTGGTGGCCAAAGGAGGTATGCTTTGTGGCAGATATCCGGCCACCCTCTCTTTTGTCCACTGAGGTAGCTCAGCAGATGTGAGGTTGCTATCCTGGATTGCTGTTTACTGGTATGATGGGTAGGGTATGGCATGGGTTCCATGCTACATCTGTGCTACTTGCGGTGCTGAGGTCCTCTTGGGCACGGAGGGAGATTTCTGGCCCTTTCATTCCTCCTAGGAACTATCCCTCCCCGGTCCCCCCTTTTTTTATACTTTTTATTTTTATTTTATTTTCTTCTTTCTTTTTTTTCTTAAAAACAAAAAGAAAGAAGTAACCTAACCATGGAGTACCCGATCCATGACCCCGCTACCCCCAGGCCCCTTATTGTTACCGCACCCCATTCTGACCTCGCCTCATCTTTTAGCCACTCTTCGGACATTCCTAACACTCCTGTACCTCTTGCTGGTGCTGTTTCCTCACCTGCTTCAGGTACAGGGGCTTCCACTGACTCCTTCGATTTGTCTGACCTCTGCTCTCCTTTGACTATACTTCCGGCTTCTCCCTCTACGGTGCGGCGATATCGCCAGCCCATCCCACGTCGGACCAACTCTGGTCCCACTTCTAAATGTCAACGACAATCTCCTAATGATGTTACTTCATTATCTTCCCTCTCTACTCAGAAAAGACCGACACATCATACACTCCCTCTCCACACTCAGTTTCAGACCACACAATGGACTAAATTCTTCTACTGCCTATCTTTCCGACCATAGTATTGGCAAAGCACTCCTATGCCATGTTGGTAGAAATATTTCCTTTCATGCTCTTAAGAGTGGTACGTGCATCATCACAGTCCAGAATTCTACCCAAGTTCGTTATCTTTCTCTTCTTTCACATATCGATACTATTTCTATCACTATCGAAAAACATCATTCCCTCTATTCTTGTAGTGGTACTGCTATTCTTCCCCATACCATAGTCCAACAGAATTTCCAGACATGTGGCACTGACATTCTCGAACAGCTGGAACTGCAAGATCTCCCAATTCTCAAGGTAGACACTTATGTTCTTCCTGCCCGCGGGCAAAGAGATACCCTTGCAATGTGGCTCATTTAACTTTTGACAGCCGTGAACTCCCATCCTCTGTTTATGTAGCAGGACATCGGTTACAAGTTCGGAAGATGATCCCTACACCACAACAGTGTAAGAATTGCTGGCGATTTGGCCACCCAGCAAAATATTGCAGATCTATAGCCGAATGCCCAGTCTGTGGTGCTGATGACCATTCTAATATGTCTTGCAGTCGAACTAAGTCTTGCCTTAATTTTCATGAGGCTCACCCTTCGTACTTTCGCCATTGCCAAGTCTGCTTAAATGAGCGGGAAATTCGTTCCCTCAAAGAGGCAGAAGGTCTCCCTTATGCTATGGCGGTTTTTCATCTCTGCCTCCAAGGGAGACTGCCCCGTGTTTCTTATTCTTGTGTTTCAAAGCATCTTCCCACTTCTGGGGTCACATCTTCTGCAGCCTCTTCTGTGGTTGCCTGTCCCATAGTCACTCCTGTATCTAATTCTTTTGCTGTCCTGGGCTCAGACGTCCCTACTTCAACTCCTCAGTCTGTCCTCACTTCTTCGTGTCCTCCCTCACAAACCCTGGTATCGACAAGACCTGCTACGACACCTCCCACTCGTCCCTCTACTTCTCAGAGGCCCAAAAAATCTCCTTTAACCCCTCCTTCCCTTCATCCACCTCCACATTTTACCTTTCCGGTCTCTGTACCTGAGTCTTCCCCTTTCACTGGCTCTGTTACAAGTGTGGAGGTTCATCCTCCTCCTCGTACTGTGCCTTCCTTCTCTGTCTCCTCCCAAGTTTCTTCCTCTTCTGTCACCTCCCAGGTTTCTGCCTCTTCTGTCCCCTCCCACACTTTTCCAGTTCCCTCCACCCTTTCGCCCCCCCTACCTTGGTACAGTCCATTACAGCTCGATCTTTCCCAAAATCCTCCCCCTTCCATCTCCAATTTGGTCTCCATACGACGTCTCTGAATCCAAAAACATTAAAGCAATCTCTGAATATATTCAAGCCCAAAAACTCAATGGCCCTGACCCACACCTTTTCCCTCCCTTTCCTCTTCTCCATTGAACAACCCCTTTCTACAAAAACCCTTCCTTTGATACTTGAATGTTTTCCTTTGCCCACATGTGGACTTTTCTAACCCCTTAGTCCATGGGTACCTTTACCGTGGATTTCGGGTATCTTTTTCTTGCAATCATGGCCTATTTACAGTGGAAATTCACGGCCCCGGGGGTAATGGGGGTGAGCTTCAGATTTACTCTCCCGGTTTTCCCCTGTTGGTGTTTGCTTACGGGAAACCCAAAATTACACGCTGCCGTTTATCTTTCCTATCCAGGCTTAATTTATTGTATTCTTCAATCCTTTTCCTGATGGGACCTTTAAAGAAAAGTCCCTTCTTCTACGCAGATATTTTGTACCCTCACTATGTTTTGTACTTCGCTGCATTTCACACAGCCGTATCCATTGCATTTGTGGTTACACCTTTTTCTTTGTATCTCTTCCTTCTCGGGCATTATCTACCCCCAGTATTGCCTTTTTTTTTTTGTCTTACCCCCACTTCTGTTGGCTTTTTTTAATGCCATCTTTTCCCTCTTAGGGGTCTCCTGTGTTTTCCTTGGAATTTCATTTAGGGCTTTTTTTGTACCCCCCCCCTCCATGTTTTAAAAAGGTACTCCCCCCATTTTATCCTCGGACTCATACTTTTTTTCATCGATCTTTTTTCCCTCCCTTTTCCCTTTCCGCATTAGACTTCACTGGTTTTCTCCCGGATTTACTGACGCGAAAATTTTCCCCCAACATTCTTATTCCCCTTTTTCCCCACCCCTTCGTAAGCCAGCTGGCAATTTGTCGGGCAAATTGGAACCTTACTCACAACTAACTTTTTTTTTAGATTCCTTTTCGCCCTCCATTGATGAGTTTTTCACTCTTCTCGCCCTCCTTTTAACTGAGTCTATTTTTTCCCCCAAAACTTGGGGCAGGCATTCCAAAAAATGCCTGTTTTGGGTGGTCTCCTGTTGTGTCATGAGTACTTTGAAACGTGCTGCGTGGGGGGGGGCCCGGACAATAAAACCCCACGGAGAGGTTCTTGATTTTAAGCAAAGCATGCAATTGTCGGTGTTTCCCCGTGATGAAAAATGCACTTTGCGGCGAATTGTCCCCACCATCACCCCCTCCTCTATGGTGCGTCTGGAAAAAAAATACGAAACGAGTGGTAAAATATTCTCTGACCCCGCTCCTGTTTTTGCGATTTGCCAGTGTTGATATAGCAAACCTACTAGTGTTGCCCAAAAAACGGGAAACATCTGGTCCTATTTTGGGGCTCCATCTTTTCCCTCGTTTTTTCCTCAAAATTGCCAGAGAGTTGCACCCCTTTGGGTTTTCTTCTCTCAGAAAGAACAGTAAATGTGCTTTTACACTTCAGGGAAATGGAGGCAACACCCTCACTTTCCGACATCTGCAGTGGGCCGACGACACATTTGTTGCTACAAATTTAAATCAGTAGCTCTTGCAGTCCTATTACGCCTTTTCAATCTTATTTGGTCATAGAGAGTTTTTCTACAGCTGTGGAAAGCTGCCATTATTCTCCCTTTCCGCAAACCTGGTACTCCGAGACATGAAGCCTCCCACTATCGTCCCATTGCTCTTACCAGTGCAGTTTGCAAAGTGATGGAACGCCTGGTAAATAGACGTTTAGTGTGGTATTTAGAGACACACAGTCTCTCCACTCGTCAATATGGCTTTCATAAGGGCCGTTCTACCAAAGATCTCTTACTATGCTTAGATATGTATGTTTGTTATGCCTTTGCGAATAACCACTCAGTTATTGCCACATTTTTTGACCTTGAGAAGGCATATGACACAACTTGGAGGTATAATATTTTTGGCCCAAGCCCACTCCTAGGCCTTCGAGGCAATCTACCATCCTTCAGGTTAATAATGTGCTCTCCTTGGACTTTATCCAAGCTGAAGGTGTCCCCCAGGGATGTGTTCTGAGCACAACACTTTTTCTCCTTCCTATAAATGATTTGGCCTCTAGTCTTCCATCCAATATTTGGTCATCACTCTATGTTGATGACTTTGCTATTACATGTGCAGGCGCTGACTGTCACCTCATTACAGTTTCTCGCCAACTTGAGGTCGACCCTGTTTCCAATTGGGCCACCACACATGGGTTTAAATTTTCCAGTACCAAAACTCACCAAATTACTTTCACTAGATGCTCTGTCATCTCCAGTCATCCTTTGTACCTCTATTGCTCCCGTATCCCTGAACGTGATACAGCCAGGTTTCTAGGCCTCCTCTTTGACTGTAGGTTATCCTGGAAACCTCACATTACCTCTCTGAAGGCAACTTGTCACAGCCGGCTGAACCTTCTTAAAACCCTTGCTCATCTTTCATGGGGAGCTGATCGTTGAACTCTCCTTTGACTACATTCTGCCCTCATTTTATCGAAACTTGATTATGGTGACCAGATCTATTCAGCGGCCTCTCCTGCTACTCTCTCTAGCCTTAACCCCATTCATCACCAAGGATTACCTTTATGGCTTGGTGCATTTCGCTCTTCCCCTGTTGAGAGCCTCTATGCAGAAGTGAACGTTCCATCCTTATCCGATCGCCGTGATGCCAATTGCCTTTGCTACTATGTACGCTCTCATGATCTCCGCAATCTTTCCATTTATAGAATGGTCACCGATATTAGTAGACATTCTTTATTTGTTCGCCGCCCCTGTTTGCTCCGTCCCTTCTCCCTTCACCTACATTTGCTCTTGTCTTCTCTTCAATTTCCACCTCTCTATGTTCGTGTAGCATCTCACTTTTTCCCTACCCCTCTGGGAAGTTCCAGCTGTTCAAGTCTGTTCTTTTTCACTCCCTTGCTCAAAAGCCCTACTGTCTACGGTAGCTTCCCGTTCTCTTTTTCTTTACCACTTCCACTCTCATTCTCATGCCATTGCAGTGTACACAGATGGCTCTAAGTCTTCTGATGGTGTAGGATTCGCAGCAGTGTTTCCGGACAGCATTGTACGAGGGTATTTACTATCTTCGGCTAGTATCTTTACTGCTGAATTCTTTGCCATTCTTGCAGCACTTATCCGCATTGCATCTATGCCTATGCCATCATTTGTGGTTGTCTCAGACTCCCTTAGTGCTTTACAGGCTATACAGAAATTTAATACACCTCACGCCTTAGTCCTCTGTATCCAACTTTGGCTGCACCTCATCTCTTCCAAGCATAAAAATATTGTTTTTTGTTGGGTCCCTGGTCATGTTGACGTACAGGGCAATGAACAGGCAGACACTGCTGCACGGTCAACAGTACATGACCTGCCAGTTCTCATATAGAGGTGTTCCATTTATGGACTATTTTGCTGCAATAGCTACCCACCTTCATACCTTGGCAACAACGTTGGTCTACTCTGCTCGGTAACAAACTTCAATCTATTAAACCGAGTATAGGTTACTGGCCATCTTCTTCTCACCAGTGTCGAGGTTGGGAGACTACTCTCTCCCGTCTTCGCATTGGCCATACTCGTCTTACTCATGGTTATCTCATGGAGAGGCGCCCTGCTCCTCTCTGTGAGAATTGTCAGGTTCCATTATCGGTTAGCCACATTCTGTTAGACTGCCCACTTTATCAACAAGCACAGAGAATATACCTCCAACGTCGTCTTCTCTCCACTGCTCTCTCTTTACCTTCCCTTCTCGCTGATGGACCCACCTTTCATCCGGACTTTCTCATTGACTTTTTGACAACTGACTTATTTCACATACCTTCAGCCCTTTCTACTTCAATCTCTTGCTGACCTCTACCCCCTTACTATCCCCTGCCCCACTGTTTTCTGTAACCTACTGATCATCCCTCCCCCCTTCTACTGCCCAATACCCTTGCTTCCTTCCTTACCCTGCAGCGCTGTATAGCCCTTGTGGCTTAGCGCTTCTTTTTTATTTTAATAATAACACCTAAATTTCCTCCCATGGGGACATCGTGGGCCAAACACAAAACTTGATACCTAAATGCTTTCGGTACCACCACTTGGTAGAGTGCTTCCCTTGCTCCATCATTAGATATTGTATCCAATAAGGTTTTTCTCATCAAAATACCGTCTGCAAAATAAGAAATATTTTGTTGAGAGGCCTCTTCCTCGGTAACAGCAGATGACTGAATAGCTTTCAGGGTGTCACACCTCTGTGCCTCGATCAGCTGCTCTTGAGTCAGAGTCGCCCCCTCCCTATACCAGCTCCAAGATCCCCACTCAAACTGGGTCTTGCATGGGATGGTTCATCACTACCCTGAGCTCAATGCAGGCTAGACTCGAGGTTTGGGAAACCCACATCTTCCCCAGGATTGGAAGAGTCAAGGAGAGGCATTGTAATCTTATTTTTTGTCATTTTCATGGTTACTGCACACACTGGAAGTAACTCGGGCAAGGTAACCCTAGCTTTTTCCTCCCAACTCTGTTGGGAGGTTCCTCACTTTCGAGAAGACCCATCACTCTATTACCTAACAGAAGGTCAACACCTTCAAAAGGTATATCCTCTGAGATACCTACAGCTAAGTAACCACACTGGTACGCAGACTCCACCCATAACCTGTGCACTGGAGTCTTGACAGTGAATCCGGTAATCCCTTTGAGCAAAACACCCAACCAGGTGTATGTGTCATCTGACACTGGCAATAGATCCCTGCGAAGCAAGGTGTGTGTGTGCTACCAGTGTCCCTCAAAGACATGACATCTGTGACCCTACCTTCATTTTGGTGTAAGGCCAGGGTGTACTTGTTAAGATCTTCATCCGAGGGTCCAAAACTGCTGAGTTACATGATATACCCGGGAGTAACACTTCAATACTAGCTACCGTGTGGATACCTGGTGTATCTACTTGAGAAGCCCCTGCAACAGCCTGATCTCTGCACATCTTGCAATATGGCTGCAGATGCCTGTTTATGACAGTAAGTACTGTAATAAGGTTTAAAGACCACCTGCCCATTTGACCTAGGTTGGGTCCCTTGACTCTGGGGACTGGGCTCATCCTACCTGTTCCTTGTAGTCCTGGACCTATGACTGCAGCCTTAAAACTACCCTGGGCAGGTACTTGGGAATTAGTCTTATTCACACTCTGGTGGTTATTAGACTGAGAAAGATGTGGCTTAAACTTCTGAAATTTCCTGTTCCTTCTGGTGGATGGAGAAAACTTACCATTATTAGTATGTGGTGGTGGTAACTACTACCAAATTTTTGGTTAGCTAAAATTCTGTCACTCAGCTCTAAAGCATTATTAAAATCATCCAGATCCTTCTCCTTAATATATGCCTTAACACTCACATCTGTTCGCAGCTTGGAAGGTTGATTCTTAGTGAATATCATATCCAGCGTCATCACTATACTTCTTTTTAACATCTAAATCACTGCCGTGTGATGTACAGTGCAATATTTGAAAGAAATTAACTTGTTAACCTCTTCCAAAACTCTACTTCCAGTTAAGTGAAGAGGCAGCGCATTGCCCAGCCCGTTCTACCTTGCCCAGCCCATCCTACCTTGCCCAGCCTGTCCTACCTTGCCCAGCCTGTCCTACCTTGCCCGGCCCATCCTACCTTGCCTAGCCCGTCCAACGTTGTCTAGCCCATCCTACCTTGCCCAGCCTGTCGTACCTTACCCAGCCCGTTTTACCTTGCCCAGCCCATCTTACCTTGCCCAGCCCGTCCTACCTTGCCCAGCCCGTCTTACCTTGCCCAGCCCATCCTACCTTGCCTAGCCCGTCCTACCTTGCCTAGCCCATCCTACCTTGCCTAGCCCATCCTACCTTGCCCAGCCCGACCTACCTTGCCCAGCCTGTCCTACCTTGCCCAGCCCATCCTACCCTGCCCAGCCCGTCCAACCTTGCCCAGCCCGTCCTACCCTGCCCAGATTTTCCTACCTTGCCTAGCCCGCCCTACCTTGCCCAGCCCGTCCTACATTGCCTTGCCTGACCTACCTTGCCCAGCCCGTCCCAACCTGCCCAGCCCGTCCTACCTTGCCAAGCCCATCCTACCCTGCCCAGCCTGTCCTACGTTGTCCAGCCCGTCCTACCTTGCCCAGGTACAGTAATATGGTTGAGTGAGGAACTCTCTGCCGGGTAACTATGGAAGGTACAGTAGTATGGTTGACCGAGGAACTCTCTGCCGGGTAACTATGGAAGGTACAGTAATATGGTTAAGTGAGGAATTCTCTTCCGGGTAACTATGGAAGGTACAGTAAGATGCATATATGTACATATAAGAACATAAGAATGGAGGAACACTGCAGAAGGCCTACTGGCCCATGCGAGGCAGGGCCTTAGCAAAACGACCTCTACCTAAAGCTACGCAAGAAATAACTCCCGTACCCAATGACGCCAATCAAACCCAGCCCCTCCCACTCATATATTCGTCCAATCTCTTTTTATAGCTACCCAGGGTCCTAGCCTCTATCATCCTACTGGGAAGACTGTTCCACGCATCTACAACTCTGTTAGAAAATCAGTACTTACCTATGTCCTTTCTAAATCTAAATTTATCCAACTTAATTCCATTATTTCTGTTTCTTACCTGGTTGGATACCCTCAGTACTTTATTAATATCTCCCTTGTTTATGCCCGTCATCCACTTATACACTTCAATGATATCGCCCCTCATTCTACGCCTCTCCAGAGAGTGGAGATTTAAGGCTTTAAGTCTATCTCATATGGGAGGTTCCTTGCACAGTAAATCATTTTGGTCATTCTTCTCTGTATGTTCTCTAATGAGTCTATATCCATCCTGTAGTAAGGGGACCAAAACTGAGCAGCATAATCTAAATGAGGCCTCACTAGTGATGTATAGAGCTGTAAAATAACTTTTGGACTTCTGTTACTTATACTTCTTGAGATAAATCCAAGTAATCTGTTGGCCTTGTTGTGCACACTAAGGCACTGCTGTCTTGGCTTTAGATTTCTGCTCACCATGACTCTCAAGTCCTTTTCACATTCTGTGTGATCAAGCTCTACTTCACCTAGATTATAGCTTCGAGGGTTATTTTCATTACCAAGAACTAGTACCTTACACTTATCAACATTGAACTTCTGCCATTTTTCAGACCAAGACATTAATTTGTCCAAATCCTCCTGGAGTTCATTGCTATCCTCCTCAGAGTGAATTATACGGCCTATCTTTGTATCATCAGCAAACTTAATCGTGTCACTCGTAATCCCTTCGTCAAGGTCATTAATGTAAATTATGAACAAGAGAGGGCCTAAAACTGATCCTTGTGGAACGCCACTAGTGACTAATCCCCATTCAGATTTCACTCCATTAATGGTAACTCTCTGCTTTCTATTGGTAAGCCATGCCTCTATCCATGCTAGAACTTTACCTCCTATACCATGAGCTGCCACTGTTTTTTTAAGAGTCTCTTGTGAGGTACTTTATCGAAGGCTTTACTAAAATCCAAATAAACAATATCATATTCTTTATCACTGTCAACTGCCTCAAATGTTCTATTGAAGAACGTCAGTAAGTTTGTCAGGCAGGAACGACCTCTCGTGAATCCATGCTGAGATTCATTTATAATTGATTCTAATAACTTGCCCACTATAGATGTCAGGCTTATTGGATGGTAATTTGAAGGAACGGACTTATCCCCTGATTTGAATATAGGAACCACATTAGCCATCTTCCTCAACTTTGGCACAACACCGGTAAGGATAGACGCATTAAACACACTCGTTAATGGCTGACTAAGCTTCATCTTGCATTCCTTAAGTACCCTGGAAAACAACTCATCGGGTCCCAGGGACTTATTTTGCTTCAGTTTGTCTATCTGTTTAATAACCATGTCCCTCGTGACAGTAATATTAGTTAATTTAAATTCATCAGGAACCAAATAATTGTTAATTACTGGAATCTCATTTATGTCTTCCTGTGTAAAAACTGACAAAAAATAGTCAATAAATAAGAAACACATTTCCAGTTCGTTGTCCGTCAGCTGTCCATTCCCAATTTTCAGAGGTCCTACTTTTTCCTTCACCTTCGTCCTATACACTTGAAAGAACCCCTTTGGATTAGTCTTCGATTCATTAGCAACTTTAATTTCATAGTCACGTTTAGCCTTTCTAATCCCCTTTTTTACTTCTCTTTTAAGCTGAATATATTGGGCAGTATGGTTAACCTCTCCTCTTCTGATGCGCCTATAAATTTCCCTTTTCACCCCTAATAGATGCTTTAACCTGCTGTTAACCCATTTGGGATCGTTATTATTAGACCTAATATTTCTCTGGGGAATGTATATACTCTGGGCACGGTGTACATTATTAAGAAAAAATCATAAAAGCAGATCCCTTCATAATCATAAGTATGAACATCGTCAATAAAACCATTAGCTAGATAACCCCAATCAAGATTAGACAGATGTTCCCTATTACAACCTAGGATTCCAAATGGCCTGTTATCCCGGGTGTAATGGGAGCAAAATAAACACAGCAGAAAAAGTTTAGACTTATATTATCCTTCACCATGTACAGTGATAAGTATAGTGCACTCCACGGTAAGCAAGGCAGAAATAGAAGCCACAAGATAGCAGATCGTGCTTCAACCAGCTCTAGAATGGGAATGACAAGGGCAGACAGGAGAGCGGTACCCACATAACCTCTGCGATTGCCAAAACCATCTTCTTGGCTAGAACCTGGTCACTAGTTGAACGACGGGGCCCCATCATCAATTCTTAGCAACCTGGTTCGCTGGTTGGGGGAGATAGCCTGTAAATGAGGGTGTGTACATGCGCCGAATAAAGGTTACGTACTCTTTGCATGCCACATTCCCTAAGTCCATTATAGTTGGCAGAACGGAAGTCAGGGATTTTTACTGTATTATCATTATTCTTGCATTCCCAGTTAATGTTAAAAGCGATGGATTTGTGATCACTTGCGCCAAGCTCTTCAGTGATCTCCAGATTATTCACGAGTGTTTCCTTATTTGACAAGACTAGGTCTAGCAGATTATTACCACTGGTAGGCTCTGTTACGTTCTGCTTCAGAAAACAGTCCTGAACTGTTTCCACAAAGTCACTGGACTCTAGATTACTAGTCAAAGAATTCCAGTCAATTTGACTAAAGTTAAAGTCCCCTACTATGACTATGTTATTGTATCTAGAAGCCCTAATAATTTCGTCCCAAAGAAGTCTCCCTCTATCCTGATCAAAGCCTGGAGGTCGGTATATTACACCAAGAATTAGTTTTTCTTGACCTTCTACAAACTCTACCCAAACAGATTCTGTTACTGCTCCATCTAATTTTATACCTGTTTTTATGCAACAATTAATATTTTCTCGAACATATAATGCAACTTCTCCCCCTTCCCATTACATCTATCCACATGGAAAAACTTAAATCCCTGAATATTACACTCAGCAATCATATCCCGACTCTTTAAATCATACCACGTTTCAGTTAATGCAATGATATCAAAGTTCCCAGCACTCAGATATGGTAAACACGAGGAAATTAAAACTTCATCAGAGTACAAAACAAATTCTGGACACAAAATAGAGTGAAAAACCAACGTCAAAGACCTGTGAGTGATGTCGGAGGATCTCACCTTCAAGGGCCATAACATTGTATCAATTGCAGCTGATAGAAAAATGACAGGATGGATAATGAGAACCTTCAAAACTAGGGATGCTAAGCCCATGATGACACTCTTCAGGTCACTTGTTCTATCTAGGCTGGAAAATTGCTGCACACTAACAGCACCTTTCAAGGCAGGTGAAATTGCTGACCTAGAAAATATACAGAGATCCTTCATGGCGTGCTTAATAGAGATAAAACACCTCAATTACTGGGAGTGCTTGAAGTTCCTGAGCCTGTAATCCCTGGAATGCAGTCGGGAGAGATACATGATTATATACACCTGGAAAATCCTAGAGGGACTAGTACCGAACTTGCACACGAAAATCACTCACAACACGAAAGCAAAAGACTTGGCAGACGATGCAACATCCCCCCAATGAAAAGCAGGGGTGTCACTAGCACATTAAGAGACAATACAATAAGTGTCAGGGCCCAAGACTGTTCAGCTGCCTCCCAGCATACATAAGGGGGATTACCAATAGACCCCTGGCAGTCTTCAAGTTGGCACTGGACAAGCACCTAAAGTCAGTACCTGACCAGCCGGGCTGTGGCTCGTACGTTGGTTTGCGTGCAGCCAGCAGTAACAGCCTGGTTGATCAGGCTCTGATCCACCAGGAGGCCTGGTCACAGACCGGGCCACGGGGGCGTTGACCCCCGGAACTCTTTCCAGGTAAACTCCAGGTAAACATGCTACCAAACGTAGTTCATTAATTTTATTTCTTGCACTTCGACTGTTAGCATAAAATACCATTATATGTTTTTCCTTCTGCACATTTTTCCTATTCATCTTTGTTTTTACACAATTTATGAAATTATCTTTTCCCAGAGTTACTCCATGACAGTTACTATTAAGATTCTTAATATCAGAGCATAAGTCAATATATCCATACTCATTATTTATCATTTCTAAACCCATACCTCTAACTAATCCTAGTTTAAAGTCCTAACAACCCCCTCAACTGAGCTAGCAAGAAAACCCACACCTGCCCTGGATAAGTGAACTCCATCCCTGGCATACATGTCATTTCGGCCATAGAAGTTGTCCCAGTTGTCAATGAATGGTACTGCATTATCCTTACAGTGTTTATCCAGCCAACAATTAATACCAATTGCTCTGGACAACCATTCATTACCAACACAGGGCGCTTCACCTTATTCCTAATTATGTCTATCACTGTCCTGAACTTTCTAACTAAATCCTCACTTCTACACTTGCCTACATCATTGCCTCCAGCACTGAGGCAAATAATAGGATTGATTCCATTACCATTCATGATGTCAAGCCGGCTAACAATGTCCTCCACCCCAGCCCCAGGAAAGCAAACCCTCTGTCTCCTACTCCTATCCTTCAAGCAGAATGCCCTATCCATGTATCTAACCTGGCTATCACCAACAACAAC
Organism: Cherax quadricarinatus; assembly: GCF_026875155.1. Lineage (NCBI taxonomy): Eukaryota > Metazoa > Arthropoda > Malacostraca > Decapoda > Parastacidae > Cherax > Cherax quadricarinatus. Next base: position 32,241,532 of record NC_069439.1, read on the forward strand.
AATATTCTTACCTTCCTCGCTGTTGTTCGTCGTGACGTTCCCAGTAGTCGACTCACACTCGTCGGGTAGAACGGAGAATGCATTAGATGTTTCCACAGCAGTCTCTTTCTTCTTCATCGTTTCTACCTTTCCATTCGTCTTCTTGATCGTCAACTTCGTTCCAAGCTGTCCAGCCACTGACCAGTTTCCCTTCTTGACCTGAGGACTCAAAACAGGAGGACTACTATGAATCCTCTTGTTTTCCTCGGTCAATCGCCGAATCTCCATCTTCGCCATCCTCAATTCTTCCTTAAGCTGTTGGTAAAGTTGCTCGATGAAGGGCATCTTGGTTCAATCCGTAGAGAGCACACTCGACACGTCCTCACTGAGCTAAGTACAGGTCACCACGTTAACACTCATTCACGAAATACAGATAAATGGTTCAGAGAAACATCTACAAACGTTTTGCCACATATTAACTTCATTAGTTCAATATCTAACCAATATCCATAACGAGCTTCCATCAGTGGATTTGTCCAATGTGACACCTCCTACAACTGTTTCACCTCACCTCTGTACAATTTATAAGTCTCTTCATCGTGCATAAGATGTATTGTTATCAATATTGATGGACTGATTGCATCTACTCGAGGTTGAGGGACTGATAAGCACAATCTTCTTCTGATCTTCACTGTTCTTCTTAGTAATGGACTGATGAAGTCACTGAGTGGCGAAACGTGTGCATAATAAAGATACTCAAGTGTTGCATATCTGTCTAATTTATCATATATATCAGGAAAAATCTGTCCTGATCCAAAACGATTTCTTTCATGACGGACACAAATTGTTCCTTCATGACTGCCATAATGTGTTCCTTCATGACTGCCATAATGTGTTCCTTTATGACTGCTATTATGTTTTCCTTCATGACTGCTATAGTGTATTTTTTCATGACTGCTATGATACCCCAAGCTGAGATACCCCACCAAATGACTACCTCACTGGCAACTACCCGAACACACTGTTCCTAGCTCCGACTAACCCATATGAAGTCTCCCTTATTATCAACACGCTAAAAAACAAGGCAGGAGATTTAAATACCTTACCTCCCTTTATATACAAAAAAGTGTCACAAGTGCTATCACCAATCATTGCAACACTCTTTAACAAATCCATTGAATCCTCCACCTTCCCTACAGTACTCAAAATAGCAAGGGTCACCCCGATCCACAAAGGAGGAGACCAAACAGAGTTGAATAACTATAGGCCAATATCCAACTTACACCCTCCCTCAAAAATCTTCGAAAAATTAATTCATAAACGAATCTACTCCTACCTTATCTCCCAAAACATACTCAACCCCTGCCAATTTTGATTCAGGACAAATAAAAATACTAATGATGCTATTATACACATGCTAGAACATATATACACTGCAATAGAGAAAAAAGAAGTCCCACTGGGGATCTTCATTGACTTACGTAAAGCTTTTGATACAGTTAACCATGACTTGCTCCACGTAAAATTGTCACACTATGGTATAAGAGGGCACTCCCTCAACTACCTCAAGTCATACCTCAGCAACAGAAGCCAATATGTGTATGCAAATGGGGCAAACTCTTCTGCACAACCAATTACAGTTGGTGTCCCACAGGGAAGTGTCCTTGGCCCTCTTCTCTTTCTCCTATACATAAATGACCTACCAAATGCTTCGCAATTACTCAAACCCACACTATTTGCAGATGACACTACATACGTCTTCTCCCACCCGAGCCCAATCACGCTAGCCAATACTGTAAATACCGAATTACAGAAAATATCTACCTGGATGAGGACTAACAAACTTACACTAAACATTGACAAAACCTACTTCATTCAGTTTGGTAACAGAGCTACAGATGTCCCTCTTAACATAATGATAAACGAATCACCTATCACAAAGCTAACAGAGGGAAAATTCTTAGGAATCCACCTTGATAATAGACTCAAATTTCATACACATATACAACAAATTTCTAAGAAAATTTCCAAGACTGTAGGCATACTATCGAAGATACGGTACTATGCTCCACAGTCAGCCCTCCTGGCCCTATATCACTCTCTTATTTACCCCTATCTCACCTATGGAATTTGTGCATGGGGCTCAACAACAAGTAACCATCTCAGACCACTAATTACCCAACAAAAGGCTGCAGTTAGAATGATAACAAATTCTCACTATAGGCAGCACACTCCACCAATATTCAATACACTAAACCTACTCACCATACAAAACATTCATACTTATTACTGCACCTATTACATACATAGAACACTTAACTCTGATATTAACCCTCCCCTCAAACATCTCCTTGCCAATCTCAACAGAACACATGACCAAACACAAGGCACAGATCACTCTTTGATGTTCCTCGTGTCCATCTCACACTATGCAAAAACTCAATGCACATAAAAGGCCCTAAAATCTGGAACTCATTACCTGTAAATATAAAAGAAACACTACCTGTTTATAAATTCAAGTCTCTTCTCAAAGATCACTTACTCACCCAAAACCAAATAAATACTGAATAACTGAACCTTATAAATTGTATATCTTAAATGTTTCTCACAATTATATCACATAAATGTTAAACCTAAAACCCAATCTAACTTTATTATTTTTTAAATACACTACCTAACAGAATACTCCATTCTACTGAATGTACAACAATGCATACAACCATATGACCTGTCTTTGTAATACTCACTTGTGCTTTATAGTAATCTGTTTACATTAAAGTTTTATCACTGATGTCATCATTGCTTAGTTCATCTTAAGTTAATTTTAAGCCAGCCCGTAATGCTATGCATAGTATAAGTGGCTTTGGCATGCTGCTCTTATCTGTATTTTTTGTACCTCTGTATGTGTGCTCAAATTTTTAAGTAAATAAATAAATAAATAAATAAATGTCTTCCTTCATGACTGTCATAAACCGTTCCTTCATGAGTGCCATAATGTTTTCCTCCATGACTGCCATAATGTCTTCCTTCATGACTGTATTGCCAACCTGTCCTCCCTCTCACTTTGAAAGAGGTCGAGGTGCAATAATTCAATGGACTTTTAACTACTTTTTTTCTTAGGAAGACAAGAACCACAAGTGAAATTTAAAAGGCCTTTTAATGTTATATTGTTCCTTAGAAACATATCAACTAGAGTTCATTTGCGTTTCTGTCGTATCTTACGACTGCAAGAATATATACACAGAACTATGTACAAGACCTTGAGGCATCATTATCATTCATACTTGCAAAGTTATATAAGGCAAACGTGTGATGTAATCACACGTTTGTCCTCTTCGAGCACCTTCTATCGTATTCTCAAAGGAAAAAGGATCTGTTACAACTGAGTATCTCAAAGTAATGCACCTTGGGCTGAAGGCCAGTTGCTGCTGCTTGCTGTATGGAGGGGCGGCTTGACATGAGGTATGTCACATGTCATTCTCAGAGGTAGCTCGGGGGTTGAACCAGAGACTGGTAATAATACCCGTACTGTTACTCCTAACCTGTGACGTTAAGTCAAGTTACATTACACATTAATTAAACCTGAAACTGAAATGTTTATTTCTCAGTAAAGATTACAATGTTGGGCTTAAGTATTATACAATATTAATTATAATGTGTGGTTTACATACTCTGACTGCGGGTTCAAATCCCGTCCGTGGTATGGTTTATTTATTACAAAGGAGGCCACTGGCATGCCTAGACATTTCGGGCAGACTAATACTAATTCTTACTCTATACTGCTGTTAAAGTTAGGTAACTTTAGTGATTAAATAAATTTACAATTTTGAGGTAGTTCAAAAAATTTTTTTATATTTATTTAAAACACAATACATAGCTTAACTTAAAACCCCTTAAACAAAGGTTAATATACATTTAATATAAAAACATCATGAATCACAATCCCTCAGGACGTACAATAGCAAAATAACAAATGCAATATTAACAGATACAAAGAGGTTACACAGATACACTAGAAAATATCGCTTATGACAGAACTTAACATTAAAAGGATGGGTAACTTAACCCTATTTCCAAGAACAACAACAAGGACATAACATGTAGGGACCCCTGTAACAGGGAAATAAAAAAATGTAAAACAAAAAGCCAAAAACCCATGGGGTAACACTTTTACATAAAATTACTGTGCAATTATCAGCACAATAAAATAAGAAAAATTTTACAAAAGTACAGGTTCTCAAAACCCTCCAAAAATCAAAAAATGAAAAGACCTACATCACAATCCATTAAAAACAAAGTACATACTCTTACCCATCTACTCTCCAGTACTTAAGTTCCCAAAAGTCACACATACTCCCCACCACAATCTTCGAGTCAGCACAAAACTAAAAAAGCCAAAACATTCCGCACTCATCTACAGGCTGTACACATTAATAAAATAGCAAAAAATGCCGGTACAATAAAACAAAACCCCGTTTGCCGGGGCAAGCCAAAGGAAAATCAAGCTTCACAAAGAAAAAAGGGCATAGACCTACAAAGAACTATAACACTTAATTACTGCACCACCACATCCATTTATAAAACCCAAAATTTCACCACAACCACACATTACACTGATACACACAGCAACACAGCCCTGTGCAACCCAACCCCAAGACGGCCTGTTCCACCCCCTGAACTCAACCTCTCCCCTTCACAACGAAAAACCAGCTCCACACTCATACTATGATACCCCGCTGAAAAAGCCGGGTCCCAGCGACTTTCCATAATTCCCCGTTTAAAATACAACTTTCTATAATGGTCGCGCCAACACCCTTTTTGTGCACCCCCCAATCCCTATTCCCTCATCGCCCAGGATAAAAAACAAAACCGCAATTAATACTGATTGCTTGTTGCACGGCCCCTCTCTACGCCTCCCACGCCAAACTTAATCCCCTCAAAATTGATATCCCTCCCCCCCCACTGTCCTCAAAACCCTTTTAACCTACATTCCCTGATACTCCTAAATTATCAAAAAAATTTTCACTGCATGAAACCCGTCTCCTCATCCCCGACACCTGACACCCCCCTCCACCACAACTCTCTTTCCCAAATGCAGCACCCAAAGGGCGTATTTCAGGAAAAAATGGAACAATACCTCTCACACTTGGGTTCACGCACATCAACCGAACCTCACCAAAAACCCTCCCACCATACAAGGGGATACCCCAACCTCGCGCACCTCCCCCCCTACGACAGCTCTAAAACAATTGGGTCCCAACATGCAGCAAGCCTGCAACAGGTCTTCAACACACTCATCTCCAAACACTTCCCACCACATTCGCCTTTTTTCTTTTAACCATTCACGCCCCTCCCCACTTGTCCCTACACAGGATAACCTGGTTTTACCGGGAGAGATTCCGGGGGGGTCAACGCCCTCGGGCCCCGGTTTGGAAGGGGGGGGGGGATAAATGAAAGGCTTTTTGCTGCGGGTGACGAAACCAATGTACAGCCAACCCCGGCGATCGGGGAACTGACTTTAGGTGCTTGTCCTGCCACTTTAAGACTGCCAGGGGTCGTTGGAATCCCCTTTTGTGCTGGGAGGCGTTGAAAATCTCGGGCCCCGAAACTTTTTTTGGCTCTTAACGTGCTATTTACACCCCTGCTTTTCATTTGGGGGGTGGGGCATCGTCTGCCAAGTCTTTGCTTTTGAGGGATATTTTTGTGTGCAAGTTCGGGCCTAAACCCCCTAGATTTTCCAGGGGTATATAAAACATGTATCTCTCCCCCTGCATTCCAGGGAATACAGGTTTTGGGAAACCCAAACGCTCCCATAATTGAGGTGTTTTATCTCTGTTATGCGCCCTGAAAGTTCTCTTTACATTTTTTAGTCGGCAATTTCACCTGCCCCGAAAATGCTGTTAGTGGCAGCAAATTCCAGCCTAGATAAACAAGTGCCTAAAAGTTCATCATGGGTTGGGCCCCCCTACTTTTGAAAGGGTTTTCTTATCCATCCGTCATTTTTCTAGCATTGCGATTGATCAAAGTTAAAGGCCTTGAAGGGAGATCCCCGAATAATCACTCCCAGGTCTTTGACGTTGGTGTTTCCTCTATTTTTTTACCAAATTTGTTTTGTACTCGAAAAAGATTTAATTTCCCCATTTTACCCTTCTGAGTAATTGAAATTTTTCATCGTGAACTTTTATTTTTTTCTGCAGCCCCCGAAGATTTGGTTTATTCTGCCGGGCCTTGCAGTGTCTGCAATGGAAGAACCCGTCATGCAATTTGGGTTCATCTGCAAAGGAAGACCGGGGCTGTGGCTGACATCCTTTTCTATCGGGTATAGGAGAGGGGAAAAAGATGGGAGCGATACTGTGCCTTGTGGGAAAAAGCTTTTCAAAACCCTAGCTGCCTCACTTTACTCTGTTTACACTACCCTGTGTTCTGTTTGAGGGAAAAAAAATCCATCGACCGACTTTTTCTGTTTTTCCTTTAGGGACGATTTTTTGCGCATTTCGCATAGTCACACTTTTTGAAGGCTTTTGCAAATCTTATATATTACTTCGCATTCTTTTTGTCTTTTTAGTGATTTAGGGCCTTTTCGTAGTGCTCCCAAAATTTTTGACAGACAGGGGCGACCTGTTCTAAACCATTTGCCCCTGGGGTTTTTTGTAACTGATAGGTTTTTTAAGGGTGGTGATCTTTCTTCTTAGGGCCCTTTTAAAAATTTTTTTTGATAGGGGGTTAGTCATTGGGCTGTTTCTTTGTGTTCTTTACTGCCCCCTTTGTGGGGTGGGGGATGTCTGTTGTTTTTAGTAACGTGGGGCGACCCCCCTTTCCAAGCCCCTCTCCTGAAAGGAAAAACTCGTGATAAAGCTTCTTTATTCTTTAGAACCAAAATTTCCCTGACTGGCCCGGGGGGAGAGTGCATGGGGATGCTTTATGGCCTTTCGAGTCATTTGGCGTCAGGGTAAAATCGGATAGGCTTTTGTTAAATCAAAATTTTTTTGGCTCTCTCAAAAAAAATCTTTTTTATCTTCACCCCTCAGTCTGGTTAGCGGGTTGCTAAAAACTGAGTCCCTATTGGGACTTGAGAGCTCCTCATTTCCTGCTGTCATCTGTGTAGGACCCAATCTTTTTAAGTAGGGGGCCCCAAAACTGGACGTTGTTTCTCGATTTTGATTTGGGTAGGAGAAAAATACTTTGGGTTTCTTTTTATTTTTTATTTATGGCTTTAGTTCTTCCCCGATTCCCGACTCCAAAGGGTTCTTTTGCTTTAAGTTCGATGCTTACTATTTCTCTGACCAGTGTCTGCCTACGCATTTCAGAAAATTGACCTCTTTTAGCCACTCTGTTATTCTTTTCCGTCACCTGTAAAGGGAGCGCCTGTCTCTTTCTATTTTACATCTACTCCTCCTTTTTCTTAGAGGAATAAGCCTTGTGCATACTCGGGGTGCCACCGAGTAATCTGTTCTAGGCATAATTGGGGTCTGTGTTGCTTAGTATATCTTCCCAGCTTATTCGGTTAAGACTTGGTTTACTTGGTCCCACTTTATGTTTTTGTTATTGAAGTTGAATTTTGGTGAATGCTCCCTCATGACTAGTCTCATTTGTCGGTCGGGGCTCCACGCATACATGTCTGAACTTCAAATTATGTTGTGATCTGAGTATATTGTTTTTTTTATATGGTGACAATTTTTTATCAGATCATCATTGTTAGTGAAGATGAGGTCTAGTGAATTCTCCAGCTAGTAGGCTCTATTATTTGCTGGGTTAAATTGAATTTTGTGCAGAGATTTAAAAGCTCGTGTGAGTGTGAGTTTTCATCAGAGCTGCCTCCTGGTGTTATTACTGCAACAATATTATTTGCTATATTTCCCCCATTTTAGGTTTCCTTAAGTTGAAAATCCCCCAGGAGCAAGATGTTGGGGGCAGGAGTTTACCTGGAGTTTTACCTGGAGAGAGTTTCGGGGGTCAACGCCCCCGCGGCCCGGTCTGTGACAAGGCCTCCTGGTGGATCAGCGCCTGATCAACCAGGCTGTTGCTGCTGGCTGCACGCAAACCAACGTACGAGTCACAGCCCGGCTGATCAGGAACGCCCTTTTGGTGCTTGTCCAGTGCCAGCTTTAAGACTGCCAGGGGGCTGTTGGTAATCCCCCTTATGTGTGCTGGAGGCAGTTGAACAGTCTCGGTCCCCTGACACTTATTGTATGGTCTCTTAACGTGCTAGTGACACCCCTGCTTTTCATCCCCCCAATGAAAAGCAGGGGTGTGGAGCTGGAAGATTTTCCAACAGTGGTCAAAATTTTAACAGCTGTTCCTGGAAATTGCTGGGATGTTGCATCCGGAGGCTTGTAGACTACCACAATGACTAGGTTTGGTTTTCGACCTATAGTGGCTAAAACTTCCACTACATCATTTGGGCTTAAAGTTCTGTGAAAACAGGACCTGCAATTACCCCAAACCCCCCCCCCTTTTGCCTGTTCACTCGTCCATCGTTTTGGGTTTGTAACCGGGACCCAAATTTTTCGTTGTCCAAGTATCCTTTATGTGGGCTCAGTAAACCCGCGAATTTTGCCTTTGCCCTGAAGCAGTCCAGGGAGAAGGTTTTTGCTGTCTGTTGCTGGCTTTAGACCCTGTATTTTTTGCAAAAAAGAATGAGGGACTGGTGGAATTTTGGTACGGGGGGGATTTTTTTTCCGCATTAGATCTGTACTTTTGGGTTTGGAGGGGAGGGGCCCCGACTGGGTTTCCCCTCCGGGGATGGGTTTGGGGACGATTTCTGCCATTTCCGCCATTTTTTTTCCTTCCGCACTAAAAAAACCTTTTCCCCCTTGAGGGCGTGGCTTTCCCAGGTTTTCCCCCTGGCCCGGGGTTTTGTAACTTTTTGTCCCCTTTTGATGGTTTGCCTGGGTTTAAGTTATAGCACAGTCCTTTTCCCGTACTGAAAAGGGCACATTCAGGGGGAAAAAGCTTCAGGAAGGGAGTTTGCATTTCCTGTTGTCATATGTGCAGGGATTTTCTAGGGTGGTCAAAGTTCACGTCCCCTCTGTTTTTTTCCGATTTTCCCCTGCCCGCAGTACCAAGTGCATATAAAGGCACAGGGTTGGTTTCCATCTGCCTTGGGTTTCTGTGACTGTATTCCCGCTGGTGCATGTTTCCCTATCTTCTTCTATCCTCCCTAGCACCAACACTGGCGCGCACCAACCAGTTGTTTTGTAATATATCCTCACTATTGCTATTGGAGTCATCTTGTTTGCTAGTTCCTGCGGTATTTCTAGTTTGACAATATTGGTTATTATCTATCTTTGACTACACTTGTTTCCCTACTATGGCTCCTGTCCCCTATGAGGTCACTTATATGTATTCCTTCCTGCTATAATTCCCGACTACCTGGACAAAATCTCCAGCTTTTCACCATTACTACTGTGTCCCAGGCAGCATCTCCACTTCACCATTTCTGTCTCCAGGGACAGCACACCTCCAGCTTCACCATTACTGTCTCCCAGGAGCAGCCCCTCCAGCTTCCACCATTACTGTCTCCAGACTGCACTATCAGGCCCCACATGACTGACTACCCAGAACAGCCACCTCCAGCCTTACAGTATTGGGTGACTGCATGGCCAGTAGCAAGGGCAGTACCATTCAGCCCAGACTTTTTTGAATTCCCCATCTGTTGTAGAAAGCGCCAGGATTTCTATGAAAGCAGCATTATGTTGTCCTCTTTTAATATCCTTGTGGATTTTAGTCCACAGATTTTGCCTCATTTGGGCATACCCAAACACACTTCTCTGTTTTAAATACTGCGTGTAGCTAGTTCTTGATATCACACAAGGGGCGTGACAACCAATTTCCACAAAAAATGAAAATTTATCTCAAGTGGTAAGCCCTTTCTGTTTGACTGACCACAGACTACACCCACTTCATAATGGATTTGAATGGTTGACTTTACTGCAATTTCTACTAGCAACTCTCGTTGAATATCTATTATATCCTTAAATGAAGCTCTAGCTATTTGTATTTTCTGTTACTAACTGTTTTTGTATATTGGACAGCTTACCGTGCACTTTCCTGATTTTGATGTTTGTGTTTATAAGGGCTCCTACACCCAATCCGTTTACAGTCTGCTTTATTGTCCAACGAAACCGGTTTGAAACCATCAAGGGTTCGAACCATCTAGGTTCGGACTAACAGTCCAAGGGTCGAACCAGTCAAGGGTTTTGGGAAAGTCAAGGGTTTCGGAACCATTCAAGGGTTCGGACAGTCAAGTTCGGACCCAGTCAAGGGTTCGGACCCCAGTCGATCTGATCTGAGCAGTGGGGTCACTTATTTAAAACAACTGTCGGTGATTTGAGGCTAACACATAAGGATCTACTGAAATTATCTACCCGAGTCATATGGTATTTGACTGCTAGGACAAAAGAATAACTTGCGTGTTGAAGAAATCGGTGAACTGCTGGCAGCTCCTACAATACGAAACGGTCGACCTCGCCACCCCCTTGTTTATCAATCGCTGTATCTAGCTTTTTCTATTTTTTTTTTCCGTCTCCACCCTACAATAAATGCTATATTATCACTGATAGTTGACTGTGAAATGTTGAGAGGGCGACGCCTTTTTTCTGTAGTAATAATTGCTTTCTTCGTTGTGTAATTGCGACCCGCTGTAACTACAGTAAATGAAATCACAGATACGTCTGGTATTTCAAGAAAAAAGAGACTAATGAAAGTCACTCCAACTCCACTAGTACCAATATAATACTGGTTAGTTGCTACTACCACACTTTAATTCTGCTATTCACTGGTATCACAGGCAAACACAATTGAGACAGGGGACAACCCTGCCTAATACCCCGACCCTGGGTACCAACTCCCCCAACTTCCCATTTACCTGTACACGCACTCCACACCTTGGAATACAATGTCCTCCCATTGCACCACCTCCTCCCCAAAACCCTGCTCCTTAATAGTCTGACAGAAGAGTGATATCAACAAATGGTATACCACACCAACAGGTGGTAGATGAGACACATAGGCCAACATTTAGGCAACTTTCATTCCGAAACGTTTTGCCTACACAGTAGGCTTCTTCAGTCTCTCTGATACAGCAAGTAGGCAGGAGTAGTAAAGAGTGTAGACAATGTAATCAGTGTTCATCTAGCACGTAAGAGACATACAGAGTGTCCAGGGGCCCGAGACTGTTTCAACTTGCCTCCCAGCACACATAAGGGGGAGTACCAACAGACCCCTGGCAGTCTTCAACTGGCTCTGGACAAGCACCTAAGTCAGTTCGATCAGCCGGGCTGTAGCTCGATGTTGGATTGCGTGCAGCAGCACAACAGCCTGGTTGATCGGCTCGGATCCACAGGAGGCCTGGTCCTCAGACCGGCCGCGGGGGCTTGACCCCCGGAACTCTCTCCAGTAAAACACCAGTAAACTCCAGTCCATACACCCTTGAAAGTCGTAGATTGGAGGTTGACAGTCCCCCGCCGAGAGAAGTTTCTGTTCCAAAAGGTCTGGAACTAACTAGAAGATCAACGACAGTGTTTGAACTTAAATACTCTCGAAGGATAAGTGCAGAGTAGAGTAGTGAGAATGGTCGCCACTGTGAGTCAGTCCCCTCAGATCAAACAATTCCTCATTGAAAAAAGTTGTCCAAGTGTTTTCTCTTTTGTACCAAGATGCCATTGTGTTGCAGTGTCTGACAGAGTGATTATCAAATGGTATACAATAGAGCTGTCTTTACATCCTCTACTGCTCTCCTAACTTTCGGACTCGACTGAGAACCTACTGTGTAGGCGAAACGTTTTTGGAATAAAGTTCCTAAATGGATCCTATGTGTCTTATCTACCAACCAGGAAAGTACTAGTGTCTAAGAATTGTCTTAAAAAGTTATGAAATAACAGCGAAAGGACAGAGCACTACGCTTGTTTACAATAATTTGCTGAAGGGACTTGAGATAGATTCCGCACGATTTTTTTTTTAAATGACTTGAAAATCGTGGCAACGTTCAGTAGATGCTTGGTAGGGGCAGAGATGAAGGAAGTTTGGAAAATTCCAATTCTAATAATCACTTAGCACGGGCATTGTACCTGGAATTTACTGGCAAGATTTGCTATCTGTATGAAAAAACAATAGGCTGTAGTTTTGTGTTTCCATCTTTCACGATAGTTAGACAATATATCCTAGTGCTTTTTCATTTGTGAGTGCCCAGAAATCTGAGAGAGTGTTTTATCCAGGTATTTTTTGTAAATCTCCTCTTGTTTCGGAATCTGCTGGAATAGTATAATTGTTTGGCCCTTCCTTATTAGTTTTGGTGAAAACTGATGCAATTGTGTTTAATAATACCTTTGTGTATTAAGTCTGTCTATATTGCTTTTCAATATTGATATTCTTATCAATGGAATCTTATTTGCGAGTTAGATAGACCATGGGGCAACCAGTCGTTTATTCGTAATTCGCTTTTGGTTTTTATAGGACAATGTATGTCATACAGTTTAAGTAATTTATTGAGAAATATGTCTGTCCAATCATCGATACTATTGGCAATGGAGAATTCTGTAGGCCAATAAACTGGCCCTAGCTCTGCTGTGAAGTTACTTATTGAGGCCTCGTCATGAAGTCTAAAATAAACTTTGTTGTATTCCAGTGGTGGTTTACTAATATTGGTTATGAGGAAGGTGGGGCAGTGGTCAGTAGTGCTGTCTGTGATTATCCCAGAGTAAGGAGGGCATATGGTCCACTACATATGCACTTGTCCTCATTCGCCTGTTGGTTTAGTTATAGTTGGTATGAAAATGTATTGTGCATAATGTTGATGAAATCAGTTACTGGCTGGTCATACTGGTAGATTCAAAAGGTTGATGCCTGAAGTCTCCGCTAAAAGAAGATGTGCTTGTTTCATTGGTTTGTTTGTTAATTAGTGTCATATAATTTATTGCTAAAAATTGGAATGTGGTATGAGGCAACTGGTAAATGGCACCAACTGTTATAAGAATTTCTTTAAGGTTTTTTGTATTACGTAAAATTTGCAAAAATAATATTCTCCTATTCATCACTATAAGTAAGTGGTGTAAATACTTGATAGTTCAGTAGAGTTAATAGATTACAGTATACCACCCCAACTGGTTAGGTCGACAGTTTGTGGATTGCTCTTTAATCCTAGTAGTGAGTAGATATAGCTGCTGCGGGTCCTGCTCCAGCCAGGTTTCAGTAAGAATAATACAAGGAGAAAGTTGTCTTTCGGGAATCAAGGAGTCCAGAGGTCATCACAGTGTTTGCTTAGTGACCTGATATTGGTGATTAAGAACAGTGTATAATTTTAACAGTATTTAGACAGTGCTGGCTTTGGAGCTGTGATAATAGAGGCCAGTTACTTCATTAAATTTTGCTTGGAGTTAGATAGAAGGTTGTATATTCAGGGTCGATGTATATTCCATCATTAGTAAATTGTAATTCTTTATACATGTATAGCGGTGTTCGGGGGGTTCTAGTACTGAATCCTGTAATAGGGGGATGTTTGGAACAATAAGTAGCTAATGTATGTTGGTCAAGTAAACTGTAAAACTAATAAACAAATGAACTTAGTGGTGATTATGTATTAACTAGAATTAACTAAGTATTAACTAGGATAAGCCATAAATAAAATTATAAATAAAGTACACCAGACTATGACTTGTAATGTCCACTAAAACTAATAGTAAGTTTGTTTAGCGGGTCAATAGTAGGGAGGGGAATGTATATTGCAGGGTGCGAATTTGCAGAAGGGTATAGAAGAGGGGTCTGCGTGATTATGGACGGTAGCGTAAGCAGTGCGAAGGGGGGGTATTGGCGGGGCTCGCAAGTAGTGGTTGAGTTATGAGTGTCATAGGGACGCCATATAGAGAGAAATGAGGGAATGTGGCTGTTGTGATGGACCGCGCGTGAGTTCAGTGTCAATGAGCAGAGCGGAGGTAGACCGTGGAGGAGGTAATTTTTTGGTGTTGTGAAAGGCTAAAGTGATTTTATCAGTATATGGTAATCACAGATATTAATACAGATTATTAATAAATTGTGAACTTGAATTTTTGAACAAATATTAAAAAAAGTATAGATAAAGCATAAAAAATAGGAAAAAAAACCAATGATATGGTAAATACAAATATATAATAAAGTAGAAAGATAATAAGGAAAGAGATTTTATGGTGAATAAGAACAATTAAACTAGAGGCACAATGGTAACTGAATACAAGAATGAAATATAATAATAGTATGAGGTATTAGAATTTAAGGAACAAATTTTATGGCAGTATATAAGAGCTACAGAGTAGTTCATAACACTGTTCGTGGATAGTGGGTATAAACTGCACTTTATTCTGAATCAGTTAACCCAGCCTCATCAAAAGTTTTTTTTAGATCGTATTCCATAGAGATGAAGTGCCTCTTCCCAGTGGGCTCTTTCCTAAATGCGATTTTTCCGTCCCTCACAAAGCATTGATGGATTTTTTGTTTGGCATAATTTTCCTAATCGAAAAAGGAGGTTTTTGCCTTGTTTTGGTAAGGCACTCATTAACATATACTTTAGATTTCATGGATATGGATGTTTTTAACAGGTTATTTCTTAGTAAGCTGGTGTTGAATTTTAATAGCACTGTTTTTTTTACCCACTTGGTAGCCCATCAGTTTACACTCTTCCATATCATCACCACATATGATTAGGTGAAGGTGGTCCTTAATAAGCTGTATGGCGGTAATAGCGGGCTATCCAAAGGATTTCACATCAATGTATTTTATGTATTTAACTTTGGCTTGTCTGAATTCACACTTAGATAAGTTGATTCTTAAACTGTACTGATCTAAGAGTTCGAATTAGGCTTTGAGTTGCCTCATTTGTAGATCCCAACTATCACCAAAACTCAACAGATCCTACAGAAAGGTTTCTACCCCTTTCAAGATTTTAGTTATTTGATCCATTAGATGTTGAAAGGTTGAAATTGTATTACAAAGTCCAAAGGGCATTACTCTGTAATTGTGTAGGCCACCTTGCACCATAAAAAAAATACTTCCTTTGCCTTAAGTGAGAGGGGTACTTGGTAATATCTTCATAACAAATCTAATTTGCTTGTGTATTTAGCTGTGGCCACTTGATCTATTAAATCATCAATTCGTGAGACTGGGAATCCATCAGGTATAGTAAGGGAGTTAACTTTCCTGAAGTTGGTGTACATTCTTTTGGTTCCATCAGGTTGAGGCACCAGGATGTATGGTGAGGCCCATATACTCAGCTAATCCATTTACATGCAACCAATCCACTTCTTTTTCTAATTCTGCTTGCTTCGTAGGGCTCATCCAGTAGGGAGACAGCTTAATTGGAGTGTCCATTTTGAGATTTATCTCACGAAATCCAAGGGTACAAGTTTTCAGAATGTCCCCAAATAATTGATGATACCAGTGAATATGAACTTTTATTTTCTATTCCTTTTCTGATTCTAGAGACAACAACGTTTCTAAATTCTGTCAGGCTTCTGAATTTTTCAAGTGCATAATGATTCCTAATTTTTTATCTCCTGAGTGGAGTGTTTCTTCTTTCTGGTAAGGCAAACATGAACTGATGCAAGAGAGTGGGGGAACATACTCTTTAATCTGGTTTAGTTGTTAAATCCATTCGGAGTTTCTTCTCTTGGGTGTATTTATCACAAATTTCATGTCATTCACTCTTCTTACCACCTCCAGTGAGCCATCAAACTTTGGTTGAAGGGGTTGGCCTGGGGTGAGTCGTTGTACCTGTATGAGATCTCCAGGTTTGAAAGTCCTGAGTTTCTATCTTCGGTCACACCGCATTTGGGCTCGTTTCAAGCTTTTGGTGGCCAATGCTCATGCTACTGAGAGACAATTCCTGATGGCTGCAAGGAGGACATAAAGTGGGGCCAGTTTCATTCGTCTAGGCCTCATGAGCATCAACATAGTTCCTCTAACTTGGTGCCCAAAAATGAGTTCAAATGGAGTGAATCCTAAGCTTTCTTGTACACTCTCAGGGCAAGCAACAGGAGTGGAATCCAATTGTCCTAATCCTTATGAAATTGTTGGCAATATGTTTTCATCATAAGTTTCAAGGTTCTGTGAGAACTTTCAACCACTCCTTGTGATTGTGGGTGATAGGTTTGTAGTGAATTTTGACTTCATTCCCATGTAAGACAATGCTGCTTGAAAGAACCTGGAAGTGAAATTGATTCCATGGTCGGACTGTGCTTCTTTAGGGTAACTGAACTGAGAAAAAAATTAAGTAATGCCTGAGCAATAATCCAGGTATTAATTTTCCTTAGAGGAATGGCCTCAGGATATCTTGTAACCATATCTATGATGGAGAGAAGATATTGGTTTCCTTTCTTCATTTTTTTTTATATTTTATTTAAAAAGTACATCACAGCACATAAAAAATAACAAACAGGCCTTATCCGTCTACAAATGTAATAAACTTTCCATGGCCATATAATACCACATACAAATATAAATAATTATACATCATGTAACAAATATTATCTAATGAAAACATAAACACTAACCAAATTAAGGAGAGAATTGATACAAACTTCCGTACTAACTAAATCAAAAGTAAAACCAGATATTCTGTACTATGACTTAATGTCATAAGGTACTAACTCAAAAGAGCACAGTATGTTACATACCGTTACCCTGCAAACTAAACCCCCCCTTCTCCAGACAGAACTCCCCCCCTTCCCCAGACAGAACCTCCCCCTATCTGAAAAGTACAACTTAAAATCAGAACCACAAGAGTGCACAATAAATTAAGTTAACCCCAACACATCTATAATGCTATCCAAAAGTATGAATCTTACAACACGTAAGAATATGACGCATAAACTACAATGATACATTTGTTCCCTAAACTTAAAATGGTAAAGGTTATAACTGCCTCACGGCTTACAAAACAAACTGCAAGTGCAATAAGTACATTATGTAAATATGAAACAGTTTGATTTCTAACATTGGTTATAAGGAATTTTCTGTAGTCAAATTACATTAACAAGATCCGTCCACATCATAAACAAACAGCAATCATTCTTTTTTTTTTTTATTTTTTTTAAACAGTGAGATACACAATGATAAATGTATATTAAAAACACACAAACGAAAGCGGTTAATTTACAATAATCTCACACGACCAACGATACCGTACAATATAATGGTAATACACCTTACATACAAACAAAGTATTGACATTGGTTTTTTACTCAGACACAACACATTATACATTATTAAAGAACATATCTATGTCGTATATATAAATGGCAAGCACACACGGGTAAGTATATAGACTGTATAATAAATCATTGTGTTAAAAAACCAACACACACAATAACACACACACACAAGCACACTCATACACACCAACATAGACATAGATATTAATGAATCGACGACGAAAACATCCAAATATAACAAATACGATGTGTTATATTACATCTCAACAAATAATGTAATCACTTACATGTAATATCATATATTACAGGTAATAGGAAAACACATCTATACAAATACCAATGATTGGTATACAAGAATAAAAAACACATCTATACAAATACCAATGATTGGTATACAAGAATAACAAGGGCAAAACTCTTAACGTTCTGCACATACAAAATTTTTACATTTTTATTAATGACATCACATTGGAGACATACAACATTGGAGACATACATACAACATTCACAAACACAAGACATTTACACACAATTAATCGCAGCTGACCAGCCCGTTAGATTACTCACTGAACAAACACAAATTATCTCAAATCCTTTAACTCTAACGCTCTATATGCAGATGGGAAATCTTTCTCCCATCTCCCCTCATATACCAACTGATTTCGACACTTAGTTCTAAGAATTGTTACCGCTAAAACCCGGATTCTGCTATTACCTTCAACATGTCTCATAGCCCATGACACATAAATATAATCGGCTACGACATACGACACTGCACGTTGTACACAGATGTCAACCCCACCCACATCAAAACTCAACGCCCTAAGTACCGACAAACCCCCCCCCCAACCATTCGTAAAACCCTGCTTAACCACGCACGTACTATACCTAACTCTTCACAGAAATACACAACATGAAATGCTGATTCGTCCTTCCTGCACGCTGAACAACTCCGGTCCTCCTCTACACGCCGATTAGACAACACCAGCTTGGACGGCAGAATCCTGTTCAAAAATTTAAAAACCACTTCGCGTGCTCGAGGAAGGAGACGTAACTGATGAACCCGCTTCCATACATCACACCATGCGTACATGGGGAACATTCCCTGAGCTCTCACCTCAACTTTCACCATACCCACTCTTTCCAAAGTACTCAATTTAACGCTCTGCACGTCTCGCATGCACAGTAACACATGTAGCATCGTATCGCACCTGATTACATCTGCCCGTCCCCACCACCTGCGCAGGTCACGATACAATTCTGTTAAACCACCATGCCTGCCACCCAGTCGGAGAAAACGACATTTCATATAACAAGCAATGACTCGGTCTCTTAAGGGAACAAGACCTAACCCTCCTTGACGCATTGGTGTCTCTACTACCGCTCTTTTGAGCCAGTCACACCCTGAACCCCACAAAAATCTATAAACTCTATTTAAAAGATGTTTGATATCCCCCTGTGTTAGTGGATACAGCGCAGCAACGTGCCAAACTTTACTATAAAGAAGAACATTAATTACTATCGCCCTCTGGTGTAGGGTTAAATGTCGTGGCCTGAGACTATTCATACGCCTCAAAACACTACCACCCTCCCCGAATTACATACCCTCGTCTTATCAACCTCTCTCATATACTGTATACCACATATGTTAACACAGTCAACCACCATCCACGTCTCTATACCTACCTCCTCTCTTGCCCAATCTCCAAACTTCATAATCTTTGATTTTTCTTTGTTAACCCGCATTCCTGTTGCCTTACTAAATATATCTACAAGTCTTCCCACAAAACTCAATTGCTCCCTCGTACGTAACAGGACAGTTGTATCATCTACAAAACCTACTATGGCAGGTCGATCACTACCCAAACCCCACGACGAATCTACTCCCCACCCACAAACTGTCCAATAAAAAGGGTCCTGCATGCAAGCAAAGAGCATTTGAGACATAGGGCATCCCTGTCGAATGCCTCTATTCAATTTGACAAAGTCTCCTAACTTCCCATGAATTTTTTTTTTATTTTATTTAAAAACAACATACACATGATACAAGCCGACAATTAGCAAATCAAAAAACCGTGACAGACAATGTCAGTACACACACAATAAACAAAAAAACATTTTAACATACTGATATAACGAAATTCTACCGTAAGAAACCCAACCCGTTTACGGGAAAAGAAAAAAAAACATACCGACTACTAAACAGAACGTCGGAGTCATTATAAAACATGTAGGAATAAGTCCTATAGTCATGTATATATGTATATACATACACATGCACATATACACATACATGTATGTGCACATATGTTCTTACAGCACAGACTGGATTATATTAGAACAAAAAAAAAACACAAAAAGACTTATCACTAACTAAACTAGACATAAACTAAATATATAACATCCAGAACAGAAGTGGCAGACAATGTCAGGTACACACAAAAAACATTGTAACACATTGATATAACAAATTCTACTAAAATAACCCAACCAACCGACTTCCAAACAAACAGTCGGAGTCATTATAAAACATGTAGGAATGAGTCCTACAATCATATATATATGTATACATATACGCATGCATATACACACATACATGTATGTGCCTCAGAGGAAGCAGATGGAGACTCAGTGGGAGGAGGAAAGGGCGAGGTCAGTTTTTGTGTACGGGCTCCAAGAAGCCAAGGGGGCCAACTTTGAAGAAATAAAACAGGAGAAAAAAATGATTGAAGGCATCATGACAACAATAGGGGAGGGCAATATGACCCAGGTGACAAATTTTCAGAGAATTGGGTGGTTTGCGAGTGGAAGGATACGGCCTGTCAGAGTAACTTTCAAGGAAAATCATTCGAACCAGGATCTGCAAGAGAAAGCAAGACTGAGGACAAAGAGGGGTACCAGAGAGTATACCTCGACCGCGACAGAACACAAGAAGAAAGGACTACACTGAAAGAGAGGGTACAGAGACGCAAGGAGGAAAGAGAAGCAATGAAAATGAGCAGGACCCAGACACAGGAGGAAGGGCAAACACACCCCACAGAATCTCCCACCAAAAGACTCCACCCCGACATTCCCAACGCAACTGAGCAACCTATTCTACAACCCACTCACTGTTCCCTCTGCCACCAACCCCCATATCACAAACCTCACCCCAACAGCTGTCCCTTATGGGCATTCTGACCCCACCCCCATCAACACAAACCCCACCTACACCACAGCCCCATATAGGCCCCCACCAAGGCTCTTGCTCCCCCAACCCCAATATTCTTGCATGACCACAATGATAGAAAAGAAACTAAAGGTTTGGTACACAAACGCGGATGGAATAATGAATAAACATGAGGAGTGGAATGAAAGAATCAGTGAAAAATCCCCAGACATCATAGCAGTCACAGAAACAAAACTCGCTGAGACAATAACAGACACAATCTTCCCAACAGATATCAGATCCTGAGGAAAGATAGAAGGAGTAGAGGGGAGGAGGGTTGCACTGCTCATAAAACACCGATGGGGATTTGAGGAAATGGAAGGCATGGACATGATTGGAGAAAGAGACTACATTGTAGGTACAATTCAGTCCAGAGAACATAGTCATTGGAGTGATGTATAACCCACCACAGAACTGCAGGAGGCCAAGAGAGGAGTACGAAGAAAACAACAGGGTGATGGTGGACACACTGGCTGAGTGGCAAGAAGAGCTCACTCGAGCAGACAAAGTTACTGGTAATGGCGATTTCAACCACAGGGAGATCGACTGGAAAACCTGGAGCCACATGGGGTCCCGAAACATGGAGAGCCAAGATGAATGGATGTGGTACTTGAAAACCTCATGCATCAACATGTCAGGGACACAACCAGAGAGAGAGGGGAGGATGAGCCAGTAAGACTGGATCTTTGTTCACCCTGAGCAGTTCAGACGTTGAGGACATCACTTACGAGAGGCCCCTTGCAGCTAGCGATCATGTGGTTCTGAGTTTTGACTATATAGTAAGTTACAAGTGGAGAAGGTAACAGGAACTGAAGGGACAGGCCAAAACTATAAAAGGGGGGACTACACAGGTATGAGAAACTTCTGCGGAGGTTCAGTGGGACAGAGAAATGGTAGGAAAATCAGTAAACGAGATGATGGAATATGTGGCAACAAAGTGCAAGGAGGCAGGGGAAAGTTTTTGTTCCCAAGGGAAACAGAAATAATAGGAAGACCAAAACGAGTCCTTGGTTTACCCGAAGGTGTAGGGAGGCAAAAACTAAGTGCAACAGAGATGGAAAAGGTACAGGAGCATAGGACCCAGGAAAACAAGGAGATTAGTAGAAGAGCCAGAAACGAGTATGCACAGATAAGGAGGAGGCCCAGCGACAGTATGAAAACGACATAGCATCGAAAGTCAAATCTGACCCGAAACTGCTGTATAGCCACATTAGGAGGAAGACAACAGTCAAGGACCAGGTGATAAGGCTGAGGAAAGAAGGTGGAGAACTCAGAAGAAACGATCAAAGGTATGTGAGGAGCTCAACACGAAATTTAAGGAAGTATTTACAGTAGAGACAGAAGGACTCTGGGGGACAGACCAGATGGGGACACCAGCAAGGAATACACCAACAAGTGTTGGACGACATACATACAGATGAGGAGGAGTGAAGAAACTGCTAAGGGACATCGATACCTCAAAGGCAATGGACCAGACAACATCTCCCCGTGGGTCTTAGAGAGGGAGCAGATATGTTGTGCGTGCCACTTACCACAATCTTCAACACATCCCTGGAAACTGGGCAACTACCTGAGGTATGGTAGACGGCAAATGTAGTTCCCATTTTTAAAAAAGAGACAGAAAAGAGGCACTAAACTATAGACCTGTGTCATTGACGTGTATAGTATGCAAAATTATGGAGAAGATTATCAGGAGGAGAGTGGTGGAGCACCTGGAACGGAACAGGAGTATAAATGCCAACCAGCACGGATTCACGGAAGGCAAATCCTGTGTGCACAAACCTTCTGGAGTTTTATGATAAAATAACAGAAGTAAGACAAGAGAGAGAGGGTCTGTTGATTGCATCTTCTTGGACTGCAAGAAGGCCTTTGACACAGTTTCCTCACAAGAGATTAGTGCAGAAGCTAGAGCATCAGGCGCATATAACAGGAAGGGCACTGCAATGGATCAGAGAATACCTGACAGGGAGGCAACAACGAGTCATGGTACGTAATGATGTATCACAGTGGGCACCTGTGACGAGCGGGGTCCCACAGGGGTCGTCCTAGGACCAGTGCTATTTTTGGTATATGTGAACGACATGACGGAAGGGTTAGACTCAGAAGTGTCCCTGTTTGCAGATGATGTGAAGTTAATGAGGAGAGTTAAATCTGATGAGGACCAGCAGGACTTCAAAAGAGACCTGGACAGACTGCACACCTGGTCTAGCAAATGGCTTCTCGAATTTAATCCTGCCAAATGCAAAGTCATGAAGATAGGGAAGGGCACAAAAGACCACAGACAGAGTATAGGATAGGTGGCCAAAGACTGCAAACCTCACTCAAGGAGAAAGATCTTGGGGTGAGTATAACACCGAGCATATCTCCGGAAGCACACATCAATCAGATAACTGCTGCAGCATATGGGCGCCTGGCAAACCTGAGAACAGCATTCCGATACCTTAGTAAGGAATCATTCAAGACACTGTACACCGTGTATGTCAGGCCCATACTGGAGTATGCAGCACCTGTTTGGAACCCGCACTTGATAAAGCACGTCAAGAAACTAGAGAAAGTACAAAGGTTTGTGACAAGGTTAGTTCCAGAGCTAAGGGGAAGTCCTATGAAGAAAGATTAAGGGAAATCGGCCTGACGACACGGAGGACAGGAGGGTCAGGGAGACATGATAACGACATATAAAATACTGCATGGAATAGACAAGGTGGACAAAGACAGGATGTTCCAGGGAGGGGACACAGAAACAAGAGGCCACAATTGGAATTTGAAGACACAAATGAGTCAGAGAGATAGTAGGAAGTATTTCTTCAGTCATAGAGTTGTAAGGCAGTGGAATAGCCTAAAAAGACGTAGTGGAGGCAG
>NC_069439.1:32265254-32292900 GCF_026875155.1 Cherax quadricarinatus
ATTTTCCGGGTCTGGGGCCCACGCAACTGTCTGAACCTCAATTATGTTGTGATCTGAGTATATTGTTTTTGATATGGTGACATTTCTTATCAATCATCATTGTTAGTGAAGATGAGGTCTAGTGTATTCTCCAGTCTAGTAGGCTCTATTATTTGCTGGTTTAAATTAAATTTTGTGCAGAGATTTAAAAGCTCGTGTGAGCGTGACTTTTTATCAGAGCTGCCTCCTGGTGTTATTACTGCAACAATATTATTTGCTATATTCCTCCATTTTTAGGTGCCTTAAGTTGAAATCCCCCAGGAGCAAGATGTTGGGTGCAGGAGCTGGAAGATTTT
Organism: Cherax quadricarinatus; assembly: GCF_026875155.1. Classification (NCBI taxonomy): domain Eukaryota; kingdom Metazoa; phylum Arthropoda; class Malacostraca; order Decapoda; family Parastacidae; genus Cherax; species Cherax quadricarinatus. Next base: position 32,265,590 of record NC_069439.1, read on the forward strand.
CCAGACAGTGGTCAATTTTTAACAGCTGTTCCTGGAATTGCTGGGATGTTGCATCCGGAGGCTTGTACACTACCACAATGACTAGGTTTTGGTTCTCGACCTTTACTGCTAAAACTTCCACTACATCATTTGAGGCATTAATGTACTGGAGAGTTAGATGGGTAAGAGTATGTACTTTGTTTTATAATGAGATTGTGATGTAGGTCTTTTCATTTATTGATTATTTGAGCAGGTTGTGAGTAACCTGTACATTTATCGTAATATTCTTCTTATTGTATTGTGCCTTGATAACATGCCACAGTAATATTATGTAAATAGTGTATACCTGATGGGATTATGGCTTTAATTGTGTTTTTACATTATATTATTGACCCTGTTACAGGGGTCACCTACATGTTATGTCCTTGTTGTTGTTCTTGTGTAAATAGGGTTAAGATTACCCATCCTTCTTAATGTTAAGTTCTGTCATAAGCGATATTTTCTAGTGTGTTTGTGTAACCTCTTTGTATCTGTTAATATTGCGTTTGTTATTTTGCTATTGTACGTTCTGAGGGATTGTGATTCATGATGTTTTTATATTAAATGTATATTAACCCTTGTTTAAGGGGTTTTAAGTTAAGCTATGTATTGTGTTTTAAATAAATATAAAAAAATGTTTTGAACTACCTCAAAATTGTAAATTTATTTAATCACTAAAGTTACCTAACTTTAACAGCAGTATAGAGTAAGAATTAGTATTAGTCTGCCCGAAATGTCTAGGCATGCCAGTGGCCTCCTTTGTAATAAATAAACCATACCACGGACGGGATTTGAACCCGCGGTCAGAGTATGTAAACCACACATTATAATTAATATTGTATAATACTTAAGCCCAACATTGTAATCTTTACAGAGAAATAAACATTTCAATTTTCAGACCCCTGGCAGTCTTCAAGCTGGCACTGGACAAGCACCTAAAGTTAGTTCCGGATCAGCCGGGCTGTGGCTCGTACGTTGGTTTGCGTGCAGCCAGCAGCAACAGCCTGGTTGATCAGGCTTTGATCCACCAGGAGGCCTGGTCACAGACCGGGCCGCGGGGGCGTTGACCCCCGGAACTCTCTCCAGGTAAACTCCAGGTAATGTAACTTGACTTAACGTCACAGGTTAGGAGTAACAGTACGGGTATTATTACCAGTCTCTGGTTCAACCCCCGAGCTACCTCTGAGAATGACATGTGACATACCTCATGTCAAGCCGCCCCTCCATACAGCAAGCAGCAGCAACTGGCCTTCAGCCCAAGGTGCATTACTTTGAGATACTCAGTTGTAACAGATCCATTTTCCTTTGAGAATACGATAGAAGGTGCTCGAAGGGGACAAACGTGTGATTACTTCACGTGTTAAATTATTTTGATTTCTCACAAGCGGTCTGAAGAACCCCGTGAGGCTGCCTTATATAACTTTGCAAGTATGAATGATAATGATGCCTCAAGGTCTTGTACATAGTTCTGTGTATATATTCTTGCAGTCGTAAGATACGACAGAAACGCAAATGAACTCTAGTTGATATGTTTCTAAGGAACAATATAACATTAAAAGGCCTTTTAAATTTCACTTGTGGTTCTTGTCTTCCTAAGAAAAAAAGTAGTTAAAAGTCCATTGAATTATTGCACCTCGACCTCTTTCAAAGTGAGAGGGAGGACAGGTTGGCAATACAGTCATGAAGGAAGACATTATGGCAGTCATGGAGGAAAACATTATGGCACTCATGAAGGAACGGTTTATGACAGTCATGAAGGAAGACATCATAGCAGTCATGAAAAAATACACTATAGCAGTCATGAAGGAAAACATAATAGCAGTCATAAAGGAACACATTATGGCAGTCATGAAGGAACACATTATGGCAGTCATGAAGGAACACATTATGGCAGTCATGAAGGAACACATTATGGCAGTCATGAAGGAACACATTATGGCAGTCATGAAGGAACACATTATGGCAGTCATGAAGGAACACATTATGGCAGTCATGAAGGAACAATTTGTGTCCGTCATGAAAGAAATCGTTTTGGATCAGGACAGATTTTTCCTGATATATATGATAAATTAGACAGATATGCAACACTTGAGTATCTTTATTATGCACACGTTTCGCCACTCAGTGACTTCATCAGTCCATTACTAAGAAGAACAGTGAAGATCAGAAGAAGATTGTGCTTATCAGTCCCTCAACCTCGAGTAGATGTAATCAGTCCATCAATATTGATAACAATACATCTTATGCACATTGAAGAGACTTATAAATTGTACAGAGGTGAGGTGAAGCAGTTGTAGGTGGTGTCACATTGGACAAATCCACTGATGGAAGCTCGTTATGGATATTGGTTAGATATTGAACTAATGAAGTTAATATGTGGCAAAACGTTTGTAGATGTTTCTCTGAACCATTTATCTGTATTTCGTGAATGAGTGTTAACGTGGTGACTTACTTAGCTCAGTGAGGACGTGTCGAGTGTGCTCTCTACGGATTGAACCAAGATGCCCTTCATCGAGCAACTTTACCAACAGCTTAAGGAAGAATTGAGGATGGCGAAGATGGAGATTCGGCGAGTGACCGAGGAAAACAAGAGGATTCATAGTAGTCCTCCTGTTTTGAGTTCTCAGGTCAAGAAGGGAAACTGGTCAGTGGCTGGACAGCTTGGAACAAAGTTGACGATCAAGAAGACGAATGGAAAGGTAGAAACGATGAAGAAGAAAGAGACTGCTGTGGAAACATCTAATGCATTCTCTGTTCTACCCGACGAGTGTGAGTCGACTACTGGGAATGTCACGACGAACAACAGCGAGGAAGGTAAGAATATTGTTGTTGTTGGGGATAGCCAGGTTAGATACATGGATAGGGCATTCTGCTTGAAGGATAGGAGTAGGAGACAGAGGGTTTGCTTTCCTGGGGGCTGGGGTGGAGGACATTGTTAGCCGGCTTGACATCATGAACGGTAATGGAATCAATCCTAGTATTTGCCTCAGTGCTGGAGGCAATGATGTAGGCAAGCGTAGAAGTGAGGATTTAGTTAGAAAGTTCAGGACAGCGATAGACATAATTAGGAATAAGGTGAAGCGCCCTGTGTTGGTAATGAATGGTTGTCCAGAGCAATTGGCATTAATTGTTGGCTGGATAAACACTGTAAGGTTAATGCAGAACCATTCATTGACAACTGGGACAACTTCTATGGCCGAAATGACATGTATGCCAGGGATGGGGTTCACTTATCCAGGGCAGGTGTGGGTTTTCTTGCTAGCTCAGTTGAGGGGGTTGTTAGGACTTTAAACTAGGATTAGTTAGAGGTATGGGTTTAGAAATGATAAATAATGAGTATGGATATATTGACTTATGCTCTGATATTAAGAATCTTAATAGTAACTGTCATGGAGTAACTCTAGGTAAAGATAATTTCATAAATTGTGTAAAAACAAAGATGAATAGGAAAAATGTGCAGAAGAAAAAACATATAATGGTATTTTATGCTAACAGTCGAAGTGCAAGAAATAAAATTAATGAACTACGTTTGGTAGCATGTTTACCTGGAGTTTACCTGGAGAGAGTTCCGGGGGTCAACGCCCCCGTGGCCCAGTCTGTGACCAAGCCTCCTGGTGGATCAGAGCCTGATCAACCAGGCTGTTACTGCTGGCTGCACGCAAACCAACGTACGAGCCACAGCCCGGCTGGTCAGGTACTGACTTTAGGTGCTTGTCCAGTGCCAACTTGAAGACTGCCAGGGGTCTATTGGTAATCCCCCTTATGTATGCTGGGAGGCAGCTGAACAGTCTCGGGCCCCTGACACTTATTGTATTGTCTCTTAACGTGCTAGTGACACCCCTGCTTTTCATTGGGGGGATGTTGCATCGTCTGCCAAGTCTTTTGCTTTCGTTGTGAGTGATTTTCGTGTGCAAGTTCGGTACTAGTCCCTCTAGGATTTTCCAGGTGTATATAATCATGTATCTCTCCCGACTGCATTCCAGGGATTACAGGCTCAGGAACTTCAAGCACTCCCAGTAATTGAGGTGTTTTATCTCTATTAAGCACGCCATGAAGGATCTCTGTATATTTTCTAGGTCAGCAATTTCACCTGCCTTGAAAGGTGCTGTTAGTGTGCAGCAATATTCCAGCCTAGATAGAACAAGTGACCTGAAGAGTGTCATCATGGGCTTGGCATCCCTAGTTTTGAAGGTTCTCATTATCCATCCTGTCATTTTTCTATCAGCTGCAATTGATACAATGTTATGGCCCTTGAAGGTGAGATCCTCCGACATCACTCACAGGTCTTTGACGTTGGTTTTTCACTCTATTTTGTGTCCGGAATTTGTTTTGTACTCTGATGAAGTTTTAATTTCCTCGTGTTTACCATATCTGAGTGCTGGGAACTTTGATATCATTGCATTAACTGAAACGTGGTATGACTTAAAGAGTCGGGATATGATTGCTGAGTGTAATATTCAGGGATTTAAGTTTTTCCATGTGGATAGATGTAATGGGAAGGGGGAGGAGTTGCATTATATGTTCGAGAAAATATTAATTGTTGCATAAAAACAGGTATAAAATTAGATGGAGCAGTAACAGAATCTGTTTGGGTAGAGTTTGTAGAAGGTCAAGAAAAACTAATTCTTGGTGTAATATACCGACCTCCAGGCTTTGATCAGGATAGAGGGAGACTTCTTTGGGACGAAATTTTTTTTTTTGTTTTTTTTTATATTTTATTTAAAAAACTTTACAGCTTAATATTAAATAAAAAGATATAAAATGGGTACAGTAGGATCCTCAATCCTACACAACATACACTAACAAGTTTTAACAACACATTGTAATGGACATAAAAGAGGTTACTCATATACATTCACCAAATTTTCCATATAACATGCTACTATAATATAAACAATATAAACTATAACTATATAAACTATATAAAATATAAATTATCACAATCTCAGTTAAAAACAACAAGTACATGCTCTTCCCAAAATAAACCCCTATACAATAAGAATTTTTTTTATATTTTATTGAAAACTCAGGTACAAAATAGTTATGGGTGCATAAAATAATATGCGGGTTATTTGTGTATGGGCCTGTAGGCCTGCTGTATTGTTCCTTCTTTCTTATGTTCTTATGTATTCAGCTGGCTGGCTTTGGCTGTCTCTCTGTATCTGTCTATATCTCTGTCTATCTATATCTCTGTCTATATATCTGTCTGTCTATATCTGTCTATATCTCTATCTGTCTATATCACTGTCTATTTGTATCTCTGTCTCTTACATGTACTCAAATACAGTTATTATACATAATGTAAATTACCTAGGATAGCCCAAAAAATTCCAGGCCAAGTGCTATACAGTGTTTATAGATATAAGACATAAATAAACATGAAGCAAGTAATAGCAGTGTCACTTGTTCATCAATCAGGGAATGGCACATACACCACAAACCAACAGGTTTACTAGCCGCTTCCTGAGACAGAGACAAGCACACAGGCAGACAGAAAGACATAAGCAGAACTAGACAGACAGATAAGCAGAGTTAGGCAGACAGACTGACAGATGTACAGATAGATGTACAGATAGACATACAGATAGATGTACACATAGACAAACAGATAGCTGTACAGATAAACAGACACAGAAAGATACAGAAGGGCAGGTAGATAGTCAGGAAGACAGACTGACAGACAGACATACAAAGACATGTTTGTGTGCAATAGTAAAAACATATAAAGGCAAGGTTCCCCCCTCCGGCAGTGCACATTCATCAAATGTCAGTGTTATCTGACACTTGTCATAACACCATTATTCAAGTTCATATTACACTCCAGGCACACACAGAAGACAGAAAGACAGATAAGCTGAACTGGACAGGCAGATAAGCAGAACTAGGCAGACAGACAGACAGATGTACAGATACAGACAAGACTGATTGATATACAAAGACATGTTTGTGTGCAAGAGTAAAAACATATAAAGGCAAGGTTCCCTCCAGCAGAACCTCGTCATTGTCCACTCCAAACACATCATCGTAAGACAAAGTCGCTTCTCACCTCAAGAAGTGTTCGTTCGATCCCCGTCGGGGAGGGGAACCTATAGTCATCGTACCAGCGCCTGACTTACTCCTTCATGATGCTTGCAAACCGTGTAAGGATCAAACCCAACAGTGGAGTAATAAATGACTCTACTAAACTTGCCCTTGCTGCCGCTGTAAAGACTTGCCTACAAGTTAAATTTACAGCCATCCACTCGACGAAAGACTCATTCATCGTCGTCTGTACTGACGATTATGAAGCCTCAAAGCTGATCGCCGACACTTCTATGAAAACCCTCAGAGACCGACAGTTCACCATCTCCCCTTCACCTTTTTTGCTGGCGAAACGTTCCGTTTTCGTCAAACGGCTGGACAAACTCGTCACTTCTTTATCGACTGAGGATCTCAAGACCTCTATCGAGGAACAAAATACCTGGGCGTCGATTGAACTTATCACCAAAATCCCCAACGCCTCTACAATGATCAAGCTAACCTTCTCCAACATCGAGATGGCTACTAGAGCACTGTCTGACGGCCTAGCTATCTCCTACTATCATATCCATCCAAGTCACATAGAACCCGAACGTTTCGCCCACATCTCGCCATGCTGGACCTGCTACTCCTATCACCACTCAACGCCTGACTGTCCTCTGAAAGGGAAGAGGTACTGCACAAACTGCGGTAAAGACGGCCATGACTTCAAGGAATGTTCTACTACCACTACCTCTCCTACCTGCCTCAACTGCAAGGGTACTCACCACACCCTTGCAGCAAAATGCCCTCTACGTAAAGAAGTCCTGTCTAAGAAAATCATTGAAGAAACCAAGAAGAACAACCCTAAATCGCCAACATACGCCGCCATTGCAAAAATTCAATCAGATACCACCGAACTCCTTCAAGCTACACTACAATCGTCTCCACCCAGCCAGTCCCTCTCTGCTCTTCCTGACGCTGCTCCATCCAAGGTGCTATACTGTATGATGTATGCACACCTTACTAATGCTGCAAACCCTGGCTCATTCAACACAACAATCAATGAACTGTTTCGCCTAAACAACATGCCAAACTTCAACTTTCCAGACTCGCCACCATCACAAGACCTCCTCAAGTTAATTCCAGACATTGTTAACTTCACCTCAACCCCTGGTCCTACTCGTATCTCTGACCAAGACTCTACTCCAGAACCAACACCACCGTCTACTGCCACCTCTCACCACCCACCACCAGCCCAACAAATTACGACCGACCAACACTCCCTGCCTCCTCTCAACACAGTCACAGAAGACGAAATAGTACCAGAACATTATGAACAACCCTCGGACAACGACGAAGTAGTAGTCGAAGAAGAAACCACACGCAACCGTTACCTAAGCCAAGCCTTTAATGGGTCTCTAACCTTCTACACCACCCCCAACCTCCAAACCGAAATGAGCGCAGCTGATATGCTCCACTTAATGAAAGAAGGAGCTGTTAAGTACACCTGCACCAAACCTCACCAAATTCCTTTTGAAAACGCACTATCTTACCTCGTGGCGAATCTGAACTGCTCTAACCTCAGAATGCAACTATTCCACATGTCCAAGAGAGACTTCAAAAGACTCAAGAGTGGCTCCATCACCAGCGAAGTGTAGCCAAACACACAACACCCTTCCCAACACCTAACGTCCAAACGAGCTCTTCACCTCAGCCTGAAGCATATCAGTCGGCGAGCACTGTCTGCAGTCTGCTCTCTCCTCTATGTCCTCAACATGCCCTCTCTACACTGCCTCGCAGTGCCACGCAGCTGGGTTTAGCCCTGGCTCTGTCATCTACAACTCAAGACCTTCCTCTCACGACTGTTCATCGTCTGTCCACACTTCCCCACTCACCCACCGGAGTCGCAACAGAAGAGCCTGCTGTGTGTGTTCTCAATGTCTGTCCCACAATCGCCTTCGCTGCTGGGTTAAGCCCTGGCTCTATTTCTACAACTAAGAACACTCCTCTCCAGCACTATTCTTCGTCTGTCCCGTCTTCCCCGCTCATCCCATTTGGGATCTTACCTGAACTTTCGTTCGTTCGTTCGTTCCAGCAGAACACATTCATCAAATGTCACTTATCTGACCCTTGTCATAACACTATTATTCAAGGAGGTTCATACTCCAGCATGTCTAAAACATTGCTGGAACCTGTAAATACTTTACATATATTTCTAGACAATAGTAAATGTCGAAGACAGGTAAAAATGTTCACATGTCAGAGTGATTGTTACAATTCGAGTACTATTTCAGTACATAGTATTAGTGTCAGAACAAAGATTGGCTATGAAATCACAAGAACTATTACAAATTGAAATTTAAATCAGAACAAAATTATGTAAATTAAAATAAAAATGAGAAAAAAAGGTAAATCGGCAACACTTCTGCAAGTGGCAGGAGTCGATGTTACCGTCAGGTGAGCATTCAGAGCCAACTTCGTGCTGTTATATCTTAGCAAGTACTGGCCCTAAATTTTTTTTTTTTTTGGTCTTATACCACCCAGAAAATACCCCCCTTTAAATAAGCAAAAAATTAATTTTATTTTTCAAAATACAGTGGACCCTCGAATTTAGACAGGTCCTCCATCACAAATCCGGCACCATTGGGACCTGTAGTGTGCCGGATTACTGAGTTTGCTGAATTACAGAGAGGTTAGAATACACTTAATAAAATTAACCGACTTGACTTGCGCTGTTCATTGAACATCGGCAAAAATCGAACATTTCCGCTACTTTGAGCTCAATTTCAAGGTACTTTTCGTCATGAAAGCAATCAAAATCATGTCTATTTCTGTAATATATCTACCATTCTATCAAATGAGTCTAAAAATGGGAATACAACCATAAAAACCATACGAAAATATACTGCAAAGAGGCGGCTAATGGCTGAGAAGTGAACTCCCTTATTTATCGTCCATCTTTTTATTTTTGTTGTACATTAAGAAGCATCTTTTCCATCATACATTTCCCAAGTTTCAATGAGATAGCCCAACAAACAACCGAGAAAAAAAATATTTACCAAAAATCATATATGGCAAGCCCAAGCCAGGTACTGGAAATAAGTCATTTTGTCTGACTTTTCTGGGTTATCCTAGTTCTCTATACATACACTGCTATGTATGATAATGTATGTAACTATTTGTGTATACCTGAATAAACTTATTTATTTCTAGTCTGTCAACTGAGTACAAGAAACCGCCCATTCACTTACTTCAACTACCCAATAAAGTGGTCAGAAATTGGCATTTTGGCTGATTTAACACAAATTCAACAGATGCCAATTTCAAAATAGTGTCCAGAATAAACAATGCAGACATTCCTGGCACTAAAATAACGTTTTCTCCCCGTTCATTAGGCACGGCTACAGGCCCCTCTTATGTTACTCTTGCTTACCAAATTTTGGAATTTTTTATTCACAAAAAAATAAGGATTTACTGTTATGAAGACTACTGCATTATTGTAATTGTATAAATAATGTCAATCCATTCTTGACTCCATACTGGAATTTGAACTGGCAGGCGGACAGGTATTGGACGGTGACGTCATTTGTTTACTCTTGAGCTTCGCTAAAGAATAGAACATTTTCGCTACTGTGAGCGCAATTTCAAGGTACTTCTCGTCATGAAAGCAATCAAAATCATATCTATTTATGTAATATATCTTTCATTCTATCAAATGAGACCGAAAAAATGAGAATATAACCATACCAACCATACAAAAATATACCACTAAGCAGCCGCTAATGGCTGAGAAGTGAACTCCACTATTTATGGTCTGATTTCTTTCATTTTTGGTGTACATGAAGAAGTATCTTTCCATCATACATTGCCCAAGTTTGAATAAGATAAACCAACAAACAACTGAGAAAATAATATAATAATAATAATAATAATAATAATAATAATAATAATATCTTTATTTACTACACGTACATGTACAAGGTATACAGGCCTAGCTGACATCAGTGACATACAGGTCCTCCATCACAAATTCGGCATCATTGGGAGCTGTAGAGTGCCGGATTACTGAGTTTGCCGGATTACAGAGTGGTTAGGTTAGAATACACTTGATAAAATTAACCAACTTGACTTACACAAAGTTCATTGAACACCAGCAAAAATCGAACATTTCCGCTACTTTGAGCTCAATTTCAAGGTACTTTTCATCTTGAAAGCAATGGAAAATTCATTTTATTTCTGTAATATATCTTCCATTTATCAAATTTTACTGTAAAAAACCTTAAGACACCTATAACAATCGATTGCATTGACGGATTACCTCACAAAAACATCCAAAATTCAGTGAGAAATTAAAGCACCAATAACAAACTCCAATGAATAAGCACCACCTTCTCTTAGCTGGGAGACTTCAACATCAACCTTGGACTTACTTGATGAACAGCCTGTAATGATTTCATCAAAACAATATGAACAAACCTTCTCTTAACCAACAATAAACTAAACCAACCAGGCTCACTGAGGACAATGCCAACATAAATAGCCACATTTGGCCTATCTATTAGCCCCCTTCAATCAGGGGTTAATCACAGATAGCAATAAGACCATACCCTACTTCCTCCTGCGACAAACATTAGTAAACCAGCAGTGATACAACAAAGTCTCATTTAGAACTCCATGGACAAGGCTCTCAATAAGAAGTTCACAGCTGGACCTAGAGATTGTTGATGGCTACAGAATTCTCCAAGGCAATGGTATTGACTGGACAACTTTTTCTTAACAAATTACTTAGACTATACAAACAAACATTGTGCTATAACAACCGAAACAGATCACAAACAAAAACGTTGGTTGCCTGGCTAACGCACCATCTGAAATCCATTGCAAGAAACACCAATTGAAAGCATATAGGACAGGGCTTAGTACAAAAGATATTCTTAAAACCACTATTCATCATTCTCACCAAAGTAATAAAGAAAGCCAAAAACTATTACTACAGTTGATTCAACAGACACTAGAGGAGATATTAAAAAAGACTGGGAAAAACCACTCTCTAGATGCTAGGGCCCACAAACTGAAAAAAAACAAGAATATTGTCCTACTAAAACTAATGAAAACACTATACATCCCACTGACCAGCTAACAAGATAAACGACTTTTCTCAACCCAATAGGATCTAATCTCGCCAATAAAATCCCACTATATGGCCCTTTGCCGGGGATACCTAGTGGGTATTTCCCAGATTCCTTTCTATCTTGCACCACTGAGGCTCGGAAGTTCACCGAGATTAAAAGTCCTTAAAAACACTCAGGGCTTCTGTCTAATGTCCCACCATTTACTGCACAAGCGACAGCGGCCCTTATCCTTTCGCATGCTATTTCATTTACTTTTTAACAAGTCACTAGAAACTAGCACCTTCCCGAAAACTACTCAAGATTGCAAGGGTTACACCAATCCATGAAAAGGTGGTGACTGCAGACTTAAAACAATATAGGCCAATATCAACCTTATATTGCTATCCAAAATCATTGAGAAACTCGTGCACGGAGACTATTTTATTTATACAGCACAAAACATACTCAAACCCCTGCAATTTGGATTTAGGGAAATAAAGCACTATGATGCAATCATAAAATGTAGATTGCTTTACACAGCATGGAAAATAAGGAATATCCATAGGAATTTTTATTGACCTAAGAAAACGCTTTTGACACAGTAGACCACGAACATCCTACTCCACAAACTGACCATTACGGTCTAAGAGGCCATTCGCTTGCTTATTTCAAATATTACCTTACTATAGGGTAACAGTTGTCACATTAAAGACACAGCATCAACAACACGGCCATTGTACTGGAGTTCTGCAGGGAAGTGTTCCTTGGTCCTGCTCTTTCTATATTACATCAATGATCTTCCAAAACGTATCATACCACCTGAAACCATTCTCTTTGCTGACGACCACGATTATGTCATTCTCACCCTAAGCTTGCCCCCCTAAAACACCATTGTTAACGAGGAGTCTAATCAACATATCGACTTGAGATGACTAGCCATAAATTAGCTTAACACTTGACAAAAACTACTATATTATGTTTGGTAGCGAACAGGAGATGCACAAATTAACATTAGATCGCACACTCTAATTACCAGACATAATGAGAGGCAAATTCCTAGCTGTACCTTGACAACAACCTGAATTTCAGCACCCATATAACACATAAACAAAAAAGTATCCAAAACGGTTGGGATCTCTCAAGATAGATTACTAGTGCTGCAAAATGCCCTTCTCACACTTATACACTCATTTTTCCATACCTCACCTATGCTATTTGTGCTCTTGGGATCAACTGCAGCCAACAACCTAAAGCCAATAATAATCAAACAAAAAAGCTGCAGTAAGGAATAATCCACTAAATCCCATCCCTGGCAACACTCCCCCCCCCTCTTCATAGAGTAACTTACTCCCGGTTCAGTAATCCAACTTATATGTGCAATCTACATCTACAGGGACCTTAAAACTCAATATCAACTTGACCTAAAATGTTTCTTGATCGTTGGACAGAACCCAGGGATTAACCACCGGACACAAGCATCTCTACGACTCATGCTGTGTCGACTAAACCTTTACAACAATTCAATGATATGTCAAACGGCCCTAAAATCTGGAACACCCTACTGCGAAACTCTAGAACTGCAGATACATTCATCACCTTCAAAATTACATAAAAAACATCTTATCTCCATGATACACCCCATCAACTAACTACACGAATACCACCTGGTGGTTCACACATACACCTCATACCATTTGACCATAAACAGAAATATTAATTCAATTTAAAATCATGAATCTATGATACCTTCCAATACTGAAACCATGTATGTGCAAAAAAAGCAGTCACATTGCTAAACTCACAAAATTGTATTTAGTCACTTAGCCATAATACCAAATTACCTTAATTTGTAATATTTTAAAAATAAAGAATTAAACTAAGTCTGCCAAATGCCTAGCCCATGCTAGCGTTCTAGTGAGGACACTCTTGTAATCATTATTTAACTCATGTAAAACACACAAGAACTTTCTGTAAAATTCAATATTGTAATTTTATAGAGAATAAACTTTGAATTTGAATTGAATAAAAAACCATACGAAAATATACACGCAAGAGGCGGCTAATAGCTGAGATATGAACTCCTCATTTATCGTCTGTTTTTTTTATTTTTTGGTGTACATTAAGAACATCATTCCATCATACATTGGCAAGTCTTCAATGGAGGCTATAAGCCCAACAATACAACTGAGAAAAAAATATTACCAAAAATCATGTATGGCAAGGCAAGCCAGGTACTGGAAATAAGTCACTTTCACTTTTTTTGGGTTATCTTTGGTTCTCTATACCTACGCTGCTATGTATGATAATCTATGTATCTGTATTTGTGTATACCTGAATAAACTTTCTTATGTACTTACTTCTAGTCTGTCGATGATCTACAAGAAACTGCCATTCACCTATTTTCAACCTACCAAATAATAGTGGTTAGAATTGGCAATTTGGCCTATTTCACATAATTTCACAGATGCCAAATTTCAAATAGGGTCCGAATAAAACAATGCAGGCATTCCTGTAGTAAGTAAGTAAAATTATTCAGGTATACTACAAATACGTTACATAGAATTATCTTACTAGCAGATATGTGTAAGAGAACCTAGGATCCAAAAAGTCAGACAGAGTGATTATTTCATTGGGGTCCTTTTAGCTTAGTATTATACTATAAAGGTTATAATATGTTCTTTTTATTTCTACATGAAGTAACTTCTTATTATCATACTAAAAAGACTATCTAAATACACGAGGGTCATTAAGGACTATCATACAATAGAGGGTCATTATCGGGGATAGGTAAATTTACAGTAGTTTAGCTAAAAATAGAAAATCATCCCTCCTTTTCTGTAGCTTCATTCATCAGACACTTTTTGGCGTCTTCTGAAACTGGTTCATGCTATCATGGCTTTGGCTGTGCGGGTAGTCTGTTCCTTCCTTTATTGCTGTACAATAAAAAGGTGGTTTGACGCAATGGCCACGGGACTGTAGGGTACTACAAGTTGTGCTCTCTCTCCCTAGTACTATGATTGCTTGGTTCCCCATCTTGACAAAATTGACGCAAGATATTCTGGACATGTTCGTGAGCAATTTTATAAATCATGTTAAGCTTCAGTTGTTTTACACTGTTCTTAAACATTTCGCATATCAATGCTGTATTTCATCCTGGCCTAACCTGTTCTCTTGGTCCCAGCCCCAGATGATATCTTACGATTTGTTCTGGGTGATTTGCAGTCTATCTTTCAGTTTTTTTGTCATAGATGAGTTACCATGGAAGAGCAAAGCGTAATCCATATGGCTTGTATAAAGAGGCTAGACTAGGGGTCCTGCGAGCCTCAGTAGGTAGGACACTGTGCTTGTCTATAAAGGACTTCAGTCTGGCAGCGCTTGCTTTATATCACTGTTTCTATCCAATTCTCCGTACATGCCTATGGGTCAAGGGGATTCCCAGTTATTTTTTTCTACTGGATGAACAAAGTGATGGACTACCCATTACACTGGAACATTAAAAATTATTTACCCTTCTCAGTTTTTGTTTGTTCAAAGAGAAGGCTTCAGTTTTCCCTAGGTGTAATGATAGGTTTGTTGTCAATACCATTTGCTTGCCGGACTCAGTTCCAGGTTAAAACATTAGCCAAACTCTTGTGGGTCTTTACCTGTCACTAACAGAGCATTTCATCTGCATACAGTAGGAGTTTGCACTTGACATGATAGGCATTTCATGACTAAATAAGAATAGTAAGGGACCCTATCGAATACTATTGGGGAATCCACATGTTATCGGCGGGGTTCTGATTCGATTTGTTTGATTTTGACTATTTGTCTCCTGTTGCTAGGTAGGGACTTAACCCACTCTATAGAACCTATACCGATAGCTTGAAGATTCTTACATAATATTTTGTGGTTGACAGTATCCGAAGTCTTTTGCAGGATCTAAGGTTACATAACTATGAGGTTCCTATTGACATTTCAGTTCTCAGGTAATCCATCAGTTTAATACGGGAGGGATCGGTTGGTAGGATCTTCAAAGCCGCTGATAGTATGGTGGAATGCTGTTGGTCCCATAAGGTACTTAAACTACTTGAGACTAACCGCCCTCTTCAGAATTTTAGATAATTATATGAGTATACTAACAGGTCTATCGTTGCTTACATCAGACCCTAGTATTTTTCTTGAAGATAGGAGTACTCTGGCCTCCTTGACACTCCAGTTCGGTTTTAGTGGTGATGATTGATTTATTATGGGAGCAATAGGGATTGACAGTTCAGAAGCCAGCCATCTTTTAGGAACTTAGACGGGATGTTATCGGGCTTGTGCTCTTAGTTGGGTTTAAACCTGCTTAGTTCTTTTTGATGAAAGTCATGAGATCACTTTTACTGGTTGACAACTGTTTGGGTTACCCCTTTATTGGTATAGTATGTTTGAAACTTATCCAGAGTCGTGTTAAGGTATTTGATGCAGCTGGTAGTTTACTTACTAGTGTTGATGCAACCGGATGTTGTAGTAGGAATTTAAAGCAATTTCGCACCTCTAGATGTGTCGGGGCATATCATTATCGTTAGTGGAGAACTATGTTTAGGACCTATCTACTGGGCTTTATGCTATACACCAACTGTTTTGTTGTTGCCAGAGCTTTCTGGGGTTACAGCTTATACTCTTCAATTTTGAGCAATTAGGCTTTGCCTTTGCTCCTTTTTTTATAAGCCTTCTGTACTCTGTTCCTCACCCTTTGGAATTCATTTGTGCCTGCAATATCTGTCTGTTTGCTTTAAATCATTTTAGCAGCATGGTCTCTGAATTTCATATTATCTAATATCTCAGTAGTCATCCAGGGTTCAGTTCTTCATTTAATCCTAACCTCTTAACTGGTGGCACTATTATTAAGAATGGAGTGATAATTGGTTTTGATTTTTCCCAGTGCATCGTTTACGGTCCGTGCCAACTGTTATCTCTGTCCGTCTCAATTGTGTAGCCTATTACCCAGTGTTTCTTTACTGTAGTTTCTTGTGACCTTCATTTTTATTGTCCTGTGTAGGCCTATCCTATCCCTAGTGATTTCCCTGGTGCAGTAATGATGAAATGATCACTAAGACCTGTGGTAATGATGCCTGACTGACTAATGTTCTCAGCGCAGTTACATGTATTGTGGTCAATTAGGGTGGCTGAGAACTGTGACGGGTTGGTGTATTAATTGTTGGGTTTGTAGCTATTAATCCTAGAATTTGCTTATTACCTTTTGCATATAGCCCGTTAATTTGCCCGGAAACAGATAGTGATGTGCCCTGTTTGTTCGCAATTGTTTTCAACTCCGGCAAGACAGGAGTTTATGTGGAGAGAGTTTCGGGGGAACAAACCGCCCCCGCGGCCGGTCTGGACAGGCCTCCTGGTGGATCAGAGCCTGATCAACCAGGTGTTGCTGCTGGTTGCACGGGAAACAACGTACGAGCCCAGTCGCTGAATCGGAAAGGAACTGACTTTAGGGTGATTGTCCAGTGCCAGCTTGAAGACTGCCAGGGGTCTGTTGGTAATCCCACTTATGTTGTGCTGGAGGGCAGTTTGAACAGGTCTCGGGCCCCTTGACACTTATTGTAGGGTCCTCTTTAACGTGCTAGTGACACCCTGCTTTTCATTGGGGGGGATGGTGCATCGTCTGCCAAGTCTTTTGCTATTCGTAGTAGTGAGTGATTTTCGTTGTGCAAGTTCGGTACTAGTCCTCTAGGATTTTCCAGGTGTTATAATCATGTTATCTCTCCCTCCTGCGTTCCAGGGAATACAGTTTAGGAACTCAGCGCTCCCAATAATTGAGGTGTTTTATTCCATTATGCGTGCCGTGAAAGTTCTGTACATTTTTCTAGGTCGGCATTTCACCAGCTTGAAAAAGGTGCTGTTAGTGTGCAGCAATATCCAGCTAGATAGAACAAGTGACCTGAGAGTGTATCATGGGACTTGGCCTCCACTAGTTTTGAAGGTTCTCATTATCCATCCTGTCATTTTTCTAGCCGATGGCGATTGATACATTGTTATGGTCCTGATGTTGAGATCCTCCGAATGATCACTCCCCAGGTCTTGACGTTGGGTTCGTCTATTTTGTGGCCAGAATTAGTTTTGTCACTCTGATGAAGATTAATATTTCCTCATGTTTCCCTATCTGAGTATTGAAATTTCTCATCGGTGAATTCATATTGTTTTCTGCAGCCCACTGAAAGATTTGGTTTGATGTCCGCTGGGAGCTTTGCCAGTGTCTGCAATGGGAAGACATGTCATGCAGATTCGGGTTGTCATCTGCAAAGGAAAAGACCGTTGCTGTGGTTAAATCCTTGTCTATGTCGGATATGAGGAATGAGGAACAAGATGGGAGCGTGTACAGTGCCTGGTGGAACAGAGCTTTTCACGTAGCTGCCTCGGAACTTTACTCTGTTGACGACTCTCTCTGTGTTCAGTTAGTGAGGGAATTTTAGTCCATTCGACCGACGTTTCCTGTTATTCTTTAGCATCACTTTTTGTGCGCTATTAAGCCATGGCACACTTGTCGAAGGCTTTTGCAAAGGTCTGTTATATTACATCTGCATTTCTTTTGTCTTCTAGTTGCATTTAGGACCTTGTCGTAGTGATCCAATGTTGAGACAGACAGGAGCGACCTGTTCTAACCCATGTTGCCCTGGTTGTAGTAACTGATGGGTTTCTAGCTGGGTGAGTGAATCTTGTTCTTAGGACTTTCATAGATTTTTATGATATGGATGTTAGTGTATAGTCTGTAGTTCTTGCTGTTGCTTTACTGCTCCCTTGTGGAGTGGGGCTATGTTCTGTTGTTTTAGTAACTGTGGGACGACCCGTGTCCATGCTCCCTCTCCTTAGGATGGAAAAGGTCGTTGATAGGGGCTTCTTGCAGAGTTCTTGATGAAACAGAGTTCTATGAGTCTGGGCCTGGGGTGAGGAGCTATGGGCATGTTCATTTATCGCTGTTCGAAGTCATTTGGCGTCAGGATAACAATCGGATAGGCTTGTGTTAATCAAATTTTGTGGCTTCTCATAAAAATTCTTTTGATCTTCGACTCTTAGTCTGGTTAGCGGACTTTAGAAACTGGTCCTGGGTAGGTGGGCGGTTAAACTAGTTCCTACTAAGTGGGTTTGGGTCTTGGGAAGCAGCACTTCAAACCATAGAATCTCAGTTTTTGTTATTTAAATCAGGTCTTGGGTTGTAAGCTAAGTCCTTTCTAAAGTAGGCACATATCCACCACCCTTTCTGTTCCTAATCTAGCGTTTTATCTTGTCAACCTTTATTTTGACCTTCGTCGTCAGTCACCCGTTTCATCAACCAAGATTCAGAGATGGTTATAACTGCGCCCTTAATTTTGTTTAGTTGAAATCCTAATCTCTGCCAATTTAGGAAGAAGTGATCTTGCATTGACATGAATTAAAGTGAAGGCCTGTTTTCATAAACAGTCTTAATCAATCAATATATGGAATGGGTCATTTGTATTAAAATTAGGAAAAATCAATGTCATCACTGCTAAAGGTAAATGTGGCCAAAGTGCATTTGTTACACACTCAAAAGGAATTCGGGCACCGTTGCTATAATTGTAACATAAATCCATCATGCACCCACCCATACACATTTTACATAGGTTGCCTTTTGTTTTTCATGCGCTACTTTAGTACGTGTATGCATCTGTTTGGTGTGCTAGGGATAATAATGGGGTATTGTCTCACATTGACCTATGTATGCATACATATGGAGTTAAGGTTTTTCATCCCTAGCTAGTAGACATCATTATCGCCGTCATTTATATGTTGTTTTGCCTCTGCACATTAGTTGAGGTCCTGGATTAAATTTGGATATCACCACTCGTAAGAGCGCTAACAATATGAGCTGTGTGCACTGTTTTTGTTTGGGTAGTGCAGTGTTGCCTACCTTGTGGCGATAGTGAGGTTTACTTTATTTGTAGGATGGCAACAGTTGGTCTATTTACCCTGTCCAGGGCGCTGTTAATCCATTCCCTTTTCCAACCCCATGACTGTTTCTTTCTTCTGGGAATTGAAGAGAAGAAATATAAATATAAATATGGAGCTGTACCCCTTAATGCCTGCCATTTTCACTCTTCGCTCTTTTACTCATATACAATTAATATTATTTCTTTGTCCAGTTCCCTAGTACACTTAGTATCTGCTTTAGCAATCACATGCATTATAGTAAAAATTTTCTCTTCAAACCCTCTTCACTGCTCACTTTTACCTTAACTTCACAAAAACCCTTACGTTAACCCATATTACAACTCCCCTACCCACCTCACTTCACAGTCTGGCTTCCCAATTAACTTCTAACTCCTTTCCATTTGGTAGACCAGAAAGGTTTAATCAATGGTTTTATCCTTCCAAATCCCCCTCATATCCGACATTGACAAGGATGTCAGCCACAGCACCGTGTCTTCCTTTGCAGATGACCCCCGAATCTGCATGACTGTGTCTTCCATTGCAGACACCTGCAAGGCTCCAGAGGACATCAACCAAATCTTTCAGTGGGCGCAGAAACGATATGAAGTTCAACGATGAGAAATTTCAATTCTCAGATCTGGTAAAACCATGAGGAAATTAAATCTAATCCAGAGTACAAACAAATTCTGAGCACAAAATAGAGCGAAAAAAACCAACGTCAAAGTACCTGCGTGAGTGATTATGTCGGAGGATCTCAACTTCAAGACCATAAAATTGTATCAAGCGCATCTGCTAGAAAATTGACAGGATGGATAATGAGAACATTCAAAAACTAGGGAGGCAAGCCCATGAGACACTCTTAGGTCATTGTTACTATTCTAGGCTGGAAGATGCTGCACTCTAAACAGCACATTTCAAGCAGGTGAAATTGCCGAACAGAAAATGTACAGAGAACTTTTCACGGCGGATAACGAGATATAAAACACCCAATTACTGGGAGCGTTGAGGTTTCTAAACCATATTCCCTGGAACGGCAGGAGGAGAGATACATGATTATATAACTGGAAAATCCTAGAGGGGACTAGTACCGAACTTGCACACGAAAACGCTCATACGGACAAGCAAAGACTTGGCTCAGACGATGCCCCATCCCCCCAATAAAAAGCTGGGGTTGTCACTAGCAGTTAAGAGACCATTACAATAAGTGTAGGGGGGACTGTTAATGCTCCAGCACACATAAGGGGGGATTACCAACAGACCCCTGGCTGTTTCAAAGCTGGACTGGACAAGCACCTAAAGTCAGTTCCTGATCAGCCGGCTTGTGGCTCGTCCGTTGTTGCGTGCAGCCAGCAGCAACAGCCTGGTTGATCAGCGCTGATCACCAGGGAGGCCTGGTCACAGACCGGCCGCGGGGGGCGTTGAACCTCCCGAAACTCTCTCCAGGTAAAGTAAACTCCAGGGAATTATTTATCGCGGGGTTGTGTCGTGTTGTTGTTCTCCATGACCTGGTCTCTGACCCCAGCCCATTTTTAAAACATGAGGGAAAGTAACGCACCTGACTTTCCTTGAGTTTTATAGATTATTTGGCTGTTTCTGCTATGTTCTCTCATGTACATGGTAGGACTATAGGTCAGCTATGCACTTAAAAATAACATTTTCTCTGTTTCATTGACACGGCTACTGGCCCCTCTTCTATTCTCTTTCTACCATTTGGAATTTTTATTCACACAAAAGAAAATAGAAGATTTACTGTTATGCAGACTACTGCATAAAAGTATTTATATGAAGAGGACATGGGATACAAGTACCATTCTCCTTTCCCTGTCTTGGGGGCTTATATTAGAGAAAACGGAGTGTAGCACAGGGCTAACTGTGATATACACTCACTCGTACTGCACCATAAACCTGAAACAAAAAAGTTATTTTCTCTATACAGATTATCACACATAGCAGCATATGTGTAGAAAACCTAGGATAACCCAAAAAAGTCAAAGTGGCTTATTTCTAGTACATGGCTTGGGTTAGCCATATTATTAATTTTTTGGTAAATATTCGATTCCAGCCAGGGTAGAAACATTGGGTGTGTTTATTTACACCTGTTGTCTATGTTCACCATCAGTAAATAATAAATAAATAATGTCAACCCAGTCTTGACTCCTTATTGCAATTTGGACTGGCAGGCGGACAGGTATTGGATGGTGACGTCATATGTTTCTTTGAGATCGCTAAAAAAAATAGAACATTTCTGCTACTGTGAGCGCAATTTCAGGTACTTTTCGTCACGAAAGCAATCAAAATCATGTCTATTTCTTTAATATATCTTCCATTCTATCAAATGCAGACGAAAAAAACGGAATTATAACGATAAAAAAACATACAAAATGTACTGACCCCCCTAAGCGGCCACTGATGGCTGAGAAAGTGAAACTCCGCTATTTATGGTCTGATTTTTGGTTTTTGGTGTACGTGAAGAAGTATCTTTCATCATACATTGCCAAGTTGGAATATAGATAACCCAGCAACAACTGAGAAAATAAATTAGTAATAATAATAATAATAATAATAATAATAATAATAATAATAATAATAATAAATATCTTTATTATCTACACGTACATATACATGGTATACAGGCCTACCTGGAGTTTACCTGGAGAGAGTTCGGAGGGTCAACACCCTCGCAGCCCGGTCTGTGATTAAGGCCTCTGGTGGTATCGAGCTGACAACAGGCTGTTACTGTTGGCAGCAGCAAAACCAAGTACGAGGCCAAGCCCGGCTGGTCAGGAACGACTTCGGTGCTTGTCCAGTGCCAGGTGAAGACTGCCAGGGGTCTGTGGTAAAACCCCCTTGATGTATGCGGGGAGGGCAGTTGAACAGTCTCGGCTCCTGACACTTATTGTATGTATCTCTTAAGGCATGGGGGGCTAGTGGCACCCCTGCTTTCATTGGGGGGATGTTGCTCGCTGCCAGTCTTTTGTTTAAGTGAGTGATTTTCGTCGTGCAAGTTCGGGAACAGTCCCTCTAGGATTTTCCAGGTGTATATAATCATGTATCTCTCCCACTGCCATTGAGGGAATACAGGGTTCAGGAACCTCAAGCGCTCCCAGTAATTGAGGGTTTTATCTCCGTTATGCGATGCCGTGAAGGTTCTTGTACATTTTCTAGGTCAGTAATTTTCACCTGCTTGAAAGATGGCTGTTTAGGTGCAGCAATTATTCCAGCCTAGATAGAAACAAGTGACCTGAAGAGTGTCATCATGGGCTTGGCATCCTAGTTTGATTCGTGGACCTAATACTACATAGAAGCCGCTTGTTAAGCTGGAGTATATCAAGCAATTTGGGCAGTGTCCCAGGAAAACACCACACTAGCCGGCTAAACCCAGGAGCCATTTATTGGTTGGTGAACATAGACAAACAGGTGTAAAGAAACACACCATTGTTTCTACCCTGGTGAGCAATGAAATATTTACCAAAAATCATATATGGCTACCCAACCCAGGTGCTAGAAATAAGCCATTTTCTGACAATTTTTGGGTAATCTAGGGTTCCTCTACACAACGTGCCTGCTATGTGTATAATTATGAAGAGAAAATGATTTTTGTTGCAGTTTTTATGGTGGCAGTCGAGTGTTACATAGCCCTGTGTACACTCCGTTTTCTTAATGTAGCACCAAGACAGGATAGGAGAATGGTATTTGTATACATATCCTCTTTATAACTCTGTCGAACTGCTAGGTGTTTATGCTAAATATTATTCATTGGAGTATTTAACATGTTTTATTAGACTGTCGGTCTTCTTCCTCAGACGACCTAATGACCCCCATTCTCCCCACCCCTATCCCATCCTCCCATGCCTCCCCTTTTTCATTCCTTCCTCCTCCTCCCCACACTCCCCTTTTGCCCTTCCTCTTTTGGCCTTTGGGATTTTCTCCCACAGGAGCGCTAGTTCTAGGTCGGGAAGGACAACGGGGTCCATCCATTCCGTTGAGGTTACTTGGCAGTGGCGTAGTGTGCCATTGAATCTGGATCACCTGGGGATGTCCCGATCCCTCTCTGGTAGTACCGGAGTAGCTTTGGTGTCTTGCGGGCGACGGGTGTATCTATGAAGCCACCTTTCGGGATTTCCGGGGGTGGTGGACGAAGGAGGTAGGTATGCTTTGTGGGGATATTCGGCCACCTCTCTTTTTGTCTCCGAGTAGCTCGGCAGCTGTGCGGTTGCTATCCCGGTTTGCTGGTTTATGGCAAAACGGTCTAGGGTATGGCACGGGTTCCATGCCTGCATTGTGCTTCTAGTGGTTCTGAAGGTTTCCTCTTTGGGCACGGAAGGAGGATTTCGGCCCTTTTCATTCCTCCTGGGAACTATTCTCCAGGCTCCCCTTTTTTTTATTCTTTTTTATTTTTCTTTTCTTTTCTTCTTTTTTTTTCTTAACAACAAAAGCAAAGGAGTAACCTAACATGGAGAACCCAATCCATGAACCCACTACCCCCGGGCCCCTTCTTGATACCGCACCCATTCTGACCCTGCCTTGTGTTTAGGACACTCTTTGGACATCCTGATGCCCTGTACCTCTTGCTGGTTGCTGTTTCCTCACCTGCTTCAGGTTACCGGGGCTTCGACAAATCCTCGATTTGTTCTGACTCCGCTCTCCTTTGACCTATGCTTCCGGCTTCTCCTTACTTGTACCTGGCAATTTTCGAATCGCCGCCCATTTCTCGCCGGACCACCTCTGGTCTACTCCTAAACACCAACGTTCATCTCTGATGATGCTCCTTCGTTACTTCCCATTCTACTCGAAAGACCGAACACATCAAGCACTCCCTCTCCACGCTCAGTTTCGGACCACAAATGGGACTTAAATTCTTTACTTTAATGACCGACTTCCTTCTGCCTACCTTCTGGACCATAGTATGGCAAAGAGCAATGTTGGTAGAGACATTTCATTCATGCTCTCAAGAGCGGTACGTGCAATGTCACTGTCCAGAATGCTACCCAATGGGCTCATGATCTTTCTCTCCTTTAGAATATCGATACTATCCTATCACTATTGAAAAACTCTTCTCTCTATTCTTGTAGTTGGTACTGTCATTTGCCCCATACCATAGTTCCACGAATTTTCCAGTCTTGTGGCAATGACATTCTTGGAACAGCTGGAACTCTCGGAATCTCCCAATCCTCAAAGTAGACACTTATGTCCTTCCTGCACGGGGGCGGAGGACGTTACTCGCTTTGCAATGTGGCTCTCGTTTAACTTTTGACAGCCGAGAACTCCCATCCTCTGTATATGTCGCGGACATCGGTTACAAGTTCGAAAGGTGATACTACACCACAACAATGTAGAAATGCTGGTGTTTTGGGTCACCAGCGAAATATTGCCGAATCTATGCCGAATGCCCAGTCCTGGTGCCGACGACCATTCTAATACATCTTGAAGGTCAACCTCCACTTGCCTTAATTGTAATGAAGCTCACCCTTCATACTCCCGCATCTGCCAGGTCTACTTAAATGGAACGTGAAATCCGTTTGCCCTCAAACGAGGCAGAAGCGTCCCCTTATGCTATGGGCAGTTACTCAATCTCCGCCGCCAGGGGACAACCCCGTGATTTCTTTATTCTCGGGTTTTCCAAACATCCCCCCACTTCTGGGGTCCAAATCTTACTGAGCCTCCTCTGTTGTTACCCTCCCATAGCCACCCGGCATCTAATCTTTTGCGTTCCTTTGGGCTCTGACGTCCTGACTACAACCTCAGTCTGTTCTCCACATTTCGCGTCCTTTCCTCAACAAGCCCCAGGTATCGACAAGACTCGTACAACACCTAATTACCAATCGCCCCTCTACTTCCTGTTCCTTCTCTTCCCTCTCCTCATCTTCACAACCCCATTCTTCGCAACGCTCTGTTCCTTCGCTGCTGAATGTCTTCCGTGCACCACCCAAACGGTTGACTTTTCTAACCCCTCTAGTCCATAGGTGCCTTTTACTACAGATTCCTGGTATTTTCTTCATCGCCAATCATGGCCTATTTACAGTGCGAATATCCGCGGCCTCAGGGGTATCGGGGGTGAGCTTCAATGTGCTTTCAGGTTTTCCCTGTTGGTGCATGCCTTACAAGAACCAAAATTACACACGGCTGGCTGTTTTCCAAACCTATCTCAGGCTAATAATTTATTGTATCCTTCGATTCTTTCTCAGATGAGGACCTTTAATGAAAGTGCCTTCTTTATGAAATGATATTCCGTTACTGTCACACTATTTGTCCATTACCTGCTACATTACCTGCAGCAGTATCCACTTGAATTAGTGGTTTACAAATAAGTTCTTTATATCTCTCTCCTTCTCGAGCATTTTCTATCCCAGACTTTGCCTTTCTTGTTTCATCCTTTACCACCACCACTTCTGTTACTTGTGGTGATTTTAATGCCACCCTTCCTCTGGGGGGCCTCTCATTGTGACTCATGTGGCATCAGTGGAGCTTTTCTCGCCTTCACCCCCTCCATGTTTTTAAATACGGGTAATCCCATCATTATGATCCTCGTACTCCTACCCTCTCTGCATCGAATCTATCAAGTCTGCTCTTCCTCACTGCACTGACTTCACTGGTCTGTTTCTCACTCGGACTTACATGACAGCGATCATTTTCATTCATTCTTACTTCTCCTTCCTATTCATCACCTTCCTAGCCCCAGGGCAATTTGTTTCGGCAAATTGGGATTTTTACTCACACCTCCTGCTTTTAGGGGGTTCCTTTTTCACCCTCCATGAGAGTCCTACAATTTCTCGCTCATTTATACCAAAATTTCTCATTCTATACCCAAACCCTCAGGAGGCTTTCGAAGTCGTCCCTTGGTGGTCCCCTGCTTGTGCTCATGCAGTACATTTAAACGCGCTGCAGGGGGCAGTACCGGACAATAGCCTCGGGAAGATTTTGTTTTTAAGCAGAAGCGTGCGATTGCCGCATGTCATCGTAAAGCAAACGACTTTTTGGCGAACTATGTTCCACCATACCTTGTTTCTTCTTGGTGCAGTCTGGAAAAAGTGAAAATGAGTGGTAAAAAATCCCTGACCCGGCTCTGTTAAAAGGCGATGGTGTTGACTTTGCCTTTAAAACTTGGCACAATTTGGGCCCGTTTTTCCCGAGGGCTCCATTTTTGCCCTCGTTTTTTTCCTAAAAGTCGCCAGAGAGTTAGTACCCGGGACTTTTCTTCTCTCGAGAAAAAACAGTTAAGGGCCCTTTTTACCTTTGAGAACTAGGGGCAACGCTCTCAGCTGCGTCACGGCGCTGGGCCTGACGACTTCATATTGTATGTTCAACTTTTACATCGGTCAGCCCTTGTAGCCTCTTACACTCTTCAATCTTTTTTGGGGACAGGATTCTTCCCACTGTGGAAATCTGCCTTGCTCTCCTTCCCCAAAAACCGGGTATACAGGACATAGCCTCCCACTATCGCCCACCCCTTACTAGTGAGTTTGCAAGTAAATGGAGCGTCCGTAAATCGACGTTTAATGTGGGTTTTGAGACACCAAAAGTTCTTGTAGTCAATAGGGTTTCGTATGGGTCGTTCTACCATAAACCCCTTACTTCGCTTGGTCGTTGTCGTAATGCCTTTGCGAAAACCTCAGTTATTGCCCTATTTTTTGACCTTTAGAAGGCATATGACACAAATTTGGGGGTATAAAAATTTTTTGGCCCAGGCCCATTCCTTTTGGCCTCCCAGCAATTACCATCCTTCCCTTAAGAACTTTTTTTAATGACAGCATTTTCCGTGTTCGAGTCAAAAAGTTCTTTCCCCCGGTTGCCAAGCTGAAGGGGTTCCCCCGGATGTTCTAAAACAAAACACTTTTTTTCCCTTTCTATAAATGATTTGGCCCTGTTTTCCCCCAATATTTTGGGCATACTTTGTTTGACTTGCTATTGCTTTTGCAGGCCGACTGTCTTTATTTCATTTCTCTCCAGCATGCAGTCAACCATGTTTCCCCTTTGGGCCCCCACGCATGGGGTTTTAAATTTTCAAGTACCAAAACTCACCAAATATTTCACTAGTTTCTCTTTATCCCATCCCCTTTTTATCTCTGGGCTCCCCTTTCCCCAACGTGATACAGTCAGGTTTTTTGGCCTTCTCTTTGACCGTGGTTACCGGAAACCCAATTTGTTTGAAGGCAACTGTAAGCGGGTAAAACCTTCTTAAAACCCCTTTTCTCTTTCCCGGGAGCTGATCGTCGAAATCTGCTTTTTCTACATTCAGCCCGTTTTATCGAAACTTTTCCGATT
>NC_069439.1:32293400-32462759 GCF_026875155.1 Cherax quadricarinatus
TTTTCCGTCTCCACCACAAAAAAGTATTTTATCCTATGTTGACTGGTGCAAATTTGAGAAGGACGCTTTTTTGTAGTAATAATTGCTTCTCGTTGTGTATATTGCGACCGCTGGTAACTACAGGTTATATAAAATTCACAGTAACGTCTCGTATTTCAAGAAAAAGATACTAATGAAAGTCACTCCACTCCACTAAGTACCATTATAATACTGGTTAGTTGCTACTACAACACTGTATTCTGCTATTCACTGGTATCACTAGATTATATGCGAGTACACTAGCAGGCCAGGAAGATTATTAAAAACGGCTGACCTGTGGTAAGTTTCTGGTGACTTCTGGCACCTGCCTCTATAGGCTTATCACCCTCTATGTGGTCTGTAAAATATACTGCTAGGACTCGTTATAAGGGTACAAAACAGTGGTGGTAGGTGTTAGTAAGGCAGCACGGTGAGACACTGCGTGGTGACTGTGCCTATGGGATGAGTGGCATAAGCCCACGTGACACCCACACTAGGCACGAAAATATTTTAAGCCTGGCTGGCTTAAAAAAAAAAACCACAAAAATCCACAACACCACAGGTATGGTAAAACACTCAGAACAGCTTGAACTGGAAGCACAAAGTGACGGAGAAGGCTGGAACTCACGTGGCTTGCTTGAATACTGGGTTAAGTCACCTGGGTTAGTTGGCTGGCTTGCTTGGCTTAGCCCTTCACACAGACTGGCTTGAGAACTTGTAACGATGAGCACAGCAGGGGTGGAAAGCTGGCTTAGCAGGCAAGGCTGGTTTAAGACAGGCTGTATGGTGAAGGGCTGACTCCCCCCCTACAGACTGGCTTGGTGGCTTGGCTTAATTTGCAAACCCGGGTCAACCCCTCGGAAGTATGCAAATAAGCAAATAAAACACTAACTAACAGAACACAGAGAGTAGTCGTCAACAGAGTAAAGTCTGAGGCAGCTACGGAGAAAAGCTCTGTTCCATCTTGTTCCTCATCCTCATATCCGACATAGACAAGGATGTCAGCCACAGCACCATGTCTTCCTTTGCAGATGGCACCCGAATCTGCATGACAGTGTCTTCCATTGTAGACACTGCAAGGCTCCAGGCGGACATCAACCAAATCTTTCAGTGGGCTGCAGAAAACAATATGAAGTTCAACGATGAGAAATTTCAATTACTCAGATATGGTAAACATGAGGAAATTAAATCTTCATCAGAGTACAAAACAAATTCTGGCCACAAAATAGAGCGAAACACCAACGTCAAAGACCTGGCAGTGATCATGTCAGAGGATCTCACCTTCAAGGACCATAACATTGTATCAATCGCATCTGCTAGAAAAATGACAGGATGGATAATGAGAACCTTCAAAACTAGGGAGGCCAAGCCCATGATGACACTCTTCAGGTCACTTGTTCTATCTAGGCTGGAATATTGCTGCACACTAACAGCACCTTTCAAGGCAGGTGAAATTGCCGACCTAGAAAATATACAGAGAACTTTCACGGTGTGCATAATGGAGATAAAACACCTCAATTACTGGGAGCGCTTGAGGTTCCTAAACCTGTATTCCCTGGAATGCAGGAGGGAGAGATACATGATTATATACACCTGGAAAATCCTAGAGGGACTAGTACCGAACTTGCACACGAAAATCACTCACTACGAAAGCAAAAGACTTGGCAGACGATGCACCATCCCCCCAATGAAAAGCAGGGGTGTCACTAGCACATTAAGAGACCATACAATAAGTGTCAGGGGCCCGAGACTGTTCAACTGCCTCCCAGCACACATAAGGGGGATTACCAACAGACCCCTGGCAGTCTTCAAGCTGGCACTGGACAAGCACCTAAAGTCAGTTCCTGATCAGCCGGGCTGTGGCTCGTACGTTGGTTTGCGTGCAGCCAGCAGCAACAGCCTGGTTGATCAGGCTCTGATCCACCAGGAGGCCTGGTCACAGACCGGGCCACGGGGGCGTTGACCCCCAGAACTCTCTCCAGGTAAACTCCAGGTATGTGTGCTGGGAGGCAGTTGAACAGTCTCGGGCCCCTGACACTTATTGTATGGTCTCTTAACGTGCTAGTGACACCCCTGCTTTTCATTGGGGGGATGGTGCATCGTCTGCCAAGTCTTTTGCTTTCGTAGTGAGTGATTTTCGTGTGCAAGTTCGGTACTAGTCCCTCTAGGATTTTCCAGGTGTATATAATCATGTATCTCTCCCTCCTGCATTCCAGGGAATACAGGTTTAGGAACCTCAAGCGCTCCCAGTAATTGAGGTGTTTTATCTCCATTATGCACACCGTGAAAGTTCTCTGTATATTTTCTAGGTCGGCAATTTCACCTGCCTTGAAAGGTGCTGTTAGTGTGCAGCAATATTCCAGCCTAGATAGAACAAGTGACCTGAAGAGTGTCATCATGGGCTTGGCCTCCCTAGTTTCGAAGGTTCTCATTATCCATCCTGTCATTTTTCTAGCAGATGCGGTTGATACAATGTTATGGTCCTTGAAGGTGAGATCCTCCGACATGATCACTCCCAGGTCTTTGACGTTGGTGTTTCGCTCTATTTTGTGGCCAGAATTTGTTTAGTACTCTGATGAAGATTTAATTTCCTCATGTTTACCATATCTGAGTAATTGAAATTTCTCATCGTTGAACTTCATATTGTTTTCTGCAGCCCACTGAAAGATTTGGTTGATGTCTGCCTGGAGCTTTGTAGTGTCTGCAATGGAAGACACTGTCATGCAGATTCGGGTGTCATCTGCAAAGGAAGACACGGTGCTGTGGCTGACATCCTTGTCTATGTCGGATATGAGGATGAGGAACAAGATGGGAGCGAGTACTGTGCCTTGTTGAACAGAGCTTTTCACCGTAGCTGCCTCGGACTTTACTCTGTTGATGACTACTCTCTGTGTTCTGTTAGTGAGGAAATTATAGATCCATCGACCGACTTTTCCTGTTATTCCTTTAGCACGCATTTTGTGCACTATTACGCCATGGTCACACTTGTCGAAGGCTTTTGCAAAGTCTGTATATATTACATCTGCATTCTTTTTGTCTTCTAGTGCATTTAGGACCTTGTCGTAGTGATCCAATAGTTGAGACAGACAGGAGCGACCTGTTCTAAACCCATGTTGCCCTGGGTTGTGTAACTGATGGGTTTCTAGATGGGTGGTGATCTTGCTTCTTAGGACCCTTTCAAAGATTTTTATGATATGGGATGTTAGTGCTATTGGTCTGTAGTTCTTTGCTGTTGCTTTACTGCCCCCTTTGTAGAGTGGGGCTATGTCTGTTATTTTTAGTAACTGTGGGACGACCCCCGTGTCCATGCTCCCTCTCCATAGGATGGAAAAGGCTCGTGATAGGGGCTTCTTGCAGTTCTTGATGAACACAGAGTTCCATGAGTCTGGCCCTGGGGCAGAGTGCATGGGCATGTCATTTATCGCCTGTTCGAAGTCATTTGGCGTCAGGATAACATCGGATAGGCTTGTGTTAATCAAATTTTGTGGCTCTCTCATAAAAATTCATTTTGATCTTCGACTCTCAGTCAGGTTAGCGGCTTGCTAAAAACTGAGTCATATTGGGACTTGAGTAGCTCACTCATTTCCTTGCTGTCATCTGTGTAGGACCCATCTTGTTTAAGTAGGGGCCCAATACTGGACGTTGTTCTCGATTTTGATTTGGCATAGGAGAAGAAATACTTTGGGTTTCTTTCGATTTCATTTATGGCTTTTAGTTCTTCCCGCGATTCCTGCCACCTAAAGGATTCTTTTAGCTTAAGTTCGATGCTTGCTATTTCTCTGACCAGTGTCTCCCTACGCATTTCAGATATATTGACCTCTTTTAGCCGCTCTGTTATTCTTTTCCGTCGCCTGTAAAGGGAGCGCCTGTCTCTTTCTGTTTTACATCTACTCCTCCTTTTTCTTAGAGGAATAAGCCTTGTGCATACATCGAGTGCCACCGAGTTAATCTGTTCTAGGCATAAGTTGGGGTCTGTGTTGCTTAGTATATCTTCTCAGCTTATATCGGTTAGGACTTGGTTTACATGGTCCCACTTTATGTTTTTGTTATTGAAGTTGAATTTGGTGAATGCTCCCTCGTGACTAATCTCATTATGTCGGTGTGGGGCTCCGCGCATACATGACTGAACCTCAATTATGTTGTGATCTGAGTATATTGTTTTTGATATGGGGGATTACCAACAGACCCCTGGCAGTCTTCAAGCTGGCACTGGACAAGCACCTAAAGTCAGTTCCTGATCAGCCGGGCTGTGGCTCGTACATTGGTTTGCGTGCAGCCAGCAGCAACAGCCTGGTTGATCAGGCTCTGATCCACCAGGAGGCCTGGTCACAGACCGGGCCGCGGGGGCGTTGACCCCCAGAACTCTCTCCAGGTAAACTCCAGGTAATAGAGGCTGGTGAACGCTAGCTCAGGTCGGCTTGCTGGCAACACAAAATGTCCATCGTGCTGGTTGATAGAACTCTCAGTAATCCACGTCAATAACAATTTTACGCCCACACCACTGGCACCATTTTTGAGAGGGTTCGTGGACATATGATGATTAGTGTTAAACACAAGACATTGGGTGTTAACGCTTATATTGCAGACTGTGTTAAGGGAGAGACCAAACTGCCTGTCCTGTTGCCTGCTAGGACTATAGGTAACTGAGGCCTAGGGAGCGCATCCCACGCACTCATGCGACATCATGTGACGTCACACATGCTAGTCACTGAGCCTAGCAAGGGGTCATGTATGTAAACATATGGATGGTACTATGATACTCAGATAACATATACATATATGGGATCAGCAACTATGCTGACAGCTGTACTCTTCCAGAGCACTACATCACCTATTCTGTACTCTTCCAGTGCTCTTGCACACACATCTTGTACTCTCCCAGATCACTTCCACGCCCATCATGTAGTTAACCAGAGCACTTCCACAGGGAAACCTGTCCTGGGCGATGAAATATGACATTGAAACCCGTCCTGTACGATGAAATATGACATGGAAATCTGTCCTGGACGATGAAATCTGACAGGGAAACCTGTCCTGTACAATGAAACATGACATGGAAACCTGTCCTGGACGATGAAATCTGACAGGGAAACCTGTCCTGGGCGATGAAGTATGACAGGGAAACCTGTCCTGGGCGATGTAATATGACAAGGAAACCTGTCCTGGGCGATGAAATATGACAGGGAAACCTGTCCTGGACGATGAAATATGGCAGGGAAACCTGTCCTGGCGATGAAATATGACAGGGAAGCCTGTCCTGGGAGATGAAGTATGAGAGGGAAACCTGTCCTGGGAGATGAAGTATGAGAGGGAAACCTGTCCTGGGAGATGAAGTATGAGAGGGAAACCTGTCCTGGGCGATGAAATATGACAGAGAAACCTGTCCTGGGCGATGAAATATGACAGGGAAACCTGTCCTGGGCGATGAAGTATGACAGGGAAACCTGTCCTGGGCGATGAAATATGAGAGGGAAACCTGTCCTGGGAGATGAAGTATGAGAGGGAAACCTGTCCTGAGAGATGAAGTATGAGAGGGAAACCTGTCCTGAGAGATGAACTATGAGAGGGAAACCTGTCCTGGGAGATGAAGTATGAGAGGGAAACCTGTCCTGGGAGATGAAGTATGAGAGGGAAACCTGTCCTGGGAGATGAAGTATGAGAGGGAAACCTGTCCTGAGAGATGAAGTATGAGAGGGAAACCTGTCCTGGGAGATGAAGTATGAGAGGGAAACCTGTCCTGGGAGATGAAGTATGAGAGGGAAACCTGTCCTGGGAGATGAAGTATGAGAGGGAAACCTGTCCTGGGAGATGAAGTATGAGAGGGAAACCTGTCCTGGGAGATGAAGTATGAGAGGGAAACCTGTCCTGGGAGATGAAGTATGAGAGGGAAACCTGTCCTGAGAGATGAAGTATGAGAGGGAAACCTGTCCTGGGAGATGAAGTATGAGAGTTAAACCTGTCCTGGGAGTTGAAGTGTGAGAGGGAAACCTGTCCTGGGAGATGAAGTATGAGAGGGAAACCTGTCCTGGGAGATGAAGTATGAGAGGGATATCATGTGGGTTTTCGATACGTGGATGGGGTAAGAATACTCACCTAGGCTGGTAGTACATATAATATAATGGAAGGTATGGGGAAGCACCAACAGCCGACCTGCCTCTCTCTGCTCCCTATCTTGACTGTCCCATGAGTGCCTACGGGTGAGGGTGTTTGAAATCCTGCTATGGTCAGCAGCAGTATGAATACAGTCAGTGATTCATGCAGAGACGGTTGGTAGTGAGTCATCTACTGGTACACTGGTTACTGGTAACTGGTTACTAGGAACTGGTACTACTACTGAGAGCTCGGCGACGCTAACGTATGTCGTCCCAACATACAACTAATACAAACTTAGAGACGGCAGGTGTACGGGTTGGGCTGATTCTATACAATGTCAAAGTACACAACAATTGAACATTATAAAATACATAAGTAGAATATTGGAATGGAAGCTTACATAAGTGAAACTGTAATAAAACTGTAATACAATACAAGGTATAATATAGCACAACTCATCGAATGAAACTCAACATTGGGATAACACAATAGAAGTGATAAAAAAAAAATTGATCGATCGATCTGTATTCAAGTGATCTACGGATTCTGAGGAAGGAATATATACAAAGAAAGAAGTGTTTAACAGAAAGGCAGATTCGGTGCACTCAAATCTAGGCTGTTAATTCTCAGAATTCGGAGAGAACGTGAACACAAAAAAAATTCTTGAGCACTGATAAGTTGATACTCTAATTATTCATCTATACAGGTTATTTACATTTAACCCCAACTCTGCTAGGGTGAGATTGACGTATGCAGAATGGGTGTCATCTCTGGGAGGATCAAAACTCTTAACATACTCAGAAACATCAGTTGCCATACGAGGCCAAAAGTATTTCAATCTGGCTTGTTTTACTGAACGATCCATACCAGGGTGCGCAACACCTGGTACATCGTGAACTAGCTGTAAGGCTACATTCACTAGCAACTGTGGAATTACTAACTGGTATACTCTTCTGCTAGGAGTACCCAACTCGGCTGTTTGATACAGTAATTCTTGGTTCATGACAAAGTCACTGATGGGTGCTGGTGGCTTCACAGTCCGAATAAGATCTTCGTGGAGCAGGAATCGAATCACACCAGACCACAGGGATCTGTTCTTGAGCATTCTTTACATCTTCAGCACTAAATGGAGGGTCTGCAGTTACTATACTAAAAATGTCGCGATAAGGCAACTGCGACTACATTTGACTTGCCAGGTAAGTGTTCAAAGGTGGGATTGAACTCTTGGATAGTCAAGGTCCATCTGGCTAACCTTCCAGTAGGGTTTTTTGTTCTGGAATAAAGGTAATCAGTGGAGCATGGTCTGTCAGGGGCATGAACAGAGTACTGATAAATAATGTCTCAGAAGTGCTTTAAAGACCATTTCTATTGCTAAAGCTTCTTGCTCAGTTACTGTTAATTATGTTCAGCCTTCATAAGGACTCGGCTAGCAAATGCAACTGCGTTGTACCTGCCATCAGTCTTCTGAGCTAGTATGGCACCTATGCCCAAAAGAACTAGCATCAGTTGTCAGCTGAAGGGCTTAGAAAAATCTGGAAAAATTTTAAAATTGGAGCAGATGTTAGCTTTTCTTTTTGAGTTTGGAATGCTCTTTCTTGACGGAAGGTCCAAACAAAAGGAGCATCTTTCTTAAGCAACTCAGTTAGAGGAGCAGCTATGGAAGAAAAATTGGCAATGAAAGATCTATAAAAACCCGCTAAGCCCCCAAAGGATCTTACGGCATCAGCCGTTTGGGAGTTGGAAAATTTAGTACTGCAGTTACTTTACTTGGTCAGTCGTAACCCCTCTAGGAGTGACTACGTGACCCAAAAAACTTTATTTTTGATCTGAAAAAAAACGACATTTAGACAGTTTGATCTTTAAATTGGCTTCTTCAAGCTTACCAAGTACTACATCAAGTCTTTTTAAGTGTGTATGCACGTCTATAGACATGACGATTACGTCATCTAAGTACACCATAAGTGCATTATCTATGAGACCTCTAAAGATATTAGTCATGAGCCTTGAGAACGTGATAGGGGAGGATCGTAATCCAAACGCCATACGGAGGAAGTGATAATGACCTGTAAGAGTGGAGAATGCAGTTAGCTCTTGGCTGTCCTCGTGAAGAGGGACTTGCCAAAACCCTTGTAACAAATCCAGGGTTGAAAAGACTTTGTTATCTCCAATGTTACGTAAAAGATCACCCAGTACAGGGAGTGGGAAGCGATCTGGAATAGTTTTCGCATTTAACTTCCTAAAGTCAATCACTGGGCGCCAAGTGCCATCCTTCTTAGGTACTAGGATCAAGGGCGCATTCCAAGGTGAATTGCTAGGTGCAATAACTCCATCATCAAGCATTTGATTGATCAATTCTTCTGTGACAACAACTTGTGAATGAGGCATTCTGTACGCAGGTATTAACCTGGAGTTTACCTAAAGAGAGAGTTCCGGGGGTCAACGCCCCCGCGGCCCGGTCTGTGACCAGGCCTCCTGGTAGATCAGAGCCTGATCAACCAGGCTGTTGCTGCTGGCTGCACGCTAACCAACGTACGAGCCACAGCCCGGCTGATCCGGAACTGACTTTAGGTTCTTGTCCAGTGCCAGCTTGAAGACTGCCAGGGGTTTACCTGGAGTTTACCTGGAGAGAGTTTCGGGGGTCAACGCCCCCGCGGCCCGGTCTGTGACCAAGCCTCCTGGTGGATTAGCGCCTGATCAACCAGGCTGTTGCTGCTGGCTGCATGCAAACCAACGTACGAGCCACAGCCCGGCTGATCAGGAACTGACTTTAGGTGCTTGTCCAGTGCCAGCTTGAAGACTGCCAGGGGTCTGTTGGTAATCCCCCTTATGTGTGCTGGGAGGCAGTTGAACAGTCTCGGGCCCCTGACACTTATTGTATGGTCTCTTAACGTGCTAGTGACACCCCTGCTTTTCATTGGGGGGATGGTGCATCGTCTTGCCAAGTCTTTGCTTTCGTAATGAGTGATTTTCGTGTGCAAGTTCGGTACTAGTCCCTCTAGGATTTTCCAGGTGTATATAATCATGTATCTCTCCCTCCTGCGTTCCAGGGAATACAGTTTAGAAACCTCAAGCGCTCCCAGTAATTGAGGTGTTTATCTCGTTATGCGCACCGTGAAAGTTCTCTGTACATTTTCTAGGTCGGCAATTTCACCTGCCTTGAAAGGTGCTGTTAGAGTGCAGCAATATTCCAGCCTAGATAGAACAAGTGACCTGAAGAGTGTCATCATGGGCTTGGCCTCCCTAGTTTTGAAGGTTCTCATTATCCATCCTGTCATTTTTCTAGCAGATGCGATTGATACAATGTTATGGTCCTTGAAGGTGAGATCCTCCGACATAATCACTCCCAGGTCTTTGACGTTGGTGTTTTGCTCTATTTTGTGGCCAGAATTTGTTTTGTACTCTGATGAAGATTTAATTTCCTCATGTTTACCATATCTGAGTAATTGAAATTTCTCTACGTTGAACTTCATATTGTTTTCTGGAGCCCACTGAAAGATTTGGTTGATGTCCGCCTGGAGCCTTGCAGTGTCTGCAATGGAAGACACTGTCATGCAGATTCGGGTGTCATCTGCAAAGGAAGACACGTGTTGTGGCTGACATCCTTGTCTATGTCGGATATGAGGATGAGGAACAAGATGGGAGCTAGTACTGTGCCTTGTGGAACAGAGCTTTTCATCGTAGCTGCTCGGACTTTACTCTGTTGACGACTACTCTCTGTGTTCTGTTAGTGAGGAAATTATAGATCCATCGACCGACTTTTCCTGTTATTCCTTTAGCGCGCATTTTGTGCGCTATTACGCCATGGTCACACTTGTCGAAGGCTTTTGCAAAGTCTGTATATATTACATCTGCATTCTTTTTGTCTTCTAGTGCATTTAGGACCTTGTCGTAAGTGATCCAGTAGTTGAGACAGACAGGAGCGACCTGTTCTAAACCATGTTGCCCTGGGTTGTGTAACTGATGGTTTCTAGATGGGTGGTGATCTTGCTTCTTAGGACCCTTTCAAAGATTTTTATGATATGGGATGTTAGTGCTATTGGTCTGTAGTTCTTTGCTGTTGCTTTACTGCCCCCTTTGTGGAGTGGGGCTATGTCTGTTGTTTTTAGTAACTGAGGGACGACCCCCGTGTCCATGCTCCCTCTCCATAGGATGGAAAAGGCTCGTGATAGGGGCTTCTTGCAGTTCTTGATGAACACAGAGTTCCATGAGTCTGGCCCTGGGGCAGAGTGCATGGGCATGTCATTTATCGCCTGTTCGAAGTCATTTGGCGTCAGGATAACATCGGAACACCATTCAGGCCCTTCGTTGGTAATCCCCCTTATGTGTGCTGGGAGGCAGTTGAACAGTCTCGGGCCCCTGACACTTATTGTATGGTCTCTTAACGTGCTAGTGACACCCCTGCTTTTCATTGGGGGGATGGTGCATCGTCTGGCAAGTCTTTTGCTTTCGTAGTGAGTGATTTTCATGTGCAATTTCGGTACTAGTCCCTCCAGGATTTTCCAGGTGTATATAATCATGATGAGGGAAAAAGAGTGAGTGGTGCACTTAGGAGTCTGTGGAGACAAAGAACTTTGTCCATGGAGGCAAAGAGGGGAATGTATGAGAGTATAGTTTTACCAACGCTCTTATATGGGTGTGAAGCATGGGTGATGAATGTTGCAGCGAGGAGAAGGCTGGAGGCAGTGGAGATGTCATGTCTGAGGGAAATGTGTGGTGTGAATATAATGCAGAGAATTCGTAGTTTGGAAGTTAGGAGGAGGTGCGGGATTACCAAAACTGTTGTCCACAGGGCTGAGGAAGGGTTGTTGAGGTGGTTCGGACATGTAGAGAGAATGGAGCGAAACAGAATGACTTCAAGAGTGTATCAGTCTGTTGTGGAAGGAAGGCGGGGTAGTGGTCGGCCTAGGAAAGGTTGGAGGGAGGGGGTAAAGTAGGTTTTGTGTGCGAGGGGCTTGGACTTCCAGCAGGCATGCGTGAGCGTGTTTGATAGGAGTGAATGGAGACAAATGGTTTTTAATACTTGACGTGCTGTTGGAGTGTGAGCAAA
Organism: Cherax quadricarinatus; assembly: GCF_026875155.1. NCBI lineage: Eukaryota > Metazoa > Arthropoda > Malacostraca > Decapoda > Parastacidae > Cherax > Cherax quadricarinatus. The sequence continues at coordinate 32,304,559 of NC_069439.1, forward strand.
GTAACATTTATGAAGGGATTCAGGGAAACCGGCAGGTTGGACTTGAGTCCTGGAGATGGGAAGTACAGTGCCTGCACTCTGAAGGAGGGGTGTTAATGTTGCAGTTTAAAAACTGTAGTGTAAAGCACCCTTCTGGCAAGACAGTGATGGAGTGAATGATGGTGAAAGTTTTTCTTTTTTGGGCCACCCTGCCTTGGTGGGAATCGGCCAGTGTGATAATAAAAAAAAAATAATAATATAATCATGTATCTCTCCCTCCTGCGTTCCAGGGAATACAGGTTTAGGAACCTCAAGGTCTAGTACCAGGTTCAAGTGGAATACGATGGGACAATAAGTTCGTTATACCCATCTTCTCAACAGATTCAACAAATGCTTGACTTCATCTGGGGAGTCAGTGGGAGCTATGTCTTTCTCCTCAACTGGTGGAACAGATTGATCCGGTGAAGTGGATGAAGTCTCCCCGGTAGAAATAGCACCGACCCACTGGTCAGGTGACAACTCATCCTCTACCTGAACAGGGTAAGGATAGTGAACAAGGTCAACAAGATTGGTATTTGCTCTGAGACGAACACTGTGACTGTGATCAGAGTACAAAACAAATTCTGGCCACAAAATAGAGCGAAACACCAACGTCAAAGACCTGGGAGTGATCATGTCGGAGGATCTCACCTTCAAGGACCATAACATTGTATCAATCGCATCTGCTAGAAAAATGACAGGATGGATAATGAGAACCTTCAAAACTAGGGAGGCCAAGCCCATGATGACACTCTTCAGGTCACTTGTTCTATCTAGGCTGGAATATTGCTGCACACTAACAGCACCTTTCAAGGCAGGTGAAATTGCCGACCTAGAAAATGTACAGACAACTTTCACGGCACGCATAACGGAGATAAAACACCACAATTACTGGGAGCGCTTGAGGTTCCTAAACCTGTATTCCCTGGAACGCAGGAGGGAGAGATACATGATTATATTCACCTGGAAAATCCTAGAGGGACTAGTACCGAACTTGCACACGAAAATCACTCACTACGAAAGCAAAAGACTTGGCAGACGATGCACCATCCCCACAATGGAAAGCAGGGGTGTCACTAGCACGTTAAGAGACCATACAATAAGTGTCAGGGGCCCGAGACTGTTCAACTGCCTCCCAGCACACGTAAGGGGGATTACTAACAGACCCCTGGCAGTCTTCAAGCTGGCACTGGACAAGCACCTAAAGTCAGTTCCTGATCAGCCGGGCTGTGGCTCGTACGTTGGTTTGCGTGCAGCCAGAAGCAACAGCCTGGTTGATCAGGCTCTGATCCACCAGGAGGCCTGGTCACAGACCGGGCCGCGGGGGCGTTGACCCCCGGAACTCTCTCCAGGTAAACTCCAGAAGTGTTAGCTAGGAAGAAATGAATCTTACTATCTCTTACAACATGTAAGGATGGTTCAACAAATAGACCTTTTACTTTGTAAGAATCACGTCAACTAGGAATTTAACGGGGCCCCCGTTTTCCCCCCCTTAAAAAAAAAAAACCCCCCCAAAAAGGGGAATTTTGGGGGAAAAAAAATTTTAAAAAAAAAAAAATTTTTTAAAAAAAAAAATTTTTTTTTTTGGGGGGGGGGTTTTTGGGGGTTAAATTTTCCCCCCAAAAAAACCTTTTAAAAAAAAAAGGGAAAAAAAAATTTAAAATTAAAAAAAAAACCCCCTTTTTTTTTTTAAAAATTTTTTTTCCCCCCCCAAAAAGGGGAAAACCCCAAAAAAAAAAAAGGGAAAAAAAAAAAACCCCCAAAATTTAAATTTACCCCTAAACCGGGGGGGAAACCAAAATTTTTTTTTTTTTCCCCCCCCCAAAAAAAAAGGGGAAAAAAAAACCAAAACCCCCAAAAAAAAAAAAAACCCCCCCAAAAACCAATAAAAAAGGGGGGGGGTTTTTTAAAAAAAAAAAAAGGGGGCCCCGGGGCCCCTTTTCCCCCCCCCGGGGGAAAAAACCCCCCCTTTAAGTTTAAAAACCCCCCCCCCCCGGGGGGGGGGTTTCCCGGGGGGGGGGAAAACCAAAAGAAAAAAGGGGGCCCAAACCAGGTTTTTCCCAAACCCCCCCCGGGGGGGGCCGGGGGGGGGTTTTCCCCCCCCCTTTTTTTAAAAAAAAAAGGGGAAAAAAATTTTAAAAATTTTTTTCAAAAAAATTTTTTTAAAAATTTTTTTTTTTGGGAAAAAATTTTTTGGGGGAAACAAAAACGGAACCTGGGGGGGTTTTTTTTAAAAAGGGGAAAAAATTTTTAAAAGGGTTTTTTTTTTAAAAAATTTTTTTGGAAATTTTTTTTGGGGAAAAAAAAACCCAAAAAAAAAGGGGGGTTTTTTTGGGGGGGGCCCCCCCCCAAAGGGGGGGGGTTTTAAAATTTTTTCCCCCTTTTAAAAAAAAGGGGGAAAAATTTTGACCCCGGGGCCAGGGGGGCCCCGGGAAAAAAACCTTGGTTTAAAAAAAGGGGGGGAAGGGCCAAAGGGCCCCCCGGGGGCCCAAAAAAAAAGGGCCCGGGGTTTGGGGGGGAAAAAAAAGGGGCCCAAAAAAAAAGGGGCCCCTAAAAAGGGCCCGGTGGGGGAAAAAAAGGGGGGGCCCGGGGGGAAAAATTAAAAAAAAAGGGGGGGAAACCCCGGGGCCCCAAAAAAAGGGGAAAAAAAAAGGGGGGGGTCTTTTAAAAGGCCCCCCAAAAAAATTTTTTTAAAAAAAAGGCCCAAATTTTAAACCCAAAAAGGGCCAAAAAAAAACGGGCCTTAAAAGGGGGTTGGGAATTTTTTAAAAAAAGGGGGGTTTTTTCCAAAAAAAATTTTTAATTTAAAAAAAATTTTTCCCCCCCAAAAAAAAAATTAAAAAAAAACCCCCCCAAAAAATTTGGAAAAGGGAAAAACCAAAAAAAAAAAAAAATTTTTCCCCAAAAAAAAAATTTTAAAGGGGGCCTTTCCCCCTTTTTTTTAAAAAAAATTTTTTTTTTGGGGCCGGGGGTTTTTTGGGGGGTTTCTGGGGGGGGAAACCCCGGGAAAATTTTTTTTAAAAACCTTTAAAATTTTTTTGGGGAAATTTTTTTAAAAATTCCGGGGGGGGAAAATTTTTAAAAAAAAATTTTTTAAAAAACCCACCAAAAAAACCCCCTTCCAGGCCCTTTTTAAAAATTTTGGACTTGGAAAAATTTTTTTTTAAAAATTTTAAAAATTTTTTTTAAAAAAAAAAGGGGGGAAAGGGTTTGGGAAAAAAAATTTTTCAAAAGGGGGGGGGAAAAATTTTTTTTTAAAAGGGAAAGGGGCCAAAAACCCAAGGGGGAACCCCAAGGGCCCAAAAACCCTTGGAAAACCCTTTTGGGCCCAAAGGGGAAATTTTTTTTTTTTTTTAAACCCTTTTTTTAAAAAAAAAATTTTTTTTTTTTTTAAAAAAAAGGGGGAAAAAGAAAAAATTTTTTGGTTTCCCCAAAAAAAAAAAAGGGGGGTTTTAAGGGGAAAAAAGGGCCCCCTTTTGGGGGAAAAAAAAGGGGGGGGAAAAAAAAAACCCCAAAAGGGGGGAAAAAATTTTTTCCCTTCCCCCCCCAAAAGGGGCCCGAAAGGGGGGAAAAAAAAAAAAACCCTTTCCCGTTCAAAATTTTTCATGGGAAAAAAAAAGGCAAAAAAAAAAGGGGGAAAAAAATTTTTTTTTGGGGGCCCAAAAAGGAACCCCCCAAAAAAAAAACCAATTTCCCGGGGGGGTTTTTAAACCAAAAAAAATTAAGGGGTTAAAAGAAAAAAAAAGGGGGAAGGGTTTTTAAAAAAAATTAAAAAAAATTTTAAAAAAGGGCCAAAAAAAAAAAAAAAAAAAAAGGAAAAAAAAAATTTAAAAGTAAAAAAAAAAGGGGACTTTGAAAATTTTAAAAAAAAGGGGTTAAAAAAAAAAACCCCCTTTTTCCCCTTTTTAAAAAACCAAAGGGGGGGGAAAAAAATTTTGCCCCTTTGCCCCTTTTATGACCCGGGGGCCCCCGGGGAGGGGTTTTTCCCCGGGGTTTAAAAAAAAAAGGGGGAAACCGGGGGGGGGTTTTTGGGGAAATTGGGGGGGGGTTTGGGGGGTTTGGAAAAAATTTAAAAAATTCCGGGGGGGGGAAAGGGGAAAAAAAGGGGGGAAAAATGAAAAAAGGGGGGTTTCCGGGGGGGGAAAAGGGGGGGGGTTTTTGGGAAAAAAATTTTGGAAGGAAAAAAGGGGGGGGAAAGGGGGGGAATTTTTTGGGGGAAAATTTTGGGGGGAAAAATTGTTGGGGGGGGGAAAAAAGGGGAAAAAAATTTGGGGGGGGGGGGAAAAGGGTTGGGAGAGGAAGGGGGGGAAAAAATTTTTAAAAAAAAAATTTGGGAAAAAATTTTGGGGAAAAAAAAGGGGGGAAAAAAAGGGGGGAAAATTTGGGGGAAAAAGGGGAAAAGGGGGAAAAGGGGGAAATTCCCGGAAAAAAATTTGGGGGGAAAATGGGGGCCCCGTCCGGTTTTTCCCCCCCCCGGGGAAAAAAAAAATTTTTAAAAAAAATTTTGGGGGAAAATTTGGGGGGGAAAAAAAGGTTTGGGAGAAAATTTGGGGGGAATTTTGGGGGGAAATTTTTTGGGGGAAAAATTTTTGGGAAAAAAGGGGGGGGGAAAATTAAAAAAAAAAAGGGGGGGAAAAAAAGGGGAAAAAAAGGGGGGGAAAAGGGGGGAAATTGGGGGGGGGGGGGGGAAAAAAAATTTTGGGGAAAAAAGGGGAAGAGGAAAACCCCAAATGGGGAAAAAAAAAAGGGGGGGAAAAAGGAAGGGGGGTTTTTTTGGGGGGGGGCCCCGGGGGAAAAAAAAAGGGGGAAAAAAGGGGGGAAAAAAAAAAAAGGGGGGAAAAAAGGGGGGGAAAAAGGGGGGAAAAAAAAAAAAAAAAAAAATTTTTTTTAAAAAAAAAGGGGGGTTTGGAAGAGGGGGGGAAAGGGGGTTTAAAGGGGGGGAAAAAAACCCCGGGGGGGGAAAAGGGAAAGGAAAATTTTTTGGAGGAAAAAAAGGGGGAAAAGGGGGGGAAAAAAATTTGGGGGAAAAAAGGGGGGGGAAAATTTAAAAAAAAGGGCCTTAAAAAAAAAAAGGGGGAAAAAAAAGGGGGGAGGGGGGGGGGGAAAAACCAAAAAAAAAAGGGGGGTTTGGGGGGGGAAAAAAAAAGGGGGGAAAATGGGAAAAAAGGGGAAAGGGGGGTTAAAGGGGGCCGGGGGGGGGTTTGAAAAAGGGGGGTTGGGGGGGGGGAAATTTGTTGGAAATTTTTGGAGAAAAAAAAAGGGGGGGTTTTGGGGGGGTTTTTTTTGGGAAAAAAATTTTTTAAATTGGGGGGGGTTTTTTTAAAAAGGGGAAAAAAAAACCCGGGGGGGAAATTTGGGGGGAAAAAAGGGGTTTTTTTGGGATGGGGAAAGAAAACTCAGGGGGTTTTTTTAAAAAAAAAAATTTGGGGGGCCCCAAAACCCCCCGCCTTTTTCCCCCCCCCAACCCTTGACCCCCCCGGGGGGGGGGGAAAAAATTTTTAAAAACCCGGGGAAAAATTTTAAAAATTTTTTTGGGGAAAAAAGGGGGGTTTTTTTAAAAAAATTTTTTTTTTTAAAAATTTAAAAAAATTGGGGAGGCTAAAAATTTTTCCCCAAAAAAAAAAAAACAAAATTGGGGGGGGGGGGGGAAAACCCAAAAAAAAAAAAACCCAAAAATTTTAAAAAAAATTAAAAAAAAAATTTTAAAAAAACCCAAAAAATTTAAAAAAAAAAAAAAAAAAAAAAAAAATTTTTAAATTTTTTTTTAAAAAAAAAAAAATTTTTTTTTAAAATTTTTTTTGGTTTTTTGGGGAAAGGAATATATACAAAGAAAAAGTGTTTAACAGAAAGGCAGATTCGGGGCCAAATCCCCAAATTTTAAAATGTTAAAACTCAGAATTCGGAGAAATGTGAACACAAAAAAAAAAAATTTTTGAAAAACTGATAAGTTTGATCCTAAATTTTTCCCTCTATACAGGTTTTTTTACTTTTAAACCCCCCCAAATCGGGTAGGGTGAGATTGGACATTGCAAAAAGGGGGTCATTTCCCCTTTGGGGGGATCAAAACTTTAAAAAAACTCAGAAAAAAACTTTTGCCAAAACCCAGGCCAAAAGAAATTTAATTTGGTTGTTTTTTCTGAACGAACCATACCAGGGGGGCGCAAAACTGGAAAAAATTTGTTTAACTAGCTGTAAGGCTACATTCCCCAAACGAAATGTGGAATTCTAACTGGAATTTCTCTTTCTGCTAGGATTTAAACCCCAAATGGCCGTTTGATACAGTAATTTTGTTCAAAAGAAAAGTCAAGATGGGTCTGGTGGCTTCAAAACAGAATAAGATCTTCCGGCAAAAAATTTTGAATCACACCAACCCCAGGGATTGTTTATTGAGCATTCTTTTTTATTCCCCGCAAATAAATTTGGGGGGTCTTCAGTTCATACTAAAAATGCGCGATAAAGGGATCGCGACTACATTTGAATTTCCCAAAGGGAAGTGTTCAAAGGTTTGGGGTTGAACCCCTTTTGGGTAGTCAAGGTTTCCCTCTGGCTAAAAACCCTTCCCCGTAGGGGGTTTTTTTTCTGGAATTAAAAGGTTTTTCATTTGGGGTATGGTCTGTCAGGACTGAACAGGTAATGGGAAAAAAAATGTCTCGAAGTGCTTTTTTTAAAAAACCTACTATTGCTAAAGCTTCTTGCTCCCCGTTACTGTAAATTAAAAGTTTTAGCCTTCGTAAGGGGTTTCGGGTAGGGAAATGCAACTGCGTTGTATTTTCCATCAGTCCTTTTGAGCTAGTACGGGCCCCATGCCAAAACTAGCTCAGTTTCAATGAAGGGCTTAGAAAAATCTGGAAATTTTAAAAAAAGGAGCAAAGTTTATCTTTTTTTTTTAGGGGTTTTGGGAATGCTCTTTCTTGACGGAAGGGTCCAAAAAAAAAGAGCAACTTTTTTAAGCCCAAATCAGTTAATTGGGGCAAACTATTTTAAAAAAAAATTGGGGAAAGAAAAAATCTAAAAAAAACCCGCAAAGGGGGGGGCCCCAAAGGTCTTACGGATCAGCCCTTTTTTTGGGAAATTGGGAAAAATTTTGGTTTCTGCTTTTTCTTTACTTTTGGGCATCGTAACCCCCCCTAGGATGACTACTGACCCAAAAAACTTAATTTTTGGGTCTGAAAAAAAATTTACATTTAGACTTGATCTTTTAAAATTGGGGTTCTTCAAAAACTTACCAAGTATCATCAAGTCTTTTTCAAGTGTGTATCCACCCTCTTTTAAAAACATGACGATTACGGGCATCTAATACACCCTAAATGCATTAACCCAAGGACCCCAAAGATATTAGTCAAAAAAGGGCCCGGGGAATGATAGGGGGGGATTGTAATCCCCAAAAGCCCAAAAGGAGGGAATGAAAATGGGCCTGTTTGGAGGGAAAAAGAAGTTTTAGCTTTGGCTTTTCCCCCGTGAAGGGACTTTCCCAAAAAACCCCTTTTAAAAAAAACCAGGATTGAAAAAACTTTGTTTATCTCCAAAGTTAAAGTAAAAGATCACCCGTACAGGGAGAGGGGAAACGGGCTGGAATATTTTTCCCCCCCATTTTAAATTCCTAAAGTAAATCAACCGGGGGGCCAAGTGCCATCCTTTTTTAAAGGGTACAGGAACAAAGGCGCAATTTCCCAAGGGGGAATTGTAGGGGCAATAACCCCTCATCAAACATTTGATTGTTTAATTCTTTTTTGGGCAGCAAACCCCTTTTGAATGAGGGATTTTTGGGAAAGCAAGTATATAGATAGGTTTTTGTAACAGGGTTTAAGTGGAATATATGGGGCAATAAGTTCGTTTAAACCCACTTCTAACCCGGGAAGGCAAAAGGCTTTAAAGACGTTTGTTCAACTAATTTAAAAAAAGCTTGACTTCATCTGGGAAGTCAGGGGAGCTAAGTTTTCTCCCTTTAAAACTGGTGGAACAGATTGATCCGGTGAAGTGGATGAGGTCTCCCCGGTAGAAATATCACCGACCCACTGGTCAGGTGACAACTCATCCTCTACCTCAGTGGTTCCCAAACTTTTTCAGCTTGTTACCCAATTTAACATGCCACATAAAGCATGTTCCCCCTTTCCCCCAAAAGGTTTGTTATTATTGATATATTATCGCTAAATTTAAAACACTTGAGATATTTTCTTTTATTTATTTTTATTTGAACATTGTGCATCTCTAATGACTATTACCAAAGATGTCAAGAACATCAGTGGAATGGATGGAGTGGCATACTTGAAGCTAGTTTAGGAATTCTTTGCTTCGTGGTTGAAAGTGCCAGCCTGGCATCGTTTTGCAGCATTCAAGCGAGTCCCCTTTTTTTTTTCCATACCCACACAGTTGAGAACCCCTTTCTCCGCACAGATACGTTTTTTTTGAGAATGATTGCCAACCAACTTCAAGGCTCTCTTGGCAGAGTTGGCGGTCAGGTTAGTCGTGAAATCCAAAAGGAATCTGCTTTTTGGGTTTTTTGGAATTCGATTTCAAGGCTTCATTGGCTCGCATTGTAAATCCACTCCTCCTTTGCAGGGAAATCATCATCATGAATGGCAATCACAGGTACAGAGAAGGGATGAATGATCCACTGAAGAGTGGCTGTTTCTTGGTCACTCTCTGGAAAGTAGTGATGCATGCTTGTTTCAAGCCCCTTCAAATGGTCGCTCATTTCTTTGTTGATGGTCTGTAGAAGTGATCCAGTATCATGACTATTCTCCTCAACAAACTGGTCTAGGGTGGGAAACTGGGCGATCACTCCTTTCTCCAAGGCGCCGAACCCAAAGATCTCAGTTTCCCAGAAATGCAAGTCACAGTGTGATGGCATCAAGGGACAGTCGTGTTTCGGCCCTGGAGTTGCAGATTAACCGCTGTTCCAATCCAATCCATTCTTGGTAAAGAAACTGTTGATGATATTGAAGACATCTTCTCCCTTTGTGGTTGTCAGCAGATCCTCGCATAATAGGAACTCTTCTTTGATCTTGTCCTGGTGGGACGTAACGACGAACCCAAGAGAACAGCAAAAATGGCTACGTCACACGAGTCATAAAAATTGCAGGAGAATTTGCCATATGAGCTTTCCTTGATCTCTGTTGTAACTTGGGACAGGATATCTGATCCCATGTAATCGACTCTCTGCGGATGGTGTTGTTTTAAATAGAGTTTTATGACACTCATTTTTCTTCGCTTGATTCCTCCCCACATACCTTGTTTTCCATCTCGTATGCACAAGGCATAATCAGATTCTCTGCCAATGGTGGCATTTCTGTTGTTCGGCAATTTTATATGCAACACAGTAGGATGCTTCGACCGCAGCTTGAAGCTTTTGGGCTTGAATTCCAGGTGAGCCGAACTGGATATTTCTTCAGTGCTACAGCCTGGCGTTTGAAAATAAGCCTGATCCTTATTTGAAGATTTGGGATGGCACTTCTGGAGGTGGGGCTGAGATTTTTTGATGGCTTGAGGTTTTCATTTGTCAACACTTTGTGACATGCCCCACATTGTGGCTGATCCTCTCCACCAAAAGTTAAATTCACAAAGCCAAGGCGAAGAAAGGCGTCAGTGTAGGTGCGCTTTTTGGGCATTTTCTTGTTCAAATCTGCAGAAAAAGAGAATATCCATGCATACACTGCAAAACGCAAGGTACATAATTTCTCGCCCTGGCAGCTAACACAAGTTCACTGATGCAAGCACACACGCATACATTCAAAATTGTCAGGGCTCAAGGGAATCGTGCTTGTCAGCACAAGAGCACTGTGTAGCGCGAGACTACAGTTGAACGTATACCAGCCTCGCATACTCTGCTAATCCTAGCAAAACCATTGAAAACGTAAGAACCCCACATACATTTTAATATAAAATTAATAATAGCTACAAATTCCAGTAACAGTGGGTTAAATTTCTAACTATATACTGCACAGGCAGTAAACATACATACCAGCTTATTCTACCTCGGCTGATGTTCACAGAAAACAAAAGTGTGAAATAGAGGGCAGCCTCAGGAAGTAGTGATGCATACTGGACAGGTCGATCTGGGCTACTGAGTGACTTTTGTCCTGAAGCCATACTTGTCAAAATACTTTTGGGTTTTCCACCACACTTAGCTATATTTTTTTCTTTTCTAATACTGTATATAGTTTTTGATGTTTATTGTTATTTTTGGGGTTTAACTTTATTACTTAATTATAATAGGTTTACTTTAACAACTTTATATTCTAAGACAAAGTTAACAATAATCCTCATACCGGGTACCGCATTGTTTTTCTTTGATTTTCAGAATTCATAACTTTTTTTCTTTTCACCCCTCCATTACCCCCCAAAAATGGTTAAATTACCCCCAGGGGGTAATTTCCCCCCCCCGGGTTTGGGAACCCCCAAGAAAAAAACCTAAACCCAGGGTAAGGATTTGAACAAGGCCCCCCAAGTTTTGGTTTTTCCTGGACGAACACAGTGACCAGAAGTGTTAGCTGGGGAAGAAAGGGTTTTAAACAAATCTCTTAAAACATGAAGGGAGGGTTTTCAAAAAAATTAGACCTTTTATTTTGGAAAGAATCACTGTCAACTGGGCCCTTAACACCAGCTGGAACACTGGGAAAAAACAACAGCCCCCCAAAAAAAAGGTGAGGGCATTAGCGCGACAGAAACGTTTTTCTGCAAAAGGGAAAAGTAAACATCAACAAAAGGGAAATTACAATTTTCAATTAATTGTTTTCCGAAAAGGGCGCCCCCCTTGGAAAACTACTATTTTGAATTTAGCAGACATTGCGGGGAAAGGGCCTCAAAAATAAAGGGTTATTCAGAGCGCCTCAAAACACTTGAGAAACTGGACACTATCTTGCAATCTGAAGTTGCGGGAACACAGACGGGAGGACGGGGATCAACGGGCCCCTTAACCGTTTTGGGTACGCTACTGGAAAATCAGGGCCGGGAAAGGATTTAAATTTTTCAAATGGGGGTTTCCCCTTTTGGGCGAAAAAAAGGCAGATTGGGAAATTCAAGCGGTAAACCCCCCCAAAAGGGTACGATAAAGGGTCATCAATTTGGGCATGCCATCGAAAAGGGGGTCGAGCAAAATTTGCTAAGCCCTCGCAGGGAAGCAAATCCCAGTAAAGGGTCACCGGGGAAAAAGTAACTTTTCGACAACAAAAAGGGAACAGTAAAAGTCCCCTTCCTAGGATGGAAAAATTTTAAGGGAAGTCCGACCGCGGAAAACGCAGGGAAAAACCAGCCTCCACTAAGGGGGGAACACAGAGTCGGTTTCTACGAAAGGCCCATTTAAAAAACCTTTATACCCTAAACAAACTAACCTGAAAAAATTGACTTCCCCAAAACCAGAGCCCTGAACAAATAAAGGGGCCATTATGAACAGATGCTTGCACTTAGGGCCTATGGAAACATTGGAATTTTGTGAAAAACAAAAAGTGGATTGTCACCCAGCAAAGATTTTTTTCCCCACTTAAATTCCCCAAAAAAAACACCCACTTCAGAGCCCAGTGAAGCAACCCATCATACGGGAAATTGTCTTTTCTCGAGACTGTTTAAAGGGGTTTTTCAAAGGGAAAATTGTGAAGGGGGAAATGGGTCCCTCATTTCACCTACTGTAAACCAGGGAAAAGGGTTTTGACGGGGCCCAACTCGAATTCCCCCAAATTGGAAAAATTTAGCCGGTTTTTTTGGTTTTTTTGAAACCAAATGCTATTTTCGCAAGGGGTTTTTGCGGTTGGAACGGCCAGGGGAAAGACCAAAGTATTTAAGGTTGTAGAGAGCATTGCCCCAGATTTTTTATGCCCAAAAAATTCATGATAAGTACAGTGGGGAAGATCGGCCGGGAACCTAAACAGAAACGACGCCTCTTAGGATAACTATCGGAAAATTAATTTCCCAATAGGGCCAAAGGGAAAAACCACAGTTGTAAAAAGTCCCTGATTTAGGGTCACTAAATTTTAAACTATAAATTTCCTTACGAGGTTCATAAAAACCCCTTTTACACTGGCCCTTGGTGATCGCTAGATGGTTGACGACGACGAATTTTTCCCCTGTGGCGCAAACAAGAGTTTTTTGGGGAGGGCCCGAGGGACAGGGGTTTAAATTACTTTTGATACATGGGAAAATAACCATGGGGGGACAAGGAAAAGTACATAATTTTTGGCGAAAAGGGGGGCCCTCGTCAAAAGGGTTTGGGGGTTAGCCTCATAAGCCCACACGGGAAACAGGCGGGATTAGTTTTTTTGATTGCTCCAACAGCTGCTTTTTTAAACAAAAGGGTGCTGTGGGTGGTTTTATCCTCGTAGGGGCAAAAGCTAAAGGAAATGGACAGCCCTTGATAAATGAGGGTAAAATTTCCCAACCCCAAAAAGCAAATGCACTCCCAAAGAATTTATTTTGGGCATTGGGGGTTGCATTCACTAGTTCCCTAAGAAAAGACATATGGAAACATTTTTTTTTTCTGGTACGGGAAAAGGGAAAAGAATCAGTTTCCCCCCCAAATTTTGACCACTTAGTTTAAAACCCCGAATCTCGCTTTTTCAGGAGATCAACAAATTTAACAGCAAACAGGGGACCGATGAAAAAGGGTTCTTTCGCAAGTCTGATAAAACTTTTTTTCAAAAAAGGGGACCGCAACTAAGGGGCAATTAAAAACGAAACAATGGGATTTAAACCCCGCTTAAAAACTAAAGTACATGGGCCCTTGAAAAAGGTAATGCAAACAAGGGAAATCCGGTAAAAATATAGTTCTCAGTGTCTGGGTCGGTCTGTCAATCGATAAGGAAAATGTGAGGACTGATGACAGAAGCAGCAGTAGCCTGAGAGGTCTGAGTGTCGCCATTCACTAAAGTATCACTTGACGGTATGTGAGACATAATGGCAAAGAAGTTGCACAAGAACAAATAAGGCAAAAATAATGAATAATAAAAATGATACAAAATGCTAAAATTAAAAATAAAAGAGATGCAACTAATCTGCAAGTAATAAAAAAAAAATGTCTAAGATAAAATGGTAAGAATACTCACGTGGGCTGGTAGTACGTATAATATAACGGAAGGTATGGGGAAGCACCAACAGCCGACCTGCCTCTCTCTGCTCCCTATCTTGACTGACCCATGAGTGCCTACGGGTGAGGGTGTTTGAAATCCTGCTATGGTCAGCAGCAATATGAATACAGTCAGTGATTCACGCAGAGACGGTTTTGGGAGTGAGTCCCTCTACTGGGACACTGGTTACTGGGAACTGGTTACTAGGAACTGGTACTACTACTGAGAGGGATACCTGTCCTGGGAGATGAAGTATGAGAGGGAAACCTGTCCTGGGAGATGAAGTATGAGAGGGAAACCAGTCCAGGGAGATGAAGTATGAGAGGGAAACCGTCCTGGGGGATGAAGTATGAGAGGGGAAAAACCCGTCCTGGGAGATGAAATATGAGAGGGAAACCTGTCCTGGAAGATGAAGTATGAGAGGGAAACCTGTCCTGGGAGATGAAGTATGAGAGGGAAACCTGTCCTGGGAGATGAAGTATGAGAGGGAAACCTGTCCTGGGACATGAAGTATGAGAGGGAAACCTGTCCTGGGAGATGAAGTATGAGATGGAAACCTGTCCTGGGAGATGAAGCATGAGAGGGAAACCTGTCCTGGGACATGAAGTATGAGAGGGAAACCTGTCCTGGGAGATGAAGTATGAGAGGGAAACCTGTCCTGGGAGATGAAGTATGAGAGGGAAACCTGTCCTGGGAGATGAAGTATGAGAGGGAAACCTGTCCTGGGAGATGAAGTATGAGAGGAAAAACCCGTCCTGGGAGATGAAGTATGAGAGGGAAACCTGTCCTGAGAGATGAAGTATAAGGGAACCTGTCCTGGGAGATGAAGTATGAGAGGGAAACCTGTCCTGGGAGATGAAGTATGAGAGGGAAACCTGTCCTGGGAGATGAAGTATGAGGGAAACCTGCCCTGGGAGATGAAGTATGAGAGGGAAACCTGTCCTGGGAGATGAAGTATGAGAGGGAAACCTGTCCTGGGAGATGAAGTAAGAGGAAACCTGCCCTGGAGATGAAGTAAAGAAGGGAAACCTGTCCTGGGAGATGAAGTATGAGAGGGAAACCTGTTCTGGGAGATGAAGTATGAGAGGGAAACCTGTCCTGGGAGATGAAGTATGAGATGGAAACCTTTCCTGTGAGATGAAATATGAGAGGGAAACCTGTCCTGGGAGATGAAGTATGAGAGGGAAACCTGTCCTGGGAGATGAAGTATGAGATGGAAACCTGTCCTGGGAGATGAAGTATGAGATGGAAACCTTTCCTGTGAGATGAAATATGAGAGGGAAACCTGCCCTGGGAGATGAAAGTAGAGAGGGAAACCTGTCCTGGAGATGAAGTATGAGAGGGAAACCTGTCCTGGGAGATGAAGTATGAGATGGAAACCTTTCCTGTGAGATGAAATATGAGAGGGAAACCTGTCCTGGGAGATGAAGTATGAGAGGGAAACCTGTCCTGGGAGATGAAGTATGAGAGGGAAACCTGTCCTGGGAGATGAAGTATGAGAGGGAAACCTCTTTACCTGGAGAGAGTTTACCTGGAGAGAGTTCCGGGGGTCAACGCCCCCGCGGCCCGGTCTGTGACCAGGCCTCCTGTTGGATCAGAGCCTGATCAACCAGGCTGTTGCTGCTGGCTGCACGCAAACCAACGTACGAGCCACAGCCCGGCTGATCCGGAACTGACTTTAGGTGCTTGTCCAGTGCCAGCTTGAAGACTGCCAGGGGTCTGTTGGTAATCCCCCTTATGTGTGCTGGGAGGCAATTGAACAGTCTCGGGCCCCTGACACTTATTGTATGGTCTCTTAACGTGCTAGTGACACCCCTGCTTTTCATTGAGGGGATGGTGCATCGTCTGCCAAGTCTTTTGCTTTCGTAGTGAGTGATTTTCGTGTGCAAGTTCGGTACTAGTCCCTCTAGGATTTTCCAGGTGTATATAATCATGTATCTCTCCCTCCTGCGTTCCAGGGAATACAGGTTTAGGAACCTCAAGCGCTCCCAATAATTGAGGTGTTTTATCTCCGTTATGCGCGCCGTGAAAGTTCTCTGTACATTTTCTAGGTCGGCAATTTCACCTGCCTTGAAAGGTGCTGTTAGTGTGCAGCAATATTCCAGCCTAGATAGAACAAGTGACCTGAAGAGTGTCATCATGGGCTTGGCCTCCCTAGTTTTGAAGGTTCTCATTATCCATCCTGTCATTTTTCTAGCAGATGCGATTGATACAATGGTATGGTCCTTGAAGGTGAGATCCTCCGACATAATCACTCCCAGGTCTTTGACGTTGGTGTTTCGCTCTATTTTGTGGCCAGAATTTGTTTTGTACTCTGATGAAGATTTAATTTCCTCATGTTTACCATATCTGAGTAATTGAAATTTCTCATCGTGGGAGATGAAGTATGAGAGGGAAACCTGTCCTGGGAGATGAAGTATGAGAGGGAAACCTGTCCTGCGAGATGAAGTATGAGAGGGAAACCTGTCCTGCGAGATGAAGTATGAGAGGGAAACCTGTCCTGGGAGATGAAGTATGAGAGGGAAACCTGTCCTGGGAGATGAAGTATTTATTTATTTATTTATTTGTTTATTTATTAATTTGAACATGATACAGAGAAGTACAAGGAATACAATTTTTAAAGTGCAACATACCAAAGCCCCTTGTATGCAGAGCATTATGGGCAGGTTTAAAATTAACTTAAGATTAACTAAGCAATGATATATTCAGTGGTACAAAAATTATTGTAAACAGATAACAATTTAGTACAAATGAGTATTACAAAGACAGGTCATATGGTCATTTTCTGTGTTGCTGTGTAATCAGTAGAATGGAGTATTCTGTTGGGTAATGAAGTTAAATAGTAACAAAGTTTGATTGGGTCACAGGTTGACATTTATGAGATACAATAATGAGATACATATATGAGATACAATTTATGAGATACAATTATTCAGTATTTATTTAGTTGTGGGTGAGTAAGTGATTTTTGAGAAGAGACTTGAATTTATAAAGTGTTTTTTTTATATTCACAAGTAATGAATTCCAGATTTTAGGGCCTTTTATGTGCATTGAGTTTTTGCATAGCGTGACATGGACATGTTATGGTCATGTGTTCTGTTGAGGTTGGTAAGGAGATGTTTGAGAGGAGGGTTTATGTCAGAGTTAAGTGTTCTATGTATGTAGTAGGTGCAGTACTGTGTTTTGTATTGTGAGTAGGTTTAGAGTTTTGAATATTGATGGAGTGTGCTGCCTGTAGTGTAAATTTGTTATCATTCTGACTGCAGCCTTTTGTTGGGCGATTAGTGGTCTGAGATGGTTTATTGTTGTTGAGCCCCATGCACAAATTCCATAGGTGAGATAGGGGTAAATAAGTGAGTGATATAGGGCCAGGAGGGCTGACTGTGGAACACAGTACCGTATCTTCGATAGTATGCCTACGGTCTTGGAAATTATTTTGGAAATTTGTTGTATATGTGTATGAAATTTGAGTCTATTATCAAGGTGGATTCCTAAGAATTTTCACTCTGTGAGTTTTGTGATAGGTGATCCATTTATCATTATGTTAAGAGACACATCTGTAGCTCTGTTACCAAACTGAATGTAGCAGGTTTTGTCAATGTTTAGAGTAAGTTTGTTAGTCCTCATCCAGGTTGATATTTTCTGTAATTCGATATTTACAGTATTGGCTAGCATGACTGGGCTCGGGTGAGAGAAGACGTATGTAGTGCCATCTGCAAATAGTGTGGGTTTGAGTAGTTGTGATGCATTTGGTAGGTCATTTATGTATATGAGAAAGAGAAGAGGGCCTAGGACACTTCCCTGTGGGACACCAACTGTAATTGGCTGTGCGGAAGAGTTTGCCCCATTTGTGTACACATATTGGCTTCTGTTGCTGAGGTATGACTTGAGGTAGTTGAGGGAGTGCCCTCTTATACCATAGTGTGACAATTTTATGTGGAGCAAGTCATGGTCAACTGTATCGAAAGCTTTACGTAAGTCAATGAAGATCCCCAGTGGGACTTCTTTTTTCTCTATTGCTGTATAAATATGTTCTAGCATATGGATAATAGCATCATTAGTATTTTTATTAGGCCTGAACCCAAACTGACAGGGGTTGAGTATGTAGTGGGAGATGAGGTAAATTCAAATTCAAATTCAAATTCAAATTCAAAGTTTATTCTCTATAAGGATTACAATGCTGAGTTTACAGAAATTTGGTTATTGTTTGGTTTAACATGTAGTAAAATTGAGATTACAGAGTGTACCACTAGAACGCTTAGCATGGCTAGGCATTTCGGGCATACTTAGTTTTATTCTTAAATGTAAAATATTACAAATTATGAGGTAAGTTGGTATTATGGCTAAGTGACTAAATACTATTTTGTGAGTTTAGAAATGTGAATGCTTTTGTTTAGGCACAGTATATAGTTTCAGTATTGGAGTATCACAGGATTCATTATATAAAGACTGAGATTAATATTTCTGTTTATGGTCAAATGAGTGAGCGAGTGTAAGTGTGAACCACCAGGTGGTATTCGTGAAGTTAGTTGACGGGGTGTATCAGGGAGATAAGATGTTTTCTAATGGTAGTTTTGAAGGTGATGAATGTGTCTGCAGTTCTAGAGTTCTCAGGTAGGGTATTCCAGATTTTATGGGCCTTTGACATAAATTAATTTTTGTAAAGGTTTAGTCGACGACACGGGGAATGTCATAGAGATGTTTGTTTCTGGTGTTATGCCCTGTGGGTTCTGTCACAACTATCAAGAAAGCGTTTAAGGTCAAGGTTGATATTAGAGATTTAAGGCCCTGTAGATATAGATTGCACAGTAGTAAGTGTGGATGTACTGAACTGGGAGTAAGTTTAGATCTTTGAAGAGTGGGGGTTGTGCTGCCAGGGATGGGATTTAGTGATTATTCTTACTGCAGCTTTTTGTTGGGTTTATTATTGGCTTTAGGTGTGTTGCTGCAGTTGATCCCCAAGCACAAATAGCATAGGTGAGGTATGGATTAAATAAGTGAGTGGTATAGTGTGAGAAGGGCATTTTGCGGCACGTAGTATCGTATGTTGGAGAGGATCCCAACCGTTTTGGATACTTTTTTGGCTATATGCTGGATATGGGTGCGAAATTCAGGTTATTGTCAAGGTATAAGCCTAAGAATTTTCCCCCATTATTTCTGGTAATTAGAGTGTTGTCAATCTTAATGTTAATTTGTGCATCTCCTGCTCTGCTACCAAACATAATATAGTAAGTTTTGTCAGTGTTAAGCGTAAGTTTGTTGGCTGTCATCCAAGTCGATATTTTAATCAGCTCCTCATTCACAATGGTGTTAAGGGTGGCAAGATTAGGGTGAGAGATGACATAAGTCGTGTCATCAGCAAAGAGAATGGGTTTTAGGTGTTGGGATACGTTTGGTAGGTCATTGATGTATATGAGGAAGAGCAGGGGACCAAGGTAGGAACACATATGCTTATGGATTAATTTTTCAAAGATTTTAGAGAGAGGGTGTAAGTTGGATATTGGCCTATAGTTATTCAAGTCTGTGTGGTCTCCTTTATGGATCGGGGTGACCCTTGCTATTTTGAGAACTGTAGGAAAGGTAGAGGATTCAATGGATTTGTTAAAGAGTGTTGCAATGATTGGTGATAGCACCTGTGACGCTTTTTTGTATATAAAGGGTGGTAAGGTATTTAAATCTCCTGCCTTGTTTTTTAGTTTGTTGATAATAAGGGAGACTTCAGTTGGGTTAGTCGGAGCTAGGAACAGTGTGTTGGGGTAGTTGCCAGTGAGGTAGTCATTGGGTGGGGTATCTGAGCTTGGGATTTTATTGGCAAGGTTTTTTCCTATAGTGGAGAAGAAATCATTGAGTCTGTTTGTTGTTTCAGTTGGTGGGAATTGGGGGTCATCTGGTTTTGTTAATTCAATTTCGCTATTTCGTGTTATCTTTTTTGTTCCTAGTATTTCTGATAGGGTTTTCCAGGTCTTTTTTATATCACCTCGTAAGTTGGATAATCTGTTCTCATAATACAATTTTTTAGCCCTTCTTATTAGGCTGGTTAGGATTGACGAGTAACGTTTTGTTTGGTCTCTGGTTATGTGGCCCATTTTGCACTGTTTTTCGTATAGGTGCTTTGTATTTATGGATTTGAGGATGCTGGATGTTAGCCAGGGACTGTTCAGTCTCTTAAATGTCATCTGTTTAGTTTTTTTTTAGGGCAGTGCTTGTTATAGAGGTATTGGGTCTTTTTTTAGGGGTAATTTGCCAAGGTTTGTTATGAGGAATGTAGGGTAGGGGTCTGTGGCATTATCTGTGATTATGCCTGATCTTAAAGGGGATATGGTGTTGGTCCAGATGTGGTCTAGTAGGGAAACACTAGTCTCTGTAACTCTTGTAGTTTTTGTTACTGTTGGTAGCAACATGCAGTTACTCATAGTGTTTGTGAATTCAGTAACGTGTGGGTCCTGGTCTTGCAGGAGATTTATATTGAAGTCACCTGAGAGTAGTAAGTGATCTTTGTTCATGCGAGCATCAGTTATCATACTTCCTAGGTTTTGACTAAATTGGCTAATGTTTGACTGTGGAACTCTGTAGATGTTTATCACTGTGAGAGGTTTTTGTAGGTATTTGGATTTGAATTTAGCTATTATATATTCCCCATGTTCATCCCTTGGGCAAGTATTAGTGATACATTCTAGTTGGTCTGAGTAGTATATTGCTGTACCACCCCCTTGTTGATCTGGCCTACAGTTGTGTATGGCTGTGTAACCAGGAATGTCATGGACATCAGTAGTATCAGGCTTTAGTCAGGACAGGGAAACCTGTCTTGGGCGATGAAATGACAGGGACACCCGTCCTTGCCGAAGAAATATGACAGGGAAACCAGTCCTGGGCGATGAAATATGAGAGGGAAACCTGTCCTGGGCGATGAAATGTGAAAGGGAAACCTGTCCTAGGTGATGAAGTATGGCAGGAAAACCTGTCCCAGGCAATGAAATATGACAGGGAAACCTGTCCTAGGCGACGAAATATGACAGTGAAAGCCGTCCTGGACGATGAAATATGACAGGGAAACCTGTCCCAGGCAATGAAATAAGACAGGGAAACCTGTCCTAGGCGACGAAATATGACAGGGAAAGCCGTCCTGGGCGATGAAATATGAGATGGAAACCTGTCCTGGGCGACGAAATATGACAGGGAAACCCGTCCTGGGCGATGAAATATGACAGGAAAACCTGTTCTGGCCTATAAAATATGAGGGGGAAACCTGTCCTGGGCGACAAAATACGACAGGCAAACCTGTCCTGGGCGATGAAATATGACAGGGAAACCTGTCCTGGGCGACAAAATACGACAGGGAAACCTCCGGGGGCATTGGGGCGATGAAAATTTGACAGGGAAACCTGTCCTGGGCGATGAAATATGACATGGAAACCTGTCCTGGGCGATGAAATATGACATGGAAACCTGTCCTGGGCGATAAAATATGACAGAGAAACCTGTCCTGGGCGATGAAAAATGAGAGGGAAACCTGTCATGGGCGATGAAATATGACAGAGAAACCTGTCCTGGGCGATGAAAAATGAGAGGGAAACCTGTCATGGGCGATGAAATATGACAGGGAAACCTGTCAGGGGCGATGAAATATGACAGGGAAACCTGTCAGGGGCGATGAAATATGACAGGGAAACCTGTCCTGGGCGAAGAAATATGACAAGGAAACCCCTTCTGGGCCATGAAATATGACAAGGAAACCTGTCCTGGGCGATGAAATATGACATGGAAAACTGTCTTGGGCGATGAAATATGACAGGGAAACCTGTCCTTGGCGATGAAATATGACAGGGAAACCTGTCCTTGGCGATGAAATATGACAGGGAAACCTACTCTGGGCGATGACATATGACAGGGAAACCTGTCCTGGGCGATGAAATATGACAGGGAAACCTGCCCTTGGTAACGAAATATGACTAGGAAACCCGTCGTGGGCGATGAAAAATGACAGGGAAGCCTGTCTTGGGCGATAAAATATTGAAGGAAACCTGTCCTGGGCGACGATAAATGAGAGGGAAACCTGTCCTGGGCGATAGAATATGACAGGGAAACCTGTCTCGGGTGATGAAATATGACAGATAAACCTGTCCTGGGCGATGAAATATGAGAGGGAAACCTGTCTTTGGCGATGAAAAATGAGAGGGAAACCTGTATTGGACGATGAAATATGACAGGGAAACCTGTCCTGGGCGATGAAATATGACAGGGAAACCTGTCCTGGGCGATGAAATATGACAGGGAAACCTGTCCTGGGCGATGAAATATGACAGGGAAATATGTCCTGGGCGATGAAATATGACAGGGAAACCTGTATTAGGCGATGAAATATGACAGGGAAACCTGTCCTTGGCGAAGAAATATGACAAAGAAACCTGTCCTGGGCGATGGAAAATGACAGGGAAACCTGTATTAGGCGATGAAATATGACAGGGAAACCTGTACTGGGCGATGAAATATGACAGGGAAACCTGTCCTGGACGATGAAAAATGACAGGGAAACCTGTTATTGGCCATGAAATATGACAAGGAAACCTGTCCTGGGCGATGAAATATGACAGGGAAACCTGTATTGAGCGATGAAATATGACAAGGAAACCTGTCCTGGGCGATGAAAAATGTCAGCGAAACCTGTACTGGGCGATGAAATATGACAAGGAAACCTGTCTCGGGTGATGAAATATAACAGGGAAACCTGTCCTGGGCGATGAAATATAACAGGGAAACCCGTCCTGGGCGATGAAATATGCCAGGGAAACCTGTCATGGGCGATGAAATATGCCAGGGAAACCTGTCCTGGGCGATGAAATATGACATGGAAACCTGTCCTGGGCGATGAAATATGAAAATGAAATCCGTCCTGGGCGATGAAATATGACAGGGAACCTGTGCTGGGCGAGAAATTTGACATGGAAACCTGTCAGGGCGATGAAATATGCAGGGAAACCTGCGGGCGAGGGAAATGAAAAGGGGAAATCCGTCCGGGGGAGAATATGACAGGGAAACCGTGCTGGGCGATGAAATGACATCGAATTGTCCTGGCCGATGAAATATGACAGGGAAACTGTCCTGGGCGATGAAAATGCAGGAAACCTGTCCTGGGCGAGAAAATGACAGGGAAACCTTCCTGGCGATGAATATGACAGGGAAACTGTCCTGGGCGATGAAATATGAGCTGTCCTGGGCGATGAAATATGACGGGGAACCTTATTGGGTGATGAAATATGAAGGGAACCGTCCGGGGGAGATGAAATATGAAAATAAAACCGTCCTGGGCGTAAAAGAAAACAGGGAAACCTTCCCGGGGCGAGAAATAGACGGGGAAACCCGTCCTGGGAGATAAAAAATATGAAAAAAACCCGTCCTGGGCGAGAAAGATGACAGGGAAAACCTGCCCAGGCGATGAAAATCAAAACCTGGGAGATGAAATTGAAAAGGAACCCTTCCTGGGGGGATGAAATATGGCTGGAAACCGTTTCGTGTAATAAATGTGACAGGGAAAAACCTTTTCGGGGGCGATGAAATAAACGGGCCTGTCCTGGGCCTGAAAAATAACAGGGCCTGAAAGGGGGGCGATGAAAAAATACAGGGAAACCTTTCCCTGGGCGAGGAAATATGACAGGGAAACCTGTTTTTGGCGACGACATATGACAATGAAACTCGCCCTGGGCTATGAAATATGACAGGAAAGTCTTTCTGGGCGATGAAAAAAAACGGGGAAAACCGTTTTGGGGGCGATAAAATATAACAGGGAAACCCTGTACTGGGCGATGAATATGAAGGAAAACCTGTCCTGGGGGATGAAAAAATACAGGGAAAACCCTTTATTGGGCAATGAAATATGAAAGGAAAACCTGCCCGGGGTTATGAAATATGACAGGGAACCTGTCATGGCGATAAAATATGAAAAGGGAAAACCCCTTGTGGGCGATGAAAAAAGACAGGGAAACCTTTTAGGGGGCTAAATAACAGGGAAACCCTGCCGGGCGATGAAATATGAGAGAAAAATAAGCCCGGGCGAGAAATAGAGGGGAAACTTGTCCTGGGCGTAAAATTTTGGGGAAAAAAACCTGTCAGGGGCGATGAAATATGAAAAGGAAAAAAACCCTTTCTCGGCTAGAAATATGACGGGGAAACCCGTCAGGGCGATAAATTACAGGAAACCTGCCCCTGACGAAAAAAATTGAAAAGGAAAAACTCCCCCGGGGGCGACAAATTTATGAGGGGGAAAACCCTGTCCGGCAAAAAATATGACGGGGAAACCTGTCCGGGTAATGAAATATGAAAAGGAAAAACCCCGTGGAGATGAAAAAGACGGGAAAACCTTCCTGGGCGATAAAAAATGACAGTAAAACCTGTTCTGGAGATAAATATGACAAGAAAACCCGTCCGGGTACGAAATATGACGGGGGAAACGTACAGGGGGAGAAATATACGGGGAAATCGGTCATGGGCCGAAGAAATATGACATGGAAACCTGTCCTTGGCGACAGGGAAACTCCTCCTGGGCTATGAAATATGACAGGGAAACTTGTACTGGGCGATGAAATATGACAAGGAAACCCGTCCGGGCGATGAAATATGACAGGGAAACCGGTCCAGGGCGATGAAATATGACAGGGAATCCGTCCTGGGCGATGGTATATGACTGGGAAACTCGTCCTGTGCGATGAAATATGAGAGGGAAACCTGTCCTGGGAGATGAAATATGACAGGGAAACGTTTCCTGGGCAATGATATATGAGAGGGAAACCTGTCCTGGGTGATGAAATATGAGAGGGAAACCTCTCCTGGGAGATGAAATATGACATGGAAAACTGTGTTGGGCGATGAAATATGACAGGGAAACCGGTCCTGGGCGATGAAATACGACATGGAAACCTGTCCTGGGCGATGATACATGACAGGGAAACCTGTCCTGGGTAATGAAATACGAGAAAGAAACCGGTCCTGGGCGATGAAATATGACAGGGAAACCTGTCCTGGGCGATGAAATATGACAGGGAAACCTATTTTGGGTGATGAAATATGACAGGGAAACCTTTCCTGGGCGATGATATATGACAGGAAACCTGTCCTGGGCGATGATATATGACAGGGAAACTTGTAATGGGCGATGAAATATGACAACGAAACCCGTCCTGGGTGATTTAAAATGTCAGCGAAACCTGTACTTGGGGCGATAAAATATGACAGGGAAACCTGTCATGGGCGACGAAATATGACAGCGAAACCTGTGTTGAGCGATGAAATATGACAGGGAAACCGATCCTGGGCGATGAAATATGACAGGGAAACCGATCCTTGGCGAGGAAATATGACAGAAAACCTGTCCTGGGGGATGAAATATGTCAAGGAAACACGTCCAGGGCGATGAGATATGACATGAAAACCTGTACTAGGCGATGAAATATGACATGGAAACCTGTCCTTGGCGATGAAATATGACAGGGAAACCTGAAATGGGAGATGAAATATGAAAAGGGAAACTGTCCTGGGCGATGAAAGATGACAAGGAAACACGTCCTGGGCGATGAAATATGGCAGGGAAACCTCTCCTGGGCGATGAAATATAAGAGGGAAACCCGTCCTGGGCGATGAAATATGACAGGGAAACCTGTCCTGGGTAATGAAATATGAGAAGGAAACCTGTCTCGGGTGATGAAATATCACAGGGAAACTTGTCATGGGCGATGAAATATGACAAGGAAACCCGCTCTGGGCGATGAAATATGACAGACAAGCCTATACTGGGCGATGAAATATGAGAGGGAAACCCGTCAGGTCGATAAAATATGACATGGAAACCTGTCCTCTACGATGAAATATGACAAGGAAACCTGTTCTGGGCGATGAAATATGACAAGGAAACCCGTTCTGGGCGATGAAATATGACAGGGAAACCTGTCCTGGGCGATGAAATATGACAGAGAAACCTGACATAGGCGATGAAATATGACAGGGAAACCTGTCCTGGGCGATGAAATATGACAGAGAAACCGGACCTGTGCGACGAAATATGACAAGGAAACACGTCCTGTGCGATAAAATATGTCAGGGAAACCTGTTCTGGGCGATGAAATATGACAGGTAAACCTGTTCTGGGCGATGGAATATGACAGTGAAACCTGTCCTGGGCGATGAAACATGACAGTGAAACCTGTCCTGGGCGATGAAACATGACAGTGAAACCTGTTCTGGACGATGAAATATGACAGTGAAACCCCTACTCGGCGATGAAATATAACAGGGAAACCTGTCCTGGGCGATGAAATACGACAGTGAAACCCGTTCTGGGAGATGAAATATGACAAGGAAACCCGTCCGGGCTACGAAATATGACAGGGCAACTTGTCATGGGCGATGAAATATGACAGGGAAATCCGTCATGGGGGAGGAAATATGGCATGGAAACCTGTCCTCGGCGATGAAATATGACAGGTAAACGCGTCCTGGGTGATGAAATATGACAAGGTAACCCGTCCTGGGCGATTAAATATGACAGGGAAACCCGTCCTGTGCGATGAAATATGGCAGGGAAACCTGTCCTGGGCGATGAAATATGACAGGGAAGCTTGTCCTGGGCGATGAAATTTGAAAAGGAAAATCGTTCTGGCCAAAGAAATATGACAGGGACACCGGTCCTGGGCGATGAAATATGACAGGGAAACCTGTCCTAAGCGATAAAATATGACAGGGAAACCTGTCCTGGGCGATGAAATATGACAGGGAAACCGATCCTGGGCGATGAAATATGACAGAAAACCTGTCCTGGGCGATGAAATATGTCAAGGAAACACGTCCTGCGCGATGAAATATGACATGAAAAAATGTCCTGGGCGATTAAATATGACATGGAAACCTGTCCTGGGCGATGAAATATGACAGGAAAACCTGTCCTGGGCGATGAAATATTACAAGGAAACCCGTCCTGGACGATGAAATATGACATGGAAACCTGTCTCGTGTGACAGGGAAATCTTTCCAGGGCGATGAAATATGACAGGGAAACCTGTCCTATTCGAGGAAATATGACAAGGAAACCCGTTCTTGGCGATAAAACATGACAGTGAAACCCTTCCTGGGCGATGAAATATGACAAGGAAACTCGTCCTGGGCGATGAAATATGACAGGAAAACCTGTCATGGGCGATGAATTATGGCAGGTAAACCTGTCCGTGGCGATGAAATATGACAAGGAAACCCGTCCGGGCGATGAAATATGACAGGGAAACCCGTCCTGTGCAATGGTATATGACAGGGAAACATGTCCTGGGCGATGAAATTTGACAAGGAAACCCGTCCTGAGCGATGAAATATGAGAGGGAAACCTGTTATGGACGATGAAATATGACAGTGAAACCTGTCCTGGGCGATGAAATATGACAAGAAACCCATTCCTTGGGGGTGATATATGAGAAGGAAACCTGTCCTGGGCGATGAAATATGAGAGGGAAACCTGTCCTCGGCGATGAAATAAGACATGGAAACCCGTTCCAGGCGATGAAATATGACATGGAAAACTGTGTTGCGCGATGAAATATGACAGAGAAACCCGTCCTTGGCGATGAAATATGAGAGGGAAACCTGTCCTGAGAGATGAAATATAATAAGGAAACACGTCCTGGGCGTTGAAATGTGACAGGGAAATCCGTACTGGCCGATGAAGTATGACAGGAAAACCTGTCCTGTGCGATGAAAAATGACAAGGAAGCCTGTATTGGGCGGTGAAATATGACAGGGAAACATGTCCTGGGCGATGAAATATGACAGGGAAACCCGTTGTGGGCGATGAAAAATGACAGTGAAACCTGTCTCGGGTGATGAAATATGACAGGGAAACCCGTCCGTGGCGATGAAATATGTCATGTTAACCTGTCCTGGGCGATGAAAAATGACAGGGAAACCTGTACTGGACGACGAAATAGAAGAAAGAAACCTGTACTGGACGATGAAAAATGACAGTGAAACGTGTCTAGGGTTAAGAAATATGACAAGGAAACCTGTCCTGGGAGATAAAATATGAAAGGGAAACCTGTCCTGGGCGAAGAATTATGACAGGGAAACCTGTTCTGGGCGATGAAATATGAAAAGGAAACCCGTCCGGGCGATGAAATATGACAGGGAAACCGTTCGTGGGATATGAAATATGACTTGGAAACCTGTCCTGGGCGATGAAATATGACAATAAAACCCGTCATGGGCGATGAAAAATGAGAAGCAAACCAATACCTGGCGATGAGGTATGACAGGGAAACCTGTCCGGGGCGATGAAATATGACATGGAAACCTGTCAAAGTAGATGAAATATGACAGGAAAACCTGTCATGGGCGATGATATATGACAGGTAAACCCGTCCTGGGCGTTGAAATATGAAAGGGAAAACTGTACTTTTCGATTAAACGTGACAGGGAAATCCGTCCTGGGCGATGAAATATGACAGGGAACCTGTAATGGGCGATAAAATATGACAGGGAAATCTGTCCTGTGCGATGAAAAATGACAAGGAAACCTGTATTGGGCGGTGAAATATGACAGGGAAACCTGTCATGGGCGATGAAATATGGCAGGGAAACCTGTCCTGGGCGATGTAATATGAGAAGGAAACCCGTCCGGGCGATGAAATATGACAGGGAAACCGTTCCTGGGCGATGAAATATGACTTGGAAACCTGTCCAAGGCGATGAAATATGATATGGAAACCTGTCCTGGGCGATGAAATATGAGAGGGAAACCCGTCCTGGGCAATGAAAAATGACAGGCGAACCTATACTGGGCAATGAAATATGACAGGGAAACCTGTCCTGGGCGATAAATTATGACAGGGAAACCCATCCTGGGCGATGAAATATGACAGGGAAACCTGTATTGGGCGATGAAATATGAGAGGGAAACCTGTTCTGGGCGATGAAATATGACAGGGAAACCTGTCCTGGGCGATAAATTATGACAGGGAAACCCATCCTGGGCGATGAAATATGACAGGGAAACCTCTACCTGGCGATGAAATATGACAAGGAAACCTGTTCTGGTCGATGAAATATGACAAGAAATCCGTCCTGGGCGATGAAATACGACATTGAAACCTGTCTTGGGCGATGATATATGACAGGGAAACCTGTCCTGGGTGATGAAAAATGACAAGGAAACCTGTTCCGGGCGATGTAATATGAGAGAGAAACCTGTCCTGGGCGATGAAATATGACAGGGAAACCTGTCCTGGGCGATGAAATTTGACAGTGAAACCTGTCCTGGGCGATGATATATGACAGTGAAACCTGTACTGGGCGATGAAATATGACAGGGAAACCTGTACTGGGCGATGAAAAATGACAAGGAAACCCGTCCAGGCTACGAAATATGACAGGGAAACCTGTCCTGGGCGATGAAACATGACAGTGAAACCTGTCCTGTGCGACGAAATATGACAAGGAAACCCGTCCTGTGAGATGAAATATGACAGGGAAACATGTCCTCGGCGATGTAATATGACAGGGAAACCTGTCTCGTTTGATGAAATATGATAGTGAAACCTGTCCTCGGAGAGGAAATATGATAGTGAAACCTGTCCTCGGCGATGAAATATGTCAGGGAAACCTGTATTGAGCGATGAAATATAACAGGGAAGCCTATCCTGGGCGATGAAATATGACAAGGAAACCCGTCCTTGGCGATGAAAAATGTCAGCGAAACCTGTCCTGGGCGATGAAATATGAGAGGGAAACCTGTCCTGGGCGATGAAATATGACAGGGAAACCTGTCATGGGCGATGAAATATGACAGGGAAACCTGTCCTGGGCGATGAAATATGACAAGGAAACCCGTTGTGGGCGATGAAAAATGTCAGGGAAACCTGTCTCGGGTGATGAAATATGACAGGGAAACCCGTTGTGGGCGATGAAAAATGATAGGGAAACCTGTACTGGGCGATGAAAAATGAGAGGGAAACCTGTCATGGGCGATGAAATATGACAAGGAAACCCGTTGTGGGCGATGAAAAATGACAGTGAAACGTGTCTAGGGTTAAGAAATATGACAAGGAAACCTGTCCTGGGCGATGAAATATGAAACGGAAACCTGCCATGGGCGATGAAACATGACAGGGAAACCTGTTCTGGGAGATGAAATATGACAGGGAAACATGTCCTCGGCGATGTAATATGACAGGGAAACCTGTCTCGTTTGATGAAATATGATAGTGAAACCTGTCCTCGGAGATGAAATATGATAGTGAAACCTGTCCTCGGCGATGAAATATGATAGTGAAACCTGTCCTCGGCGATGAAATATGTCAGGGAATCCTGTATTGAGCGATGAAATATAACAGGGAAGCCTATTCTGGGCGATGATATATGACAGGGAAACTTGTACTCGGCGATGAAATATGTCAGGGAAACCTGTCCTGGGCGATGAAATATGACAGGGAAACCTGTCTTGGGCGACGAAATATGACAGCGAAACCTGTCCTGGGCGATGAAATATGATAGGGAAACCTGTATTAAGCGATAAAATATGACAGGGAAGCCTGTCCTGGCCGATGAAATATGACAAGGAGACACGTTCTGGCCGATGAAATATGTCAGGGAAACCTGTACTGGGCGATGAAATATGACAGGGAAACCTGTCATGGGCGATGAAATATGACAAGGAAGCCTGACCTGGGAGATGAAATATGAAAAGGAAACCCGTCCTGGGCGATGAAAGATGACAGGGAAACCTGTCCTGGGCGATGAAATATGACATGAAAACCCGTCCTGGGCGATGAAATATGACAAGGAAACACGACCTGGGCGATGAAATATGGCAGGGAAACCTGTCTCGTGTGATGAAATGTGACAGGGAAACCTTTCCAGGGCGATGAAATATAACAGGGAAACCTGTCCTGGGAGATGAAAAATGACAGGGAAACCTGTATTGGGCGATGAAATATGACAAGGAAACCTTTCCTGGGCGATGAAATGTGACAGTGAAACCTCTCCTGAGCGAGGAAATATGACAGTGAAACCTGTCCTGTTCGAGGAAATATGACAAGGAAATCCTTTCTGGGCGATGAAATATGACATGGAAACCTGTCCTGGGCGACGACATATGACAGGGAAACTTGTCGTGGGCGATGAAATATGACAATGAAACTCGTCCTGGGCGATGAAATATGACAAGGAAACCTGTCCGGGGCGATGAAATATGACAAGGAAACCCGTCCGGGCGATGAAATATGACAGGGAAACCCGTCCTGGGCGATGAAATATGACAGGGAAACCTGTTCTTGGCGATGAAATATGACAGGGAAACCCGTCCTTGGCGATGAAATATGAGAGGGAAACCTGTCCTGAGCGAAGAAATGTGACTGGGAAACCCGTCCTGGGAGTTGAAATATGACAGGGAAAACTGTACTGGGCGATGAAATGTGACAGAGAAATCCGTACTGGGCGATGAAATATGACAGGGAAACCCTGTGCGATGAAAAATGACATGGAAGCCTGTATTGGGCTGTGAAATATGACAGGGAAACCCGTTGTGGGCGATGAAAAATGATAGGGAAACCTGTCCTGGGCGAGGAAATATGACAAGGAAAC
The DNA here is from genome assembly GCF_026875155.1 of Cherax quadricarinatus. Taxonomy (NCBI): domain Eukaryota; kingdom Metazoa; phylum Arthropoda; class Malacostraca; order Decapoda; family Parastacidae; genus Cherax; species Cherax quadricarinatus. The sequence continues at coordinate 32,335,239 of NC_069439.1, forward strand.
CCGTTGTGGGCGATGAAAAATGACAGGGAAACCTGTACTGGGCGATGAAAAATGAGAGGGAAACCTGTCCTGGGCAATGAAAAATGACAGTGAAACGTGTCTAGGGTTAAGAAATATGACAAGGAAACCTGTCTTGGACGATGAAATATGAAAGGGAAACCTGCCATGGGCGATAAAAAATGACAGGGAAACCTGTATTGGGCAATGAAATATGACAGCGAAACCTGTTCTGGCCGATGAAATATGACAGGGAAACCTGTCAGGGAGGTTGAAATATAGAAAGGAAACCCGTTCTGGGGGATGAAATATCACAGGGAAACCCGTCATGGGCGATGAAATATGACATGGAAACCTGTCCTGGGCAATGAAATATGAGAGAGAAACCTGTTCTGGGCAATGAAATATGACAGGGAAACCTGTCCTGGGCGATGAAATATGACAATAAAACCCATCCTGGGCGATGAAATATGACAGGGAAACCTGTCCTGTGCGATGAAAAACGACAAGGAAACCTGTATTGGGCTGTGAAATATGACAAGGAAACCTGCCATAGGCGATGAAATATGACAGCGAAACCTTTCCCGGTGGATGAAATATGACAGGGAAACCTGTCCTGGGTGATGAAATATGAGAAAGAAACCCGTCCTGGGCGATTAGATATGACAGGGAAGCCTGTCATAGGCGTTGAAATATGACAGCGAAACCTGTCCCGGGCGATGAAATATGACAAGGAAAAAGGTCCAGGGCGAAGAAATACGACATGAAAACCTGTCCTGGGCGATGATATATGACAGGGAAACCTGTATTGGGTGATGAAATATGAGAAAGAAACCCGTCCAGGGCGATTAGATATGACAGGGAAACCCGCCCTGGGCGATGAAATATTACAATGAAACCCCTCGTGGGCGATGAAATATGACAGGGAAACCCGTCCAGGGCGATGAAATATGACAGGGGAACCTGTACTGGGCGATGAAATATGACAAGGAAACTTGCCTGTGCGATGAAAAATGACAGGGAAACCTGTATTGGGGATGAAATATGACAGGGAAACCTGTCATGTGCGATGAAATATGACATGGAAACCTGTCCTGGGCGATGATATATGACAGGGAAACCAGTCCTGGGTGATGAAATATGAGAAGGAAACCCGTCCTGGGCGATGAAATATGACTGGGAAACCTGTCCTGGGTGATGAAATATGACAGTGAAACCCTTTCAGGGCGATGATATATGACAGGGAAACCTGTCCTGAGCGATAAAATATGACAGGAAAACCTGTCATGGGGGATGAAATATGACATTGAAACCCGTTCTGGGCGATGATATATGACAGGGAAACACGTCCTGGGCGATGGTATATGAGAGGGAAACCTGTCCTGGGCGGTGATATATGACAGGGAAACCCGTCCTGGGCGATGAAATATGACAGGGAAACCTGTATTGGGTAATGAAATATGAGAAGGAAACCTGTCTCGGGTGATGAAATATGACAGGGAAACCTGTACTGGGCGACGAAATATGACAGAGAAACCTGTACTGGTCGACGAAATGTGAGAGGGAAACCTGTCATGGGCGATGAAATATGACAGGGAAACCTGTACTGGACGATGAAAAATGACAGGGAAACCTGTCTTGGGTGATGAAATATGACAGGGAAACCTGTCCTTGGCGATGAAATATGATAGGGAAACCTGTCCCTGGCGATGAAATATGACACGGATACCCGTCATGGGAGATGAAATATGACAGGGAAACCCGTCCTGGGCGGTGAAATATGACAGGGAAACCTGTTCCTGGCGATGAAATATGGCAGGGAAACCTGTCCTGGGCGATGAAATATGAAAAGTAAACCCGTTCTGGGCGATGAAATATGACAGGGAAACCTGTGCTGGGCGATGAAATTTGAGAGGGAATCCCGTCAGGCCGATGAAATATGACATGGAAACATGTCCAAGTAGATGAAATATGACAGGGAAACCTGTCATTGGCGATGAAATATGACATGGAAATCTGACCTCTACAATGAAATATGACAGGGAAACCCGTCCGGGGCGATGAAATATGAAAGGGAACCTGTACTGGGCGATGAAATATGACAATGAAACCCATCCTGGGCGATGAAATATGACAGGGAAACCTGTACTGGGCGATGAAATATGACAGTGAAACCCGTTCTGTGCGATGATGTATGACAGGGAAACCTGTCATGGGCGATTTAATATGACAGGGAAACCTGTTCTGGGCGATGATATATGAAAATGAAACCCGTCCGGGCGATGAAATACGACATGGAAACCTGTACTGGGCGATGAAATATGACAGTGAAACCCGTTCTGGGCGATGATATATGACAGGGAAACCCGTCCTGGGCGATGAAATATGAGAGGGAAACCTGTCCTGGGCGATGAAATATGACAGTGAAACCCGTTCTGGGCGATGATATATGACAAGGAAACCCGTCCTGGGCGATGATATATGACAAGGAAACCCGTTCTGGGCGATGATATATGACAAGGAAACCCGTCCTGGGCGATGAAATATGAGAGGGAAACTTGTCCTTGGCGATAAATTATGACAGGGAAACCCATCGTGGGCGATGAAATATGACAGGGAAACCTCTCTCTGGCGATGAAATATGACAGGGAAACCTGTCCTGTGCGATGAAAAATGACAAGGAAACCTGTATTGGGCTGTGAAATATGACAGGGAAACCTGTCATGGGCAATGAAATATGACAGAGAAACCTGTCCCTGGCGATAAAATATGACAGGGAAACCTGTCCTGGGCTATGAAATGTGACAAGGAAACACGTCCTGGGCATTGAAATATGAAAGGGAAACGGGTCCTGGGCGATGAAATATGACATAAAACCTGACCTGGGAGACGAAATATGACAAGGAAACACGTCCTGGGCGATGAAATAAGAGTGGGAAACATGTCCTGGGCCACGAAATATGACAGAAAACCTGACCTGGGAGACGAAATAAGACAAGGAAACACGTCCTGGGCGATGAAATAAGAATGGGAAACATGTCTTGGGCGATGAAATATGAAATGGAAACCTGTCCTGGGCGAGGAAATATAAAAGGGAAACCTGTCCTGGGCGAAGAAATATGACATGGAAACCTGTCCTGGGCGACGAAATAAGACACGGAAACTTGTCCTGGGCGATGAAATATGACAATGAAACTCGTCCTGGGCGATGAAATATGAGAGGAAAACCTGTCATGGGTGATGAATTATGACAGGGATACCTGTTCTGGGCGATGAAATATGACAGGGGAACCGGTCCTGGGCGATGAAATATGACCGGGAGACCTGTCCAGGGCGATGAAATATAAGAGGGAAACCCGTCCTTGGCGATGAAATATGAGAGTGAAACCCATCCTGGGCGATTAAAAATGACAGGGAAACCTGCATTGGTCAATGAAATATGAGAAGGAAACCTGTCTCGGGAAATTTGTCATGGGCGATTAAATATGACAATTAAACCCGTTGTTGGCGATGAAATATGACAGGGAAACCCGTCCAGGGCGATGAAATATGAGAGGGAAACCCATCCTGGGCGATTAAAAATGACAGGGAAACCTGCATTGGTCAATGAAATATGAGAAGGAAACCTGTCTCGGGAAATTTGTCATGGGCGATCAAATATGACAAGGAAACCCGTTGTTGGCGATGAAATATGACAGGGAAACCCGCTCTGGGCGATGAAATATTACAATGAAACCCGTCCTGGGCGATGAAAAATGACAGGCAAACCGATACTGGGCGATGAAATATGACAGGGAAACCTGTGCTGGGCGATGAAATTTGAGAGGGAATCCCGTCAGGCCGATGAAATATGACATGGAAACCTGTCCAAGTAGATGAAATATGACAGGGAAACCTGTCATTGGCGATGAAATATGACATGGAAATCTGACCTCTACAATGAAATATGACAGGGAAACCTGTCCTGTTCGAAGAAAAATGACAGGGAAACCTGTACTGGTCGACGAAATATGAGAGGGAAACCTGTCATTTTCGATGAAATATGACAGGGAAACCTGTATTGGGCGATGAAATATGAGAGGGAAACCTGTCCTGAGCGATGAAATATTAGAGGGAAACCTGTCCTGGGTGACGAAATATGACAGGGAAACCCATCCTGGGCGATGAAATATGACAGGGAAACCTGCCATAGGCGATGAAAAATGACATTGAAACCTGTATTGGACGATGAAATATGACAGGGAAACCTGTCATGGGCGATGAAATATGACAGGGAAACCTGTCCCTGCCAGCACCTACATAACCCATTCTATATAGCACTGACCTTGTAGCTAGAATTCCCATAAAGAATCTATAAACCACTTCACGAACCCTTGGCTTTAATCTGATCTTCCGAAAGTCTTCCCAAATGCCCCTCCAATCATACATTGGGTATGTAGCTACTCCCTGTTCACTGTACCTGCCAACCTGCCTCCTAAGCCTACTTACCTTACATTTTTGCTTCCCTTACTGCCACAATTTCGCACCATATCTTCACAATCCAGTAGTGCCTTTCCTTCACCATTTTCGCCTTCCTTATGACCTCTCCCACCTTCTACCCCTCTCCCTCCCACCCTCAAGTACCGCTGCTACACAATACACTGACTTCACTCCGTATGTACACAAGGTATAAAACAGCCCACACTGCCGCACACCCATCATACACCTCCTTCCGTATAGCATGGCTTCCCATTAAACCCCACACATACCTTCAAACACCACCCTCTCAGTTTGAATAATCACACAAACCTCAGGGGATATTATTTCTGCCACGCCCCACACTTTACTGTACACAAGTATATTACTACACCACCTCTGCTGCAATGTTACATCCCAGCCTCCACCCGCGCTCCTACCATCGCTCTACTCCACTACTTCCTTGGAATTTATTCTCTGTGCCTCCCCAGCGTCCGCCATATACCCAACCCCATATCTCTTAATTCTATCCACTATGTTCCATCCTAATGTTCCCCCAAACCCCCCCCCCCACGTGCTACTTCTAATAAACTTTACTTTGCTCCTTAAAAACTCATCCTGTGCCCCACAAAAATTCTATTATACGTCCACATTCCCAATCCTATGTCCCATCCTACCAAAACTGTGGTGTAATCCACATTCCCACAATACCACATCTCCCAGGACCCACTCACCTGCTCCACACTCCTTCTCTATAAGCTTAAAAAGGGTCCTCCTGCATGCATGCAAAGAGATTTGAGACAAGGGCAACCTTGTCGCAAACCATTCCCCATTCTGCCCGGCAACCTACTTCCTCATTAACCTGTACCACTGACCGTGCAGGCGTATTACAAAGTAGTCGCCCCCAGCGACATCTCTTTCACCAACCTGTTTTTTTAAAATCACCACAACATATGTCTAATCTACACCTGTCATAATCTGCTTCCAATCAACCCAAGACTCCCCCCATTGTCTACCTCCTCAAAATCCTTACTTCTTCCATGCCCTCACGCTACTTCGACCTGGAATCCCCACTGTCTCCTCTATGTAGGAATCGGTCAAGCCCCTTTTTCATACGGTTACCTAAAACTTCGCAAAAAACTTTATAATCTGCACACATGAGGGAGATCGCCCTAAAAGCACCCAGGTCTTCCCCCCCCTCCTTATAGACCAAAAATACTCACCCCCGCCGTGCCCTGCATTCCCCCAAACACTCCCCTTTCCTTCATACAGTTAAACAACCGGACCAGACATTCCTTTCATACAATCCCAATGTGTAATATAGAAATCATTAGGAATTCCATCAATGCCCGGCGCTTTTACCCTACTCAAGCCCATTATCGCCTCCTCCACCTCCTCCTTACTGATCCTACCTCTATCACCGCCCTCTCCTCCTCCCTAAAATAACTCGAATTCCTTCTCCAGAATCTCTCCCACTCTCTCTCCTCCCTCCTCTGCTTAAAAATTCTCCCTATACCATTATTCAGCATAATTGCTCATTTCCTTCGCGTGGTAACTTAGGTACCTGCCCACCCTATATCCCCCCCACCCCTTTACACACTTAATACATAATCGTGGTCATCTTGTTGCCTATTCCTAAATCTCCTCAAAACCCACATCCCGACGATTTGTCACCATAGAAACCTCCTCTAATCCTTCCCTCACACGTATCGCATCAAAACGAGAATTTTGTATATCCCTCAATCTTCCCCTTAAAACTCTATCTTCTCCATGTCTATCCCCCCTCCTTTCATATCAATTTTCATTTAGCTGACCCCTCTTAATTATTTCTGTAACCATACTCCACCTCGCCTCATCCCTTCCTCTATGGCTGGATACTCACTAATCTGCAATTTTGCGGTGCTTCTCCCACCATTCAGAATCCTCCTCTTCATTGCGAGCCTCCATAGTTGCTCTCCCACCATTCCCTAAAAATACAACCCCTCTCCTCTCCCTGAAGTAGCCTCCAGTAATTTTCCAATAACCCACATACATGACCATCATTCCCATTGCTCTCTGCCAAAACGGACGATGGTCCGAAAACCCTAAATCTATCGTCAATTAACACGTTCTATGTATATCTCAAGTCTATATATATACGATCCAACCTGGACGCAGAACCCCTCCGCATAAAACGTGTGCTTTTTACTTTCCCCCATCGCCCCTGACTATGTCATAAAACCCCTGCTCCCCCATACAAAATCCCTCAATACCCCAGCACTCACCCTGCCCATCATCGGCACCACATCCTTATCTGAGAACACACAATTCAATCCCCACATATTATTAGAAACCATGTAACCCACATGTAGAAAGCAAAACCTCCCTTACAAAATTCACCCTTTACCGTATGTTTTACTATCTGCCGGCATATATATCCCAGCAAACATACTCTTATCTCACCCATATCCCCTCCACCCCACCTCCTCCCCTCCCTTCCCTCCTCTTCCCACTTGAGCACGTGGAATGGGCTGGACTCCCTCACTGCCACTGCCACCCCACCCTTTTAATTTTTCCTGAAACTACGGAACATACATCCTAAAAAACGTTCAGCCTAACTCTCTGCCATACTTGAAATTGTGTTCTTGAATAAAACACACATCAATGTTAAAACGACGCAAAACATCCTCCACCCATACTCGTTACCGTAGCTCTAAAGGCATTCGAAAGGGTGGCTTCTCCTTATGTCTCTGTGTCCCAGTCTGTTCCACTTTTTGCTACTTCTGTTCTTTTCCCGTGCACTCTTTCCCGCCTATTACCCCCTCCCCCCCTGTGCCATACCCTGCCCCCTTCTTTATCACTTCCCGCCCCACGTCTTCTTCCCTGTACGCTGAGCTGGTGTTATAACCTCCTCATCCAACGAGCCTCAAAGCCCTCTTTCTAGATGTGCCCTCAATTTCCATATCAATATTTACCATTCCACTTGTTGCACTCAGCTTCCCACTTTTAGCAACTGCAACATGCCAGGACTCTGACCCAGAGGCACTGGAATCTGCTCAATAATTCTTCCTCAACCCCATTCAGAATTCTCCTGTCTGTAGATGGGTTCTCCTCTGCAGCACGTCCAGGAAGGACTTAATCATCTCCTGTAGGGGCGTAGATACCTCCTGTGGATCACCGGTGTCTCCCACCCCCACAGGCTGCTGCTCAACTCCCGGGGCCAGTTTGCGGGGAGCATCCGACGAAGCCACTTGGTAGTGTCACACAATTCTCTAAACACGGCCCTCCACTTCGTCCGCCCATTTACCTTTGCTGCTGCTACCAAAGTGTCTTCGGCAGAGGTTCGCCTAGGCTCCGTGGCTACTTGCCGTTCCCAAGGCCGCGGCGCCGCTGCTTTACCACATCCAGCGCCATGTGGTCAAAAGCGCCGCACAGGCGACACGTCTTGTGTTGTCCCGCATAGGTCACAATACAGCTGTGTCCTAAAAATCCTCCAGGGCAACATACGATGGAATAAGGTCTTCTTCGTAAAGGACATCTTGGTCGGTTGTAAGATCAGCCGGAACCCTTCATAGTTCCCCCTCCGTCCATCGAAACTAAAGTTATATCATGCACTCACCATATCTTTGAAATGTCTCTATGATATCCACATCGGTCTGCCTCGAAAGGAACGTTGCAGATCCTCACCCAGGTGTGAGTATTTTGAGGCATCCCGCAGGCGTAACCTCCAGAACCCAGATGATTCGGTTGATGTTCTTCTCCTGGTCACTGAGTCACCGTCCTTTCATATGCCTTCACTGTGCAGAACTTATGAAGTTTCGTGATGAACCATTAAGTGCTATTCTGTGCAATTCTTCAACTTCAATGCCAAACGTGTCCCGTATAATCGTGGTAATAAAACAGGGGCATAGTTGGGTATATTGCCCCTTTAACAAGGTCAACCACACGGTGTTGCTCCTCCTGCGGTAGCTGGCAGCCATCTTGGTGAAAACAGGAAGTTGCGCACCAGAGAAAGCAGGAGCTGTTTGCTCAGTGCGTCCACTCAGCCCGAAAGTGAAGAGGACAATGAGATACTCTGTTGGTCCAGATGGGGGCCCAAAGCATAGTTCTTATCACCTGGTTTTGTACGACCTCCACCCTTTGCCTGCTCTGCAGGAAGAGATGAGCTAATGCCGGTACACCGTAGTCAATGAGCGAGCGTATAGCTTGTATATAGTACAAGCGAAGTACGTCTATGCTGACCCCAGTATGGTGCCTCGTCATTGCTCTCATGGCATTGAGTCTGAGTACAGCACGGGATCTGACATACTAGGCCTGTTTCTGAAAGGTAGTTTTTTATCAAAGTAGATTCCAGTATAGGTAGGGCAGCCTGTGAGGAAAATTCACTAGATAGGATGTAGAGAGGAAATATATAGTAACAATAGTTTCATTGCCGTCTACTCGTTAAGGTAGGGTCAGTCTAGCTCCCGTTTTTCCCGCCTTTTCTCCCCCTCCCTGAAAGTGATAGTTTGACTGCCGGCTGCTTGTTAAGGTAGGGTCAGTCTAGCTCCCGCTATCCCTTCCCCTCCTCTTCCCCCCCCCCGGAAAGGTTGAGTGTGGGGCTCTGGTTAAAACAGTCAATCATAGACTCACAGCTCACCCCAACTCATTACTGTAGTAATGCCTGCCTTGTATTCTAGTGGATTTATTGGTTGAAAGCTTCACTTTTGATCAATAATAACTTAGTCTTTTTCAGCCTTGCTCTTGTTGACTGGTCGTAATAATCACCAAATCTTTGAAGTCTCAGACTTACCATGAGAGTGATTATTTTAAAGCGTGGGTAAACTGTCTATCTTTCCAGCTTGGATGTCAGAGAGGGTCACCTGGCAATCAACGTGCAGAAAGGAGAAGGACTAACGTTCAGAGACTTCTCCATGTTGTATTGAACTACCTGTGCACCTGTATGAAAGTGCAGGACGTAAAATCCTCTGCATTGCAGCGGTAAAGACCTACTTTCTGTCATTCGAGATAATCACGGCGAGTCTCTGTGAAGAAACTAGCCAGTGGATGGGTCACCAACTCTGCGACCTCCCCCCCTATCAGAAATGGCTACGGTTTCAACAACAGTGTCACCAACATTCAGGACGCCCTTGTAGATATTTAGCATTGAGTTCAAAATGTTATTTTATTCATTTCATTTTTCATTTTCTTTCCAAATAGGATATACCTTTCATGTTTTGTTGTTATGTTTGATTTAATAAATAGTGTTTATCTTGTGAATTATTATTTCTTTTTCTATTCATTAATTTTCTGAGGACGGAGCCGACGGGTTAATACTGTCTGAAGTTGTTACATGGCTGGAGTAAGCCTTCACAAGTGGGCGACCTTGCCAGGATTTCTCTACTGAATCAAGATTCAACTCCATCTCGATCTACCATTGGAACTTAACGCGCCATCCACAGACGGTTACCACCAGCCATGAGTAATCATTCTATGGTAGGACTACAGTACAGGATTTAAAAAATTTGGTGATTGTTTTAGTCTCAATTTATTGTAGTAAAGTCAGGCAGGATTTAATATTTAATTCTTTTTTTGGGCCCCCCCACCTAATTGTCAATGTGAGACTTGATACCTTTGGAAGGATGTAGACTTTAGGGACTCGAGATTTTCCAGTGACAACTTGTTTCATGTGCTCTTTATTATCTCAAGGGAACTCTCTAGGAACTCTTGTTTGTTGGTGAGAAGATTTGGATGGTCTAGTGACCCCATTATACTTACTGTTTGCTCGGAAGCGGCATAGAACCCTTCGTTTTTCATTAATTACATATTGTTAATTGAAGCAGGGATCGGCCCTTCTGGTTTATTTACTGTTTGAAGCGGAGCAGGAATTGAACCCTCCATTTTCTTAATACCCCGTTTCATTTCCCCTGATAGTTTAAGTATTATTGCAAGCATGGAGGAATACCAGTTAGGGATGATGCTTGGAAGTAAGTTAGGAATAACAGGGAAAAATTTAGAAATCTGTTCATAGTGCTAAGATCAGGAAGACTTGAACGATAGAGAGAATTGAGAGAGAAGAGAGACAGCTAGAAAGGGAAAGAGAGAGAAATAAGGAGAGAGAGAGAATCGAAAGAGAAGAGAAAAAGGAGCCCGAGAGAGTATTGAGAGAGAAATCCGAGAAGAGAGTGTTAGAAGAGAGCGTGCGAAGACAAAAAGAGCGTGTCAGACTTGATCGTGAGGATAAGATAGGAACGTGAGGAACAAGCTAAGTTACATGCGGACAGGTTTTAAATTATGAGGGTAACTTGAGGAAGAGCAAAGGAATAGAGAAGTGGAGGAATACGTAGAACATGAGTTAATAGAGAGAGAAAAGGATCGCTAGCTGAAAAATCACGCTTGAATTAGAGAATAAAAATTATACTTTTACACAACAACAATTAGAGGTAGGAGTAATGGAAACAAAACGTGGCAGTCAGTGCACATATTCCAACAACCTAATTTACCTCCCTTCACTGAGGGGAAGGAAATAACGTCATACATTATCAGGTTTGAAAATACGCTCCCTCTGTGTTGGCCTGCTGACACCTGGGTACCAGGTTGGATTGTTTTTTTTCTCGGTACAGCCTTGAATTATCTATGGAACTTTGTCGCAGGAATATTCACTTATGTAATTATAACTTCTGAAGAAGGCAATCCTTAATGCATTCAAAAAACACTAATTCTTACAGGAAAAGATTTCAGGTATGCCACCTTACAGCCTGGCTAGAACTTTCAACAGTTACAGGTTACACTCTTTCGTTTGTTCGACTTTGGAAGAGAGTTCAGGAATTGATCACAGTTAGAATCTCTTAGAGACTTCATGGTTGCTGACCAGTTACGGACAGTTCTTCCCCATCAGATACCCGAACTAATCAGATAACGTAACCTGATTAAATCTGAGGAAGTTGCTGAGGCTGCTGACCTGTATGTGGGCTCACAATTCCTAATAAAGACCTTAAGGGATCGAACCCTAAGGGCAGGGTTTAATCAGACCTTAAGAAATCAAGCCTTAGTTCACGTGGAAAGTAAATGATTCTTCTTTTATTCCTGTTCGTTTGTCATTTGTGTGGTGTAGGGACAAGAACCGTCCAGATTGTCCTTCTAGAAGGTCCCAAAAAGTGGGTAGTGTTTAAAGACTGTTGACAAGCACCTTCTGTTCAGGAACAGTTAAGGACTTAATGTTAAATCTACCATTTTACGAGACACTGGAATGCACAATGTTAGACATTTCCCTAACCTTAAAGAAATCATCTCCCTCGGCTGTACTTTCAGGACGATTTGGGCCGTAAGACACTTTTCCTACCATCGTTGTTACATTTGGTCTAAATGTTACAGGTTGGTCTGAAGCCGTACTAGCTCCATCACTTCTTGCTCAGTACTAAGAGGTAATGGTAAAAGGTGCCATTCTTCTTTCTGAGGTAGACCTTTCATCACCAAAGATGGATATAAGTGTTTCAGGTCTCTTCCTGTAGAGTCAGGATAAAGCCCTTTTCGAAAAGTTCAGCTGAGGCAATGTTCTTCGTGAGATTCATGTGGGATTAAAAAAAACAGTGATGTACTCTCCGAAAGCGAAGGTAGTAGGATCACCGGTTCACTTGTTAGATGAAGTGAAGATATCACTCCGATACCATAAATGTCTTGACTAGGGCTCAGACCAAAGCCCAGGTTTTCCTACCGGTCCTTCCTTTGATTTTCCCTGACTTTAAGCTTTTGATATATTCGAAGGACTTCTTTGTCAATTTTTACATCGTAATTGCCCTTCTCTCAGAATTGCCATATGCGCGTCTAACAAAATCTAGTTATCCCAAGGAAAAACTTTTTTCATATAAATTTGTATATATTAAAAGGTATCTTGTACAGGTCAGTATTCAAATTAAATTCAGACTGTGAAGACAATTCTCTTAGTGGTTCTAAGTCCATGCAGAGAGACTGTTCTTAATATGGCTCATGACCTGCCAGTGGCGGACTTTCTCGCATCGTAAAACCTTAAATAAAATTAGGTAGCGTTGAATGGTTCAGGAGAACCGACTGTTGAAATAAAATTAGATTGATTGAAGGACTGACAACATCGACTAAGGTGAGGGACTGATTACCCTCGTTCTCTTCTGTTTCTTCAAGATTTCCTTTGTTATGGACTGTTGAAGCCACTTGTGTGGCGAAACGTTTTCTATTAAAGACACCCAAGAGTTGCAATGTGTCTAATTTATCTCAAAATTAGGGAAACCTATTTTTGCCTAAAATGTCCTCAGATGGCACTACCTATTGTTAGATCGTTGTAAAGTTTGCCAACTGTCATCTCCCCGAGGTTTCAGGCGAGTACCTATGGTCAAAAATGCAGTCTTTACGTACCGTTTGAAAGAGTAGCTATTGACCTTCGTTGGTCCTTTCTCTCCACTTTCATTGGGGGAATAGATATATATTAAACATTAGTTGATTATGCTTCGAGTTTTCCCTGTGCCGATCCCTTTATAGACCATAACTACTACTGTGGGTGGCTGAAGCCCTTTTTTTGTCCATCTTCTCAGAGTGGGCACATTCCTAGAGAAATTTTTGTCTGACCGGGGGAACAATTAACATCTTTAAACTTAATGCAAATACTATTAACCAACTTCTGGGAGTGAAGCCTCTCTTCACAACACCTATCATCCCAGCTGTAATGGGGAGGATTTGAGCGCCAGCATTCGATTCTCAAGTCCATTTTAAGGAATCTTTGCTCCCTTAAAACCTAAGGAGTGGCAGCGTTACCTACCCTGTGCTTGTTTGCCATGAGGGAAGTTCATTGACTTCTTTGGGGTTTTTCACCTTTTGAACTTCTCTATGGTAGACAGGCCATGAGGCCATGTCCATCCTTCATGAACTTATGGATAAGAGGAGGTAAATGCTGAGGTTCAGTCTTCTTACCAGTTTCTCCTTGACCTTAGATCAAAACTTGAGGAGACCTCGACATAGTTTTCGAAGACCTATGCTTGTCAATGGAGACCAGTACAAAACCTTTTTGTTCCAAAAGCAGAGGAGAAGTTTTAACGTTAGGGGATGAAGTTCTAGTACTTTTGCCGATTAAGTCAAATAAATTATTACGTAGGCATTTGGAAAGGTTCCATATAAAGTGTTTAACAATTTGTGCGGAAAGTGACTACCTCCCCTTAGAAGTCAAGGGGAAACTTCAAGCTTTATCATATCAAAACATCTTAAGAATTATTACCGAAGAAATTCGGTTAACTGTCTTAATAATTTTGACTTAGGTTTTTCACACGAACTTGATAAGACAACTGAATAATGTAAAGTGTGCGTTATTGACACCTCTAACTTAGACCATGATGAAGACACTACATGACACTTGGTGACTCTTGACCACTCGGATGCTACCAACATATAATATAATGAATCTTTGGATGACCATAAGAGACATGGAACTACTTCAATGTGTGTGGTAAACTTTTTCTGACGTCTTTACTGATATTCCAGGTGTTACCTCACGGTAGTAGTCCATAAGATTGACTTATTGACGGGACAATGCCTATCAAACGGATTTATACCCGCTCCAGTTCACCTTAGGGATGCATTTGACCGTAGAGGTAGACAATATTATTAAAACTAAAGAACATTGAGCCTCAGTCTCTTCATATTGTTCACCAGTAGTCATGGTTAAGAAGGAGGATAATTCTTATAGCCTGGCTATTTGACTTCAGAGGCCTTATGCTATACTCGGTGGGATGCTGAGCCTATTGCCCTTAATAAGTAGCGATCTTACACACAATTTTATGACGTTTCCTTCTTTTCAGTGATTGATTTGCACAGGCAATATCATCAAGTAATGTTAGCTCTTCTTTAAGCAGTACACCGCTTTTCCTACACTCCAAAGACTAAGGCAGTATAGAAACTTGCCCTTCGGTTTGGTATACTGCCTGTGCTACTACGTGAGACTGGTGAGAAAGGTCTTGGGGTAATATGCCAAATGTTTCAGTTTATTTTGATATCATTTACGTAATGCATTCCTTCGTGGGGCGAACATATCCAAAATTACATCAGGTTTGCGTTAGGTTATGCTCACTTGGGCTCACTGCCAAGCGATAGGAAATGCTTTCTTGGGTTAACGATTAGATATCTTGGGACTGTTACTTTCTAATAACTCTCTGCAGCCTCTCCCAGTAAGCTCAAAGCTTCATTAGAATTTAAATCCAAAAACCAGAAACTCATGCGTAGCTTTTTGGTTCTGTAAATTTTTATGCACGGTTTATTCCGAATCTTGTTTGATCTTAAGGCATCTTATCGGACTTCCTTGAAAAGTCTGCAAAGGAAACCTCTTGAACTTTCGACGTAGCTCGGGGAAAGTTTAATGAGATTAAAAGTTCTTTGCGAAGACCTATACTTAAGATTCCAGACATTAATAACACATTTGGTTGAGAATGTTGCCTCCAATACTGGCTAGGTGCGGTTGCTACTAACAATACCCATGATGGTACTCCCTTCTCTGTATGCTCCTAAGCCGGAAACTCCTTCCGCAGAAAACAAAGATACTCACAATAGAAAAGGAATGTTTAGCTCTTGTGTGGCAGGTTATCTCCAAACTTAATTTTATTTGCTGGAAAAAGAAAAAGGGGGGGGGGGGGGGGTATTTCATTTTTAGAACGGACCAACAAACCTTTTGATATACCTAGAAACTTTTAGGGAACCAACAGTCTCCTATTGAGGTGGACCTGGCACTCCAGGGCTTTTAAGTTCCATATTTTTTTGGGGGTGTTGTATTTCAATGGTTCATCCAATTTAATTCTCTGATGGTTAAGTCGTGACACTCAGTGAGATTGGTTGCCTTACGCGACTTCCACATGTTAGTTAGAAACTTTTTTCCTCGCCTATTCTTCTTATACTCCTTGACTATAGTCTGGTATGGAGGGAGTGTGGAGAAAGTTCAATAATAGGAGTAGAGAGGGTGGTTTGCATTGGCGGTGCATCTAAGATTTATATAGTAACAATAGTTTCATTGCCGGCTACTCGTTAAGGTAGGGTCAGTCTAGCTCCCGATATTCCCGCCTTTTCTCCCCAACCCCTAAATTGATAGTTTGTCAAGCTCCCATTTCTCCCACCTTTTCTCCCCTTCCCTGAAAGTGATAGTTTGACTGCCGGCTGCTTGTTAAGGTAGGGTCAGTCTAGCTCCTGCTATCCCTTCCCCTCCCTCTTCCCCCCCCCCCCCGAAAGGTGACGTGTGGGGCTCTGGTTAAACAGTAACTCCATAGAACTCACTGCTCAGCTCTACTGTAAGTACATGACTGCCTTGTATTTAGTGGATTTATTGGTTGGAAAGCTGCACTTTTGATCAATAATAAACTTAGTCTTTTCAGCCTTGCTCTATGATGACTGTTGTAATAAAACAACCATTCTTTTAAGTCTCAGACTTACCATGGAGAGTATTATTTAAGCAGTGGGTAACCTGTCTATTCTTTCCTGCTTGGATGTCAGAGAGGGTCACTGGCAATCAACGAGCAGAACAGGAGAAGGACTAACGTCAGAAGACTTCTCCATTTTGTATTGAATACCTGTGCACCTGTATGAAAAGTGCAGGGACGTAACTCCACTGCATTGCAGCGGTAAAGAACCTGCGCTTCTGTCATCGGGATAATAATCACGGCCGATTATCGGTGAAGAAAACTAGCAGTGGATGGTCACCAACTCCTGCGACCTCCCCCCCTTATCATCATCGCTTACGTTTCACAACAGTGTCACCAACACCCAGACACCTTGTAGTATTAGCGTTGAGTTCAAATGTTATTTTATTCATTTCATTTTTCATTTTTCTTTCAAATAGGATATACCTTTCCTGTTTTGTTGTTTTATGTTTGATTTAATAACTAATAAAGTGTTTACCTTTGTGAATTATTATTTCTTTTTCTATTCATTAATTTTCCTGAGGAGGAGCCAGCCTTGGTAATACTGTCTGAAGTTGTTACAGGGCTGAGTAAGCCTTCACAGAGCCTGTCTACTCAAGTTCTATATCCTGAATATGTAATCTATTAACAGGATCTGGTCCCTTGAACATTATTGCAAGAGATTTCTCGGCCGAGATCTTGAGGCCTAGTTCCTTGCAAGACTGCTTAATTAGGTCCAAAGCTCTCTGGGCCTGTCGCTCCAAATTGCCTTTCCCATTCACTACGAGTGCAAGATCACCAGCATAGCGGAGGAGCTTGCTTTACCACTATGAAAAGGAGGCTCACCACGTTAATGCATAGGACATAAACAGTGTAGGACGAACACCATCTCCTTGGGGCTGCTGTTTACCAGGATTTTAAAGGAAGAGTAGTGTTCCTGAAAGTGACAAGGCTTGCCGTCCCTAAGGTATGATCTCTCCAGGCCAGGCGGGTCCTTTGATCCCTTCCGCGCTGAATTTGCTAGCAATTGCTTGGGGCTGGCTAGCTCAGATGCCTTCTCAAGGTCGAGGTACACGACGATACTAGGTTTTTTGTTACTATCAGCAATCTGGCTTAGTAAAGTGGTTAGCTCTTGCTGTACTCACTTCTTGGGTAGGCAGATATGTAAATGAATAAAGGGGTCCTAAGCTTCCATTCGAGGCGGTTTAACACCATTCTCTCAGCAGTCTTGGCTAAACAGCTGGTCAGCGATTTGGATCTCATACTGCCTGGGTCCTTGGGCTTTGGAATTGGTACAAATGGTAGCCTTCTTCCAAGCTGCTGGGAGTGTCCCAACCCTCCACGACTTGTTCATGACATCTAGTATGGCCTCCAATTCACTTTGCCCAGTCCGTGCAATCATGGAGTACGTAACATCATCGATGCCTGGGGTAGTGTCACCTGTTTTCTTAATTGCACATCGGAGTTCCAAGTCTGTGAGGTCTTCATCAGTCACATCTGGCTCACATGCAGCTTCTATCGTTAACTGGCGTTGTGGCAGAAGATTCCTCTGTATATCCTGGATGTCATGTGGGAGCTGAGTGTGAGGCTACCCTGGAAGTAAAAAGCTCCACTAGTTTCTCAGCTTCCTGGGATGGGTGTGCTGGTGGCCTCGGCTTGCTCTTGCCAGTTGCTATGTTGAGCTTGCCCCATATCTCAGATAAGGGGGTGTGATGCCTGAATGTTGAGCACCACTCCAGCCATTTCTCAGTTTTTACTCTGAGAGACTCTGCGGGCATGCTACACAATAGTTCTCAGAGTATTCCTACCATAGGGTAACACCTGTATAGCTTCCTAAAAGAGTTGATGCGGTGGTTCTGCTTCCGCACCTCGCGTTGTAGAACCTCCAGTCTCTTTTGTGAGTGAGGTCCTGCGGACTTCTTTGGATTGTGCACTCTGCTGCCTGCCCGGTGAGAACAGTGATTAGCTCCATGTTCATTCGTATCAGTCTTTAGGATAGAGAGTATGTGGACACCAGTATGCAAGATAATCCTGGAACATCTTCAGTTGGCCCTCTTTACGTCCATCTAGGGACAGCCACAATTGTGGGAGGCCTCATGTTGATGTTGAAGGTGGTAGATCACTGCAAAGTAGCCACTGACAAGTTGAGGATGAGTGTCCCTTGTGGCTCCTGCTGCGAGTTGTTTGTTCTGAAGTCAAGGTCGAGGCAGCACTCAACGGTGTGTGAGTCTCATTGTTTAGCAACTTTCCTTCTGGAATACCATGTAGGAGCATTGCTATGTGTCTGCCAGCAGCATTGGTTATTGTTTGCTGAGTGAGAGTTGCGTATTGGGTGATGTGCATTGAAATCTCACCCGACAATAATACACTCAGTGCGTGCTAGTGCAGGAAGCCTCTGCAATGTCGAGGGTTGTGTCTTGGAGTTCTTGTAGGTGATATAGAGATTAATGGGTGCCCAAGGTATGTGTGCAAGGATGGCCTGTACCTCGACATCTCCCACAGTCCACAGGGTTGGCTATAACCTCGTGAAGTATTGTATTGGATACAAATACAGCTGTGCCTCTGCAGTGAACGCCCGCATCCATGTGCTGAAAATACCCAGCAAAACCGGGTAGTCTTGGGCAGATAGTCGGGACAGTCAGAGTTTCTTGTAGCAAGACGATGTCAACCCGATCTCGAATTACTGCCTCCAGCAAGAAGTGCTGTTTGCCCCTCAGGCCCTGAATGTTACATTGTAGGACCTTGAGGGTGTGATTTGGTTGGGTAGACGGCATCTGCTGGTGAGGTGCCAGGGGAGCCTGCAAAGCAGCTGTGCTGGGCAAGGAGAGCCTGAGCTGTCGTGCTATGGCTGATGGGGGCTCGTTTAGTGCCGTCTGCTGATCGCATTGAGGAGATGTTCACTGTTGATGCCTCCTGTTCCTCTTGTTTTTGTTTCTCCATTGAGGAAGGGGGGCCAGGAGGCTCCTGTCCATGATGCCTGGTTGTGGCTTCGAGAGTTGGGAATTCCTGGGCATTGAGTTGGGTGACCTGATGAGAGGTCTGCGGTATGGCAGGGTTCTCTGCACCCATCGTCTGTTGAGAGTGATGATCTCTTATAGCCTGCTGCCACTTTTTGGCATCTTCTAGGCTCCTTGAATTCTGGCAAGCCTCTCGGGGCATCGAGGATTCCAGGCATGGTGTTTCTGCCTGCAGTTCGGGCATTGTGGAGTGGGTGGCGATGCATTTCTCAGCTTGGTGATACATTCGTCAGTAGGGTGGTGCTGGCTGCAGACACCGCAGATTACTCTCTTCGGACTGAGTGCACACAGGTGTTCGTAATGCTGGCACTTGAAACAACGAACTGGTTCTGCTGTGAAGGTCCTGACGTCATACCTGCCCCAATAACTGAGGTCCAGCTGGGATGGTAACGGTCCTACATGCTGTATGAGTACCTGTCGGGTTGGAGCATTGCCTGCCGTCTTTGCCTTGAGACGTTGAGCTGACACCACACTGGGGTGAGCTACTACTGCCTCGAAGGGCATCATCAGCGGGTATCACATCACTACACCCTTGGTGATCTGCCGAGAGTCCAGTTCCTCTAGAGTGAAGGAGCGATCTGTCTCTATGACTCTCTTCAAGGTGGTGTACATTTCCTTGTTGAGAGGAGTCAGTATTGGTTCTCCCCTCAAGTTGAACCATATATTGAACTTCAGGTTGTGGCACGATTCCAGGTATGAAACAATGCCATAGTGGGTTCCATAGTCCCCATAAGACTTCACCTTGAATTTTCCAGGTCGGTTGAGCTGGTTTGCCTGATCCTTGGACGGATGGTGCTTCTTCTTTTTGTTCACAGTGATTCATCCTTCTTGGTTCTCGGGGGGTGGTGTGTTCATTTCCTCCCCTGTTTCCATATTCGCTGGCTCCGTGGTTGGAACTGCCAGATCTGTTATAATGTGAGATGGCTCTTCCTCTTCCTCTGATGACACGGAGTGGTCCTGCAACTTCTTCGCTAGAATTGCACCCCACATTTCCAGATCTGAGTCCTTCATCGTGTTCATCGAGCGTCGTGGCCTCTTCTTTTCGGCAGAAACCATGTACCTATCTCATGATACGGTAGTGTACTCCGTGAAATGAGCTTCAGAAGAAGAGATTGGACAAATATTTTAGTGGGAAGGGCTGGGTTTGATTGGTGTCATTGGGTATGGGAGTTAATTCTTGGGTAGCTTTGGGTAGAGGTCGTTTTGATAAGGACCTGCCTTGTATGGGTCAGTAGGCCTTCTGCAGTGTTTTTCCATTCTTATGTTCTTATATTCTTATTCCTCGTCAAGAAACTCAGGACTACAAATTCGGTATGCTCTCAGGACAAATCCGATGATGATGCCTCTTTTGGTCCTAGTATCTTGACTTTTATTCCAGTCAAGATACTAGGACCAAAAAAGTCGCCATCGCTTCCAGCACTTCAATAAAGGATCTAACCAGAACAAAATCCAAGCACCATGAATCAGTCAATGCAGGGGTTACACTATACCCTGTGGAGGCTGCGACAAGATTTATGTAGGTGAAACAGCAAGAAACCTCGCCACCCATCTCAATGAACACATTTACCCATGTAGGAATGATAACTTGAACAACGCCTGTGTACAACACCAAAATTCCACCAATCATCTTATGAAATTCAGGGACGCCCAATTAGTGATCAAAGAAACCAATTTCCGAAGACGCAAGTGCCTTGAATCTTCACTAATAGATGTTTCTAATACAATTAAACAGAACGTAGGCAGCTTCACCATCTCTGAAGTCTTAGCAAGAATCCTCCTGAAAACAGTAAACCTTGCCATCACATAGTCTCTCCTGCTAATACTACACAAAGCACATTACAGAGAATGAACATTGTAACAGGCCTTCTCTATCCAGCCTCCAATAGAAATATTGTATTACTACTACTACTACTACTACAACTTACATCACTACTACTACTACTACTACCACTAATATTGCACCTCACTCTGAGCCTATATGTACCCTCTGTGTCCATGTACTGTCCATGAACAGTCCAGCACCACGTGGACAGACACGTGGCTTTTGCCGAAAGGAAGAGGTCACGATGTTCCAAGGACACGATGGAGGACTCGGATTTAGAAATGTGGGGTGCAATCCTAGCGAAGAAGTTGCGAGACCACTCCGTGTCATCAGAGGAAGAGTCTCGAGATCTAACAAGCCTAACCATGCAGCCAGCAAATACAGAAGGATGGATCAATGTGAACAGTAAGACCAGCTCAAATCACCTTCCAGATTCAAAGTAAAGGCTTATGGGGAACACAAAGCCCACTATGGTGTGGTTACACACCTGGAAACATCGCACAAGCTGAGGTTCAAGATATGGTTCAACCTGAGGGGAGAACCAATACTGACTCCTATCAACAGGGAAATGCATACCACCTTTAAGAGAGTCATGGAGACAGATCACTCCTTCACCCTGGAGGAACTGGATTCTCGGTAGAAGATCACCAAGGGTGTAGTGATGCGATACCCACTGATGATGCCCAACGAGGCAGTAGCAGCTCACCCCAGTGTCGTGTCAGCTCAGCGTCTCAAGGCAAAGTCGGCAGGCAACGCACCAACTCGGCAGGTCCTCATTCAGCAAGTAGGACTGCTGCCATCCCAGCTGGACCTCGGTTCTTGGGGTAGGTACGATGTCAGGACCTTCACGGCAGAACCGGTTCGCTGTTTCAAGTGCCAGCATTACGGACACCTGGGCGCACTCTGTCCAAACAGAGTAATCTGAGGTGTCTGCAGCCAGCCCCACCCTACCGAGGAATGCATCACCAAGCTGAAGAATGCATCGCCACCCACTCCACGAAACCCGAATTGCAGGCATAAACACCATGCCTGGAACTCTCAATGCCCCGAGAGGCTCGCTAGAATTCGTGAGGCCTGGAAGACGCCAACAACGAGACAGCCGGCTACGGCAGAGCATCACCCTCAGCGGACGATCGGTGCAGAGAATCCTGCCATACTGCAGAATTCTCATCAGGAAACCCAACTCAATGCCCAGGAATTTCGACCCTTGAACACTCAACTAGGCGTCATGAACTGGAGCATCCTCCCCCACTACCGCAACGAAGAAACGAAAACATGAGGAACAAATGGCGCCAACAGGAAGCATCTGGGCAACGCAATCAGCAGATGGCACTACACAAGACCCCACCTTCCTTAACACGGCAACACAGGTACTCCTTGCCAGGCACAGCCACTATGCAGGCTGTGCCTGCACCTCACCTCACCAGCAGATGTTGGGTACCCAACTTGG
Organism: Cherax quadricarinatus; assembly: GCF_026875155.1. Taxonomy (NCBI): domain Eukaryota; kingdom Metazoa; phylum Arthropoda; class Malacostraca; order Decapoda; family Parastacidae; genus Cherax; species Cherax quadricarinatus. The sequence continues at coordinate 32,357,340 of NC_069439.1, forward strand.
CATAAGCAACAGGCCACGGTGTGCACAGTGAAGAAATACAACCCTCAGCAGTCCCCACAGATTACAACAGCCCAGATAATATCCACTGTTTCGAACCCACCGACAACACAGGCCCTCAACAGGGAGAATCTCTTTACACTCATCAAGGCATTCACGGATATTATCCGCAACACATTCACCTCCACGGAACAACAGAGCATGTTCCAGCAGATGGTTAGCACACTCCTGAGGGTATGCTTACTGACAGAGGAGGAGACAGTGGATGCCATGAATCTGCAGATTATCAGAGCGGACAGAGCCCAGTCCCCAGCTCAGGAAACAGCTGAGATGGGGTAACCTCAGTACCAAATCATGGTCACTTATGCGGCACACTAGCTGAACTGTCCGGAACAGTGCTTGAGCAGTATATGCTGCAACAATGAAGAATCAATTCTTCAGAAACCAGACACAGGTTATCTTAAGATTAAGACCCATGCCAGGACCCTGGTCTTGGCGAACAACATACATATATGTGCTATTTGTAATGGCTTGACAAAGCTCCTGGAGAGCGAAACGTTGCCACAATAAAAATGTCACATTAGTTGCACTTGTGTCCTTTTACCCCACTGTACTTTTTTTTAAGGCATTACTAGGCACCGGCTCCAATGCTAGAACCTCCTCTCCCACTTCCAAGGTACAGGGCACAGCCTTGTGGTCAAATACTCTTCATCTTGGTTTGGCTGCTGTGAAGGTTCTCAGACTTCAGACACTTCATGTGAGCCAAACGGTCTCCAAAAGTGAGAAAATCCTCCGAGGGGGCAGCCTCACAACCCTCACCAAGCAAGTGATACTTCAAAATAGTCAGTGGTCCCCTTACTTGGTGACCATAGGACCATGAGGACACTAGAGCACTCCAGGACGATTTGAATGGACTGATGCAATGGTCGGAGAAGTGGCAGATGCAGTTTAATGCAGACAAATGCAAAGCTCTAAATGTTGGACAGGAAATTATGCCACATAAACTAAATAATGTAGATCTTAATACTACTGATAGCAAAAAGGCTTTAGGAATTCTGGTTAGCAGTAATCTAAAACCAAGACAACAGTTCATTAGTGTTTGCAATAAAGCTAACAGAATCTTTGGCTTCATATCAAGAAATATAAATAATAGAAGTCCTCAGGTTGTTTTTCAACTCTATAAATCCTTGGTTAGGCCTCATTTAGATTATGCTGTACAATTTTGGTCACTGTATTACAGAACGGATATAAATGCATTGGAAAACGTACAGAGGAGGATGACAAAGTTGATCCAATGTATCAGAAGTCTTCCCTATGAGGATACACTGAGGTGTATAAATGGAAAACAGGAATAAATAAAGGGGATGTAAATAGCGTGCTGAAAATTTCCAGCCAAAACAGGACTCGCAGCAATGGTTAAAAGTTAAGATAAGATAAGATTTCGTTCGGATTTTTAACCCCGGAGGTTAGCCACCCAGGATAACCCAAGAAAGTCAGTGCGTCATCGAGGACTGTCTAACTTATTTCCATTGGGGTCCTTAATCTTGTCCCCCAGGATGCGACCCACACCAGTCGACTAACACCCAGGTACCTATTTGCTGCTAGGTGAACAGGACAACAGGTGTAAGGAAACGTGTCAAAATGTTTCCACCCGCCGGGAATCGAACCCGGACCCTCCGTGTGTGAAGCGGGAGCTTTAGTCACCAGGCCACCGGGCCACCAAGTTGGAAAAATTCAGATTCAGGAAGGATATAGGAAAGCACTGGTTTGGTAATAGAGTTGTGGATGAGTGGAACAAACTCCTGAGTACAGTTATTCAGGCTATAATGTTGTGTAGTTTTAAAAATAGGTTGGATAAATACATGAATGGGTGTGGGTGGGAGTGAGTTGGGCCTGACTAGCTTGTGCTACTAGGTCTGATGCCGTGCTCCTTCCTTAAGTGGAAGTGACCTGACTAGATGGGTCATTGGGCTAAGCTGGAGGGTGACATGAACCTGCTTCGCATGGGTCAGTAGGCCTGCTGCATTGCTCATTCTTTCTTATGTTCTTATGTAATGAGTTCTGAGTGCTGTCCCTCACGGCAAAATAAAAGGAAGGGAATACCCTCATCCCAGTCCTTCTGGTACTGGGTACAATAAGCACGCAGCATAGTCTTGAGAGACTGGTGAAAGCACTCGACCACCCCTTGACTCTGGATGATAGGTGGTGATGGTTGTCATCATTTTAATATTTAACTCCCCCAAAACTGTGTGAAAATGTTTAGACGTAAAAATTGACCCTTGATTTCTTTGAATTTCCTTAGGGATCCCTACTTACGTGAAAAATTTCACCAATTCTCTCAAGACCACGTGCGTAGTAATTTTATGTAGTGGAATGGCCTCATGAAACCTGGTAGAGGAGCAAATAATAGTAAGTAAGTACTGGTTTCCCATCTTGATCTTGGGTAGTGGTCCCAAACAATCCACCACCAGCCTGCTAAAGGCTCTCCAACTACTGTGATAGGTTCGTGAGGGGCAGGTTTAATTAGGTTTTCCTACCCTTTGGCAAACTGGGCATGATTCTACATAGTTACCCACCGATTCTCAAACCTGGAGCCAGTAAAAATGTTTGGAAATCTTGCCCATAGTCTTTTTAACACCTAAATGTTCTCCCATGGGGACATCGTGGGCCAAACACTAAATGCTTCCGGTACCACCACTTGGTAGAGTGCCTCCCTTGCTCCAACGTTGATATTGTTATCGATAAGGTTTTCTCATCAAAATACAGCTGCAAACTAAAGAATCGTTTTGGAGAGAGGCTCTTCCTCGGTTAACAGCAGATGACTGAATAGCTTTCAGGATGTTGTCACACCTCTGTGCCTCGATCAGCTGCTCTTGAGTCAGAGTCGCCCCCTCCCTATACCAGCTCCAAGATCCCCACTCAAACTGGGTCTTGCATGGGAGGGTTCATCACTACCCTGAGCCCCAATGCAGGCTAGAATCGAGCGTTTGGGAAACCCAACATCTTCCCAGGGTTTGGGGATGAGTCAAGGAGAGGCATTTTAATCTTATTTTTTGTCTGTTTCCTGGTTACTGCCCACATGGAAATAAACTCGGGGGAAGTTAACCCTAGACTTTTTCCTTCAACTTATAAGTCTTAAGTCCCTCCAAACAGGGTTCCTCACTTTCAATGAAGACCATCACTCTATTACCTAACAGAAGGTTCAACACCTATCAAAAGGTATATCCTCTGAGAAGATACTTACAGCTAAGTAACCACACTGGTATTGCAGACTCCACCCATATGTGCATGGAGTCTTGGACAGTGATCGGTAATCCTTGAGCAAAACACCAAGAGGTGTTTGTGTCATTTGACTGGCAATAGATCCATGCGAAGCAAGGTGTGTGTGTGCTACCAGTGTCTCAAAGACATGAATAGAAATAAGAACATAAGAACGAAAGGAACACTGCAGAAGAGCCTATGGCCATGCGAGGCTGGTCCAGTCTCCCTACCGGCTTAAGCCAATGCAACCCAAACTGACAGGTAGGTCACATTTGATTTATTAAAAGGGGGAAAGAGGAACACGGAACGAACCTGTTAGCACAAGTTTCAGGTTCTACAGTTCAAAACATTCTCCTACCACTTCTACTCTAAGTTTTTAATCCAACCTAGTTTTAAAGCTACAACGTTTGGCCTCTATAACGGTACTTGGGGAGTTGGTTCCCACTCATCCACAACTCGATTACCAACCAGTACTTTCATATATCCTTTCTGAATTCTGAATTTTTCACTCTTTAAAACCATTGCTGCGGAGTCAATTTCTAGGCTAGATATTTTTCAGACACTATTTACATTCCTTTAATTTATTTCCTGTCTTCAATATACACCTCAATCATATCCCCTAATTCTACGTCTTTCTAGAGAGTGCAGTTTAGGGGCCCACAGTTATCATCATAGGAGAAGGTTTCTGATACATGGGAATCACTTTGTCATCCTCCTTTGTACATTTTTCGAGAGAATTTATATTCCATTTGTTAATACGGTGACAATAATCGTGCAGCAATAATCTAAATGAGGCTAACCAATGGTGTATAGAGTTGTAAAGAAACCTAGAGGAACTTTCCTATTATTTATGCTTCTTGATATGAAGACAAGGATTCTATTAGCTTTATTGAGCGCGAACACTGTATCACTGTTTGTTCTTTGGTTTCAGAATTACTGCTAACAGGAACTCCTAAATCTTTTTCGCAATCCGTAATATTAAGATTACATTATTTAGTTATATATTGTGGCATGGTTATTGTCCTGTCAACATTTAGAACTTTGCATTTTGTCTATATTAAATTGCATCCTTGCCACTTCTACCGACCACTGCATCAGTCTAATTCCAAAGTCTTCTCTGGAGTGCTCGAATGTCTGTCAGAAATGATTCGACTGGCCTATTTGGGTGTCAACGGCAACTTGCGATAGATCGCTACTTTATGCCTCTCATCTTTGTCGTTTATGTAGAATTTGATATGAAACAGCATGGGGGCCCAAACACTGACCTGGTTGGAACCACGCTCGTGTGACGGTACCCATCAAATGTCTCCCCCATTTATGCTCAAACTCCTCGTGCCTATTTGTCAACCTGCCTCTATCCAGGGAAAAAATTTCTCGACTCCTATTCCTATGTGCTTTTAAATTTTTTCATCAATAGTCTCTGATGTGGGACCTGGTCAAAGCCTGATGAAGTCCATCTACAAATATCAAATTCATTACCATTGATCTAACTCCATCATTACCTTAGTGGAAAAAAGTTACTAAATTCGTAAGGCAGAATGCCTTTGTTAAAACCATGCTGAGATGTCGCTGATTAATTTATGCTTTTCAAGGAGGCTACGAACTGCCTCGGCAATTATTGATTCCATAAATTTTCCCACTAGGAGGTTAGGCTATGGTCTATAGTTCGAAGCTAAGGAACCCTGTCACCTGGTTTTGAAAATAGGTAATTCACATTGCCATTTTCCACGTATTGGCACCATGCCAGTTTGTTAGTGATATGTGTAAAGATTAGCCAAAGGTGTTATTGTGCTAAGCTCCCTTTTTACATTGCCTTAGAACCCTTGCTTACAGTTCATCTGGGACTGGGGATTTGTTGTTAGGTTTTATTTATCTATTTTCATAAGGACCATTGTCCCTTGTGGACCCTAGTAGAAGCACTGTTTATTATCGTCAAGTTCTAATAATTTTCATTACTGAATTATCGCTGGTATCTACCTGTGTTTAAAAAACTGAGAGGAAATTTGTGTTAAAAATTTACCAACATTTCCTTTATCAATGTCAGTGAAGCTGAACCGGAGGAACTTTAGAGTGGCCTATTTGTCCTTAGATCTTACTTCTGTATACCTGAAAGAATCCTTTTGGAGTTAGTCTTCGATTCTCTTGCAACTTGAATCATGAAGAATCTTTTTTGCTGTTTAAATTCCCTTGTTTTTATTTCTTCATTAACTGGAATATATCGATTTTCTTAATTGCCCTTCTCTTTTAGATTGCCTTTTATGCTCTTCTTTTTGACCAATCAGTATATTATTTATTCTTTTGTTCATCCATTTAGGATCATTTTTGTTTTGACTGATTTCCCTATTTGGAAAGTAATTTGAGGTATTTGATCGGAGGCAGCTAGAACTATACCTTTGGAAAGCATCATATCGGCAACCATCACCACCTACTGACCTTAGTCAGGTCTTCCAGTTCAGCCACATAAGTAATTTTCAGATCTATGAAATCGAGTCCAAGCAAAGTCATGGACGAGACTTGATTTGCATTATTAGGGAATTTCATTTGATATATTAATACTGATAAGTTGCTTTGTGATCACTCTCCCCAAGGTTCATCATAACTACAAGGCTTACTAATTAGTGTTTCCTATGGGCAAGAACCAAGTCATGGAGGTTATTTCCTAGTGGCTCTGTCCTCAGACATTAACTTGTTTTAAAAAACAATTCTTGGTCCGTAGTCAAGAAAGTCACCGACTATAAATTTCCTGTTCAAAATTGCTCAGTCCAATATGTTATAGTTGAATCTCCCTATAGCACAACATTTTCGTATGAAGATGCTTACGAATTTGTCCCTTAGAAGTTTTACTGCACTCCCTATCAAGATTTGCTGGGCCCTGGTTAAATCACACCCAAAATAGTTTTTCTCGGTGCCCTCGAGAAAGCTTGTAAACCAAACAGATTCAGTGGCTAGACGCTTCTAATTTAATATCTTGTCTAACCCAACAATTTAAATTGTCTTGACATACTATCGCTATCACACCTTTCTTTGTTGACCTTGTCAGTGTGGCATAATTTATAGCGGCTTGTATGTATACATTCAGAGGGCATCTCTCTATTTCAGATTGAGCCAGGTCTTCTGTTTTAGCAATAATATCTTTGTTTTGACTACTTGCAATTAATCTTAGCTATCTATCTTATTTAAACACTCCTGTATTAGTATGTAAACTTATGGGAGCTAGTCCCTTGCTAGCCCTCTGCTGTTCCCCTTTGTTTGTGATGTTACTATTGTCTTTATTTATAACATCATGCTGAATGCCTTTTATACTTTATGTTTCAACCCTTAGTGTTGCACCTGCTTGTTTCCCAACACACCATTACTCTATTCTTTCCATCAGTTTAAAATCATAGCAATTTAACCAATGGCCTTCTCAATCGAGTCTGCAGTGCTACACCCCTGCCCCCAGAGAGATGTACCCATCCCTTGCATACATATCATGTTTGCCATAAAGAAGTTGTTAGTTGTCAATGAATGGGATTGCAAGTTCCTTGCAGTATTGTCTAGCCAGGCAATTTACACCAATTGCCCTATGACAACAATTCATTTCCTACTCCCTTCTAGGCAAGATGTACCTATGATTGGGATCCCTCCTTAGACTTATATGAAAATTCTATAGCTGACTAGATACTTTATCTAAGCAGTCTATTCCTTACCTTCCCAATATCATTTCCACCAACTAAAGGGGGGCCCCCCCACCCCAAAAGAATCTGAGACAGTATAATGGGCTTGTTCCCTTAACTGACATGTTATGTTCCAGCTGTAGACCAATGTCCGCCTAACCACTCCAGTCAGGGAAGCACACTTATTCTCTCATCTTTTATTTATTACAAAAGCACGGTCAATATATCTTACATGAGAGAGTCACAACCGACAGAAGATGCGACTACTTCTTCTTAGCAGGGGCAGTTAAAGTACCTTACGTTCATTGTCATGAAGTACATTCATCCTGGGGAACAGAGAAGTCGATTTCATACCTTTCAGATCTTCTTCTCTTTTATTTTAACCTTACTCTGAGCGAACCTCCATGTATGTGAACTAGAACTCGCGCCTCTTTGTAGCAGGTGCTGGTCATGACACCTCACTGCGTAGCGTTGCGTACTGCCCAACTACAGCCTGCTCACGCTAGAGACAGACTTGCACCTCCTTGCTAGAATAGTCTATTCCCACTAATCCAAGCCCACACTCTACTCTTCTCTTACTTCATTCTTGGTGTAAAGGGCGGGTATTTTGTGTACTTGTAAGATTTCATCCGAGGGTACAAAACTTCTGAGTTACATGTAATACCAGGGCGTAATAAGTAACACTCAATACTAGCTACGTGTAGATACCTGGTTGTACTATTGAGCAGCCCCTGCAACAGCTGATCTTGCACTCTTTGCAATATGGACTATGCAGAATAGCCTTGTGGTATGAAGTAAGAACTGTAATAAGGTTTAAAGACCACCTCGCCCATTTGACCTAGGTGGGTCCCTTGACTTGGGATGGGCTGTCCTACCTGTTCCTTGTAAGTCTGGATTGACAGCACAGCCTTAAAAGAATACCTGGGCTGTACTTGGGAATTGTCTTATTTCACCTCTGGTGGTTCTTAGGGGACTGGGAAATATGTGGTTTTTTTAACTTCTGAAAGTATCCGTTTCTTCTGTGGGACTGGAGAAAACTTTCCATTATTGTAATGGTGTGTAGGTAACATATCGGTAACTATACCATAATTTTATGGTGTGCTAAAATTCTGTCACTCAGCTCTTAAAGCATTATTAAAATCTCCGATCCTTCTCCTTAAATTAACAAAAAAGGCACAATACCGTGACCTGGAACGATACACTAATAACCGCACATAAACAGAAAGACGCTTACGACGACGTTTCGGTCAACTTGGGACATTGACAAAGTACAACCTAACCAGAGGTGGAGAGGACGGCGATTATAGGGGAAGAGGTGGTGGTAGTAGTAGTCAGTAGTTAGTACAAGAATTGTATATATACCGGACAAGATGAAATAAGACTTATGCACAACACCAGTGGCATCCCCATCGTAGACGTTTCCCATCCAACAGCCAATGGATGGAAAACGTCCAAACAAAGGACAACCAGATGCAGCACATGAGTCTCAAGAGTGTTAGGCTATGCCGACATAACAATGCTCTTTCTGTCACTTCAGAGATTCATAGCCATCCTATTGATGGTCTTTCTGCTAGAATGTTAATTTACCTACTTCCAATCGAAAGTACGCCGTCTAGATTGAATCCTCTTAATACACAACCTTCTTGTTTGAACTTAGCCTGGCTTAGTCTTGTAGATGCCTTCCTCTCACTACATTGTAAATTGCCTCCAAACTTCAGAACACCGTGATAACTTGACTCCTTATTTTTTCTTTTTCTTTTTCGTCTTCTCCTCTTCCCCCTTTCCTCCTTCCTTTTCTCATCTGGGTTGTCTTTCTCTCTCTGTCTCGTGTTTCTGTTCCTTCTTATTAATTTCACCACTTCCCTTTTCTCGCACCTCTGTGCGCTTGCTCTCCTCTGTGGGTTCTAGCCTCTTGCGTGCTCCCTTCCTTTGTAATTGATGGTCGTCATCCTATTTCCAACTTCTACACTACCACTATACTACCTCTTCTGCTACTTCTAGTACAATATTGAGACACATGTGCGGGTCTGGTTTTGTCTTTGTGTGGAAGTTTCGCCTCCATTGGCTGGCTGGATGGCGAAAAGTTACAGATGGGGATGCCGGGGTTTGTGCATGTGTCTTAATGTATCTTGTTGGTATTATATACAATTCTTGTACTACTAATTATTCTACTACTACTACTACTACTACTACTACTACTACATCCACCTCTTATGCATATTTATAGCGTTCCTTGCTCACCTTGTTAGTGTGACTCTGTCAATGCGTCCAGTCGGACCGAAACGCTCGTCGTAAGCTTCTCTCTTCTCCTTAATATATCCCTTAACACTCACATCCGTTCGCAGCTTGGAAGGTTGATTCTTAGTGAATATCATATTATTCAGCGTCATCACAATACTTCTTTTTAACATCTAAATCACTGCCGTGTGATGTGCAGTGCAATATTTGAAAGAAATAAACTGGTTAACTGGAAGTAGAGTTTTGGAGAGGGTATGTGAAGAGGCAGCGCATTGCCCAGCCATCCTACTAGCCCAGCCGTCCTACTTTGCCCAGCGTCTTACCTTGCCAGCCCATCCTACTTGCTAGCCGCCGTCTACTTGCCCCAGCCCATCCTATCTTGCCCAGCCCGTCCTACTTGCCCAGCACCGTCTAACTTTGCCCAGCCCATCCTACTTGCCTGGTCCGTCCTACTTGCCCAGCACGTCCTACCTTGGTCTAGCCGTCCTACTTTGCCAGCCCATCTATACTTCTATCTAGCCCGTATATCTTTGCCTCAGTATGAATTACCTTACCAGCCCGATCTACCTTGCCAGGCCCATTTACTTTGCCCAGCCCATCCTACTTGCCCAGCCCTGTAATACCTTGCCTAGCCACCCTATTTGCCAAGCCTGTCCTACCTTGCCTAGCCCAAACCCTACCTTGCCCAGCCCGACCTTCCTTGCCCAGCCCCGTCCTACTCGCCAGCCATCCATACCCTGCCTGCCCGTCCTTAACTTGCAGCCTGTCCTACCCTGCAGATCGTCCTAACTTGCTAGTATAGCCCATCCTACATTGCCAGCCTGTTCTACCTTGCCCAGACATCCTACCTTGCCAGGCCCGTCCTACTTGCTTAGCACGTCTAACTTGCCAGCCTGTCCTACCTTACCCAGCCGTTCTCCCTTGGCCAGCCCATTCTACTTTGCCCAGCCCATTCTACCTCTGCCCAAGCCTGTCCTAACTTGCCTAGACCTCCCTACCTTGCCTAGCCTGTCCTACTTGCCTAGCCGTTTTCCTTCCAGACCGACCTACCTTGGCTAAGCTGTCCTACCTTGCTAGCCAGTCCTACCTTGCCAGCCGTCTACCATGCCAGCCCGTCCTACTTGCCGCCTGTCTACCATGCCCCGATCGTTATACCTTGCCTAGCACATCCTACCATGCCCAGCCCATCCTACCTTGCCAGCCTGTCCTACCTTGCTAAGCCCTCCTACCTTGGCCTAGCCTGTCCTACTTGGCCTAGCCCGTCCTACCATGCTAGGCCGACTACCTTGCCAGCGTCCACGTCCTACTAGTATAGCCCGTCCTTCTTGCAAGCATTTTTCCTACCTTACCAGCCATTCTACCTGCGCCGAAGCCCATTATACTTTGCCAGCCCATCTACATTGCCCTGCTGTCTACTTACTAGCCCTCCTACTTGCCTAGCCTGTCCTAACTTGGCCTAGCCAGTCCTACTTGCCCAGCCGATACTTTGCCCAGCCATTCCTACCTTGCCCAGCGTCCTACCCTGCCAGCCTGTACTACCTTGCCAGCCTGTACTACCCTGCCCAGATCGTCCTACCTTGCCTAGCCCATCTTGCCTTGCCAGCCCGTTCCTACCTTAGCCGCTGTTCTCTACCCTGCCAGATCGTCATACCTTGCTAGCCAATCCTACTTGCCAGCCCATCTACCTTGCCCAGCCTGTCATACTATGCACTGATTTACCTTGCATAGCCCATCCTACCTTGCCAGCCCGTCTCCTACCTTGCCCCAGCCGTCCTACCTTGTTAAGCCCGTCTACCTTGCCCAGCCATCCTACCTTGCCAGCCCGTACTACCTTTCTATAGACCCGTATATTCTTGCCAGCTTGACTTACCTTACCCAGCCGTTAACCTTGCCCAGCCCATTCTATTTTGCCGCCAAGCATCTACCTTGCCAGCCTGTACTACTTGCCTAGCCCGCCCTACTTGCCTAGGCCTGTCATACCTTGCCTAGACATCTACTTGCCGACCGACCTACTTGCCAGCCCGTCCTACCTCGGCCCAGCCCATACTACCCTGCCCAGCCCGACCTTACCTTTGCCTACAGCTGTCCTACCCTGCAGATCGTCCTCTTGCCTTAGACCTATCCGAACTTTGCACCCAGCCTGTATACCTTGCCCAAGCCCATACTACCTTGCCCAGCCGTCCTACCTGTAACAGCCCGTCCTACATTGCCAGCATGGGTCCTACATTACCCAGCCAGTTTACTTTGACATGCCCATTCTACTTTGCACAGCCATCCACCTTGCCAAAGCCTGTCCTATACTTGCCTAGCCTCCATACCGTGCATAGCGTCTACCTTGCCTTAGCCGTCCTACCTTGCCAGTCTAGAACCTACCTTGCCTAGCCTGTCCTACATTGCACTAGCCAGTCCATACTTGACTCAGCCAGGTCCTACCATGACCAGCCCGTCTACTTGCTGCCTGTCCTACATGCCCAGATCGTCATACCTTGCCTAGCCATCCTACCATGCCAGCCATCTTCTTGCCAGCCTGTTACTTGCTAGACCTCGTCCTACCTTGCTAGCCTGTCTCTACCTTGCCTAGGCAGGTCCTACTTGCCCCCCTTGCGACCTACCTTGCCAGCCCCCGTTCTATTGTTACCGTCCTACCTTGCCAGCATGTCCTAACTTACCAGCCATTTCTACTTGCCCAGACAATTATACTTTGCCCAGACATTACTTACTTGCCCAGCGTCAGTCTACCATACTTAGCCCTTCATACCTTGCATAGCTTTGCTACTTGCTCGCCCTCGTCTACCTTGCTCCAGCCAAGACTACCTTAGACCAGCCCTGCATCTCTATACCTTGCCCCAGCCCGTCACTACCCTGCCCAGCCCGTATACCTTGCCCAGCACCTTGTCTAACCTGCCCGATTAAGTTCTACTATGCCATAAGCCAAATCTATCTCTGCCCCGCCGTTCTACCTGCCAGCATTGTCTACCTCTGCCAGCCAAATCGTCCTTACTTTATGTCCGACGCCATCTATCCTTTGACCCCCTCCTCTCGACCGTCCTATCCATTGCCCTGCCTGTCTCTGTCCTCAGATCGTCCTATCCTTGCCTAGCTCAGTCCTACCTTGCCAAAGCCATCCTACTCTTGCCAGCATGTCCTTATTTCTTTGCTTCGCACCTCCCTTCCTGCATAGTGACTAGTTCCTCACATTGCTAGCCAGGTCCTAAATGATCCAGGCCGTACCACCTACTCTTCTGTGCCCATCTATTCTCTACCAGCGCTCTACAATTGTCTTGCCATACTACCTTGCCCATGCCTCGTTCCTACCTTACCCAGCCGTTCTACCTTTGCCAGCCATCTCTAACCTGCCCAGCCCGTCCTACCTTGCCCCAGACTGCTCCTAATCTTTTGCACTCAGACCAGTCTTGTTTTGCTTCAGCCTGTCTTCTCCTTATCTCGGCCCGCACACCTATCTTGCCAAGCTCGACGTCTCTACTCCTGCCCAAGCCCATCTTACATGCAGCCGCTATAATATTGCTATTGCCACGCATCAATAGTGCCAATCCCGTATACATGGGCCTAGCCGCATCCTACCTTTGCTTTGCCCATGTCCTCTACTTTGCCTCAGATTCCTCCGACTCTACATTTGCTCCAAGCCCGTCATCTGCAGGCTCCAATCCTACCTGCACAGCCTAGTCCTACCTGCTCCAGATCGTCTTACCTTGCCTTTGCCTGTCCCTACCTTGCCGCAGACTGGTTTACATTGCCCTGCCTGTCTCGACATTTCCTATGCCCCCGACCTCCTTGCCCAGCCCGCGTCCTTCCTTGCCATGCTGTTTCAACGCTTAGCCAATCTACAATTCTATCCTTGCCACTTGCACGTCCAAACCTTCTCTTTGCTCTGTCCCTAGCTGTCCGGCCCGGTCCTTAGATTGCCTAGGTGACTGTTAATATTGGTGAGTGAGAACTCTCTGCCTTTGAAAAGGTATTGGACTGATTAGATAGTACAGTAGTGTGTGGAATCTGTGAAGCTCTCTGCGTGACATTGTGGGAATGTACCATGTAATATATGGTTAGCAGGTGGAGAAGTACTCACTGCCGTTGTAACAATGATAGGTACCCAGATTTTAATATGGGTGAAAGCTGAGGAGACTTCGCAAAAAGTAGTTAATTTAAGGTTAACGATTATGGAGAAATGTTACTGTTAAGAATGTATTGAGGAGATAGCTTCTCTGCGGTAACTAATGTAATCGTCTACGTTAACATGGTTGGAGTGTGAGGTAACCTCTGCCGAGGTATATGGAAGGTACAGTAATATGGTTGAGTGTGTAAAAACTCTCTGCGGGTAACTATGGAAGGGTACGTAAAATGGTTTGAGTGAGGAAGACCTTCTTGCGGGTAACTATGGAAGGTACAGTAATATGGTTGAGTGAGGAAATCTCTGCCGTGTAAATATGGAACGGTACAGAAACTTGGTTGAGTGGAGGAACTCTCTGCGGGGTGGGTAATATGGAAGAGAACAGTAATATGGTTGAGTGAGGAAACTCTCTGCGGGTAACTAGAAGGTACAGTAATATGTTGAGGTGAGAACTCTCTGCCGAGGTACTATGGAGGTACCAGTTAATATGGTTGAGTGAGAACTCTCTGCCGGGTAAACTAAGGAAGGGTACAGTATATGGTTGACTGTAGGAATATATGCCGGGGTAACTTATGGAAGGTACAGTAACATGGATGAGTGAGGATTCTTCATCGGGAATATGAATGGTTGTAAGTAATATTGGTTGACTGAGGGGGAACTCTCTGTGGGTAACGATGGAACGGTACTGTAGTATGTTGACGTGGAACTCACCTGCGGTGTAAACTATGAAGGTACTAGTATTTATGGTTGATGACTGTAGGACTCTCTGACGGGTGGTAACTATGCAGTACAGTAAACTTGGTTTGAGTGAGGAAAACTCTGCGGCCGGGTAATATGGAAGGTCAGTAACATGGTTGAGTTGACGGAACTCTTGAGTGTCATGAAAACTATGGATCGGTACAGTAACTTGGACTTTGAGTGAAGAGAAAATCCTCCTGACGGGGATTATATGGAAGGTACAGTAACATGGTTGAGTGAGGACACTCTCTGCCGGGGTAACTATTGGAAGTACCTATTATGGTTGACTGGCTACTCTCTGCGGGTAAATATCGGAAGGTACAGTAATATGGTTTATGAGGAACTCTGCGGGTAAAATATGGAGGACAGTAGTATGGTTGTTCGAGGAACTCTCATGCGCCCGGGTAATATGGAAGGTACAGTATATGGTTGAGTGAGGAAACTCTCTGCGGGGTTATACTACAAAATAATATTGGAAGGTACAGTAACATGGTTGAGTGAGGACCTCTCTGCCAGGTAATATGGAAGGTACAGTTGTATGGTTGATGCGAGGAACTCTCTGCCTGGGTAACTATGGAAGGTATCGCATAATATGGGGGTGAGTGAGGAACTCTCTGCGGGTTAACTATGGAAGGTACCGTATTATGGTTGAAGTGAGGACAAACTCTCTGCGGCGGGTAACTATGGAAGGTACAGTAACATGGGTTGAGGTGAGGGAACTCCTGCCGGGTAACTATGAAGGTACAGTAATTGGTTTTGAGTGACGGATCTCTTGCCTGGTAAACTATGAAGGTACAGTAACATGGTTGAGTGAGGAACTCTCTGCTGGTAACTATGGAAGGTACAGTAACATGTTTTGACTGAGGAAAACTCTCATGCCGGGTAACTATGGGAAGGTACAGTAAACATGGTTGACTGAGGAACTCTCTGCGGGTAACTATGGAAGGTTACAGTAACTGGTTGACTGAGGAACTCTATCGCGGGGTCAACTAAGGAAGGTACGTAATACTGGTTGGACTGCGGTACTCTCTGCCGGGTAACTATGGAGGTACAGTAATATGGTTGAGTGGAGGAACTCTCTGCAATGGTAACTATGGAAGGTACAGTAGTATGGTTGATGAGGAAACTATCCGGCCGGATAAACTATGGAAGGTACAGCTAAGATGCATATATTTTTGTTCACATAAGAAAATAAGAATGGAGGATATTGCAGAAGGGCCTACTGGCCCATGCGAGGCAAGTCCTTATCAAAACTGAACTCTACCTAAAACTACCCAAGAAATAACTCCCATACCCAATGAATACAATCAAAACCAGCCCCTCCAACTCTATGTTTGCCCACATCTCTTCTTAAAGCTACAGGGTCCTAGCCTCTTTCATCCCACTGTGGAATACTGTTCCACGCATCTATGTTAGAAAAACAGAGTACTTTCCTACGTCCTTTCTAAATCTAAAATATTTTTACCCAGATTAAATTAATTAATTATGGTTTTACCTGGTTTGACACCCTGGAAGTTACCTCGAGTTTACTGGAGAGGTTCTGGGGGTCAAACGCTCCCGCGGCCCCGACCTGTGCCAGGCTCCTGGTGGATAAGAGCCTGATCAACCAGGTGTTTAATGACTGGCTGCACGCAAAACAAGGGTATGTTGCATCGTCATGCCAAGTCTTTTGCTTTTCGTTGTGTGATTGATTTTCGTGGTGCAGTTCGTTTACTAGTCCCTTTAGGATTTTTCAGTTGTTTATTATATGTATCTTTTTCTCACGGCCTGCGTACCAGGGGAATACCAGGTCAGGAACTTCATAGCTCTCCAGAATTGAAGGTGTTTTATTCTCTGTTATGCACGCCTGTGAAGGTTCTCTGTAAATTTTCTAGGACAGCAATTTCACCTGCCTCGAAAGGTGCCGTTTGTGTGCAGCAATATTCCAGCCTAGGATAGAACAAGTTGACCTGAAGAGTGTTACATCATGGCTTGGGCCTCATAGTTTTTGAAGGTTTCATTATCCATCATGTCATTTTTCTAGCAGTGTGATTGATCAATGTTATGGTCTTTTGAAGGTGAGTCTCGACATGGTCACTCCCAGTTTTATGACGTTGGTTGTTTCGACCTCTATTTTGTGGCCAGAATTTGTTTTGTACTATGATGAAGATTTAAATTTCCTCTTGTTAACCATTTGAGTAATTGAAATTTCTCATTGTTGAACTTCTATTTGTTTCTGCAGCCCACGAAAGATTTGGTTGATGTTCCGCTGGAGCCTTGCAGTGTCTGAAAATGAAGGACACTGTCATGCAGAGCGTTCAGGTGTCATCTGCAAAGGAAGACACAGTGCTGTGGCTGACATCCTTGTCTATTTACAGGATTTGTGGATGAGAAACAAGATGGGAAAGCGTACTCGTGCCTCTTTTGGAACAGAGATTTTCACCATAGCCGCCTCGGACTTTACTCTGTTTTGACTAATCTCTTTAGTGTTCTGTTTGGAGGAAAGATTAGATCCATCTACAACTTTTCCTGTTATTCCTTTAGCATGCATTTGAGCGCCATAATTACGCCTTGGTAACACTTGTCGATAGGCGTTTGCAAAGCTTGTATATATTACACTTCTGAATTCTTTTTGTCTTCTTGTGCATCTTAGGAGGCTTGTAGTTAGTGATCCAATAGTTGAGACAGCAGGATCGGACCTGCTGTTTCTAAACCCATGTTGCCATGGGTTGTGTAATGTATGGTTTTAGATGGGTGGCGATCTTGCTTTTAGGACCCTTTCAAAGATTTTTTATGATATGGGATGTTAGTGCTGATAAATTAGACACATGTGCAACTCTTGGGTATCTTTATTGAGGAAACGTTTCGCCACACAGTGGCTTCATCAGTCCATATGTAGGAGAAACTTGAAGAACAGGAGGAGAATGAATTAATCAGTCCCTCAACCTTGAGTCGATGTATTCAGTCCATCAATCTTGAATAGAATACGGCATATGAGCAGAGAAGCAGCTTATAAACCGTATGGCAGGAGAGGTGCAGCAGTCATAGGTGGTGTCACATTTGTTCAATGTGGAAGTAGGTCGTGCCCAAGAATTAGGCAAGCGAAGAATTCCTAAGTATTAAGATCCCAAGAAGTTGCAGTGTCTGACAGGTTTGTAGATGAATGGTTCAGAGAACCGACATGTTGATAAATTAGACACATGTGCAACTCTTGGGTATCTTTATTGAGGAAACGTTTCGCCACACAGTGGCTTCATCAGTCCATACGTAGGAGAAACTTGAAGAACAGGAGGAGAATGAGGTAATCAGTCCCTCAACCTTGAGTCGATGTATTCAGTCCATCAATCTTGAATAGAATACGGCATATGAGCAGAGAAGCAGCTTATAAACTGTATGGCAGGAGAGGTGCAGCAGTCATAGGTGGTGTCACATTTGTTCAATGTGGAAGTAGGTCGTGCCCAAGAATTAGGCAAGCGAAGAATTCCTAAGTATTAAGATCCCAAGAAGTTGCAGTGTCTGACAGGTTTGTAGATGAATGGTTCAGAGAACCGACATGTTGATAAATTAGACACATCGACTCAAGGTTGAGGGACTGATTACCTCAGACTTTACTTTGTTGACTACTACTCTTTGTGAGGAAATTATAGATCCATCTCCCAATTTTTCCTGTTATTCCTCTAGCACGCATTTTGTGCGCTATTACGCCATGGTCACACTTGTCAAAGGCTCTTGCAAAGTCCGTATATATTATGTTGAGAATATTTGGCCTTACCTGCTGTGTTCATTATAAATATATATAATGAACACTTAGCTGATAAATGACAGCAAATCGTCTACACAGCCGCCCCTGCAGACGAGGTCTAGAAGCTGTCGAAACCATCACAACAGTGGGCTGTCAAGAGATACAATTTGTAAGTATAAATTACCCCTAGGGGGTGTTATGTCAGCATATTTCATTCGATGATGGCTGACGAAATACTTACTTGTTTGGACTCAAAAGTCCACACCTTACTGCCGATTATAGGTTGATTACAAACTCCTTGTGACTCAAGAATTGCGCAATCCCCCGATCTACAAGAAATTCGTAACATACCTTGCTCTTTGTAACGTGAGCTATGGTGTTCTCAACACCTTCGACAGATATCGGTGACTTGATAGAAGCTGAAGTGTCCTTGGATGTCCACGTCTTCCATTGTCTAGGAAACGCACACTGGTACACTATGTTCCACAAGATTTGTCTTTATTGTTCACAATGTATCACAAGAGAAGCTGATCACACTTCTCCTATGTTTATCGTGTTTTGTGAGACACTTTATTCACACTAACGCACAGATCAGTGTTCTTTGTTGGTTATCCTGGCGTCAGTGTCACTCTCACTAGAGTCAAAGATAGTCTCCCAGACGCTACAGCGCTCCATGGCGTCACTGCCCCCAGCACAAAAAAAAAAAACGCTGACCTAGTACCTTGCACCTTGTCACCTCCTCGATGAAGCAAAGCAGAATGTTTGTTTCTTGCTGTCTTAAGCGTAGACAACAATGTACACTATTTTTACTATGGTAATAAAGTGGGAGCAGGATTTTCCTTAATTGTCCTGCTAAGTAAGAATGTATTGTCTCTTATAAAAATACACGTTGCAACACCGCTGCAAGGAGCAGAGGTCACTTGACTACGTCGCATAGCATCTGTGATCAATTACTCACTCTAGCAGTAAACAAGACACTCGCCCCTTCTGAGTGGCCCCTCAGGGCTGAGAGGCTTGGCCCCTCAGGGCTGAAAGGGTTGAAGGGGGCTGATACCCCCCTCCTGGAGAAAATTTCTCCACACTGGGGGGCGGCAGGGGTTCGCTGCAGGTGAACTATTCATCACTTAACATTAATTTAATTTTCTCACTCGCCACCACTGCTGCTTGTCTTTTCTGAACAGCTTTAGTCTGTGCGGTTTCTGGAGAATCACTAATTTTGTTTTCAACACTGTGTAATTCTAACGGCACTAGTTTATTTATTGTCCGCTTATTCACTACACCTTTGCTTAAAACATCAACTGTCCTGATGATTCCATTTGCATCAGGATATATGGTCACAATTTTTCCAAGTGGCCATTGGGACCTCGGACCATCATTGTCGATAATCACTATGTCACCAGGTCTTAAGGACTTATGATTTTCAGGAACACCAGCTCCATAGAAGTGTTCTCTCAATGAGGTGAGATAGTCTTCTCGCCAAAATTTTCTCCCAACGTTCAATCACTTTATTAAGGTGTTTGAATTTACGTCTGAGTTGCTCAGGTTCGAAATAAGTAGGATCCTCTATGATTTCTTTATCATTCATGGGAGGAACAGGTTCGAGCCTTCTGCCATGGAGTAAATGAGATGGACTTAACACTTCTAAATTGTCCAGATCATCGGTAACATAAGTTAGAGGTCTGTTGTTGACTCTATTTTCTATTTCAGTCACAACTGGACGGAATTCTTCTAAGTCTATTCTCTGACGATGAAGAGTCTTCCTTAAACAACGCTTTACAATGCCGATCATTCTTTCATAAAATCCGCCGTGCCATGGAGATTTAGGAGGAATGTATCTCCAACGACATCTGCGTTGATTCAGCATCTGTTGTACTTCTGGTTGATCAAAGATCTTGCTTATATAAGCAGCACCAGCAACAAAGTTCGTTGCATTATCTGAAATCATCAGTCTGGGACATGCCCTTCTGGCTGCAACCTTCTGAATAATTTGATAAAAGTTTCAGCAGACATGTCAGTGGCTACTTCTAGATGTACTGCTCTAGTTGTAGCACAAGTGAACAAACAGATGTAGGGCAGATGTAGATGTAGGCAGGGTAGATGTAGGGCAATTTGCCGCGCGCGCTCACCGAAAAATCGAAAAAATATGGATATTGAGTTATATATACTGAAAAATAGCTCAACTCTTTGGCAACACAATGGTACCAGAATGAATGTTCTACGACGTTTCTACAAGAAATTATAGTCATTTATATCAGGTATGGTGACGGCGATGTTGGTACCGAGTCTGCTCACGGCCTATATATTTTTTGGAGTTATTTTCTTGTTTTTTATCGCCTTTTCTTGCATTATTCTTTCTAATATAATAACTGACTATTTGGCATCATAAAACAGTAGGTGGAGCTTATCAGCAGACTTAGTGACTACCGGGAACCAGACGGGAACGCTCAGCAGTGTTCCTGCTCCCGAGGTGCCAGCCAGGAATCACCCATTATTACGCTTATATCAGCTTATATATCAACTCTACGGCTTATTTGTCTATCAGAATTGATCTAATATGATATAATAAACACTCTAAATAACATACAAACATGTTATATACTCTAGACTGAATAAAATAGGCCATAATATGGCCCAGAGATTATCGGGAATATTTCGATATAAAAGTGTAATTGGTCACCCTGTCGTCTCTGAGTAAGAGAAAACGGTGTTTTAGAGGCTAACTGCACTAGAACATCAGTTTACTAAGAAATACACCCAAACAAACGCGATTTTCGCGAAAATTTTTTTTTTTTTTTGGAGACGGGGGCCGGCCGGCGTTCCCGGCCGATATCTCGGAAGTAACTTATTCACCTATAATTCGATGTGGGTCCTTTATTACTTAATTAAATGGAATAATATTCACAGATATTGTAGAATAATGATTTCTCTTATTTTGACCGTAGAATTTTTGGAAATATTCCAAATACTTCGGGAGTTATGTGGGAGTAAAGGGCAGATTTTTTTGCCATATTCCAGATACTAACAAACTTTATTTTTTGTGAAAAAACGAAAAGGTATTTAGAGGGAAATTTACGGCCCGAATTAGTTTTAAAGCTTTGGTTTTCCCCCGCACCAAGTTTTCCCAAACCCCCTTCCCGTAGCCGATATAAGATTTACATAAACATAAAGGGGCATTTTCAGTAAATCAGTTTTTTTCCCCGTTGTTTTTTTTGGGGTTTATTTTTTTTAAATACATATTTTCAAAAAAGAGTGAGAACACTTTGTTTGGCCCCAAAAAAGGAAAAAATTGGGCGGTAAATAAGCAATTTACAAAATTTGCCCTACCCCCTTGGGGGAACTTTGCCCAATTTTTTTGGTTTAAAATTATTGGCCCCTTGTAATCTACCCCTGTAAACCTTTAAAAATGGAGTGATTTTGGCAAACTCTTTCAGAGGGATATGGGGGGGAAACCTGGATATGACAAACTCGCATATCGTGTGACGACAAGAAAAAGGGTTTTTTAAATTTGTTTTTTTCACACTTTTTTCGCCCTTTGAGGACCCCAGTAGGATTGTCGAATATGAAAAGTGGTTGTCAGCTACCCCACCATGTAACATTATGGGGGCTTTTTCCCCCCAAAAATTTTTTTACCCAAAAGTTTTTGGGGGTAAACTTTGGTGTTGGTTCTTTAGGTATTTGGAATTATGAATTTTCCCGCCCATTTATAATCCCTGAGTCGAGATAAAGTCCCCCCTTTAAAAAATCAATAAAAGGAAAGGGTTTTTCTTTGGGGTTTTAATCTTGTTTTCCCCAAAAAATTTATATTCTGAGAGAAAACATCTTTTGAAATGTTTCCCCCAGTTTTTAAAAGGGGTTCAAGCTTTCATAATCTTTTTAAAATTTCCCTTTAATGTTTTTAAAAGAAAAGGGCCCCTGTAACTCTTAAGGGGTTTACCCAAAGATGAGTAATTAAAATCCATAATGACTTTTTTCTGTTGTGGCTGTGCAAGTTTTTAAACCCCAACTTTTTTGCCTGTGTTTAAAGCAACGTTTCTTCTGGCATAATGTGAGCTTTTTGCTGAGGCCTTTATTTTATTAGGGGACCCCGTTCGGTCCGTGGACCCCTTAATTTTTTAATCCAAAAAATTTCTTGAGTGGGACACCACTTGGGAAAAAACCCTGTCACTGGATTCTTTTTTTGGGTAAGGACGGGGAGAAAAAAGAAACCCTCTCTGCATCTCTTTTATTTCTGCTACTCTGTTCTGTACATAAAACCAACTTACTCTTTTTTAATTTCTTAACCCTGGAGAACTGCCCATTATACTCCAAAAATCACGGTTTTTCTCAATAGTGAGAGGATAAATTACTTTTGGGGAGAAAAACAGCAAATTTGGGGTCCCTTACATAGAGTGCTGCCCTTTTCCCAATTGTGGGAAAATTTTTCTGCCCTTTAAAAGGGGTTGCTACCCGGGTTTTTTTGAAGAAAATTAAAGGAAATTCCTTCAGCATTACTAAAGAAAGCAAACGGGCCCAAAAACCTCTGGTTGCGAAATCACAAAAAACACAGTAATGTGATTGTTTCCCTCTTGCCCCTTTTGTCGGGGAAAATTTGTAATTTGATAAAGTTGTTTAAACTCCCTGGAATTTCTTCCCATCCCGAAAAATTTTTTGGGGCAAGTTTCACCCATCCAATTTTGAGTTTCCTGATCTTGCATAAGCATTTTACCCTTTAGGGGAAAATGGTGAGACGACCCCCTAGAGGATAAAAACATTGTGATACCTCTAACAGTAAACTACTTTTAGTGAGGGGACGCATGATTTATTTTTTTTTCCTTTTTGGACCAAGTATCTTCCTGTTTTTCCCAAATTTAAAGTCCCACATATTTTTGCAATCAGGAATTTCATTTTTGGGAAATCTTTTTTTGATAATTTCCCCTTTAAATTGCTTTGAATTTGTTTTCCACACCCTTAGGGCATATTTTTTCTTTCACCCCTTTTGCTTTCTTTTAAAAGGGAAATTTCAAACCCTCCTCTTTTTTAAACAGAAACCTTGAAAAATTGTCCAAATAGAAACTTTTTTTTAAAGACTCTTTGAAGGGCCCTTTCGGGAATTTTCTTAAAAAGGTTATTTAGAGTAGCTTCTAGTAAAATGGAGAAAATTTGCACCAAAAAATTTACGATTTGAACGAAATTTTTTCACAGGACTTTGGGAATCATGTGGGTTTTCAGGCCCAAGAATGAGTTTAATCTCTATCTATTTTTGTAGCCCCTACTCTTAAGAACCCTTTGGGGAAATATCACCCGTTGGGGATATGGGTTTGTGCAAAATTTCTTTAAACCCCAAACCGGTTTTCCAAGCTTAAATTTGTGGGGTCCGGCATCGGGACAGTCATTAAGACTTGCAACATTTTATTTGCAGGGGCGCTGAAATTTATATACAACAGAAGGGGAGGGGTTTTAGAATCTTTTTGACCCCATGGTGCGGGAAAAAAAAGAGCTTTTGGGCCCTTTCAACTTATCTTGCTTTTTCCCTAAATTTTTTAAATTGCCCAAACCTTTTTCTTGTATGAAATTATCTAGACAGCCCAGTAGCTCTGGTTTTCCGGGCCCTCTTATTTGTGTTTTTCATCTGCTGAAACCCTTCGATAATTGCTGGGCGATTGGGGGATTTAATTTCCCAGGGTTTAACCCAAACCCCAATACTGCCATCTTTTATTTTTTAAGTGCCCAAATATTGGTTAAAGTCTGGACTCTTGTGGGCTTGGGTTTTTTACACCCAATACCTATGGGCATCTAAATCCCCCCAATTTTATCAACGGGTTTTCATTCATTTTTTCCATAATGAAAATTTTTTTTGCTGGGGGTACATGATCAGGGTTTTTTTCTCGAACTAAAACATTTTCCCTGAATAAATATCAGCTTTTTTCCCATTTGAGGGGGAAAGGGGACCACATACATGTGGCCCCCCTGCTATTTTAAAGCAAGGGGAACATCATGTTTATTTAAACAAATTTTTTCAAAAAACATTGATAAAAACCCTTCCCAAGGGTTTAAAATTTAAATTTGGGACTAATTGCCCGTCTGTATTCAGGAAGGCAACTTGACCTTATTTTCTTTTAGTGCTGAAACTTTTTTCCTTTTAATCCCTGGATCTGCACGGATTTAGGCAAATCACTACTACCACAGCTTCTACAGTTTTTTTCCCCTGTTTCCTAGCCCCAAAAAGGTTTTTTGGCTAGGTAAATGCTTTTTCCCCAAAATTAAGGAAAAAACCAGCAATTCAAACTGTTTTTTGGGCATGGGGTTGTCTTTTTTCAGTTTCTGCCGCACAGTTCCTTTAAAGGCCCTTTGGAGCCTTGATCAAATAGTGTTAGCACTTTGGTTTTGTGTAACTTTTTTAATAACTCAATTTGGGCCCCAAAGGGGAGAGCTTTTTTTTTTAAACTTACTCCCCACTTTAATGTTTGTTGCTTTTTTGATTTCCCCTGTTTTTGGGGGAAGTCTGTGCTGTTCAGAAAAATATTTGGGCATAATGCGTATGTGCTTACCCTTGTTTTTAAAAAACACTTCTTCAGTGACCCATTTTTCCTCCCTTGTGTTCCCCCTAAAAAACTTGCATCTTTTCAGCTGATAAACCCGTTGTTTACGTGCCCCCATTGATGGGGTTATTGAATAAAATACTGTGCCCAAAATGTTTCCCATCAAAAAAATAAACATTTTGGAGTACTTTATGTGTGCCCGTTTTTTTTCTGCTGTTTTTTCCCACAGTTTGATAAATGCCTTTTATGGGTTTTCCCCATTTTTGGGGTTTTTATGGGGTAGGTATACCCCTTTTTACACTGAGTTGAATTTAACCACGGTTTGGGGATTTTTCTTCTTGTCTGGGTTTGCAGCTTTGCTAAAACCTATTGTTTGAAAACCCTTTTGCAAATTTTCCCCCACAAGTGAAATAGTTTTTTTGAAAAAATTAATTTAAAAATTTTTTAAAAATTTTGTTAAAAAAAACCCTTAATTCCTTTCCCAAATTCCAAATTGGGTAAACCCCCCCCCAACCACCATTGGCCTTTAAAAAGGTTTTCTTTTAGAAAACCCCAAAGAGTTTATGGACAAAGGGTTCTAATGTTTTTTTAAAAATGCCTGTAAGCCCTGAAAAACAATTTTTGGGTGGTTTAATTTGATAAAAGACTGAAAGGGGTCAAAACTTACCCTTTGGCACACAAATTAAATTGTTGCAAAGAAACGAAAGGTATTTGAAAAATTAAACCAAAAAACCACCAGAAATGACTTAATCGTTCTAGGGTTCTATCTTCAAAAGGGACATTTAAGGTAATTAACTTAGAAAACTCATCAAATGTCAGTTCGTAAATTTTAACTAGGGATTGAAAACCATAATGAATTCTTAAAAAAATTATGCCCTTGGGAAAAATAGGTTTTGAAAATGTGGGTAAGTTTGGGTTTAATGGGAACTTGTTGTTTTACAGGTGTAACAGGGGGGTTGCCCACTAGTTATAGTAGGTCTTTTGGACAGGTTTTACGGCAGATACCCCTTTTACTCCTGCCCCATTTTTAAATTGTTGATCACAAAAAGTACCCCAAAAACATTTTTTAAATTTTCATCCTCAGAGGGAAATTGTTTTAAAGAAATTTTTTTTTCCTTAATGGGGATATTAATTAATTATTTCCAGAAATTGTGTAAATAATTCGATTTTACCTCAAGATCATCAAAAACCGGGTTTGTATTTTGATTTAAAACCATAAAAACTGAAATTAGATTTTTTTTTTAAAATTGTGTAATCAGTCGTAAAGACTAAAAATTTAGTTTTCAAAACAACCCATTTTAAGGGTTTAAACTAAAAATTCCACCCCCAAACATTTAGAGTGTTTAAAAAACACTGTACGGCTATAAAACAGCTGAGTTTTTGTTTTGCTTAATTCAGCAAAAATTCGAGTCAGACACTACTGACCCACAAAAGCTTAACCTCGGGGTAATGACCATGAAGGGTAAGGGTACATGGTCTGGTGTTTTTGGCTTAGAGTTTGCGGTGTCAGCCCCCCATGATGTTAAATCGTAAAAAAGATGTTAAAACATTCATTCACTAACCCCCCCAAAAAAGTCACGTTTAACTGTAATCAACATGAAAAATTACTTCACTTATATAAATTTAAACTGTTAATTTTAAATTTGAAAGTTTACACTTTATTTTAAAAGTTCCTTTAATATAACAGGTAAATTATAAGAAAAAAAAACTTTAACCCCCAATTTGTCTTTAATTTTTTTGTCAAAAAAACATTATAAACACTGTGTATATATATCCCACTAGACAACATCATCACGGGGGTTTTGTTGTTCTTAATCCCCTTTCCCCAGATTGGAGCAGTTTTTATGGAGGGTGCAGGATTTCCATCCCCCTCTTCTTGTTGGGGGAGGGCACCCAGCTCCCGGGTTTTTGGTTTTTTTGGGGAAAGCTGGGGGAGCGGGCCCCTTTTTTTTTTGGCTGCCCAAAAACCCCGTGATTGAGTTTGGGGGGACCCCCATTTTACTGATTATAATTGTAAAAAACTAGTTTTTCAGCTTTTTTCGAAGGGGCCCCTTTGGGTCCCTAGGGTTTTTTGTACACTGTAGTACAACAAATTTGGCCCAGTGTGGGCTTTAACCGGGGCGGCATGACCATAACTCTGTTTAAATATTTGGCCCTTAAATGCTGTGTTCATTATTTAAAAAATTTAATAACACTTAGCTGAAAATGAAAAGCAAATCGTCTACACAGCCGCCCCCGCAGACGAGGTCAAAAAGCTTCGAAACCATCACAACAGTGGCTGTCAAGAGATTAAATTTTTAAGTATTAAAATTAAACCCCAGGGGGGGTTTTTTCAGCAAATTTCATTCAAAGATGGCTGACAAAAAACTTACTTGTTTTGGGTCAAGGTCCACACCTTACTTTCCATTTTTTTGGTTGATTTTCAAACCCTTTTTGACTCAAGAATTGCGCAATCCCCCCCATCTTAAAAAAGAAATTCGTAAATACCTTTCTTTGAACGTGAGCTATGGGTTCAACACCTTCGCAGAAATCGGTGACTTGATAGAAGCTGAAGTGTCCTTGGATGTCCCCTTCCCATTGTTAGGAAAGGGACACTGGTCCAAAATATTTCCACAAAAATTTTTTTATTGTTACAAAGAAACACAAAAAAGTGAATCACACTTCCCCCTAAATTTTTTTCTGTTTTTTGAGCACTTTATTCACACTAACGCACAGATCAGTGTTTCCCTTTTTTGGGTTTTCCTGGCGTCCCGTGTCACTCTCCATAGGGTCAAAAAATAGGCCCCCAGGGCGCAAAAGCCTCCCGCCCCTCACTGCCCCCCCGCACAAAAAAAAAAAGTGACCAATTTCCTTGCATCCTTTCAAACCCCCTCGATGAAAACAAACGAAAGTTTGTTTTTTTGTGTCTTAAGGGAACAAAATGTACAAATTTTTTTATTGGAAAAAAGTGGGAGCAGGTTTTCCTTAATTGTCCCCTAAAAAAGAATGTATTGTCTCTTATAAAAATACACTTTTGCAAACACCGCTGCAAGGAGCCCGAGGTCACTTGATACGTCCCCATAGCATCTGTGATCAAATTTTTCACTCTAGCAGTAAACAAAACGCCGCCCCTTTTGAGGGCCCCCCAGGGTGAGAAAGGGTTGGCCCCCGGGCTGAAAGGGTTTAAGGGGGGTGATACCCGCTCCTGGAGAAAATTTCTCCACATATTTCAAACGGGAATTTTTTTTTCTTCAAGGGGCATCTGGACCTTGTTAGTGATACTGTAGTTGGGACAGACAGGGGGCGACCTGCTCAAAAACCCCTGTTTCCTGGGGTTTTGTAAATTTATTTGGGTTTTTAGATGGGTGGTGATCTTGCATCTTAGGGCCCTTTTAAAGATTTTTTTATGGGTTTTTTGGATGGGGTTGGTTTTCTATTGCATTACCCCCACTTTGTGGAGTGCGGGCCCTGTCCCTTTGTGTATAGTAAAGTGGGACGACCCCCTTTTCCATGCTCCCTCCCATAGGGTGGGAAAAAACACGGATAGGGGGGGCTTTTTGCAGTTTTTTGATGAACACGGTTTTCCTGAGTTTTGGCCCTGGGGGGAGAGTGCAGGGCATTTCCCTTTTTCGCCTTTTGAATCATTTTGGGGGCAGGATTTCATCAATAGGCATGTGTTTACCCAAAAAATTTTTGTGGGTCTCTCATGAAAAATTTTGTTTTAGGGTCTTCGATTTTTTCAGTCTGGTTGCGGGTTTGCTAAAAAACTGGTCATACGGGGCTTTGGAAATAGCTAACTCATTTCCTTTCTTTTATTCCCGTGAGGAAACCATCTTGTTTAAGGGGGGGCCCCAAAACTGGATGTTGTTTTTCCCCCTTTTTTTTGGCGTAAGAAAAGAAAAAACTTTGGGGTTTTTTTGGTTTTCATTTATGGCTTTTAGTTCTTCCGCTTTTTCCCGACTCCCCATAAGATTCCTTAAAACTTTGTTCGATGTTTGCTGTTTCTCTGCCCAAAAATCCCTTTCCATTTTTAGATATATGGGCCCCTTTTAGCCCCCTCGTAAATGGGCACCCGTCCCTTTTTAATTTTTAAAACTACTCTTCCCTTTTTTTTAAAAAGGGAAAAACCCTTTGGGTTTTCATCGAGTACCACCGAGTTTAAACTTTTTAGGCTAAGTTGGGGGCTTGTTTTCTTAGTCTATCTTCCCCGCTTATATCGTTTTGGGGCTTGATTTTTTCTTAGTCCCCCTTTATTTTTGTTATTTAAGTTAATTTGGTTTTAAAACTCCTTCGTGGGGCTAATCTTTATTTTGTCGGTCCGGGGGTCGCGCCTACTGTCTTAACCCCGATTTTTGTTGTGAACTGAGTATATTTTTTTTTATAGGTGACTTTCCCTATCAGTCATCATTGTAATGAAAATGAAATCTAGTGATTCTCCCCGTCTAGTAACCTCTTTTTGTTGCTTTAAGGTTTAATTTTGTGCAGAGATTAAAAAATCGGTGTGTGTGTGGTTTTTTTTGTTTAAAAGGGTTTCCCCCGTGGGTTATCACTGCAAAAAACATTATTTGGTATATTTCTCCATTTTTTGGTGGGCCCCAAGTTTAAAACCCCCCGGACAAGAGTTGGGGGGAGGAAACGGCCGATTTTCCAAAAGTGGGGCAAATTTTTTAGGGTGTTCCCAGAATTGCTGGGGGGTTTTATTAGGGCTTGTAGACTACCACAAGGGCTAGGTTTTTTTCTTGATTTTACTGCTAAAAATTCCACTACATCATTTGAAGCATTAAAAAAGTGTTTTTGACCCCCGAAAAAGGGGCACAATTTTATAATTTAAAGTATATTATTTTTCATATAATTTTATAATTTTTTTACTTTTTCGTAATAAACTAAAAACGTAAAAAATTGTTTATATTATTATTTGACTTAGTTATATTTTTAGGTAGGTTTTAACATTTTTTTTATTATTTTTAGTGCTCCTAGTTTTTAAATCTTTTTTGTCCCAATACGTAATTATTGCTCGTTGCTTTATTTCCCCCGCCGGGTTCTCAGTGTTTTTTGAGCGTCACCTGGAGTCATTGGTCCGGAAGGGGGGAACACCCTCTCTTGACGGTTTGGAAAGTTTCCCACAAGGCGTGCCTCAAAACCCCCCTTGCTGGCCCTTGGGTTTGGGAAAATCTCCCTGGGCACTTTTTGTTGGTTTGGGGTTTTTGTGTAAATCTTTTTAAAAGAAAAATGGCCTAGACTTTTTGGGTTTTTTGAAAATTGTTTTCGAGGTTGTGAGTCGCATAACACTGTGAGAATCTCAGGGCCTGAGTTTCTGACTTAATTTGAAAATGGTATCTTTATTTTTACCAAATCGGGGGGTTTTCTAATGCTTAAATTTGATTCAGTAGAAAGGGATTTTGTGACTTTTGTGGGGGAACTGGTCCCATTCACCGGAACAGTATTGAGAGGATGGAAAACCTCCCTTAAAATTTGGGAACGGCCCCCCCTAGGGGCCCCAGAGGGGAAAATTTAAAAGAAGAAAATTTTCCCCCGGGGGAAAAAATGTTCGTCTCACAAGACCCCAGACTGATAGTCGACGAAGTTTATTTAAAACCCGTTAAACAAACACAGGAAAACATTTAATGGGCAGAAACTGCCTCAATGGGTTCCCAAGTTTTTTTAGAGTGACTTAGACACCTATTTTGATCTTTTGAGAACAGGCACATGCTATGGGAAATGGCCAGGAAACACCCGGTTCCTTGTTTTCAAAAAGGTTTTACAAAAAAGAGCCAAAATTGTACGCTGCTTTACCCTTTGCCCAATTCATTATTATGGGTGTGTTCCCAAAAAAAACCCATTCTAGAGACCCTAAAAACTTTTACCCCTAAATTATCATCAAGAAAATTTTGTAGAGTTTTCTTATGGAAAAAAAATTTCATTCAAGGGGGGGCAGAGCACAAGAGTAATAACTCGTTTGTCTAGTTCAGTTTTTACTACATTAAGGTTTAAAAAACGTATGTTTGCTTACATACAAGAATTAAACTGATTGATCAAACTGCCCCGGAAAATTCGGAAAATGCAGCATTTGCACAATTACGAAATTTTCCCCAAAAAAAACCCTTTTCGTACAAAAAAACAGAGAAACGGGGGAGCAAAAATTGTCCTAGAAGTTGGCAACCTTTTAAACAGCTGATTTAGGGGCCCCTGATGTAAACTGCTCGTAAATTTTCGTACCCCTTTAACCCCCAAAACTCAAATCCTTAATCTGTCTCTTTGGTTTTGACAGAAGTTTATACAAAGAAGAAGAAAATTTTAAAAGTACCCAATTTTAACAAAAAAAGAACATGCTAAAAGATTTTTGTTAAAAATTAGAAAAGAACAAGAAAGCGGTTTGTGTGATTGGGACCCCCCCACAAGCGTACCTCTTCCGGCAACATGGGAACCAAAAAACCTAGTAATTACCCCGATCCCACTGGTTTTTTTAATATTGCTCAGGATGGGGGTTTACTAAAGGGGCAAAAAAAGTGTATCGTGAAAAAATTCGTTCAGCGATGAAATCCCTTTCTTATCAGAGGGGAAAATAGGCTTGACATATCACATCTAACTAGATAATTACTCTCGGAGAACATGCAGTTATCTCACTTATTTAGAGAAGATTTACTTTCCCTTTAAGGGTGAAACCTATTTTTTAAAATATATGTATTGTTTTGAACCCTTTTGGGGGGGCTGTCAGGAAAATACCCCCTGCACCCAAAATTTACATTGAAACAAGTATTATAATTTGGTTTTTTTAAAAACAGTAGGCTATCCGTGGTGTATTTTTCATCAGGCATTTGGGCTTGTAAAAACCAAAATTGGGGATTTATAAAAACACTGATGAAAATTAATTTTCCATTGAAGCTTGTAGAAGGGAAACCCATTTTATTTCCTCTCAGCGCAATTTCTAGAGCTATGTCAAAAATAAAACAACCCTCCTTTTTCTCCCGTTGAGTTTTGTGGATGGGCAAGATTTGGGCTTGAAAATGTTGTTTTTGTGTGCCTGCGCCCCCGGATCATTAAAAAACTGGACCCCACCGTCCCTCAACCCCAAATCAGGAAAATGCTGACATTAAACTTTTACTGAGGGTTTTGTGTCGCATAGAAAACCCCGGAAAAAAAGGGCCTGGCTGTACTTCCCGACCTAATTTGTACTGGTATCTGTGTACTGTCACAGTCAGGGATTTTCTAATGCTGAACTTAGATTCAGTAGTAAGGGAGTTTTGTGACTTTTGTGGAGGATCTGCTGATGGTCCCTACTTAGTGTTGTTATATTATCTCCTTGTTCCTGATTCTGTGTCTCTGTTGCTTGTTATATTGCTGTTCGGCTTATCAGTTGTTTTATTGTTCGAGCAAGCTGTTCTGATTGCCAGGTTGGTCAAAAAGTTAGTTTATGTGAGGACTTTTAGTCAGTCACTGGTTAAGTCTAGTCGAATCTTGAGAAATAGTGAACTACTTAGAGCACTTACACACATACACTCAAACTTATTTGTATATATTTTGTATTATGTTGTCAAATTCTAATATTGTACCAGACGGTACTAATAAGCCATGAAGTTGTGATATGTGCCTTCAGCCCAATACTACTGTACACGAGAGAAGTGATTATTTTGATTATTTCGATTGTTTTGATTATGTTGATTACATTAATTTAATACACAATACACAAATAACCCGCACATAAAATAGAGAAGCTTACGACGACGTTTCGGTCCGACTTAGTTATTAATTTAATTTGATAATATACTCCTAGACTATTTTGTTATTAATAAATTTATTAAATTTTAATTTCTTTAGTTAATAGCCTACCAGTTGTAATCCTGAAGCACTATTGAATCATACTAAATTCTAATGGATAATTGGACCAGGATACTGACTACTTGTTACAAAAACCCAGTAACAGGCTGGATGCTAGAAGGGCAGTACTTTATAGTATTCACTGGAGATCTCTATGCTTATTAGAAATCACGCTTTTTTGTAACAAGCAGTTCTGTGCAAACAAATGACTCAGTGATATACAGGCCAAGCCCCCCCCCCCCCGTTCATTGTTTGCCTGTTCACTCTGTCACATCTGTATAGGTTGTAACCTGGGATCCATATTTCGTTGTCCAAGTGATCCTTTATGTGGGTCTCTGTGAAAGCCACGAACATTGTATTTGCCTCTGCAAGCAGTCCACGGATGAAAGGTATTTTGTTGTTCGTTGCTGGCTTTAGACCCTGTATATTTGCAAAGAAGAATGTCATCGGACTGGTGGTATTGGTGGCACTGGGAGGGACTTTTTTTTCCGGCACTAGTATCTGTATCTGTTGGTTTGGAGTGGAGGCCATCGACTGTGGTTCCACTCCAGAAATAACTGGATTTAGTGTACGATTTCCGCCATTTTCTGCCAGTTTTTGTTCTTCCTGGCAATATAAAACCTCTCTCTCTTGAGTGGCTGTGGCTACCCAGGTTTTCCCATGGCCTGGATGTTTTGTATCTTTTTGTCCCCTTTAGATGGTGTGCCTGGCAATTTAATTTATAACACAGCCTTTCCTGTACTGAAGAGGGACACATTTCAGGGTGAAAAAGCTTACAGGAAGTGAGTTTGCATTTTCCTGTTGTCATATGGGAACGGCATTTTCTAGGGTGGTCATAGTTGCACGTCCCATCTGTTTTTCCAAATTTCCCATGCCTGCAGATACCAAGTGCATAGTATGTGCACAGGCTTGATTTCCGTTTGCCTTGGGTTTCCGTGACTGTATTCCCTGTTTGTGCATGTTTACCTGTCTCATTCCTATCCTCACTAATACTAACAATGGAGCTCTCACCAGTTGTTTCTGGTAATATATCCTCACTATTGCTAGTGGAGTCCCTTTGTTTGCTATCTCCTTTGGTATTGCTAGTTTTTAATATTGATTTTATCTTGTCCTTGACTACACTTGTTTCCCCACTACAGCTCCTGTCTCCCTCGAGATCATTTATATGCATTCCCTCATGCATACATTTACTGACTACCTGGACAGCACCTCCATCCTCACCATTACTGTCTCCCAGGACAGCACCTCCAGCCATTCAGTTTCAGACTACATGGCCAGCACCAAGGGCGATACCATCCAGCCCAGACTTTTTATTTTCCCATATGTTATAGAATGCTTCCAGGTTTTCTATGAAGGCTGCTTTGATGTTATCTTTTTAATGCCAATGTGATTTTAATCCACAGATTTATCTCATTTGGACATACCCAAAAACACTTTCCTGATTTAATACTGCTTGTAGATAGTTCTTGGATACCCACACAAGGGGTGTGACACCAATTTTCACAAAAATGGCAAGTTATCCATGTGGAAGCCTGTTTGTTTGCTTGACTGCAGACTACACAGAGCTTCATAATGTGATCTGAATGGTTGATTTACTATAGTTCTACTAGTAAACCCTTTGAATATTCTGCTAATAACCTCCTTAAAGTGAAGATCTGGCTATTTGTATTTGTATTTCTAACTGTACTTGTATATTAGGACAACTTACTGGTGTATGTTCCTGTTTTATATTTATTGTTTGTGTTTGATAAGGGCACCTAAAACTCTGTCTGTTTACAGTCTGCTTTATTGTCCAACAAATCCATTTGAAACCGGTCAAGGGTTCGGATAAGCCAAGGGTTCGGAACCAGTCGGATCTGATCAGTGGGTCACTTATTTAAAACATATCTGGTCGGTGATTTGGGCTAAAACATGAAGGAACTACTGGAAATTATTTAACCGAGTAATATGTGATTAGAGTGATGCAAAAGTATAACTTGCGTGTTGAAGAACTGGTGATTGCTGGCAGCTCCTACAATGGCTAACGGTCGAGACCTTTATTTACAGTCTGAAGGATTATCGATCACTGTATCTAGCTTTTCTAGTTTTTTTTCTGTCTCCACTACAACAAATGCTATATTATCACAGCAGTTGATTCGTGAACTTATTGGAGGAAAGACGTTTTTTTCTGGAGTGATATTTGCTTTTCATTGTGTATATTGCAACTGCTGGTAACTACAGGTGTGAAGGCTTACTCAGCCCTGTAACAACTTCAGAAAGTATTACCAAGGCTGGCTCCTCCTCAGGAAAATTAATGAATAGAAAAAGAACAAAAACTGACAAACATAAACTCTTTATTGTTTAGAAAATATAAAATATAATACACTTAAATTTGAAATATTGATCTTACCTTAAAGAAAATGAAAAATGAAAAATATAAATGATATCTGAATTCAACGCTAATATATATATATTATATATATATATATATATATATATATATATATATATATATATATATATATATATATATATATATATATATAAAACTTGGGTGTCTGGTGTTGGTGACACTGCGTGTTGTTGAAATCGTAGCCGTTGCCGATGATGGGGGGGGGTCGCAGGTTTTGGTGACAACCCACCGGCTCGTTCTTCACAGATTTTATAGCCGTCAATAATCCGTCCAGATGACAGGAAAGCAGGTTTTCTTCACTGCAATGATGAGGGGTTATATCCTGTTACTTGCATACACAAACAGGTAAGTGGATCAGAATTTGGGACGCCTCAGAACGTTAGTCCATCTCCTTCAATTCTACTCGTTGATTAGCAGGTGACCCTCTCTGTCCTTTCAAGCTGTAAAGAGAGACATTACCCACTGCTTAAGAAATCACTCTCCATGATAAGTAATATACCTAAAAGATGTGGTGATTATTAAAACATTTTAACCTATCAAGATTGAAAGGACTAAGTTAATTATTGGTCAAAAGTGAAGCTTTCAACCAATAAGTCCACTAAAATATGATCAGGCGTGTACTTACAGTAGTGCTGGGAGCTGTGAGTGGAGTGATTTACTGTTTGACCGGAGCCCCACACGTCACCTTTCGGGGGGGGGGAAGAGGAAGGGGAAGGGATAGCGGGAGCTAGACTGACCCTACCTTAACAAGCAGCCGGCAATCAAACTATCACTTTCGGGGAGGGGAAAAAAGGGGGGGGGAATAGTGGGAGCTGGACTTACCCTACCATAACAAGTAGCCGGCAATGAAACTATTTTTACTATATACTCCCTCGCTACTCTTATCTATTGAACTTCCCTCACACTCCCCCATACCAAGACTTATAGTCAAGGAGTATAAGAAGAATAGGCGAGAAAAAAGTTCTAACATGTGGAAGTCGCATAAGGCAAGAAATCTTCTACTGACTCTCACGACTTAACCAGTCAGAGAAATAATTGGATTAACCATTGATATACACAATATGGAACTTAAAAGCCTGGAGTGCCAATGTCCACCTCAAGAGGCGACTGTTGGTTCCCTTAAAAGTTTCTAGGTATATCAAAGGTTTGTGGTCCGTTTCTAAAATGAATTCTTTTCCCAGCAAATAAAATTTAAGTTTGGAGATACCCCACACAAGAGAAAAACATTCCTTTTCTATGGTGGAGTATCTCGTTTCTGTGGGAAGGCGTTTCTGGCTTAGGAAGCATACAGAGAAGGGAGTACCATCATGGTATTGTAGTAACACCGCACCTAAGCCAGTATTGGAGGCATCAGTTCTTAAACAAAATGTTTTATTAATATCTGGAATCTTAAGTATAGGGTCTTTTGAAAACATACTTTTAATCTCATTAAACTTTTCCCGAGCTAAGTCGGAGAGTTCAAGAGGTTCCTTCACAGACTATTTAAGGAAGTCGGATAAGATGCCTGTAAGATCAGTAAGGTTCGGGATAAACCGTGCATAAAAATTTACAGAACCAAGGAAGCTACGCATGAGCTTCTTGGTTTTGGGGAATTTAAATTCTAATAAAGCTTTGATCTTACTGGGGAGAGGCTGCAGAGAGTTATTAGAAAGTATCAGTCCAAGATATCTAATCTTGTTATACCCAAGGAAGCATTTCTTCGGCTTGGCAGTGAGGCCATGTGAGCGTAACCTACGCAAAACTGATGTTAATGTTTGGATATGTTCGCCCCACGTGGATGTCATTACGTAAATGTTATCAAAATAAGCTGAAACGTTTGGCATATTACCCAAGACCTTTCTCATCAGTCTCACGTAGGTAGCACAGGCAGTTACCAAACCGAAGGTCATAGTTCTATACTGCATCAGTCCTTGGTGGGTAGGAAAAGAGGTGTACTGCTTAGAAGAAGGATCTAACATTACTTGATGATATGCCTGCGCAATATCAATCTCGGAAAAGAAGGAAGTGTTATAAAATTTGTGTAGATTGATATCTATTAAGGGCATAGGTTCAGCATCCCAACGAGTTATAGCATTAAGGCCTCTGAAGTCAATAGCAAGTCTATATGAATTATCCTCCTTCTTAACCATGACTACTGGTGAGCAATATGCAGATACTGAAGGTTCAATGATCTTTAGTTTTAATAATTTGTCTACCCATATATAATCAGTAGCGTGTCAGCGTGCCTCGTTGTGCTCCCGGTTTTTCTGGTGTTTTCACGGTCGCTCTTACGTGCTAGAACTTTAATTTGTGTCATCAATCCTATACGATACATCACTCTAGCGCCTGGAACCAATCTTGGGCGGAAAACATTATATACTGAGTAAAAAAAGGAGAATTAGTGTGCACTTCCTAGCAGAGTTTACTGCCAGAGGGGAATCATAGGCCTGTCCCGTGTGGAAAAATAATAATATTGAACTTTGTGTCAGAGGAAAGAAAGTCTCCCTGAAAGCATTGAGTATACATAGTGTATAGTGTATACTACAGTGGCTCCCTAGTATATTGATGATAAAGGCTAAAGTGTCATTTGAAAACAGGTGAATTTGTAAATGAAGTGATAAGCCTATAGAGGCAGGTGCCAGAAGTCGCCAGAAACTTACCACAGGTCAGCTGTCTTTAATAATCTTCCTGGCCTGCTAGTGTACTCGCATATAATCTAGTGATACCAGTGAATAGCAGAATACAGTGTTGTAGTAGCAACTAACCAGTATTATAATGGTACTTAGTGAAGTGGAGTGACTTTCATTAGTTTCTTTTTCTTGAAATACCAGACGTTACTGTGAATTTCATATAACCTGTAGTTACCAGCGGTCGCAATATACACAACGAGAAGCAATTATTACTACAGAAAAAGCGCCCTTCCTCCAAAATTTGCACCAGTCAACTATAGTGATAATATAGCATTTATTGTGGTGGAGACGGAAAAAAAAAAAAAAATAGAGAAGCTAGATACAGCGATTGATAAACAAAGGTGGAGGCTCGACCGTTCGTCATTGTAGGAGTGCCAGCAGTCACCGGCTCTTCAACACGCAAGTTATACTTTTGTATCAATCAAATCACATATTACTCGGGTAGATAATTTCCAGTAGATCCTTCATGTGTTAGCTCAAATCACCGACCAGTATGGTTTAAATAAGTGACCCACTGATCAGATCAGATAGACTGGTCCGAACCCTTGACTGGTCCAAAACCCTTGACTGGTCCGAACCCTTGACTGGTCCGAACCCTGGGACTGGTTTCAAACGGTTTCGTTGTGCACCACCTAGCAGGTTATTAATAGAATATTCAAGAGGTTGCTAGTAGAATTGCAGTAAATAAACCATTCAAATCATTATGAAGCTGTGTGTAGTCTGTGGTCAGTCAAACAAACGGGCTTCCACATGCATAAATTGTCATTTCTGTGGAAATTGGTTGTCACGCCCCTTGTGCAGATATCCAAGAACTAGCTACAAGCAGTATTAAAACAGGGAAGTGTTTTTGGGTATGCCCAAATGAGATAAATCTGTGGACTAAAATCACAAGGGTATTAAAAGAGGTCAACATCAAAGCTGCTTTCATAGAAAACCTGGAAGCTTTCTACAACAGATGGGAACATAAAAAGTCCGGGCTGAATGGTACTGCCCTTGATACTGGCCATGTAGTCAGAAACTGTAAGGCTGGAGATGATGTCCTGGTAGTCAGTAAATGGGGGGCTGATAGTGCTGTCCTGGAGACAGTAATGGGGAAGCTGGAGGTGCTGTCCTGGGAGACAGTAATGGTGAAGCTGGAGGTGCTGTCCTGGAGACAGTAATGGTGAAGCTGGAGATGCTGTCCTGGGAGACAGTAATGGGGAAGCTGGAGATGCTGTCCTGGGAGACAGTAATGGTGAAGCTGGAGATTTTTTTCCAGGTAGTCGGGAATTATACGCAGGAAGGAATACATATGAATGACCGCATAGGGGACAGGAGCCATAGTAGGGAAACAAGTGTAGTCAAAGATAAGATAAAACCAATATTGCAAACTAGAAATACCGCAGGAAATAGCAAACAAGAGGACTCCACTAGCAATAGTGAGGATATATTACCAAAAACAAATGGTGGGAGCTCCATTGTTGGTGCTAGGGAGGATAGAAGTAAGACAGGGAAACATGCACCAACAGGGAATACAGTCACAGAAAACCGAAGGCAAACGGAAACCAAGCCTGTGCACATACTATGCACTCGGTATCTGCTGGCATGGGAAATCTGGAAAAACAGAGGGGACGTGCAACTATGACCACCCTAGAAATGCCATGCCCATATGACAACAGGAAAATGCAAACTCCCTTCCGTAAGCTTTTTCCCCCTGAACTGTGTACCTCTTCAGTACAGGAAAGACTGTGCTATAACTTAAATTGCCAGGCATACCATCTAAAGGGACAAAAAGATACAAACATCCAGGCCATGGGAAAACCTGGGTAGCCACAGCCACTCAAGAGGGAGAGGTTTTTTAAGTGCCAGGAAGGAAAAAAAACTGGCAGGAAATGGCAGAATCGTACACCAAATCCAGTCATTCCTGGAGTGGAACCACAGTCGATGGCCTCCACTCCAAACCAACAGATACAGATACTAATGCGGAAAAAAAATCCCCCCCAGTACCAACAATACCACCAGTCCGATAAAAATTCTTCTTTGCAAATATACAGGGTCTAAAGCCACCAACAAACAACAAAATACCTTTCATCCGTGGACTGCTTGCAGAGGCAAAGGCAATGTTCGCGGCTTTCACTGAGACCCACATAAAGGATCACTTGGACAACGAAATATGGATCCCAGGTTACAACCTATACAGATGTGACAGAGTGAAAAAGGCAGAAGGGGGGGGGGGGTTGGCCTGTACATTGCAGAGTCACTTGTTTGCACAGAACTGCTAAATGCCTCAAATGATGTAGTGGAAGTTTTAGCAGTAAAGGTCGAGAACCAAAACCTAGTCATTGTGGATAGTCTACAAGCCTCCGGATGCAACATCCCAGCAATTCCAGGAACAGTGTTAAAAATTGACCACTGTCTGGAAAACCTTCCAGCTCCTGCACCCAACATCTTGCTCCTGGGGGATTTCAACTTAAGGCACTAAATAGGAGGAATATAGCAAATAATATTGTTGCAGTAATAACACCAGGAGGCAGCTCTGATGAAAACTCACACTCACGCGAGCTTTTAAATCTCTGCACAAAATTCAATTTAAACCAGCAAATAATAGAGCCTACTAGACTGGAGAATACACTAGACCTCATCTTCACTAAAAAATGATGATCTGATAAGAAATATCACCATATCAAAAACAATATACTCAGATCACAACATAATTGAGGTTCAGTCATGTATGCGCGGAGCCCAGACCGACATAATGAGATTAGTCATGAGGGAGCATTCACCAAATTCAACTTCAATAACAAAAACATAAAGTGGGACCAAGTAAACCAAGTCCTAACCGATATAAGCTGGGAAGATATACTAAGCAACACAGACCCCAACTTTATGCCTAGAACAGATTAACTCGGTAGCACTCGATGTATGCACAAGCCTTATTCCTCTAAGAAAAAGGAGGAGTAGATGTAAAACAGAAAGAGACAGGCGCTCCCTTTACAGGCGACGGAAAAGAATAACAGAGCGGCTAAAAGAGGTCAATATATCTGAAATGCGTAGGGAGACACTGGTCAGAGAAATAGCAAGCATCGAACTTAAGCTAAAAGAATCTTTAGGAGTCAGGAATCGCGGGAAGAACTAAAAGCCATAAATGAAATCGAAAGAAACCCAAAGTATTCTTCTCCTATGCCAAATCAAAATCGAGAACAACGTCCAGTATTGGGCCCCTACTTAAACAAGATGGGTCCTACACAGATGACAACAAGGAAATGAGTGAGCTACTCAAGTCCCAATAATGACTCAGTTTTTAGCAAGCCGCTAACCAGACTGAGAGTCGAAGATCAAAATGAATTTTTTATGAGAGAGCCACAAAATTTGATTAACACAAGCCTATCCGATGTTATCCTGACGCCAAATGACTTCGAACAGGCGATAAATGACATGCCCATGCACTCTGCCCAGGGCCAGACTCATGGAACTCTGTGTTCATCAAGAACTGCAAGAAGCCCCTATCACGAGCCTTTTCCATCCTATGGAGAGGAGCATGGACACGGGGGTCGTCCCACAGTTACTAAAAACAACAGACATAGCCCCACTCCACAAAGGGGGCAGTAAAAGCAACAGCAAAGAACTACAGACCAATAGCACTAACATCCCATATCATAAAAATCTTTGAAAGGGTCCTAAGAAGCAAGATCCACCACGCATCTAGAAACCCATCAGTTACACAACCCAGGGCAACAAGGGTTTAGAACAGGTCGCTCCTGTCTGTCTCAACTATTGGACCACTACGACAAGGTCCTAAATGCACTAGAAGACAAAAAGAATGCAGATGTAATATATACAGACTTTGCAAAAGCCTTCGACAAGTGTGACCATGGCGTAATAGCGCACAAAATGCGTGCTAAAGGAATAACAGGAAAAGTCGGTCGATGGATCTATAATTTCCTCACTAACAGAACACAGAGAGTAGTCGTCAACAGAGTAAAGTCCGAGGCAGCTACGGTGAAAAGCTCTGTTCCACAAGGCACAGTACTCGCTCCCATCTTGTTCCTCATCCTTATATCCGACATAGACAAGGATGTCAGCCACAGCACCGTGTCTTCCTTTGCAGATGACACCCGAATCTTCATGACAGTGTCTTCCATTGCAGACACTGCAAAGCTCCAGGCAGACATCAACCAAATCTTTCAGTGGGCTGCAGAAAACAATATGAAGTTCAACGATGAGAAATTTCAATTACTCAGATATGGTAAACATGAGGAAATTAAATCTTCATCAGAGTACAAAACAAATTCTGGCCACAAAATAGAGCGAAACACCAACGTCAAAGACCTGGGAGTGATCATGTCGGAGGATCTCACCTTCATGGACCATAACATGTATCAATCGCATCTGCTAGAAAAATGACAGGATGGATAATGAGAACCTTCAAACTAGGGAGGCCAAGCCCATGATGACACTCTTCAGGTCACTTGTTCTATCTAGGCTGGAATATTGCTGCACACTAACAGCACCTTTCAAGGCAGGTGAAATTGCCGACCTAGAAAATGTACAGAGAACTTTCACGGCGCGCATAACGGAGATAAAACACCTCAATTATTGGGAGCGCTTGAGGTTCCTAAACTGTATTCCCGGAACGCAGGAGGGAGAGATACATGATTATATACACCTGGAAAATCCTAGAGGGACTAGTACCGAACTTGC
Organism: Cherax quadricarinatus; assembly: GCF_026875155.1. Classification (NCBI taxonomy): domain Eukaryota; kingdom Metazoa; phylum Arthropoda; class Malacostraca; order Decapoda; family Parastacidae; genus Cherax; species Cherax quadricarinatus. The sequence continues at coordinate 32,399,130 of NC_069439.1, forward strand.
ACACGAAAATCACCCACTACGAAAGCAAAAGACTTGGCAGACGATGCACCATCCCCCCCAATGAAAAGCAGGGTGTCACTAGCACGTTAAGAGACCATACAATAAGTGTCAGGGGCCCGAGACTGTTCAACTGCTCCCAGCACACATAAGGGGGATTACCAACAGACCCCTGGCAGTCTTCAAGCTGGCACTGGACAAGCACCTAAAGTCAGTTCCGGATCAGCCGGGCTGTGGCTCGTATGTTGGTTTGCGTGCAGCCAGCAGCAACAGCCTGGTTGATCAGGCTCTGATCCACCAGGGGGCCCCGGGTCTCAGACCGGGCCCGGGGGCTTGCCCCCCGGAACTCCTCCAGGTAAACTCAGGTAAACCTTCGGTCAAATGAATCCCTAAGGTGAACTGGAAAACGGGTTAATTTTCGTTTGATAGGATTGCTGTCACTAAGTCAATCTTATGGACACCGTGGAGGTAAACCTGTAATACAGTAAAGATCTGAAAGTTACTCAACATTGAAGTATTTTTCAGTCTCTTATGGTCACCAAAAGATTCTTAACATTAAGTTGGTTGTGCCCGAGGGGTCAAGATCACCAAGTCATGTAGTTTTTCACATAGCTAAGTTAGAGGTGTCAATTACAAAACCTTACATTTTTCATTGTCTTATCAAGTTGGGGAAAAAACTAATCAAAATTATTAAAATTTTAACCAAATTTCTTGGGTAATATTTTTTAAAGGGATGTTAATTGAAAAGCTTGGGTTTTTCCCCTTGACTTTTGAGGAGTCATTTTTCCCAAAAATTTTTTAAATACTTATTGAAATTTTTTCCATGCTACAAAAAATTTATTTGACTAAAGGGCAAAAGTACCAGAATTCATCCCCTATTTTAAAAAACTTCCCTTTTGACTTTTTGGAACAAAATATGTTTGTACGGCCCATTGACAAGTTTAATTTTTTTCGAAACTATATCGAGGTCCCTAAAATTTTGGATTAAGGTCAAGGAGAAACTGGTAAAAGCTGAAACCCCGCATTTTCCTCCTCATTAATCCATAGGTCATGAAGGATGGACATAGGACCTCTGGCCTGTCTACCATAGAGAAGTTCAAAAGGTGAAAACCCCAAAGAGTCACTGGGAACTTCCCTCATGGCAAACAAAGCACAGGGTAGGTAACGATGCCACTCCTTAGGTTTAAGGGAGCAAAGTTTCCTTAAAATGGACTTTAGAATCGAATGCTGGCACTCAATCCTCCCATTACAGCTGGGATGATAGGGTGTGGAGAAGAGAGGCTTCACTCCCTGAAGTTGGTTTTCTTTAAGGTTAGTTGAGTTTCTTTAAGGTTAGGGAACAGCTTATCAGAAATGACTGTACATGTGCATCCAGTGTCTCGTAAAATGGTAGATACATTAAGTCCATTAACTGTTCCTGAACAGAAGGGTGCTTGATCATTACAGTCTTTAAAACATCTTCCAACTTTTTGGACCTTCTTAGAAGGACAATCTGGACGTTTATGTCCCTTAACACCACACAAATGACAAACAGGAATAAAAGAAGTCATTTTACTTTCCACTAGAGGCTTTGATTTCTTAAGGTCTGATGAACCCTTGCCCTTAGGGTTCGATCCCTTTAGGTCTTTATAGGAATTGTGAGCCTCAGCATACAGGTCAGCAGCCTCAGCAACTTCCTCAGCTTTAATCACGTTACGTTCTCTGATGAATGTTCGTATCTGATGGGGAAGAGCTGTCAGGAACTGGTCAGCAACCATGAAGTCTCTAAGAGATTCATAACTGCGATCAATTCCTGAACTCTCTATCCAAAAGTCGAACAAACGAAAGAGTGTTACCTGTAACTCCTGAAAGTTCTGGCCAGGCCGTAAGGTGGCATACCTGAAATCTTTCCTGTAAGAATTAGTGGTTTTTTGATATGCTTTAAGGATTGCCTTCTTCAGTAGGTTATAATTACATATGATATCCTGCGACAAAGTTGCATATATATTCAAAGCTGTACCAGAAAATAACATTCCTAACCTGGTAGCCCAGGTGTCAGCAGGCCATTCAGAGAGGGTAGCGGTATTTTCAAACCTGATGATGTATGAAGTTATGTCTTCCCCCTTATTGAAGGGAGGTAAATTAGGTGTTGGAATATGTGCACTAGCTGCACGTTGTTCCATTACTCCTTCATCTAATTGCTGTTGTGAGAAAGTTAACTTTTTATTCTCTAATTCAAGGCGAGCTTGTTCGAGCTCGCGATCCTTTTCTCTCTCCCTTAACTCATATTCTCTATCCTTTGCTCTTTCCTCAAGTTCCCTTAATTTAACTTGTTCCTCACGTACTTTAGCTCTTTCCTCACGTTCTCTAGCTCTTTCCTCACGATCAAGTCTATCACGCTCTTTTTTGTCTTCTCTTTCGATTCTCAATCTCTCCTTTTTCCCTTGTCTTTCGATTCTCTCTCTCTCCTTTTCAATTCTTTCCTGGATTTTAGCACTAATGAAAGATTCTATTTTTTTCCTGTTATTCCTAACTTACTTCCAGCGTTCATCCAAAACTTGTATTCCTCCATATTTGCAAGAATAACTTAAACTACCAGGGGAAAATGAAACGGATATCAAAGAAAACGGAGGGTTCAATTCCTGCTCCGCTCAAACTGTAAATAAACCAGAGGGCTCGATCCCTGCTTCAATTAAACAATATGTATTAATGAAAACGAAGGGTTCTATGCCGGCTCCGAGCAAACAGTAAGTAGAATGGCGTCCCTTCACCATCCAATTTTCTCACAAACAAATCAAGAGTGTCCTACTACAGTTCCCTTGATATAATAAAGAGCTCAATGAAACAAATTGTCACTGGAAAATCTCGGGTCCCTAGAGTCTAATCCTCCAAAGTGTTTCAAGCTCGAACAAAAAGGTGGCAGAATTAAATATTATGTCCTGCCTGACTTGACTTACAATAAATTGAGACTAAAACAATCACCAAATCTTTTAAATACCTGTACAGTAGTCCTACCATAGAGAATGATTACTCATGGATTGTGGTAACTATCTGTGGTATGCGGCGTTGAAGTTCCAATGGTAGATTCGAGATGGAATTGAATCTTGATTCAGTAGAGTTGATCCTGGCAAGGTCGCCACTTGTGAAGGCTTACTCAGCCCTGTAACAACTTCAGACAGTATTACCAAGGCTGGCTCCTCCTCAGGAAAATTAATGAATAGGAAAGGAACAAAAACTGACAAACATAAACACTTTATTGTTTAGAAAATATAAAATATAAAACACTTAAATATGAAATATTGGTCTTACCTTAAAGAAAATGAAAAATTAAAAATATAAATGATATCTGAATTCAACGCTAATATATTATATATATATATATATTATATATATATATATATATATATATATATATATATATTATATTATATATATATATATATATATATATATATAAAACTTGGGTGTCTGGTGTCTCAGAACGTTAGTCCATCTCCTTCAATTCTACTCGTTGATTAGCAGGTGACCCTCTCTGTCCTTTCAAACTGTAAAGAGTGATATTACCCACTGCTTAAGAAATCACTCTCCATGATAATTTACAATCCCTAAAAGATGTGGTGATTTTTTTAAAACTTTTTAACCCTGTCAAGACTGAAAGGACTAAGTTAATTATTTGTCAAAAGTGAAGCTTTCAACCAATAAGTTCCACTAAAATATGATCAGGCGTGTACTTACAGTAGTGTGGGAGCTGTGAGTGGAGTGATTTACTGTTTGCCGGAGCCCACACGTCACCTTTGGGGGGGGGAAGAGGGAGGGGAAGGGATAGTGGGAGCTAGACTGACCCTACCTTAACAAGCAGCTGGCATCAAAACTATCACTTTCGGGGAGGGGGGAAAAAAGGGGGGAAAAGGGTGGGGTAGCGGGAGTTGGAATTACCTACCTTAACAAGTAGGCAGCCAATGAAACTATTGTTACTATATGCTCCCTCTCTACTCTTATCTATTAAACTTTTTCCTCACAACAGGTTATATGAATTTCACTGTATATGTCTGGTATTTCAAGAATGGAGAAAAAACTAATGAAAGTCACTCCACTCCACTAAGTACCATTATGTTACTGGTTAGTTGCTACTACAACACTGTATTCTCCTATTCACTGGTATCACTAGATTATATCGAGGTACAGTAGCAGGCCAGGAAGGTTATTAAAGCAGCTGACCTGTGTGGTAAGTTTGTGGCGACTTCTGGCACCTACCTCTTTAGGCCTATCACTTCAGTTTCAATTACACCTGTTTAAAATGACACTTTAGAATTTATTATCTATGGTGCCACTGTAGTATACACTATAACACTATATATACACAATATTATCAGGGAGACTTTCCTCTGACTAAAAAAAGTTCTATTATTATTATTTTGCACATGGCACACTAGGCCTATGATTCCCCTCTGGGAATATACTCTGCTAGGTATTGCACACTAATCCTCCTTTATGACTCAGTATTTACTATGTTCCGCCCAAGATTGGTTCCAAGCGCTAGAGGAATGTATCGTATAAGATCGCTGGAAGAAATTAAAGTTCCTGCACGTAAGAAAGACCGTGAAAACATGAAAGAAAACACACAGAGCACAACGAAGCACAGCTGGCACAGCAGACACAGTGGTAATAAACTCCCCTAGTATAACTATGCAGAAAGTGACACTAGCTTCTAAGCCTAATGAGGAGATGCTGCATCTCCTCATTAGGCTTAGAAGCTAGTGTCACTTTCTGCATAGTTATACTCATTAGTACTTACTGGTCATGGGCTGCCCGCCTGCACAAAGGCCCACAGCTCAACTCACTCACAATTTCCCCCAGAAACTGGCCAGAATACTGAGAAAGAAAGGGAGGTCTCGTCTTACTGTATGGGTCTGACAGAGGAAGTCATCTATGGTACTTCGAGGTTCCTCCACCAGATTTCCCCAGGTCTAGTATGTGAAGACACATGGGGGTGCCACCCTGCTGTTCACGGCACTTGTTGTTCTAATGGTGTCTGGTCTTAGAAGGAGGCACTGTGGTCTCAAAACCCATGCCCCAGCATTTAAACTTGGGCTGCCAGTTCTCCCTGGCTAATATAACCTAGTGTTTGCCTACATTACCAGCCTATTACTACCTACATTAAGGTCTTAGGTCTACATTATTATTATCTACAGTTGCCTCAACAGTCCTAATATTAGTTCACTAACTGTATAAACTACCTACCTCTTCCTCGAAGGGTAAATCTATCAATTAAAATGTACCTTTCAACCACCTTCGTTATCCTAGGTTCTCTACACATATGCTGCTATATATGATAATTCTATGTAACTGTATTTGTGTATACCTGAATAAACTTACTTACTTACTTACTTACTTACTTAACCTGGGTGTGTGTGTGTGTTTTGGGTGGGTGTAAGGGCCACCCAAACCAGCCTTTCCATCTGTGACATGTTGGGATCTTCGTACAACACATCTGCCCTGTGGGACTTAGGACCAAATAAATTCCCACAAGTACTTCCAACCTCACAGTAACTTTCTATCTGGACAGCACCTCCAGCCTTACAATTCCTGACTACCTGGCCAGCACCTCCAGTCATACAGTTACTGTCGGCCAGGACTGTATCCGCACCAAGGGCGATAGCACCATCCAGCCCAGGCTTTTTATTTTCCCATCTGTTATAGAATGCTTCCAGGTTTTCTATGAAGGCCACTTTGATGTTATCCTCTTTTAATACCAATGTGATTTTAGTCCACAGATTGATCACATTTGGGCATACCCAAAAACACTTCCCTGATTTAATACCTCTTGTAGATAATTCTTGGATATTTGCACAAGGGGCGTGAGCCCAATTTCCACAAAGGTGGCATGTAATCTACGTGGAAGCCCGCTTGTTTGTTTGGCTGCAGACCACACAATATTTCACAATGTGATTTTAATGGTTGATTTACTGTATTCTGCTAATAACCTCTTGAATATGTTGTGATACGCTTGGAAGATCATTGATATATAAGAGGAAGAGCAGGGCATTTCCCTGTGGCACTTCAGTGTCAAGTGGTCGTGTAGATGAGGTTGTGTCTTTAATGGTGATGTATTGATACCTGTTAGTAAGGTATGATTTGAAATATATAAGTGCCTGGCCTCTTATACCTTAATGGTCAAGTTTTTGGAGTAGGATGCCGTGGTCTACTGTATCGAAAGCTTTCCTTAGGTCAATAAAGAGTCCTAATGGATATTCTTTATTTTCCATTGCTGTGTAAAGCAAGTCAAGCATTTTTACAATTGCATCGTTTGTGCTTTTGTTTTTTCTATAGCCAAATTGGCAGGGGTTAAGTATGCTTTGTGCTGTTATACACGAATATAATCTCTTGTGCACGAGTTTCTCAAAGATTTTGGATAGCAACAGTAAGTTTGAAATTGGCCTGTAGTTATTTACATCTGTGGGGTCATCACCTTTGTGAATTGGTACAACCCTTGCTGTCTTGAGTGGTGTCAGGAAAGTGCTAGTTTCTAGTGGCTTATTGAAAAGGGGTGAAATGACAGGCGAAAGGACATGAACCAATAATTGTGGGACTTGAGACAAATTTCCTGATTTATGTTTAAGTGACTTGATAATCGTAGTGACTTTAGTGGGTTCGGTAGGTGACAATGAAGGCATCATTGTCACCTACCGAATGTTAGGAAAGGTCATTAAGCTAGAGTATATAAGTGTTTGGAAATAATAGGGAGGAAATTGTGAACACTGATAATTTAAAATTGTATTTAGATGCATTAGAAAGTAGATCTGAATCATATAAATTAGTACATAAAGAACATGAAGAAAATCTACTGGAGAATAGTGCAGATTATGAAGAAATGGAATTACTAATCAGTCAGAATTATGAACTAGACGAAAACATACTGTCTTGTAGAAGTATGGCTATTACGGATGCAGGTAATAATGGCCTGTTGACCTGGTCATAATGGGTTGGAATAAAACAAAATTAGCAGAATATTCAACTTATATTTTTCTTCACCAAATGTTTATATACAAATATGTATACTTATTTACACTATGTACAAGAGTGCAGTATAAGTGTACCACACGATGTTCAAGACAAACACAGAAGTCTGAGAGAGAGCACTGTGCTTCATCCAGCTAGAAGCAAGTCTGGCAAATGCTGGCTAGGAGTGAACCACGGCACCTCAGTATTTGGCAGGCTCGTCTATGATTAGTCAGTGAACCAGCATACTGATTTAATGATGGGTGCCCTTACTGTTAAACACTTAGCACCTGGTTCACTGGTTGGGAGGCAGCCTACATGGGAGTGTGTACATATGCCAAATAAAATGAAACATATTCTTTGCATGCCACACCCCAAAAGGGCTCTAATAGCTAGGACTAGGCTTCCACTTCCATGGGTACGGTGCCACCATGGCACTGAAAAATAATGAATTCACCTTTCCTCTCAACCATCCAACTCATTAGATAGAGCTCAACTTTTCTCGAGACATAAAGTCGAACTCTAAATTTAATTTGAGACAGTGGACAGTAGGGCTAACGTAGATTCAAGACACCTGCGAACGGTAGCAGAATATCCCCTCACCAAAAAAAAAAAAAACATCACCATTAAAACATTTTATATATACAAAAGGGGGCAAAAGAGCTAGTCTACACATATTGTCCCTAACACATCCTAACCTAAATTTAAATATGAGAAAGGGTATCAGCCAGCCTATTATATGGTTGCAGCCTGAGACTCCATCTGGTCAAATGTGCATAATGGCTCTTCATGGAGGTGATGTAGACTGTGACCACTTGGGATGACTACCTCACATAGACCTCAAAATATTCTAATGTCAGTATTTGAGCAAGGGCTTCTTTTTCAATTGTCGAGTAGGCCCTCTGGTGTGATTGATACTTGGCTGAGAAGTAAGCCACAGCTGCAAATCATCTTCCCAAGATTCTGTAGAAGTACTGTCCCTACCCCTGACTCACAAGCATCAACCTGCAATGTAAAGGGTTTTGAAAAATACAGGAGACAGGAGAATGGGTGCAGTACAAAGTTGTTGTCTGGTTTTGTTAAATGAGCTGTGACACTCTGGGATCCATTTAAATTTTTCTTTCTGACTGGTGAGGTTAGGGGAATTACATCTGCAAAGTTTTCACAGAATCGTCTATAAAACCCCTATCATACCTGAGAAACATTGGAGGGATTTCCTGTCATGAGGTACTGGATAATTTTTAATGGCAAGACTTTTAGCAAATTTAGGGGCCACTTTACCACTACCTACTTCATGGTACAAAAAAATAAAAGTAGACTGGCCAATTGATGACTTACATAAATTAACAGTTAATTGAAAACTCTGAAATTTCTCAGAGATTTAAATCTGGACATATCTTGGTCCAAAGTATTGGACACAACTACAATATCATCTAGGTAAGATGCCGTGCCTTCAAGACCTTTATCAGATTGATGAATCAGCTTTTGGAATGATACTGGTGAGTTCCACATCCCGAAGGGAGTTACTGTGTATTGATAATGATTTCCTGGAATTATGAAGGCATAGATTTCCTTCGCCTTATCTGTCAAAGGTATCTGATAATAACCTTTAAGGAGGTCTAATTTAGACACAAAAGTGGCCTTACCCACTAGGTTGACTACATCATCCAAATGTGGCTGAGGGTAAGCATCTGGAATAGTGATCTCATTCACCTTATGGTAGTCTGTACAAATTCGAAAACCTCGATCAGACTTCTTAACAAGGATGCACAGTGAAGCCCATGGACTAGATGACTCCTCCACTAACACATGTTTTAACAGAAATGCTACCTCCTGCTGAAGTAGCCTCTGTTTTTCAGGATTAGCTCTGTAGTGACCTCCCTCGAAGACACCACGAGACTCCAAGTAGACATCAACTAAATCTTCAATGACCCTCTCAAAACAACATGAAGTTCAATGAGGAGAAATTTCAACTACTGAGATATGGGAAACTTGAGAAAATTAAAAATGTATCAGGGTATATGACAAATTCTAGCCATACAATAGAGCAGAAAAGTAATGTGAAGGACATGAGAGTGATAATGTCAGAGGACCTCGCCTTCAAAGACCACAACAACGTATCTACCTCATCTGCTAGGAAAATGGTAGGATGGATAATGAGAACCTTCAAAACTAGGGACACCAAGCCCATGATGATTCTCTTCGAATCACTTGTGCTCTCTAGGTTGGAATACTGCTGTACACTAACGGCCCCCTTCAAGGCTGGCGACATTGCTGACCTGGAGAGTGTACAAAGAACTTTCGCGGCACATATAAGCATGATAAGGCACCAAAATTGCTGGGAACGGTTGAAGGTCCTTGATCTGCATTCCCTGGAATGCAGGCGAGAGAGACGCATGATAATATACACTTGGGAGGTCCTGGAGGGATTGGTATCAAACCTGCACACGAAAATTACTCCCTATGAAAGCAAAAGACTCGGCAGGAGATGCAACATTCCCCCGATGAAAAGCAGGGGCGCCACGAGTACACTGAGAGACAACACAATAAGTGTCCGGGGTCCAAGACTATTCAACTGCCTCCCAGCCTACATAAGGGGGATTACCAATAGACCCCTGGCTGTCTTCAAGAAGTCACTGGACAGGCACCTTAAGTCAGTACCTGACCAACCGGGCTGTGGTTCGTACGTCAGCTTGCGTGCGGCCAGTAGTGACAGCCTGATTGATTAGACCCTGATCCACCGTGAGGCCTGGTCTCAGACCGAGCTGCGGGGGCATTGACCCCCGAAACCCTTTCCAGGTAAACTCCAGGTAAACGTGACCACTGACCTCAGTGTACAAAGACTAACAGTAACTGTCACCGTTGCTGTTGTTACAGAGATTAACAGTAACAGTTATCACTGTCACCGTTGCTGTTTTTACAGAGATTAGCGGTAACAGTTATCACTGTCACTGTTGCTGTTGTTACAGAGATTAACAGTAACAGTTATCATTGTCACTGTTGCTGTTGTTACAGAGATTAACAGTAACAGTTATCACTGTTGTTAAAAAAGTTATCATCATTGAGTATGTTAAACTTAATTTAAAACATTTGATGTTTAATGAAATGGAGAGAAAATCATTTACTTTAAGTAACACTGTGTAAACGTTGACAGTTTTAATTAACAGTGTTAACATTGGCGGTATTAAGTTACACTGAAAATAAAGAAAGGAAAAATGAAAAGGAAGGAAAAGGAAAAAGGGAAAGTAAGGGGAAAGGAAAGAAGAAAAAAAGGAAGAAAAAGGTTTGAAAGGAAAGGAAATGAAAAAAGGAAAGGAAAGAAAGGGGAAGAGAAAAGGAAAAGTGAATGAGAAAAAAAAAAAAAGGGAAAGTGATGGAAAAGGAAAGTGAATGGAAAGGAAAGTGAAGAGAAAAGGAAAGGAAGAGACGGGGAAATTAAATGAGAAAGGAAATGAATGAGCAAGGAAAAGGAATGAGACGGGGAAAGTGAAGAAAAAAAAAAAGAAAGGAAAAGGAAGGGGAAAAAAGGAAAAAAAAAAGGAAATTGTAACGGGGAAATGAATGAAAAGGAAAGTAAATAGAAAGGAAATGAATGAGAAAGGAAAGTGAATGAGAAAAGGGAAAAGTGAATGAGCAAAAATGAATGAGCAAGGAAAGTGAATGAGCAAGGAAAGTGAGAGAAAAGGAAAAGGAATGGGGAAAGGAAAGTAAGGGGAAAGGAAAAAAAAAAGGAAAAAAAAAGGAAAGTGAAGAAAAAGGAAAGTGAATGAGACAAGGAAAGTGAATGAGACAAGGAAAGTGAATGGACAAGGAAAGTGAATGAGACAAAAAAGGGAAAGGAAAAAAGGAATGAGAAAGGAAAGGAATGAGAAAAGGAAAAAGGGGGAAAAAAATGGGGCAAGGAAAGTAAATGGGGAAAGGAAAAGGGAAGAAAGGAAGTGAATAGACAAGGAAAGTGAATGAGAAAAAGGAAATGAATGAAAAAGGAAAGTGAAGGGAAGAAAGGAAGGAAGGGAAAAAAAAGGAAAAAAAGGAAATAATGGAAAAGGGAAAAAATGAAAAAAGGAAAGGAAAAGAAAGGGAAAGTAATGAGGGGGGAAAGTGAATGAGAAAGGAAAAATGAGCGGGGGGAAAGTGAATGCAAGGAAAGGAATGAGAAAAGGAAAGTGAAAAAAGGGGGAAAGTGAATAAACAAGGAAAGTAAGAGAAAGGAAAGTGAATGGGGAAAGGAAAGGAAGGGCAAGGAAAGTGAATGAGACAAGGTTTGGAAAGGAAAGTAATAGAAAAGGAATGAGGAAGGAAAGTGAAATGAGAGGAAAGGAATGGAAAAGGGGAAAGGAATGAAAAGGAAAGTGAAAGCAGGAAAGTGATAGAAAGGAAAAAAGAAGGAAAGTGAGAGACAAGGAAGTGAATGAGAAAAGGGAAAATTGAATGGGGAAGGAAAGGAATGAGAAAAGGAAAGTGAATGAAAAGGAAAGTAGAAGAGGAAGAAATGAAGTATGGAAGGAATGAAAAAGGAACGTGAAAGTAAGAGACAAGAAGTGAAGAGACAAGAAAGTGAAGAGTGACAGGATGAGAAGAAAGGAAGTGAATGAAGCAAGGAATAAGTGAAGGAGACAAGAAAAGTGAATGAGCAAGAAAGTGAATGAGGAAGAAAGTGAATGCAAGGAAAGTGAAATGAGAAGGAATGTAGACAGGAAAGTGAATAGACAGGAAAGTGAATAGAGAAGGAATTTGGAGAAGAAGTGAATGAGAGAAGGAAAGTGAATGAGAAAGGAAAGTGAATGAGACAAAAGTGAAAGAAAGTAGACAAGAAATTGAATGAAAGAGAAAGTAAGAGAAGGAAAGAAATGATGACAAGGAAGTAATGAGAAAGAAAAGAGTGAATGAGAGAAAGGAATGAATGAAAGGAAAATGAGAAAAATAAGTGAAATCAGTAAACAAAGGGGAATCAAGACAAGGAATATTTGAGAAGAAGTGAATAGCAGGAGTGAAGAAATGTGAAAGTTATGGACAGAAATATAAAGAAATGAATAAAGACTTTAAAATGTTTATGAAATGAACATAGTGAGAAAGTGAACAGGAAAGTGAATCACAAGAAAGTGAATGTGAAAGACAAGGAAATGACATTAGAAAGTGAATGAATCAAATGTAAAAGTTAATAGAAAATGAAGAGTTTAAACAGAAATGAATTGATCAAAATGTAATTAATAAGAAAGTAGTAATGAAGAAATGTAAGGGAAAGTGATAACATTAAAATGTTAGTTAGTTTAATAGGTTATGAATGTTAAAACATTAACTATTAAACACTTAAGTAACAGTGAACGTACATTAAAATTAAAGAACATTGACAGTAAAGTAACAGTTACAAACGTTATAACATTGTAAACTGACAGTTTAAGTAACACAGTTAACATTAACAATATAACATGTTAAAACATTGTAGTTAAAGTAACACAGTGAACATTAACAATTAACATGTTAAGAACTTACAGTATAAGTATACATGTTAAATTAACAGAATTAACATTAGTTAAAACATTGACAAGTAAATGACAAGTGTAAGCATTAACATTTAAACTGTTAAAAATTGACAGTTATTAAGTAACACAGTGTTATATTAACATATTAATACACTGTAAAACATTGACAGTATTAAGTAACACAGTGTTAACATTAACATATAACATTGAAACATTGACAGTATATAAGTAACACAGTGTTAACATTAAAATATTAAACATTGTAAAACATTGACAGTATAAAGTAACACAGTGTTAATTAACAAATTAACATTGTAAAACATTGACAGTATTAAGTAACACAGTGTTAACATTAACAACATTAACATTGTAAAACATTGACAGTATATAAGTACACAGTGTTAACATTAACAATATTAACATTGTAAAACATTGACAGTATAAAGTACACAGTGTTAACATTAACAATATTAACATTGTAAAACATTGACAGTATAAAGTAAACACAGTGTTAACATTAACAATATTAACATTGTAAAACATTGACAGTATAAAGTAACACAGTGTTAACATTAACAATATTAACATTGTAAAACATTGACAGTATAAAGTAAACACAGTGTTACATTAACAATACTTAACATTGTAAAACATTGACAGTATAAAGTAACACAGTGTTAACATTAACAACATTAACATTGTAAAACATTGACAGTATAAAGTAACACAGTGTTAACATAAACAACATTAACATTGTAAAACATTGACAGTATAAAGTAACACAGTGTTAACATTAACAATATTAACATTGTAAAACATTGACATATAAGTAACACAGTGTTAACATTAACAACATTAACATTGTAAAACATTGACAGTATAAAGTAACACAGTGTTTAACATTAACAATATTAACACTGTTAAACATTGACAGTATAAAGTAACACAGTGTTAACATTAACAGTATTAACACTGTAAAACATTGACAGTATAAAGTAACACAGTGTTAACATTAACAATATTAACACTGTAAAACATTGACAGTATAAAGTAACACAGTGTTAACATTAACAACATTAACATTGTAAAACATTGACAGTATAAAGTAACACAGTGTTAACATTAACAATATAAACACTGTAAAACATTGACAGTATAAAGTAACACAGTGTTAACATTAACAACATTAACATTGTAAAACATTGACAGTATAAAGTAACACAGTGTTAACATTAACAATATTAACATTGTAAAACATTGACAGTATAAAGTAACACAGTGTTAACATTAACAACATTAACATTGTAAAACATTTGACAGTATAAGTAACACAGTGTTAACATTAACAATATTAACACTGTAAAACATTGACAGTATAAAGTAACACAGTGTTAACATTAACAATATTAACATTGTAAAACATTGACAGTATAAAGTAACACAGTGTTAACATTAACAATATTAACACTGTAAAACATTGACAGTATAAAGTAACACAGTGTTAACATTAACAACATTAACATTGTAAAACATTGACAGTATAAAGTAACACAGTGTTAACATTAACAACATTAACATTGTAAAACATTGACAGTATAAAGTAACACAGTGTTAACATTAACAATATTAACATTGTAAAACATTGACAGTATAAAGTAACACAGTGTTAACATTAACAACATTAACATTGTAAAACATTGACAGTATAAAAGTAACACAGTGTTAACATTAACAACATTAACATTGTAAAACATTGACGTATAATAAAGTAACACAGTGTTAACATTAACAATATTAACACTGTAAAATATTGACAGTATAAAGTAACACAGTGTTAACATTAACAATATTAACATTGTAAAACATTGACAGTATAAAGTAACACAGTGTTAACATTAACAATATTAACATTGTAAAACATTGACAGTATAAAGTAACACAGTGTTAACATTAACAACATTAACATTGTAAAACATTGACAGTATAAAGTAACACAGTGTTAACATTAACAATATTAACATTGTAAAACATTGACAGTATAAAGTAACACAGTGTTAACATTAACAACATTAACATTGTAAAACATTGACAGTATAAAGTAACACAGTGTTAACATTAACAATATTAACACTGTAAAACATTGACAGTATAAAGTAACACAGTGTTAACATTAACAATATTAACACTGTAAAACATTGACAGTATAAAGTAACACAGTGTTAACATTAACAATATTAACACTGTAAAACATTGACAGTATAAAGTAACACAGTGTAAACATTAACAATATTAACATTGTAAAACATTGACAGTATAAAGTAACACGGTGTAAAACATTTACAGTGTGCGAAACACTGCGTAAAAGATTTACAATGAGTTTTCAATATATTAACATGAATGAGACAAGGAAAGTGAATGAGACAAGGAAAGTGAATGAGACAAGGAAAGTGAATGAGACAAGGAAAGTGAATGAGACAAGGAAAGTGAATGAGACAAGGAAAGTGAATGAGACAAGGAAAGTGAATGAGACAAGGAAAGTGAATGAGACAAGGAAAGTGAATGAGACAAAGGAAAGTGAATGAGACAAGGAAAGTGAATGAGACAAGGAAAGTGAATGAGACAAAGGAAATGAATGAGAAAAGGAAAGTGAATGAGACAAGGAAAGTGAATGAGACAAGGAAAGTGAATGAATGGACAAGGAAAGTGAATGAGACAAGGAAAGTGAATGAGCAGAAAGTGAATGAGACAAGGAAAGTGAATGAGACAAGGAAAGTGAATGAGACAAGGAAAGTGAATGAGGACAGGAAAGTGATGAGACAAGAAAGTGAATGAGACAAGGAAAGTGAATGAGACAAGGAAAGTGAATGAGACAAGGAAAGTGAATGAGGCAAGGAAAGTGAATGAGACAAGGAAAGTGAATGAGACAAGGAAAGTGAATGAGACAAGGAAAGTGAATGAGACAAGGAAAGTGAATGAGACAAGGAAAGTGAATGAGACAAGGAAAGTGAATGAGACAAGGAAAGTGAATGAGCAAGGAAAGTGAATGAGACAAGGAAAGTGAATGAGACAAGGAAGTGAATGAGACAAGGAAAGTGAATGAGACAAGGAAAGTGAATGAGACAAGGAAAAGTGAAATGAGGCAAGGAAAGTGAATGAGACAGGAAAGTGAATGAGACAAGGAAAGTGAATGAGACAAGGAAAGTGAATGAGACAAGGAAAGTGAATGAGGACAATGAAAGTGAATGAGACAAGGAAAGTGAATGAGAGCAAGGAAAGTGAATGAGACAAGGAAAGTGAATGAGACAAGGAAAGTGAATGAGACAAGGAAAGTGAATGAGACAAGGAAAGTGAATGAGACAAGGAAAGTGAATGAGACAAGGAAAGTGAATGAGACAAGGAAAGTGAATGAGCAAGGAAAGTGAATGAGAGCAAGGAAAGTGAATGGACAAGGAAAGTGAATGAGGACAAGGAAAGTGAATGAGACAAGGAAAGTGAATGAGGCAAGGAAAGTGAATGAGACAAGGAAAGTGAATGAGACAAGGAAAGTGAATGAGACAAGGAAAGTGAATGAGGCAAGGAAAGTGAATGAGACAAGAAAGTGAATGAGACAAGGAAAGTGAATGAGACAAGGAAAGTGAATGAGACAAGGAAAGTGAATGAGGCAAGGAAAGTGAATGAGACAAGGAAAGTGAATGAGGACAAGGAAAGTGAATGAGACAAGGAAAGTGAATGAGACAAGGAAAGTGAATGAGGCAAAGGAAAGTGAATGAGACAAGGAAAGTGAATGAGACAAGGAAAGTGAATGAGACAAGGAAAGTGAATGAGACAAGGAAAGTGAATGAGACAAGGAAAGTGAATGAGGACAAGGAAAGTGAATGAGACAAGGAAAGTGAATGAGGCAAGGAAAGTGAATGAGCAAGGAAAGTGAATGAGACAAGGGAAAGTGAATGAGGAAAGAAAGTGAATGAGACAAGAAAGTGAATGAGACAAGGAAAGTGAATGAGACAAGGAAAGTGAATGAGACAAGGAAAGTGAATGAGACAAGGAAAGTGAATGAGACAAGGAAAGTGAATGAGACAAGGGAAAAGTGAATGAGACAAGGAAAGTGAATGAGACAAGGAAAGTGAATGAGACAAGGAAAGTGAATGAGGCAAGGAAAGTGAATGATACAAGGAAAGTGAATGAGACAAGGAAAGTGAATGAGACAAGGAAAATGAATGAGACAAGGAAAGTGAATGAGGCAAGGAAAGTGAATGAGACAAGGAAAGTGAATGAGACAAGGAAAGTGAATGAGACAAGGAAAGTGAATGAGGCAAGGAAAGTGAATGAGCAAGGAAAGTGAATGAGACAAGGAAAGTGAATGAGACAAGGAAATGAATGAGACAAGGAAAGTGAATGAGGCAAGGAAAGTGAATGAGACAAGGAAAGTGAATGAGACAAGGAAAGTGAATGAGAGACAAGGAAAGTGAATGAGCAAGGAAAGTGAATGAGACAAGGAAAGTGAATGAGACAAGGAAAGTGAATGAGACAAGAAAAGTGAATGAGACAAGGAAAGTGAATGAGACAAGGAAAGTGAATGAGACAAGGAAAGTGAATGAGACAAGGAAAGTGAATGAGACAAGGAAAGTGAATGAGACAAGGAAAGTGAATGAGACAAGGAAGTGAATGAGACAAGGAAAGTGAATGAGACAAGGAAAGTGAATGAGACAAGGAAAGTGAATGAGACAAGGAAAGTGAATGAGACAAGGAAAGTGAATGAGACAAGGAAAGTGAATGAGACAAGGAAAGTGAATGAGACAAGGAAAGTGGAATGAGACATGGAAAGTGAATGAGACAAGGAAAGTGAATGAGAAGGAAAGTGAATGAGCAAGGGAAGTGAGTGAGACAAGGAAAGTGAATGAGACAAGGAAAGTGAATAAAACAAGGAAAGTGAATGAGACAAGGAAAGTGAATGAGACAAGGAAAGTGAATGAGACAAGGAAAGTGAATGAGACAAGGAAAGTGAATGAGACAAGGAAAGTGAATGAGGCAAGGAAAGTGAATGAGACAAGGAAAGTGAATGAGACAAGGAAAGTGAATGAGACAAGGAAAGTGAATGAGACAAGGAAAGTGAATGAGACAAGGAAAGTGAATGAGACAAGGAAAGTGAATGAGACAAGGAAAGTGAATGAGGCAAGGAAAGTGAAATGAGACAAGGAAAGTGAATGAGACAAGGAAAGTGAATGAGACAGGGAAAGTGAATGAGGCAAGGAAAGTGAATTAGACAAGGAAAGTGAATGAGACAGGGAAAGTGAATGAGGCAAGGAAAGTGAATGAGACAAGGAAAGTGAATGAGGCAAGGAAAGTGAATGAGACAAGGAAAGTGAATGAGACAAGGAAAGTGAATGAGACAGGGAAAGTGAATGAGGCAAGGAAAGTGAATGAGACAAGGAAAGTGAATGAGACAAGGAAAGTGAATGAGACAAGGAAAGTGAATGAGACAAGGAAAGTGAATGAGACAAGGAAAGTGAATGAGACAAGGAAAGTGAATGAGACAAGGAAAGTGAATGAGACAAGGAAAGTGAATGAGACAAGGAAAGTTAATGAGACAGGAAAGTGAATGAGACAAGGAAAGTGAAAGAGACAAGGAAAGTGAATGAGGCAAGGAAAGTGAATGAGACAGGAAAGTGAATGAGACAAGGAAAGTGAATGATCAGACAAGGAAAGCGAATGAGACAAGGAAAGTAAATGAGACAAGGAAAGTGAATGAGACAAGGAAAGTGAATGAGACCAGGAAAGTGAATGAGACAAGGAAAGTGAATGAGGCAAGGAAAGTGAATGAGACAAGGAAGTGAATGAGACAAGGAAAGTGAATGAGACAAGGAAAGTGAATGAGACAAGGAAAGTGAATGAGACAAGGAAAGTGAATGAGGCAAGGAAAGTGAATGAGACAAGGAAAGTGAATGAGACAAGGAAAGTGAATGAGGCAAGGAAAGTGAAAGAGGCAAGGAAAGTGAATGAGACAAGGAAAGTGAATGAGGCAAGGAAAGTGAATGAGACAAGGAAAGTGAATGAGGCAAGGAAAGTGAATGAGACAAGGAAAGTGAATGAGACAAGGAAAGTGAATGAGACAATCAAAGTGAATGAGACAAGGAAAGTGAATGAGGCAAGGAAAGTGAATGAGACAAGGAAAGTGAATGAGACAAGGAAAGTGAATGAGGCAAGGAAAGTGAATGAGGCAAGGAAAGTGAATGAGGCAAGGAAAGTGAATGAGACAAGGAAAGTGAATGAGACAAGGAAAGTGAATGAGGCAAGGAAAGTGAATGAGGCAAGGAAAGTGAATGAGGCAAGGAAAGTGAATGAGACAAGGAAAGTGAATGAGACAAGGAAAGTGAATGAGGCAAGGAAAGTGAATGAGACAAGGAAAGTGAATGAGACAAGGAAAGTGAATGAGGCAAGGAAAGTGAATGAGACAAGGAAAGTGAATGAGACAAGGAAAGTGAATGAGACAGGGAAAGTGAATGAGACAAGGAAAGTGAATGAGGCAAGGAAAGTGAGTGAGACAAGGAAAGTGAATGAGACAAGGAAAGTGAATGAGACAAGGAAAGTGAATGAGACAAGGAAAGTGAATGAGACAAGGAAAGTGAATGAGACAAGGAAAGTGAATGAGGCAAGGAAAGTGAATGAGACAAGGAAAGTGAATGAGTCAAGGAAAGTGAATGAGTCAAGGAAAGTGAATGAGACAAGGAAAGTGAATGAGTCAAGGAAAGTGAATGAGACAAGGAAAGTGAATGAGTCAAGGAAAGTGAATGAGTCAAGGAAAGTGAATGAGGCAAGGAAAGTGAATGAGACAAGGAAAGTGAATGAGACAAGGAAAGTGAATGAGACATGGAAAGTGAATGAGACAAGGAAAGTGAATGAGACAAGGAAAGTGAATGAGACAAGGAAAGTGAATGAGACAAGGAAAGTGAATGAGACAAGGAAAGTGAATGAGACAAGGAAAGTGAATGAGACAAGGAAAGTGAATGAGACAAGGAAAGTGAATGAGACAAGGAAAGTGAATGAGACAAGGAAAGTGAATGAGGCAAGGAAAATGAATGAGACAAGGAATGTGAATGAGACAAGGAAAGTGAATGAGGCAAGGAAACTGAATGAGACAAGGAAAGTGAATGAGACAAGGAAAGTGAATGAGTCAAGGAAAGTGAATGAGACAAGGAAAGTGAATGAGACAAGGAAAGTGAATGAGACAAGGAAAGTGAATGAGTCAAGGAAAGTGAATGAGACAAGGAAAGTGAATGAGACAAGGAAAGTGAATGAGACAAGGAAATGAATGAGACAAGGAAAGTGAATGAGACAAGGAAAGTGAATGAGGCAAGGAAAGTGAATGAGACAGGGAAAGTGAATGAGACAGGGATAGTGAATGAGGCAAAGAAAGTGAATGAGGCAAGGAAAGTGAATGAGACAGGGAAAGTGAATGAGACAGGGAAAGTGAATGAGACAAGGAAAGTGAATGAGACAGGGAAAGTGAATGAGGCAAGGAAAAGTGAATGAGACAGGAAAGTGAATGACACAGGGAAAGTGAATAAGACAAGGAAAGTGAATGAGACAAGGAAAGTGAATGAGACAAGGAAAGTGAATGAGACAAGGAAAGTGAATGAGACAAGGAAAGTGAATGAGACATGGAAAGTGATGAGACAAGGAAAGTGAATGAGACAGGGAAAGTGAATGAGGCAAGGAAAGTGAATGAGACAGGAAAGTGAACGACAAAGGGAAAGTGAATAAGACAAGGAAAGTGAACGAGACAAGGAAAGTGAATGAGACAAGGAAAGTGAATGAGACAAGGAAAGTGAATGAGACAAGGAAAGTGAATGAGACAAGGAAAGTGAATGAGACGAAGAAAGTGAATGAGGCAAGGAAAGTGAATGAGGCAAGGAAAGTGAATGAGACAAGGAAAAGTGAATGAGGCAAGGAAAGTGAATGAGGCAAGGAAAGTGAATGAGACAAGGAAAGTGAATGAGACAAGGAAAGTGAATGAGACAAGGAAAGTGAATGAGACGAAGAAAGTGAATGAGGCAAGGAAAGTGAATGAGACAAGAAAGTGAATGAGACAAGGAAAGTTAATGAGACAAGAAAAGTGAATGAGACATGGAAAGTGAATATGAGACAAGGAAAGTGAATGAGACAGGGAAAGTGAATGAGGCAAGGAAAGTGAATGAGGCAAGGAAAGTGAATTGAGACAAGGAAAGTGAATGAGACAAGGAAAGTGAATGAGACAAGGAAAGTGAATGAGACAAGGAAAGTGAATGAGACAAGGAAAGTGAATGAGACAAGGAAAGTGAATGAGGCAAGGAAAGTGAATGAGACAAGGAAAGTGAATGAGACAAGGAAAGTGAATGGAGACAAGGAAAACTGAATGAGAAAAGGAAAGTGAATGAGACAAGGAAAGTGAATGAGGCAAGGAAAGTGAATGAGACAAGGAAAGTGAATGAGACAAGGAAAGTGAATGAGACAAGGAAAGTGAATGAGGCAAGGAAAGTGAATGAGACAAGGAAAGTGAATGAGACAAGGAAAGTGAATGGAGACAAGAGGAAAGTGAATGAGGCAAGGAAAGTGAATGAGACAAGGAAAGTGAATGAGACAAGGAAAGTGAATGAGACAAGAGAAAGTGAATGAGACAAGGAAAGTGAATGAGGCAAGGAAAGTGAATGAGACAAGGAAAGTGAATGAGACAAGGAAAGTGAATGAGACAAGGAAAGTGAATGAGACAAGGAAACTGAATGAGAAAAGGAAAGTGAATGAGACAAGGAAAGTGAATGAGGCAAGGAAAGTGAATGAGACAAGGAAAGTGAATGAGGACAAGGAAAGTGAATGAGACAAGGAAAGTGAATGAGGCAAGGAAAGTGAATGAGACAAGGAAAGTGAATGAGACAAGGAAAGTGAATGAGACAAGGAAAGTGAATTGAGGCAAGGAAAGTGAATGAGACAAGGAAAGTGAATGAGACAAGGAAAGTGAATGAGACAAGGAAAGTGAATGAGACAAGGAAAGTGAATGAGGCAAGGAAAGTGAATGAGACAAGGAAAGTGAATGAGACAGGAAAGTGAATGAGACAAGGAAAGTGAATGAGGCAAGGAAAGTGAATGAGACAAGGAAAGTGAATGAGACAAGGAAAGTGAATGAGACAAGGAAAGTGAATGAGGCAAGGAAAGTGAATGAGACAAGGAAAGTGAATGAGACAAGGAAAGTGAATGAGACAAGGAAAGTGAATGAGACCAAGGAAAGTGAATGAGACAAGGAAAGTGAATGAGGCAAGGAAAGTGAATGAGACAAGGCAAGTGAATGAGACAAGGAAAGTTGAATGAGACAAGGAAAGCGAATGAGACAAGGAATGTGAATGAGACAATGAAGTGAATGAGATAAGGAAAGTGAAATGAGGCAAGGAGAAGTGAATGAGACAAGGAAAGTGAATGAGACAAGGAAGTGAATGAGACAAGGAAAGTGATGAGACAAGGAAAGTGAATGAGACAAGGAAAGTGAATGAGGCAAGGAAAGTGAATGAGACAAGGAAAGTGAATGAGGCAAGGAAGTGAATGAGACATAGGAAAGTGAATGAGACAAGGAAGTGAATGAGGCCAAGGAAAGTGAATGAGACAAGGAAGTGAATGAGACAAGGAAGTGAATGAGACAAGGAAAGTGAATGAGACAAGGAAAGTGAATGAGACAAGGAAAGTGAATGAGGCAAGGAAAGTGAATGAGACAATGAAAGTGATGAGACAAGGAAAGTGAATGAGACAAGGAAGTGAATGAGCAAGGAAAGTGAATGAGGCAAGGAAAGTGAATGATACAAGGAAAGTGAATGAGCAAGATGAAAGTGAATGAGACAATGAAAGTGATGAGATAAGGAAAGTGAATGAGGCAAGGAAAGTGAATGAGACAAGGAAAGTGAATGAGACAAGGAAAGTGATGAGACAAGGAAAGTGAATGAGACAAGGAAAGTGAAATTGAGACAAGGAAAGTGAATGAGGCAAGGAAAGTGAATGAGACAAGGAAAGTGAAGAGGCAAGGAAAGTGAATGAGACAAGGAAAGTGAATGAGACAAGGAAAGTGAATGAGGTCAAGCAAATGTGAATGAGACAAGGAAAGTGAATGAGACAAGGAAAGTGAATGAGACAAGGAAAGTGAATGAGACAAGAAAGTGAATGAGCAAGGAAAGTGAATGAGGCAAGGAAAGTGAATGAGACATAGGAAAGTGAATGAGACAAGGAAAGTGAATGAGACAAGGAAAGTGAATGAGACATGGAAAGTGAATGATGGCAAGGAAAGTGAATGATACAAGGAAAGTGAATGAGCAAGGAAAGTGAATGAGACTCAGGAAATGAATGAGACAAGGAAAGTGAATGAGGCAAGGAAAGTGAATGAGACAAGGAAAGTGAATGAGACAAGGAAAGTGAATGAGACAAGGAAAGTGAATGAGGCAAGGAAAGTGAATGAGGCAAGGAAAGTGAATGAGACAAGGAAAGTGAATGAGACAAGGAAAATGAATGAGACAAGGAAAGTGAATGAGGCAAGGAAAGTGAATGAGACAAGGAAAGTGAATGAGACAAGGAAAGTGAATGAGACAAGGAAAGTGAATGAGGCAAGGAAAGTGAATGAGACAAGGAAAGTGAATGAGACAAGGAAAGTGAATGAGACAAGAAAAGTGAATGAGACAAGGAAAGTGAATGAGGCAAGGAAAGTGAATGAGACAAGGAAAGTGAATGAGACAAGGAAAGTGAATTGAGACAAGGAAAGTGAATGAGACAAGGAAAGTGAATGAGACAAGGAAAGTGAATGAGACAGGAAAGTGAATGAGACAAGGAAAGTGAATGAGACAAGGAAAGTGAATGAGACAAGGAAAGTGAATGAGACAAGGAAAGTGAATGAGACAAGGAAAGTGAATGAGACAAGGAAAGTGAATGAGACAAGGAAAGTGAATGAGACATGGAAAGTGAATGAGACAAGGAAAGTGAATGAGACAAGGAAAGTGAATGAGGCAAGGGAAGTGAGTGAGACAAGGAAAGTGAATGAGACAAGGAAAGTGAATAAAACAAGGAAAGTGAATGAGACAAGGAAAGTGAATGAGACAAGGAAAGTGATATGAGACAAGGAAAGTGAATGAGACAAGGAAGTGAATGGACAAGGAAAGTGAATGAGGCAAGGAAAGTGAATGAGACAAGGAAAGTGAATGAGACAAGGAAAGTGAATGAGACAAGGAAAGTGAATGAGACAAGGAAAGTGAATGAGACAAGGAAAGTGAATGAGACAAGGAAAGTGAATGAGACAAGGAAAGTGAATGAGGCAAGGAAAGTGAATGAGACAAGGAAAGTGAATGAGACAAGGAAAGTGAATGAGACAGGGAAAAGTGAATGAGGCAAGGAAAGTGAATTAGACAAGGAAAGTGAATGAGACAGGGAAAGTGAATTGAGGCAAGGAAAGTGAATGAGACAGGAAAGTGAATGAGGCAAGGAAAGTGAATGAGACAAGGAAAGTGAATGAGACAAGGAAAGTGAATGAGACAGGGAAAGTGAATGAGGCAAGGAAAGTGAATGAGACAAGGAAAGTGAATGAGACAAGGAAAGTGAATGAGACAAGGAAAGTGAATGAGACAAGGAAAGTGAATGAGACAAGGAAAGTGAATGAGACAAGGAAAGTGAATGAGACAAGGAAAGTGAATGAGACAAGGAAAGTGAATGAGACAAGGAAAGTTAATGAGACAAGGAAAGTGAATGAGACAAGGAAAGTGAAAGAGACAAGGAAAGTGAATGAGGCAAGGAAAGTGAATGAGACAAGGAAAGTGAATGAGACAAGGAAAGTGAATGAGACAAGGAAAGCGAATGAGACAAGGAAAGTAAATGAGACAAGGAAAGTGAATGAGACAAGGAAAGTGAATGAGACCAGGAAAGTGAATGAGACAAGGAAAGTGAATGAGGCAAGGAAAGTGAATGAGACAAGGAAAGTGAATGAGACAAGGAAAGTGAATGAGACAAGGAAAGTGAATGAGACAAGGAAAGTGAATGAGACAAGGAAAGTGAATGAGGCAAGGAAAGTGAAGAGACAAGGAAAGTGAATGAGACAAGGAAAGTGAATGAGGCAAGGGAAAGTGAAAGAGGCAAGGAAAGTGAATGAGACAAGGAAAGTGAATGAGGCAAGGAAAGTGAATGAGACAAGGAAAGTGAATGAGGCAAGGAAAGTGAATGAGACAAGGAAAGTGAATGAGACAAGGAAAGTGAATGAGACAATCAAAGTGAATGAGACAAGGAAAGTGAATGAGGCAAGGAAAGTGAATGAGACAAGGAAAGTGAATGAGACAAGGAAAGTGAATGAGGCAAGGAAAGTGAATGAGGCAAGGAAAGTGAATGAGGCAAGGAAAGTGAATGAGACAAGGAAAGTGAATGAGACAAGGAAAGTGAATGAGGCAAGGAAAGTGAATGAGGCAAGGAAAGTGAATGAGGCAAGGAAAGTGAATGAGACAAGGAAAGTGAATGAGACAAGGAAAGTGAATGAGGCAAGGAAAGTGAATGAGACAAGGAAAGTGAATGAGACAAGGAAAGTGAATGAGGCAAGGAAAGTGAATGAGACAAGGAAAGTGAATGAGACAAGGAAAGTGAATGAGACAGGGAAAGTGAATGAGACAAGGAAAGTGAATGAGGCAAGGAAAGTGAGTGAGACAAGGAAAGTGAATGAGACAAGGAAAGTGAATGAGACAAGGAAAGTGAATGAGACAAGGAAAGTGAATGAGACAAGGAAAGTGAATGAGACAAGGAAAGTGAATGAGGCAAGGAAAGTGAATGAGACAAGGAAAGTGAATGAGTCA
Organism: Cherax quadricarinatus; assembly: GCF_026875155.1. Lineage (NCBI taxonomy): Eukaryota > Metazoa > Arthropoda > Malacostraca > Decapoda > Parastacidae > Cherax > Cherax quadricarinatus. The sequence continues at coordinate 32,424,418 of NC_069439.1, forward strand.
AGGAAAGTGAATGAGTCAAGGAAAGTGAATGAGACAAGGAAAGTGAATGAGTCAAGGAAAGTGAATGAGACAAGGAAAGTGAATGAGTCAAGGAAAGTGAATGAGTCAAGGAAAGTGAATGAGGCAAGGAAAGTGAATGAGACAAGGAAAGTGAATGAGACAAGGAAAGTGAATGAGACATGGAAAGTGAATGAGACAAGGAAAGTGAATGAGACAAGGAAAGTGAATGAGACAAGGAAAGTGAATGAGACAAGGAAAGTGAATGAGACAAGGAAAGTGAATGAGACAAGGAAAGTGAATGAGACAAGGAAAGTGAATGAGACAAGGAAAGTGAATGAGACAAGGAAAGTGAATGAGACAAGGAAAGTGAATGAGGCAAGGAAAATGAATGAGACAAGGAATGTGAATGAGACAAGGAAAGTGAATGAGGCAAGGAAACTGAATGAGACAAGGAAAGTGAATGAGACAAGGAAAGTGAATGAGTCAAGGAAAGTGAATGAGACAAGGAAAGTGAATGAGACAAGGAAAGTGAATGAGACAAGGAAAGTGAATGAGTCAAGGAAAGTGAATGAGACAAGGAAAGTGAATGAGACAAGGAAAGTGAATGAGACAAGGAAAGTGAATGAGACAAGGAAAGTGAATGAGACAAGGAAAGTGAATGAGGCAAGGAAAGTGAATGAGACAGGGAAAGTGAATGAGACAGGGATAGTGAATGAGGCAAAGAAAGTGAATAGAGGCAAGGAAAGTGAATGAGACAGGGAAAGTGAATGAGACAGGGAAAGTGAATGAGACAAGGAAAGTGAATGAGACAGGGAAAGTGAATGAGGCAAGGAAAGTGAATGAGACAGGAAAGTGAATGACACAGGGAAAGTGAATAAGACAAGGAAAGTGAATGAGACAAGGAAAGTGAATGAGACAAGGAAAGTGAATGAGACAAGGAAAGTGAATGAGACAAGGAAAGTGAATGAGACATGGAAAGTGAATGAGACAAGGAAAGTGAATGAGACAGGGAAAGTGAATGAGGCAAGGAAAGTGAATGAGACAGGAAAGTGAACGACAAAGGGAAAGTGAATAAGACAAGGAAAGTGAACGAGACAAGGAAAGTGAATGAGACAAGGAAAGTGAATGAGACAAGGAAAGTGAATGAGACAAGGAAAGTGAATGAGACAAGGAAAGTGAATGAGACGAAGAAAGTGAATGAGGCAAGGAAAGTGAATGAGGCAAGGAAAGTGAATGAGACAAGGAAAGTGAATGAGGCAAGGAAAGTGAATGAGGCAAGGAAAGTGAATGAGACAAGGAAAGTGAATGAGACAAGGAAAGTGAATGAGACAAGGAAAGTGAATGAGACGAAGAAAGTGAATGAGGCAAGGAAAGTGAATGAGACAAGGAAAGTGAATGAGACAAGGAAAGTTAATGAGACAAGAAAAGTGAATGAGACATGGAAAGTGAATGAGACAAGGAAAGTGAATGAGACAGGGAAAGTGAATGAGGCAAGGAAAGTGAATGAGGCAAGGAAAGTGAATGAGACAAGGAAAGTGAATGAGACAAGGAAAGTGAATGAGACAAGGAAAGTGAATGAGACAAGGAAAGTGAATGAGACAAGGAAAGTGAATGAGACAAGGAAAGTGAATGAGGCAAGGAAAGTGAATGAGACAAGGAAAGTGAATGAGACAAGGAAAGTGAATGAGACAAGGAAAAGTGAATGAGACAAGGAAAGTGAATGAGACAGGGAAAGTGAATGAGGCAAGGAAAAGTGAATGAGGCAAGGAAAGTGAATGAGACAAGGAAAGTGAATGAGACAAGGAAAGTGAATGAGGCAAGGAAAGTGAATGAGACAAGGAAAGTGAATGAGACAAGGAAAGTGAATGAGACAAGGAAAGTGAATGAGACAAGGAAAGTGAATGAGACAAGGAAAGTGAATGAGGCAAGGAAAATGAATGAGACAAGTAAAGTGAATGAGACAAGGAAAGTGAATGAGACAAGGAAAGTGAATGAGACGATGAAAGTGAATGAGGCAAGGAAAGTGAATGAGGCAAGGAAAGTGAATGAGACAAGGAAAGTGAATGAGACAATTAAAGTGAATGAGACAAGGAAAGTGAATGAGACGAAGAAAGTGAATGAGGAAAGGAAAGTGAATGAGACAAGGAAAGTGAATGAACAAGGAAAGTTAAAAACAAAGAAAGTGAATGAGGCAGGAATTTGAATGGGGCAAGGAAATGAATGAGACGGGGAAAGTGAATGAAAAAGGGAAAGTGAATGAGAAGGAAAGTGAAGGAAAAGGAAAGTGAATGAGACAAGGAAATGAATGAGGAAGGAAAGTGAATGAGGCAAGGAAAGTGAATGAGACAAGGAAAGTGAATGATTTAGTGAAAGTGAGTGATGATATTTTTTAACTCCTAAATTATTGTTAGTTATTTTAGGTTAAATAATTCAGTTATAACACATTAATGTTCAAACATCATTAATTAACTTGTTAGCACAGTAATGTTTAATATATTACCATTACTTAACAACTTAAAAACAAGGTTTTAACACGAAAAATTTTTCAAAGTAAAAGTAAACATTAAACAATTTTTAATAGTCACAGTGAACATTGAACAATTTTAAAGAGTCACAGTGAACATTGAACAATTTTAAAGATTCACGTAAAAAAAACAATGTTAAGATACAGGAAACATTGAACAATGTTAAGGTCACAGTGAACTTGGAAAATGTTAAGAGCACAGTGAAATGAAACAAGTTAAGAGTCACAGTGACTTTGAACAATGTTAAGAGTCACAGTGAACATTGAACAATGTTAAGAGTCACAGTGAACATTGAACAATGTTAAGAGTCACAGTGAACATTGAAACAATGATAAGATTCACAGTAAATTATTGAAAATTTTAAGAGTCACAGTGAACATTGAACAATGTTAAGAGTCCAGTGAACACTGAACAATTTTTAAGAGTCACAGTAAACATTGAACAATGAAAAAGATTCACAGTAAATATTGAACATTGTTAAGATTTCATAGTGAACATTGAAAAATTGTTAAGAGTCACAGTTTGAACATTGAACAATGTTAAGAGTCACAGTGAACATTGACAATGTTAAGGTCACAGTAAACATTGAACAATGTTAAGAGTCACAGTGAACATTGAACAATGTTAAGAGTCACAGTGAACATTGAACAATGTTAAAGAGTCACAGTGAACATTGAGCAATGTTAAGAGTCACAGTGAACATTGAACAATGTTAAGAGTCACAGTGAACATTGAACAATGTTAAGAGTCACAGTGAACATTGAACATTGTTAAGAGTCACAGTGAACATTGAACAATGTTAAGAGTCACAGTGAACATTGAACAATGTTAAGAGTCACAGTGAACATTGAACAATGTTAAGAGTCACAGTGAACATTGAACAATGTTAAGAGTCACAGTGAACATTGAACAATGTTAAGAGTCACAGTGAACATTGAACAATGTTAAGAGTCACAGTGAACATTGAACAATGTTAAGAGTCACAGTGAACATTGAACAATGTTAAGAGTCACAGTGAACATTGAACAATGTTAAGAGTCACAGTGAACATTGAACAATGTTAAGAGTCACAGTGAACATTGAACATTGTTAAGAGTCACAGTGAACATTGAACAATGTTAAGAGTCACAGTGAACATTGAACATTGTTAAGAGTCACAGTGAACATTGAACAATGTTAAGAGTCACAGTGAACATTGAACATTGTTAAGAGTCACAGTGAACATTGAACAATGTTAAGAGTCACAGTGAACATTGAACAATGTTAAGAGTCACAGTGAACATTGAACAATGTTAAGAGTCACAGTGAACATTGAACAATGTTAAGAGTCACAGTGAACATTGAACAATGTTAAGAGTCACAGTGAACATTGAACAATGTTAAGAGTCACAGTGAACATTGAACAACGTTAAGAGTCACAGTGAACATTGAACAATGTTAAGAGTCACAGTGAACATTGAACAACGTTAAGAGTCACAGTGAACATTGAACAATGTTAAGAGTCACAGTGAACATTGAACAATGTTAAGAGTCACAGTGAACATTGAACAATGTTAAGAGTCACAGTGAACATTGAACAATGTTAAGAGTGACAGTGAACATTGAACAGTGTTAAGAGTCACAGTGAACATTGAATAATGTTAAGAGTCACAGTGAACATTGAACAATGTTAAGAGTCACAGTGAACATTGAACAATGTTAAGAGTCACAGTGAACATTGAACATTGTTAAGAGTCACAGTGAACATTGAACAATGTTAAGAGTCACAGTGAACATTGAACAATGTTAAAGAGTCACAGTGAACATTGAACAGTGTTAAGAGTCACAGTGAACATTGAACAATGTTAAGAGTCACAGTGAACATTGAACAGTGTTAAGAGTCACAGTGAACATTGAACAATGTTAAGAGTCACAGTGAACATTGAACAATGTTAAGAGTCACAGTGAACATTAAACAATGTTAAGAGTCACAGTGAACATTGAACAATGTTAAGAGTCACAGTGAACATTGAACAATGTTAAGAGGCACAGTGAACATTGAACAATGTTAAGAGTCACATTGAACATTGAACAATTTTAAGAGTCACAGTGAACATTGAACAATGTTAAGAGTCACAGTGAACATTGAACAATGTTAAGAGTCACAGTGAACATTGAACAATGTTAAGAGTCACAGTGAACATTGAACAATGTTAAGAGTCACAGTGAACATTGAACAATGTTAAGAGTCACAGTGAACATTGAACAATGTTAAGAGTCACAGTAAACATTGAACAATATTAAGTCACAGTGAACATTTAACAATGTTAAGAGTCACAGTGAACATTGAACAATGTTAAGAGTCACAGTGAACATTGAACAATGTTAAGAGTCACAGTGAACATTGAACAATGTTAAGAGTCACAGTGAACATTGAACAATGTTAAGAGTCACAGTGAACATTGAACAATGTTAAGAGTCACAGTGAACATTGAACAATGTTAAGAGTCACAGTGAACATTGAACAGTGTTAAGAGTCACAGTGAACATTGAACAGTGTTAAGAGTCACAGTGAACATTGAACAATGTTAAGAGTCACAGTGAACATTGAACAATGTTAAGAGTCACAGTGAACATTGAACAATGTTAAGAGTCACAGTGAACATTGAACAATGTTAAGAGTCACAGTGAACATTGAACAATGTTAAGAGTCACAGTGAACATTGAACAATGTTACGAGTCACAGTGAACATTGAACAATGTTAAGAGTCACAGTGAACATTGAACAATGTTAAGAGTCACAGTGAACATTGAACAATGTTAAGAGTCACAGTGAACATTGAACAATGTTAAGAGTCACAGTGAACATTGAACAATGTTAAGAGTCACAGTGAACATTGAACAATGTTAAGAGTCACAGTGAACATTGAACAATGTTAAGAGTCACAGTGAACATTGAACAATGTTAAGAGTCACAGTGAACATTGAACAATGTTAAGAGTCACAGTGAACATTGAACAATGTTAAGATCACAGTGAACATTGAACAGTGTTAAGAGTCACAGTGAACATTGAACAATGTTAAGAGTCACAGTGAACATTGAACAATGTTTAAGAGTCACAGTGAACATTGAACAATGTTAAGAGTCACAGTGAACATTGAACAATGTTAAGAGTCACAGTGAACATTGAACAATGTTAAGAGTCACAGTGAACATTGAACAATGTTAAGAGTCACAGTGAACATTGAACAATGTTAAGAGTCACAGTGAACATTGAACAATGTTAAGAGTCACAGTGAACATTGAACAATGTTAAGAGTCACAGTGAACATTGAACAATGTTAAGAGTCACAGTGAACATTGAACAATGTTAAGAGTCACAGTGAACATTGAACAATGTTAAGAGTCACAGTGAACATTGAACAATGTTAAGAGTCACAGTGAACATTGAACAATGTTAAGAGTCACAGTGAACATTGAACAATGTTAAGAGTCACAGTGAACATTGAACAATGTTAAGAGTCACAGTGAACATTGAACAATATTAAGTCACAGTGAACATTTAACAATGTTAAGAGTCACAGTGAACATTGAACAATGTTAAGAGTCACAGTGAACATTGAACAATGTTAAGAGTCACAGTGAATGCATGTGAACACATGAATAAGATTCACAGTAAATATTGAACAATGTTAAGAGTCACAGTGAACATTGAACAATGTTAAGAGTCACAGTGAACATTGAACAATGTTAAGAGTCACAGTGAACAATGAACAATGTTAAGAGTCACAGTGAACATTGAACAATGTTAAGAGTCACAGTGAACATTGAACAATGTTAAGAGTCACAGTGAACATTGAACAATGTTAAGAGTCACAGTGAACATTGAACAATGTTAAGAGTCACAGTGAACATTGAACAATGTTAAGAGTCACAGTGAACATTGAACAATGTTAAGAGTCACAGTGAACATTGAACAATGTTAAGAGTCACAGTGAACATTGAACAATGTTAAGAGTCACAGTGAACATTGAACAATGTTAAGAGTCACAGTGAACATTGAACAATGTTAAGAGTCACAGTGAACATTGAACAATGTTAAGAGTCACAGTGAACATTGAACAATGTTAAGAGTCGCAGTGAACATTGAACAATGTTAAGAGTCGCAGTGAACATTGAACAATGTTAAGAGTCACAGTGAACATTGAACAATGTTAAGAGTCACAGTGAACATTGAACAATGTTAAGAGTCACAGTGAACATTGAACAATGTTAAGAGTCACAGTGAACATTGAACAATGTTAAGAGTCACAGTGAACATTGAACAATGTTAAGAGTCACAGTGAACATTGAACAATGTTAAGAGTCGCAGTGAACATTGAACAATGTTTATAAAATTAAAATTATATGAAAGTATAAAATAAGATGGATATAATATCCAGACTTGTTGAAGATGTTATCCTGGATAACTGGTAGGAAAAAGTTTTCTTGGCTTATTATTTTGAAAGTTATCCTGGCTTGTATAAGTTATCCTGGCTCATATAAGATATCCTGGCTTACTGATTTGAAAGTTATCTTGGCTTGTATAAGTTATCCTGGCTTACTGGTTTGAAAGTTATCCTGGCTTATATAAGTTATCCTGGTTTACTGGCATGAAGGTTATCCTGGCTCATATAAGTTATCCTGGCTTACTGGTTTGAAAAATATCTTGGCTTGTATAAGTTATCCTGGCTTACTGGTTTGAAAGTTATCCTAGCTTATATAACATATCCTGGCTTGATAGTTTGAAAGTTATCCTGGCTTACTGGTTTGAAAGTTATCCTGGCTTATATAAGTTATTCTGGTCTACTGGTTTGAAAGTTATCCTGGCTTAGTAGTTTGAAAGTTATCCTGGCTTACTGGTTTGGCAGTTATCCTGGCTTATATAAGTTATCCTGGCTTACTAGTTTGAAAATTATCCTGGCTTATATAAGTTATCCTGGCTTACTAGTTTGAAAGTTATACTGGCTTATATAAGTCATCATGGCTTGCAAGCATGAACAAGATATCCTGGCTTACAGGTCTGACCAAATTATCTAGGTATAGTAGTCAGGACAAGTTATCCAGTCAAACCGATCTAGACATGATATCCAGGCTTGATGGTCTGAATGGTTTGGTGTGGAGAAGATATCCAGTCATACTGGCTTGAATAGGTTATCCAGGCTTACTGGTTTGGATAAGTCATCCAAGTTCCTGGTAAGCAAAATTATCTAGCCTTCATTTGTAGAAGTTATCCAAGATTAATAGACTAGGTAAGTTATTCAGGGTTTCAAGTCAGATCAGTTTATCCAGGTGTATTAGTCATGACATGTTATCCAAGCCTCCTCTTAAGGTTATGTTACCCAGGTTACCCCTACAGGACTAGATATACAGACATTTTATTAAGGACAAGTTATCCAGACTTCCTGGCCTGGACAGGTTATCCAGACTTCCTAGCCTGGAAAAGTTATCCACGCTTCCTGTCCTGGACAAGTTATCCACACTTCCTGTCCTGAAGAAGTTATCCAGACTTCCTGGACTGGCCAAGTTATCCAGACTTCCTGGCCTGGACAAATTATCCAGACCTCCTGGCCTGGCCAAGTTATCCACACTTCCAGGCCTGGCCTAGTTATCCACACTTCCTGGCCTGGACAAGTTATCCACACTTCCTGTCCAGGACAAGTTATACAGACTTCCAGGCATGGCCAAGTTATCCAGACTTCCTGGCCTGGACAAATTATCCAGACCTCCTGGCCTGGCCAAGTTATCCACACTTCCTGGCCTGGCCAAGTTATCCACACTTCCTGGCCTGGACAAGTTATCCACACTTCCTGGCCTGGAAAAGCTATCCACACTTCCTTGCCTGGCCAAGTTATCCACACTTCCTGGCCTGGACAAGTTATCCACACTTCCTGGCCTGACCAAGTTATCCACACTTCCTGGCCTGGACAGGTTATCCAGACTTCCTGGCCTGGACAAGTTATCCACACTTCCTGGCCTGGAAAAGCTATCCACACTTCCTTGCCTGGCCAAGTTATCCACACTTCCTGGCCTGGACAAGTTATCCACACTTCCTGGCCTGACCAAGTTATCCACACTTCCTGGCCTGGACAGGTTATCCAGAGTTCCTGACCTGGCCAAGTTATCCACACTTTCTGGCCTGACCAAGTTATTCACACTTCCTGGCCTGGACAGGTTATCCAGACCTCCTGGCCTGGCCAAGTTATCCAGACTTTCTGGCCTGGACAAGTTATCCACACTTCCTGTCCTGGAAAAGTTATCCACACTTCCTGGAATAGACAAGTTATCCACACTTCCTGGCCTGGACAAGTTATCCACACTTGCAGGCCTGAACAAGTTATCCACACTTCCTGGCCTGGACAAGTTATCCAGACTTCCTGGCCTGGACAAGTTATCCGCACTTCCTGGCCTTGCCAAGTTATCCACACTTCCTGGCCTGGCCAAGTTATCCACACTTCCTGGCCTGGCCTAGTTATCCACACTTCCAGTCCTGGACAAGTTATCCACACTTCCTGGCCTGGAAAAGTTATCCACACTTCCTGGCCTGGAAAAGTTATCCACACTTCCTGGCCTGGACAAGTTATCCACACTTACTGTCCTGAAGAAGTTATCCACACTTCCGGGCCCGGACAAATTACCCCAACACTTCCTGCCTGGAAAAATTATCCACATTTCCCTGGCTTGGAAAGTTTCCACACTTCCTCCCTGAAAAATTTCCAATTTCCCTGCCTGGAAAAATTATCCCCCTTCCGGGTTTTTGGACAATTTTCCACTTTTTTCCTGTGGAAAATTATCCCACTTCCTGCTGGAAATTATCACATTCCCTGGTGGAAAATTATCCACATTTCCCTGGGGGAAAAATTATCCACATTTCCCGGGCCTGGAAAAAATTTCCCAAATTTCCTGGCCGGAAAAATTACCACACTTCCTGGCCTGGACAAATTTACCCAATTCCGGGCCCTGGACAAATTACCCACATTCCCTGGCCTGGACAAGTTATCCACATTTCCCTGGCGGAAAAAATTTATCCCATTCCGGGCTGGAAAATTATCCACACTTCCGGGTGGACAAATTATCCCACACTTCCGGGCTGGAAAAATTATCCCATTCGGCCTGGACAATTTATCCACTTTTTTTGTGGCAAATTTTACATTTGGCGAAATTTCAACTTTTGCCACAAATTTAAATAATTTGTTTAAAATTAAAAAAAAAATTTTTGGTTGAAAAAAAAAATTTTAAAAAAAACTTTTTTGGTCCAAAACAAATAACTTCTGCCTGAAAATTTAAAACACTCCTGTTACGATTTTAAATACAAACCCTTTTCTGAATTTTATACATTTCCTGCTGAAAAATTATCCAACAATTTTCTGGTTTGGGAACAATTTAAATTCTGCCTGAAAATTTATTTTCGGGCCTGAACAATTTTAAATCCCCATTTGGGGAAATTATCCAACTTTGCTGGGAAACAAATTTAAATTCTGCCTGAAAATTTTTAAAACACTCCGCGGGAAGTTATAACTCCGGGCTGACAAATTACCACCTTTCGGAATTTAATCACCTTTCTGAATTTAAATACATTTCCGGAAATTTATTTCTGCCTTTTAAACAATTAACCCCAATCCTGCTGGAATTATCACTCCGGGCCCTTTGTTAAATATTAGCCTAAAACAATTTTAATCCGAACTACTTTTGTTGAACTTCTCAACTTTTTTTCTGAGTCCATCTTTTTTAAATTTAAAAAACTGTAAGTAAAATTTAGGGTTATTTTTTAATACTTAGACGAACTTAAGAATAAGCTCCAAAAAACTTTACTAAACAAAATTTTATTGGGGCCCCCTTAAAAAAATCGTAGCTCCCTGTATACTGTAATGTTAATACTGTAGTCCTGTATACTGTAATGTTAATCTGTATCCTGTTACTGTAATTTTTATACTGTAGCCTGTTTTTCTGTAAGTTAATACTGAGTCCCCTGTATATGATGTTAACTGTAGCTCCCTTATACTGAAATTTTTTAATCTGTGTGTTATACTGAATTTTAAATTTACTGTAGCTCCGAAACTTAATGTTAATCTGTAGCTCTGTATTGAAGAAATACTTGTCCTGATACGTAATTTAAATACTGTAGTACCTGTAACTGTAATGTTAATACTGTAGTTTCCTTTTATACTGTATGTTAATACTGTAGCCCCTGTATACGGGATTTAATACTGTAGCTGTGTATACGGGAATGTTAAACTGTAGCTCCTGTTTACTGAATGTTAATATGTAGTCCTGTATACGTAATTTTAAATACTGTAGCTGCCTTAATGAAATGTTAATCTGTAGTGCCTGATCTGTAATTTTAAATATGTGTCCTTATCTGTAATGTTAATTTTGCTACCTGTATACTGTAATTAATACTGTAGCCCCTGTTACTGAAATGTTAATACGTAGCTCCTGTTATGTAATGTTATTACTGTAACCTGTATACTGTAATTTTAAAATACTGATCCTGTTCGTAATTTTAATATTTTTTTAGTGCCTGTTACTTAATGTTAATCGTAGTGCCTGTATATGAAATTTTAAATACTGTAGCTCCTGTTAACAAATGTTAAACTTAGCCCCGTTTACGTATGTTAATACTGAGCCCCCTGTTACTGTATTTAATACTGTAGCTCCTGTAACTGAAATTTTAATATGTAGTGCTGTATACTGTAATTTTAATACTGTAGCTGTGTTACTGTAATTTTAAATTACTCCTTTTTAACTGAAATTTTTAAACTGTAGGCCCCTTATATGTAATTTTAATACTTCTCCCTGTATACTGTAATTTTAAATACTGTGCGCCTGTTTATGTAATTTTAAATATGTAGTACCTTTTTATGTAATTTTAATATGTGCTTGTTAAACTGAAATGTAATACGTAGCTCCTGTATATGTAATTTTAAATACTGTAGTCCTGTAACTGTAATTTAAACTGTAGCTCCCTGTATATGTAAGTTAAACTTAGCTCCTGTTACTGTAATGTTAATATGAGTGCCTGTTTACTGAAATGTAATATGTAGACCTGTTACTGTAAGTTAATACTGTAGCCCTGTATACGTAATGTTAATACTGTAGCTCCTTATACTGTAATTTTAAATACTGTAGCTCCTGTTACGTAATGTTAATACGTAGCCCTGTATACGTAATTTAAACTTAGTCCGGGTTACTGTTTTTTAAACGTAGTGCCTGTTACTGAATTTTATTCTGTAGCTCCTGAAACTTATGTTAATCGTACTACCTGTATACTGAAATGTTAATACTGTCTCCCTGTATCGTAATTTAATATGTAGCTGCCTGTAACTGTAATGTTAATACTGTACTGCCTGTATACTGAAATTAATACTGTGCTATCTGTAACTGTAATGTTAAACTGTATCCCTGTATAGTGTAATGTTAATACTGTAGCTCCTGTATACTGAAATTTTTAAATATGTGTACCTGTATACTTAAGTTAATATGTGCTACCTTTTTCTGTAATGTTTTATGAGCTCCGTATACGTATGTTAATACTGTAGTGCCGTTCTGAATGTTATCTTTTGTATGTAACTGTAATTTTAAATATGTCTACCTGTAACGAAATTTTAAACTGTAGTCCCTGTATACTGTATGTTAAACTGTAGTACCTGTATACTGAAATGAATACGTACTGCCTGTATACTGAAATTTTTAATACTGTAGTGCCTGTTCTGTAATTTTAATACTGTGCTGCCTGTATACGTTTTTTAATACTGACTGCCTGTTACTGTAATTTTTAATCGTAGCCCCCTGTGTACTGTTTTTTTAAATACTGAGTCCCTGTATACTGAAATTTTAATACTGTTGTATGCTCTTTAATGTTTTACGTAGCTACCTGTTACTTATTTTAAATGTAGCTGCCTGTTACTGTAATTTTAAAAACTGTAGCTGATGTTACTGTTATGTTAATCTGTAGTACCTCTGGGTAGCTAAGGGGGGCCCCTACACGATGACACAAGGAAATGAGTGGCTACCAAGTCCCAGTATGAACCGTTTTTGCAACCCGCAAACCAGACTGGGAGTCGAAGATCAAAATAATTTTTTTTGAGAGAGCCACAAAATTTGATTAACACAACCCTATCCGATGTTATTCCCCAAATGACTTCGAAAGGGATAAATGACAGCCCATGCCTCTCCCCCAGGGCCAATCATGGAATGGGTTTCATCAAGAATGCAAGAACCCCCATCACGATTTTTCCCCCATCTATGGAGAGGGAGAGGGACACGGGGGGTGCCCACATTTATAAAAAAAACGAATAGCCCCCCCCCAAAAAGGGGGGCATTAAGAAAAACAGCAAAGAATAAGACCAATAGCACAAACCCCATACATAAAATCTTTAAAAGGTTTTCCTAAAAAAGCAAGATCCCCAAACCATCGGAAACCCATCAGTTCACAACCCAGGGCAACAGGGTTTAGAACGGGTCGCTTTTGTCCAAATTGGTCATACAAAAGGGTCCTAAATGCACAGAAAACAAAAAGAATGCGATGAAATTATACAGACTTTGAAAAAGATTCGACAAGTGTGCCATGGGAATGCGCAAAAAAAGCGGGGCTAAAGGAAAAACAGAAAAGTGGGTCGATGGATCTATAATTTTCCCTAAACAGAAACAGAGATATCGCCCCCATTTTGTTCCTCCCCATACCCGACATAGACAAGGATGCCCCGAGTTTCCCTTTTTTTCCAGATGACACCCGAATCTGCATGACAGTGTCCCCCATTGCAGACACTGCAAGCCCCCGGGACATAAACCCAAAATTTTTCAGTGGGCTGCAAAAAACAATATAAATTTTCAGATGAAAAAATTTCCCAATTACCAATAGGTAAAACACAGGGAAATTAAATTTTCATCAGAGACAAAAAAAAATTCGGGCCACAAAATGAGGGAAAACAACTCAAGCCCGGGAGTGATCATGTCGGAGGACCCACCTTAAAGGGACCAAAACGTTGTACAATCGCTTTGCTAGAAAAATAAAGGGGATGGATAATAAAAACCAAAAAACAAGGGATCCCAAAGTCATGATGACACTCTTTAGGTCATTGTTCTATCTAGGCTGGAATATTCTGCAACAAACGGGGAAAATTGGACCTAGAAAATGTAAGAGAACCTTAGGGCGCGAAAACGGAGTAAACCCCCTCAATTCGGGGGGGCGCTTGAGGTTCCTAAATGTTTCCTTGGAAGCGGGCGGGGGATACATGATTATAAAATTTCTGGAAAACCCTAGAGGGATAGTGCCGAACTTGCACCAAAAATCACTCGCTACAAAAAGAAAAAGACGGGGAGCGATGCACCATCCCCCAATAAAAGATGGGGGTCACTAGCCGTTGGGAGCCCATACAAAAAGTGTAGGGACAGAGATGTTCAACTGCCCCCCGCTACAAAGGGGGGTTACCAACAACCCCTGGCGTTTCAAGCTGGCCGGACAAGCCCTAAATCGGTTCCTGACCCGCCCGGGTGTGGCTGTACGTTGGTTTGCGTGCAGCGCAGCAAAGCCCGGTTGTCAGGCCCGATCCACCAGGGCCTGGTCGCAGACCGGGGGCGCGGGGGCGTTGACCCCCGGAAAATCTCTCCAGGGAAACTCCCGGTAATACTGTAACGTTTAAAACTGTAGCTGAATTTACTGTTATGTTAATCCTGTGCCCTGTATACTGAAAAATTAAACTGTAGCGGTGTATACTGTTATGTTAATCCGTATCTACCGTATACTGTAAAGTTTAAAACGTAGCTTTGTATACTGTAATGTTAATCCGTAGCTGTTGTATAGTGTAATTTTAAAAAAAAATGTACTAATTTATACTGTAATGTTAAATGTGCTGATGTATACTGTTTTTTTTAATACTGTAGCTGACGTAACTGTAAATGTTAAAAACTGTGCAAACCTGTAACTGTAATTTTAAAACTGTAGCTACCTGTTCGGTAAAGTTAATATGTAGCACCTGTATTGTAAGTTAAAACTGTAGTCCTTTATACTATAAGTTAATATGTAGTACCCGTTACTCTAAAGTTATTTTTGTAGATACCTGTGACGGGAAAAGTTAATACTGTAGTTTCCTGTATACGTAATTTAATACTGTACTACATGTATATGTAATGTTAATACTGTAGCTTCCTGTTTTGAATGTTAAAACTGTACTGCCTGTATACGTAAAGTTTAAACTGTAATGCCTGGTTTTCGTAAAGTTAATTACTGTAGCTACCGTATAATTAAATTTAAAATGATTGCCCGTAACTGTATGTTAATCTGTAACCTGTATACTGTAATTTTTAAAATGTAGCTACCTGTTTATGTAATGTTAAACTGTAGTGCCTGAACTGTATTTAATACGTAGCTCCCGCATAAAGTAAATTTTAAAACTGTAGGAATGTATACTGTAATGTTAAAATGTAGCTGCCTGTATCTGTAATTTTAATACTGTAGCTGCCCGATACTGTAATTTTTAAAACTGTACGCCCGTATAATGTATTGTTAATGATGTAGGCCGCTACTGTAAGTTAAAATGAGCGCCTGTATACGTAATTTTAATACTGTAGCTGCCTGTATACTGTAATTTTTACTTAGCGCCCCGTATACTGTAAATTTTAATACTGTAGTTCCCTTATAGTAATGTTAAAGATGAGCTGCCCGTAACTGTAATGCTAATACTGTAGTACTGTTACGTAGCTGCCTTTGGGTTTTTTACTTTGTAATGTTTTAATATGTAGTGTTTTTATACTGAATATTATAAAAGTGCGACTAAAAACGTAATGTTTTAAACGTTGCTGCTTTATATGTAATGTTAATACTGTACTGCCTTTAACTGGAGTTTACCCGGAGAGAGTTTCGGGGGTCAAGCCCGCGGCCCGGGCCCGGACCGGCCTCCCGGTGAATCCGCCCGATCAACCAGGCTGTTGTGCTGGGTGCACGCAAACCAAGTAAAACCACAGCCCGGTGACGGAATGCTTTGGTGCTTGTCCGTGCCAGCTTGAGGCTCCAGGGTTGTTGGTAATCCCCCCTTTTTGTGCTGGGGGGCCGTTTTAAATTGGGCCCTGACACTTATTGTATGGTTCTTAACGTGCTAGTGACACCCCTGCTTTTATTGGGGGAGGGCATCGTCTGCCAAGTTTTTGCTTTCGTGTGAGTGATTTTCGTGTGCAAGTTCGGTATATCCCCCTAATTTTCCCCTGTGTTTTAATATGTACTTCCCTCCTGGTTCCAGGGAATCAGGTTTAGAAAACCCCAAGCGTCCCAGAATTGAGGTGTTTTTTTCTCGTTATGGCGCCGTGAAAATTCTCTGTACATTTTCTAGGGGCAATTTTACCTGCCCGAAAGGGTGGTGAGAGTGCAGCAATATTCCAGCCTGAAAGAACAAGTGACCCGAGAGTGTATCTGGGGGTTGGCCCCCTAGTTTTGAGGTTTCATTTCCATCCGTCATTTTTTTGCAGTGCTAAAAAATGCGCTGTGTTACTGAAAGTTTAAATTTGTAGTTGAGATACTGTAGGCCCGTTTTTTCTGCAAGTTAATTGTAGAAAAGCCTGTATACTGTAATGTTTTAATACTGTGCTGACTGCAG
The DNA here is from genome assembly GCF_026875155.1 of Cherax quadricarinatus. Classification (NCBI taxonomy): domain Eukaryota; kingdom Metazoa; phylum Arthropoda; class Malacostraca; order Decapoda; family Parastacidae; genus Cherax; species Cherax quadricarinatus. The sequence continues at coordinate 32,440,551 of NC_069439.1, forward strand.
TTGTAATGAAAAACTGTAAACTGGTATACGAATGTTAATACTGTAGTCTGTACACGTAATGTTAATATGTGCCCTGTATCTGTAATATTATACGTAGCAACTGTAACTGAATGTTATATGTAGCTCCTCTATACTGTAATTTAATTTTGTAGCCACCTGAATTGTAATGTTAATACGTAGCTCCCGTATAATGTAATTTTAATACGTGCTGCCCGTAACTGGAATTTTAATAATTTGTGCCTGTATACTGTAATGTGAGACTGTTTCTGCCTGTATACTGTATGTTAATACGTAGCTGCCCGTATACTGTAATTTTTTTAAAGTAGTGCCGTATACTGTAAAGTTATTTTGTACTGCCGTATACTGAATTTTAATACTGTAGTGCCTGTATCTGTAATTTTAATAATGAGTGCCTGTATCTGTAATGTTTAAATGTAGCTCCCTGATTCTGTAAAAATTTTTACTGTACTACCTGTATACTTAAGTTAATACGTACTACCGTAACTGTATGTTAATACTGTTGCTACCTGCAACGTAATGTTAATGCGAGTTACCTGTTACTGTAAAATTATACGTAGTACTGTATCTGTAATGTAATATGTAGTGCCTGTAACTGTAAATTAATACTGTGCTGCTGTTCTGTAAATTTTTAATACTGTACTCCTGTATAATGTAATTTAAACTGTAGCTACCCGTTATGTAATGTTAATAGTAGCTGCCTGATACTGTAAATTTAATTTTCGTGTGCCTGTATACTGAATGTTAAAACTGTAGCTTGTGTGTATGTAAAGTTAAACTGTGCACCTGTATACTGTAATGTTAATACTGTAGCGCTGTTTTCTATAATGTTAAAAGTACTATGTATACTGCAAAGTTTTGTAGTACCCCGTAAACGAATGTTAAAACTGGGGCTACAGTTTACTGTAATGTTAAAACTGTAGCTGCCTGAACTGTAAGTTAATTTCGTGCTACCCGTTTTCTGTAAAGTTATTTGAAGCTGCCCGTATACTGTAATTTAAGCTTAGCTCCTTTTTACTGTAATGTTAATACGTATGCCTGTATACTGTAATTTTAAAAACGGGAGCTGCCCGTATAATTAATTTTAATCGAGGCCCGTTACTGAATGTTTGAAGTAGTGCCAGTTTTACTGTTAAATTTTTTACGTAGCTGCCTGTATCTGTCATGTTAATACGCATCTGCCGATATGTTGTTTAAAACTGTAGCTGCCCGTATATTGAATTTTTTTAAAACTGTAGCTGCCCGTATATGTAATTTTTTAAAATGTAGCTGCCCGTATAATGTTTTGTTAATGTGTCTGCCCGTATATGTAAGTTAAAAGAGCTGCCCGTTACTGTAATTTTAATACTGCAGGCCTGTATACTGTAATTTTTTACTTAGTGCTGTATACTGTAAATTTAAACTGGGCTGCTGTATCTGTAATTTTAATAGTAGGCCGTATAATGTATTGTTAAGGGTGTACTGCCAGATCTGTAATGTTAAAACTGTAGCTGCCAGATAGTAAAGTTTAAAACTGTAGCTGCCGCATACGTAATGTTTAGTAGCTGCCTGTATACTGTAAATTTTTAAACGTGCTGCCTGTTACTGTAATTTTTAAAACTGTAGCTGCCTGTATAGTAAAGTTAAGTAAGTGCCAGATACTGTAATGTTAATATGTAGGTGCCTGTATCGTAATGTTAATATGTACGTTGTACCTGAATATTAATACTGTAGCTGTTCTATATGTAATGTTAAATGTGCTGACTAAAAAACGTAAAGTTAATACTGGCGCTTTTTTATATGTAAAAGTAATACTGAGCGCCTGTATATGTCATTTTTTACTGCGTGCCCCTTTTACTGTAATGTTTTTTGGGAGTTGTGTATAGTAGTGCTTTACTGCAAAGTTAATATTAGTGCCCGTTATGTAATGTTATACTGTAGTGACTGCATGTTGTAATGTTAACCTGTATCTGCCTGTATACTGTAATGTTAATCTGTAGCTCCCGTACATGTAAAGTTAATACGAGCTACCTGTTCGTTATTAATATGTAGTACCCGTTACGTAATGTAATACTGGAGTACCTCTATACTGAAAGTTAAAATTGTCCACCTAAACTGTAAAAGTTAATCTGTAGCTGCCTGTATAATGTTTTTAATCATAGCTCCTGTATCGTAAAAGTAAAACTGTGCTGCCTGTATACTGTAATGTTAACTGTAGTGCCCTTTTTGTATTGTTAATACGTAGTGCCCGTATATTGTAATTTTTTTTACTGTACTGCCGATACTGTAATGTTTTTAGAGCTGCTGAAACTGTAATTTTAATACTGTAGTGCCCGAACTGTAATTTTAATACTGTAGCTGCCTGTTACGAATGTTAACTGTAGCTACCTGAACGTAATTTATTTCTGTAGCTCCCGTAATTTTAAAGTTTTACTGTAGCTACCTGTATACTTTAATGTTAATCGTAGCTACCGCATACTGTAATTTTAAAAGCTGTAGTTTCCTGTATACTGTTAAGTTAATACTGTGCAACCCGATACTGTAATGTTAATAGTAGCGACTTTTTTACTGTAGTTAATACTGTAGCTACCTATTGGGTAGCTAAGATGGGCCCACCCAAAATACAGAAGGGGAAAAGAGGATATCGTCCCAGTGTGATCAGGTTTTTTAGCAACCCCTTAAACCCGATGAGATCGAAGACAAAAAAAATTTTTTTAGGAGCCCAAAATTTTTATTAACACAAGCATCCCCATGTTAATGACACCAAAGCTTCGCGGGATAAATGACTGCCCCCGCCCCTTGCCCCAGGGGCCGACTATGGAACTCCGTGTTCATAAGAACTGCAAATCCCTATCACGAGCCTTTTCCCTCTAGGAAGGGAGCAGGGACAGGGGGGCGTCCCACATTACTAAATCAACAGACTAGCCCCACTCCCCAAAAGGGATTTAAACACGCAAAGAATATAGGGCCAATAGCCTAACATCTCATATCATAAAAAATCTTTGAAAGGGCCCAAGAAGCAAAATCACCCCCCCTTAAAACCCTCAGTTAAACCGGGGAAAAATGGGTTTAGAACAGGGCGCCCGCTTTTCTCAAAATATTGGAATCACTCGACAAGGGCCTAAAGCCTAGAAAACAAAAAAATGAGTGAATTTATCAGACTTTTCAAAAACCTTCGACAAATTTTGACCCCGGGTAATAGCGCACAAAATGCGTCTAAGGAAAACGGAAAAGTCGGCGATGAATCTATAATTTCTCCCTAACAGAACCAGAGAGTAGCTCAACAAGTAAAGCCCAGGCAGCTACGGTGAAAAACTCTGTTCCACAAAGGGACATACCGCTCCCCTTGTTCCTCATCCTCAATCCCACTAGAAAGGTGTCAGCCACGCACCTGTTTCCTTTTTCAGATGACACACGAATCTGCATGACAGTGTTTTTCCCTTCAGACACTGCAAGGCTCCAGGCGGACATCAACCAAATCTTTCAGTGGGCTGCAGAAAACAATATGAAGTTCAACAATGAGAAATTTCAATTACTCAGATATGGTAAACACGAGGAAATTAAATCTTCATCAGAGTACAAAACAAATTCTGGCCACAAAATAGAGGGAAACACCAACGTCAAAGACCTGGAGTGATCATGTCGGAGGATCTCACCTTCAAGGACCATAACGTTTTATCAATCGCATCTGCTAGAAAAATGACAGGATGGATAATGAAAACCTTCAAAACAAGGGATGCCAAGCTCATGATGACACTCTTTAGTCACTTGTTCTATCTAGGCTGGAATATTGCTGCACACTAACAGGTGAAATTGCTGACCTAGAAAATGTACAGAGAACCTTCACGGCGCGCATAACGGAGATATAAAACACCTCAATTACTGGGATGCGCTTGAGGTTCCTAAACCTGTATTCCTTGGAACGCAGGCGGGAGAGATACATGATTATATACATCTGGAAAATCCTAGAGGGACTAGTACCGAACTTGCACACGAAAATCACTCGCTACGAAAGCAAAAGACTTGGCAGACGATGCACCATCCCCCCAATGAAAGGCATGGGTGTCACTAGCACGTTAGGAGACCATACAATAAGTGTCAGGGATCAGAGACTGTTCAACTGCCTCCCAGCATACATAAGGGGGGTTACCAACAGACCCCTGGCAGTCTTCAAGCTGGCACTGGACAAGCACCTAAAGTCGGTTCCTGACCAGCCGGGCTGTGGCTCGTACGTTGGTTTGCGTGCAGCCAGCAGCAACAGCCTGGTTGATCAGGCTCTGATCCACCAGGAGGCCTGGTCGCAGACCGGGCCGCGGGGGCGTTGACCCCCGGAACTCTCTCCAGGTAAACTCCAGGTAATACTGTAACGTTAATACTGTAGCTGACTGTATACTGTTATGTTAATCCTGTAGCTACCTGTATACTGTAAAGTTAATACTGTAGCTGACTATACTGTTATGTTAATCCTGTATCTACCTGTATACTGTAAAGTTAATACTGTAGCTATCTGTATACTCTAATGTTAATACCGTAGCTGTCTGTATAGTGTAATTTAAATACTGTAGCTAACTGTATACTGTAATGTTAATACTGTAGCTGACTGTATACTGTTATGTTAATACTGTAGCTGACTGTATACTGTAATGTTAATACTGTAGCTACCTGTATACTGTAATTTTAATACTGTAGCTACCTGTATACTGTAATGTTAATACTGTAGCTACCTGTATACTGTAATGTTAATACTGTAGCTACCTGTATACTATAATGTTAATACTGTAGCTACCTGTATACTCTAATGTTAATACTGTAGATACCTGAGTACTGTAATGTTAATACTGTAGTTGCCTGTATACTGTAATGTTAATACTGTAGCTACCTGTATACTGTAATGTTAATACTGTAGCTGCCTGTATACTGTAATGTTAATACTGTAGCTGCCTGTATACGGTAATGTTAATACTGTAGCTGCCTGTGTACTGTAATGTTAATACTGTAGCTACCTGTATACTGTAATGTTAATACTGTAGTTGCCTGTATACTGTAATGTTAATACTGTAGCTACCTGTATACTGTAATGTTAATACTGTAGCTACCTGTATACTGTAATGTTAATACTGTAGCTGCCTGTATACTGTAATTTTAATACTGTAGCTGCCTGCATAATGTAATTTTAATACTGTAGCTGCCTGTATACTGTAATGTTAATACTGTAGCTGCCTGTATACTGTAATTTTAATACTGTAGCTGCCTGTATACTGTAATTTTAATACTGTAGCTGCCTGTATACTGTAATGTTAATGATGAAGCTGCCAGTATACTGTAATGTTAATACTGTAGCTGCCTGTATACTGTAATGCTAATACTGTAGCTGACTGTATACTGTAGCTGCCTGTATACTGTAATGTTAATACTGTAGCTGTATGTACACTGTAATGTTAATACTATAGCTGATTCTATACTGTAATGTTAATAATGTAGCTGACTAAAAACTGTAATGTTAATACTGTTGCTGCTTGTATACTGTAATGTTAATACTGTAGCTGCCTGTATACCTGGAGTTTACCTGGAGAGAGTTTCGGGGGTCAACGCCCCCGCGGCCCGGCCTGTGACCAGGCCTCCTGGTGAATCAGCGCCTGATCAACCAGGCTGTTGCTGCTGGCTGCACGCAAACCAACGTACGAGCCACAGCCCGGCTGATCAGGAACTGACTTTAGGTGCTTGTCCAGTGCCAGCTTGAAGGCTGCCAGGGGTCTGTTGGTAATCCCCCTTATGTGTGCTGGGAGGCCGTTGAACAGTCTCGGGCCCCTGACACTTATTGTATGGTCTCTTAACGTGCTAGTGACACCCCTGCTTTTCATTGGGGGGATGGTGCATCGTCTCCCAAGTCTTTTGCTTTCGTAGTGAGTGATTTTCGTGTGCAAGTTCGGTACTAGTCCCTCTAGGATTTTCCATGTGTATATAATCATGTATCTCTCCCTCCTGCGTTCCAGGGAATACAGGTTTAGAAACCTCAAGCGCTCCCAGTAATTGAGGTGTTTTATCTCCGTTATGCGCGCCGTGAAAGTTCTCTGTACATTTTCTAGGTCGGCAATTTCACCTGCCTTGAAAGGTGCTGTTAGAGTGCAGCAATATTCCAGCCTAGATAGAACAAGTGACCTGAAGAGTGTCATCATGGGCTTGGCCTCCCTAGTTTTGAAGGTTCTCATTATCCATCCTGTCATTTGTCTAGCAGATGCTAATACTGCAGCTGCCTGTGTACTGTAATGTTAATTCTGTAGTTGACTGTATACTGTAGCTGCCTGTATACTGCAATGTTAATACTGTAGATGCCTGTATACTGTAATGTTAATACTGTAGCTGACTGCATGTTGTAATGTTAACACTGTATCTGCCTGTATACTGTAATGTTAATACTGTAGCTACCTGTACACTGTAATGTTAATACTGTAGCTACCTGTATACTGTAATATTAATACTGTAGCTACCTGTATACTGTAATGTTAATACTGTAGCTACCTCTATACTGTAATGTTAATATTGTAGCCACCTGTATACTGTAATGTTAATACTGTAGCTGCCTGTATAATGTAATTTTAATACTGTAGCTGCCTGTATACTGTAATTTTAATACTGTAGCTGCCTGTATACTGTAATGTTAGTACTGTAGCTGCCTGTATACTGTACTGTTAATACTGTATCTGCCTGTATACTGTAATTTTTATACTGTAGCTGCCTGTATACTGTAAAGTTATTACTGTAGCTGCCTGTATACTGTAAATTTAATACTGTAGCTGCCTGTATACTGTAATTTTAATACTGTAGCTGCCTGTATACTGTAATGTTAATACTGTAGCTCCCTGTATTCTGTAATGTTATTACTGTAGATACCTGTATACTGTAATGTTAATACTGTAGCTACCTGTATACTGTAATGTTAATACTGTAGCTACCTGCATACTGTAATGTTAATGCTGTATTTACCTGTATACTGTAAAGTTAATACTGTAGCTACCTGTATACTGTAATGTTAATACTGTAGCTGCCTGTATACTGTAATGTTAATACTGTAGCTGCCTGTATACTGTAATTTTAATAGTGTAGCTGCCTGTATAATGTAATTTTAATACTGTAGCTACCTGTATACTGTAATGTTAATACTGTAGCTGCCTGTATACTGTAATGTTAATACTGTAGCTGCCTGTATACTGTAATGTTAATACTGTAGCTGCCTGTGTACTGTAATGTTAATACTGTAGATATCTGTATACTGTAATGTTAATACTGTAGCTGCCTGTATACTGTAATGTTAATACTGTAGCTACCTGTATACTGCAATGTTTTAAAACTGTAGCTACCTGTATACTGTAATGTTAATACTGTAGCTACATGTTTACTGTAATGTTAATACTGTAGCTGCCTGTATACTGTAATGTTAATACTGTAGCTACCTGTATACTGTAATGTTAATATTGAAGCTGCCTGTATACTGTAATGTTAATACTGTAGCTACCTTTATACTGTAATGTTAATATTGAAGCTGCCTGTATACTGTAATGTTAATGCTCTAGCTACCTTTATACTGTAATGTTAATACTGTAGCTGCCTGTATACTGTAATTTTAATACAGTAGCTGCCTGTATAATGTAATTTTAATACTGTAGCTGCCTGTATACTGTAATGTTAATGATGTAGCTGCCAGTATACTGTAATGTTAATACTGTAGCTGCCTGTATACTGTCATGTTAATACTGCATCTGCCTGTATACTGTAATGTTAATACTGTAGCTGCCTGTTATACTGTAATTTTAATACTGTAGCTGCCTGTATACGTAATTTTAATACTGTAGCTGCCTGTATAATGTATTGTTAATGATGTAGCTGCCAGCATACTGTAATGTTAATACTGTAGCTGCCTGTATACTGTAATTTTAATACTGTAGCTGCCTGTATACTGTAATTTTAATACTGTAGCTGCCTGTATACTGTAATGTTAATGATGAAGCTGCCAGCATACTGTAATGTTAATACTGTGGGCTGCCTGTATACTGTAATGCTAATACTGTAGCTGACTGTATACTGTAGCTGCCTGTATACTGTAATGTTAATACTGTAGCTGTATGTACACTGTAATATTAATACTGTAGCTGATTCTATACTGTAATGTTAATAATGTAGCTGACTAAAAACTGTAATGTTAATACTGTTGCTGCTTGTATACTGTAATGTTAATACTGTAGCTGCCTGTATACTGTCATGTTAATACTGCAGCTGCCTGTGTACTGTAATGTTAATTCTGTAGTTGACTGTATACTGTAGCTGCCTGTATACTGCAATGTTAATACTGTAGATGTCTGTATACTGTAATGTTAATACTGTAGCTGACTGCATGTTGTAATGTTAACACTGTATCTGCCTGTATACTGTAATGTTAATACTGTAGCTACCTGTACACTGTAATGTTAATACTGTAGCTACCTGTATACTGTAATATTAATACTGTAGCTACCTGTATACTGTAATGTTAATACTGTAGCTACCTCTATACTGTAATGTTAATATTGTAGCCACCTGTATACTGTAATGTTAATACTGTAGCTGCCTGTATAATGTAACTTTAATACTGTAGCTGCCTGTATACTGTAATTTTAATACTGTAGCTGCCTGTATACTGTAATGTTAGTACTGTAGCTGCCTGTATACTGTACTGTTAATACTGTAGCTGCCTGTATACTGTAATTTTTATACTGTAGCTGCCTGTATACTGTAATTTTAATACTGTAGCTGCCTGTATACTGTAATGTTAATACTGTAGCTCCCTGTATTCTGTAATGTTATTACTGTAGCTACCTGTATACTGTAATGTTAATACTGTAGCTACCTGTATACTGTAATGTTAATACTGTAGCTACCTGCATACTGTAATGTTAATGCTGTAGTTACCTGTATACTGTAAAGTTAATACTGTAGCTACCTGTATACTGTAATGTTAATACTGTAGCTGCCAGTATACTGTAATGTTAATACTGTAGCTGCCTGTATACTGTAATTTTAATACTGTAGCTGCCTGTATAATGTAATTTTAATACTGTAGCTACCTGTATACTGTAATGTTAATACTGTAGCTGCCTGTATACTGTAATGTTAATACTGTAGCTGCCTGTATACTGTAATGTTAATACTGTAGCTGCCTGTGTACTGTAATGTTAATACTGTAGCTACCTGTATACTGTAATGTTAATACTGTAGCTGCCTGTATACTGTAATGTTAATACTGTAGCTACCTGTATACTGCAATGTTAATACTGTAGCTACCTGTATACTGTAATGTTAATACTATAGCTACATGTTTACTGTAATGTTAATACTGTAGCTGCCTGTATACTGTAATGTTAATACTGTAGCTACCTGTATACTGTAATGTTAATATTGAAGCTGCCTGTATACTGTAATGTTAATGCTCTAGCTACCTTTATACTGTAATGTTAATACTGTAGCTGCCTGTATACTGTAATTTTAATACGGTAGCTGCCTGTATAATGTAATTTTAATACTGTTGCTGCCTGTATACTGTAATGTTAATGATGTAGCTGCCAGTATACTGTAATGTTAATACTGTAGCTGCCTGTATACTGTCATGTTAATACTGCATGTGCCTGTATACTGTAATGTTAATTCTGTAGCTGCCTGTATACTGTAATTTTAATACTGTAGCTGCCTGTATACTGTAATTTTAATACTGTAGCTGCCTGTATAATGTATTGTTAATGATGTAGCTGCCAGCATACTGTAATGTTAATACTGTAGCTGCCTGTATACTGTAATTTTAATACTGTAGCTGCCTGTATACTGTAATTTTAATACTGTAGCTGCCTGTATACTGTAATGTTAATGATGAAGCTGCCAGCATACTGTAATGTTAATACTGTAGCTGCCTGTATACTGTAATGCTAATACTGTAGCTGACTGTATACTGTAGCTGCCTGTATACTGTAATGTTAATACTGTAGCTACCTGTATACTGTAATGTTAATACTGTAGCTACCTGCATACTGTAATGTTAATGCTGTAGTTACCTGTATACTGTAAAGTTAATACTGTAGCTACCTGTATACTGTAATGTTAATACTGTAGCTGCCTGTATACTGTAATGTTAATACTGTAGCTGCCTGTATACTGTAATTTTAATAGTGTAGCTGCCTGTATAATGTAATTTTAATACTGTAGCTACCTGTATACTGTAATGTTAATACTGTAGCTGCCTGTATACTGTAATGTTAATACTGTAGCTACCTGTATACTGCAATGTTAATACTGTAGCTACCTGTATACTGTAATGTTAATACTGTAGCTACATGTTTACTGTAATGTTAATACTGTAGCTGCCTGTATTCTGTAATGTTAATACTGTAGCTACCTGTATACTGTAATGTTAATATTGAAGCTGCCTGTATACTGTAATGTTAATACTGTAGCTACCTTTATACTGTAATGTTAATATTGAAGCTGCCTGTATACTGTAATGTTAATGCTCTAGCTACCTTTATACTGTAATGTTAATACTGTAGCTGCCTGTATACTGTAATTTTAATACAGTAGCTGCCTGTATAATGTAATTTTAATACTGTAGCTGCCTGTATACTGTAATGTTAATGATGTAGCTGCCAGTATACTGTAATGTTAATACTGTAGCTGCCTGTATACTGTCATGTTAATACTGCATCTGCCTGTATACTGTAATGTTAATACTGTAGCTGCCTGTATACTGTAATTTTAATACTGTAGCTGCCTGTATACTGTAATTTTAATACTTTAGCTGCCTGTATAATGTATTGTTAATGATGTAGCTGCCAGCATACTGTAATGTTAATACTGTAGCTGCCTGTATACTGTAATTTTAATACTGTAGCTGCCTGTATACTGTAATTTTAATACTGTAGCTGCCTGTATACTGTAATGTTAATGATGAAGCTGCCAGCATACTGTAATGTTAATACTGTGGCTGCCTGTATACTGTAATGCTAATACTGTAGCTGACTGTATACTGTAGCTGCCTGTATACTGTAATGTTAATACTGTAGCTGTATGTACACTGTAATATTAATACTGTAGCTGATTCTATACTGTAATGTTAATAATGTAGCTGACTAAAAACTGTAATGTTAATACTGTTGCTGCTTGTATACTGTAATGTTAATACTGTAGCTGCCTGTATACTGTCATGTTAATACTGCAGCTGCCTGTGTACTGTAATGTTAATTCTGTAGTTGACTGTATACTGTAGCTGCCTGTATACTGCAATGTTAATACTGTAGATGTCTGTATACTGTAATGTTAATACTGTAGCTGACTGCATGTTGTAATGTTAACACTGTATCTGCGTGTATACTGTAATGTTAATACTGTAGCTACCTGTACACTGTAATGTTAATACTGTAGCTACCTGTATACAGTAATATTAATACTGTAGCTACCTGTATACTGTAATGTTAATACTGTAGCTACCTCTATACTGTAATGTTAATATTGTAGCCACCTGTATACTGTAATGTTAATACTGTAGCTGCCTGTATAATGTAATTTTTAATTTCCGTAAAACTGCCTGTATTTCTGTAATTTTAATACTGTAGCTGCCTGTTTTACTGTAAAAGTTAGTACTGTAGCTGCCTGTATACTGTACTGTTAATACTGTAGCTGCCTGTATACTGTAATTTTTATACTGTAGCTGCCTGTATACTGTAAAGTTATTACTGTAGTTGCCTGTATACTGTAATTTTAATACTGTAGCTGCCTGTATACTGTAATTTTAATACTGTAGCTGCCTGTATACTGTAATGTTAATACTGTAGCTCCCTGTATTCTGTAATGTTATTACTGTAGCTACCTGTATACTGTAATGTTAATACTGTAGCTACCTGTATACTGTAATGTTAATACTGTAGCTACCTGCATACTGTAATGTTAATGCTGTAGTTACCTGCATACTGTAAAGTTAATACTGTAGCTACCTGTATACTGTAATGTTAATTACTGTAGCTGCCTGTATACTGTAAATTTTTAATACTGTAGCTGCCTGTATACTGTAATTTTAATACTGTAGCTGCCTGTATACATGTAATTTTATACTGTAGCTACCTGTATACTGTAATGTTAATACTGTAGCTGCCTGTATACTGTAATGTTAAAACTGTAGCTGCCTGTATACTGTAATGTTAATACTGTAGCTGCCTGTGTACTGTAATGTTAATACTGTAGCTACCTGTATACTGTAATGTTAATACTGTAGCTGCCTGTATACTGTAATGTTAATACTGTAGCTACCTGTATACTGCAATGTTAATACTGTAGCTACCTGTATACTGTAATGTTAATACTATAGCTACATGTATACTGTAATGTTAATACTGTAGCTGCCTGTATACTGTAATGTTAATACTGTAGCTACCTGTATAACTGTAATGTTAATATGAAGCTGCCTGTATACTGTAATGTTAATGCTCGTAGCTACCTTTATACTGTAATGTTAATACTGTAGCTGCCTGTATACTGTAATTTTAAAAACGTAGCTGCCTGTATAATGTAATTTTAATACTGTTGCTGCCTGTATACTGTAATGTTTAATGATGTAGCTGCCAGTATACTGTAATGTTAATACTGTAGCTGCCTGTATAACTGTCATGTTAATACTGTAGCTTGCCTGTATACTGTAATGTTAATTCTGTAGCTGCCTGTATACTGTAATTTTAATACTGTAGCTGCCTGTATACTGTAATTTTAATACTGTAGCTGCCTGTATATGTATTGTTAATGATGTAGCTGCCAGCATACTGTAATGTTAATACTGTAGCTGCCTGTATACTGTAATTTTAATACTGTAGCTGCCTGTATACTGTAATTTTAATACTGTAGCTGCATGTATACTGTAATGTTAATATGAAGCTGCCAGCATACTGTAATGTTAATACTTTTAGCTGCCTGTATACTGTAATGCTAAAAACTTAGCTGACTGTATACTGTAGCTGCCTGTATACTGTAATGTTAATACTGTAGCTTATGTAACTGTAATATTATACTGTAGCTGACTTTTATACTGTAATGTTAATAATGTAGCTGACTAAAACTGTAATGTTAATACTGTTGCTGCTTGTATACTGTAATGTTAACACTGTAGCTGCCTGTATACTGTCATGTTAATACTGCAGCTGCCTGTAGACTGTAATGTTAATTCTGTAGTTGACTGTATACTGTAGCTGCCTGTATACTGCAATGTTAATACTGAGATGCCTGTATACTGTAATGTTAATACTGTAGCTGACTGCATGTTGTAATGTTAACACTGTATCTGCCTGTATACTGTAATGTTAATACTGTAGCTACCTGTACACTGTAATGTTAATACTGTAGCTACCTGTATACTGTAATATTAATACTGTAGCTACCTGTATACTGTAATGTTTTAAAACTGGAGCTACCTCTATTTCTGTAATGTTAATATTGTAGCCACCTGTATACTGTAATGTTAAATTTCTGTAGCTGCCTGTATAATGTAATTTTAATACTGTAGCTGCCTGTATACTGTAATTGTAATACTGTAGCTGCCTGTATACTGTAATGTTAGTACTGTAGCTGCCTGTATACTGTACTGTTAATACTGTAGCTGCCTGTATACTGTAATTTTTATACTGTAGCTGCCTGTATACTGTAATGTTATTACTGTAGCTGCCTGTATACTGTAATTTTAATACTGTAGCTGCCTGTATACTGTAATTTTAATACTGTAGCTGCCTGTATACTGTAATGTTAAATACGTAGCTACCTGTATACTGTAAGTTAATACTGTAGCTACCTCATTACTGTAATGTTAACGCTGTAAGTTACCTGTAACTGTAAAAGTTATTAACATAGCTACCTGTATACTGTAAATGTTCATACTGTAGCTGACTGTATACTGTTATGTTCAATACTGTAGCTACCTATTGGGTAGCAAGATGGGTCCTACACAGATGACAGCAAGAAATGAGTGAGCTACTCAATCCCAGTGTGACTCAGGTTTTAGCAGCCGCTAACCAGCTGAGAGTCGAAGATCAAAATAAATTTTTTATGAAGAGCGCACAAAATTTGATTAACACAAACCTACCGATGTTATCATGACACAAATGACTTCGAACAGGCGAAAATGACATGCCCAGCACTCAGCCCCGGGCCAACTCATGGAACTCCGTGTTCATCAAGAACTGCAAGAATCCCCTATCACGAGCCTTTTCCATCCTTGGAAGGGAGCATGGACACGGGGGTCGTCCGCACATTACTAAATCAACAGACAAGCCCCACTCCACAAAGAGGCATTAAGCAACAGCAAAGAACTATAGACCAATAGCATAACATCTCATATCATAAAAATCTTTGAAAGGGTCCTAGAAACCCATCAGTTACATCAACCCAGGGCAACAGGATTAGAACAGGTCCTCCTTTCTGTCTCACTATTGGACACTACGACAAGGTCCTAAATGCACTAGAAGACAAAAAGAAATGCAGATTAATATTATACAGACTTTTCAAAAAGCCTTCGACAAGTGTGACCATGGCGTAATAGCGCACAAAATGCGTGCTAAGGAATAACAGGAAAAGTCGGTCGATGAATCTATAATTTCCTCCCTAACAGAACACAGAGAGTAGTCGTCAACAGAGTAAAGTCCGAGGCAGCTAGGGTGAAAAGCTCTGTTCCACAATTCACAGTACTCGCTCCCATCTTGTTCCTCATCCTCATATCCGACATAGACAAGGATGTCAGCCACAGCACCGTGTCTTCCTTTGCAGATGACACCCGAATCTGCATAACAGTGTCTTCCATTGCAGACACTGCAAGGCTCCAGGCGGTCATCAACCAAATTTTTCAGTGGGCTGCAGAAAACAATATGAAGTTCAACGATGAGAAATTTCAATTACTCAGATATGGTAAACACGAGGAAATTAAATCTTCATCAGAGTACAAAACAAATTCTGGCCACAAAATAGAGGGAAACACCAACGTCAAAGACCTGGGAGTGATCATGTCTGAGGATCTCACCTTCGAGGACCATAACATTGTATCAATCGCATCTGCTAGAAAAATGGCAGGATGGATAATGAGAACCTTCAAAACAAGGGAGGCCAAGCCCATGATGACACTCATCAGGTCACTTGTTCTATCTAGGCTGGAATATTGCTGCACACTGACAGCACCTTTCAAGGCAGGTGAAATTGCTGACCTAGAAAATGTACAGAGAACCTTCACGGCGCGCATAACGGAGATAAAACACCTCAATTACTGGGAGCACTTGAGGTTCCTAAACCTGTATTCCCTGGAACGCAGGCGGGAGAGATACATGATTATATACACCTGGAAAATCCTAGATGGACTAGTACCGAACTTGCACACGAAAATCACACGCTACGAAAGCAAAAGACTTGGCAGACGATGCACCATATCCCCAATGAAAAGCAGGGGTGTCACTAATACGTTAGGAGACCATACAATAAGTGTCAGAGGCCGAATCTGTACAACTGCCTCCCAGCATACATAAGGGGGATTACCAACAGACCCCTGGCAGTCTTCAAGCTGGCACTGGACAAGCACCTAAAGTCGGTTCCTGACCAGCAGGGCTGAGGCTCGTACGTTGGTTTGCGTGCATCCAGCAGCAAGAGCCTTGTTGATCAGGCTCTGATCCACCAGGAGGCCTGGTCGCAGACCGGGCCGCGGGGGCGTTGACCCCCGGAACTTTCTCCAGGTAAACTCCAGGTACTACTGTAACGTTAATACTGTAGCTGACTGTATACTGTTATTGTAATACTGTAGCTACCTGTATACTGTAATGTTAATATTGTAGCTATCTGTATACTGTAATGTTAATACTGTAGCTACCTGTATACTGTAATGTTAATACTGTAGCTACCTGTATACTGTAATGTTAATACTGTAGCTACCTGTATACTGTAATGTTAATACTGTAGCTACCTGTATACTGTAATGTTAATACCGTAGCTGTCTGTATACTGTAATTTTAATACTGTAGCTACCTGTATACTGTAATGTTAATACTGTAGCTGACTGTATACTGTTATGTTAATACTGTAGCTGACTGTATACTGTAATGTTAATACTGTAGCTGACTGTATACTGTAACGTTAATACTGTAGCTGACTGTATACTGTTATTGTAATACTGTAGCTACCTGTATACTGTAATGTTAATACTGTAGCTGACTGTATACTGTTATGTTAATACTGTAGCTGACTGTATACTGTAATGTTAATACTGTAGCTACCTGTATACTGTAATGTTAATACTGTAGCTACCTGTATACTGTAATGTTAATACTGTAGCTACCTGTATACTGTAAAGTTAACACTGTAGCTACCTGTATACTGTAATGTTAATACTGTAGCTACCTGTATACTGTAATGTGAACATTAAAATGGTATTAAATACCGACAGGTTGTTAGGTAAGACACATATGCAACGGTTAGGTATCTTTATTTCGAAACGTTTCGCCTACACAGTAGGCTTCTTCAGTCGAGTACAGAAAAGTTGATAGAAGCAGAAGAGACTTTAAGACGATGTAATCAGTCCATCACCCTTAAAGTTTTGAGGTGGTCAGTCCCTCAGTCTGGAGAAGAGCATTGTTCCGAAGTCTGAAACAATATGAAGTTGAATGGACAGGATGGACTGATTATATCGTCTTCAAGTCTCTTCTGCTTCTATCAACTTTTCTGTACTCGACTGAAGAAGCCTACTGTGTAGGCGAAACTTTTCAAAATAAAGATACCTAACCGTTGCATATGTGTCTTACCTAACAACCTGTCGGTATTTAATACCATTTTAATGTTCAATCTGTCAGACACTGCAACACAAGGGTATCTTGGTACAGACCTGAAATCTACTTCGACAACTTCTACTAGTGAGAACGTCTGAATTTGAGAGGGACCTGACCTCCCAAAGTGACCTACGTCTCACCTCCTGGCGCTATATAAGGCTCCATCCTGTCCATTCAACTTCATATTGTTTCAGACTTCGGAACAATGCTCTTCTCCAGACTGAGGGACTGAGCACCTCAAAACTTTAAGGGTGATGGACTGATTACATCGTCTTCAAGTCTCTTCTGCTTCTATCAACTTTTCTGTACTCGACTGAAGAAGCCTACTGTGTAGGCGAAACGTTTCAAAATAAAGATACCTAACCGTTGTATACTGTTATTATAATACTGTAGCTACCTGTATACTGTAATGTTAATACTGTAGCTACCAGTATACTGTAATGTTAATACTGTAGCTGCCTGTATATTGTAATTTTAATACTGTAGCTGCCTGTATACTGTAATTTTAATACTGTAGCTGCCTGTATACTGTAATGTTAGTACTGTTGCTGCCTGTATACTGTAATGTTAATACTGTAGCTGCCTGTATACTGTAATTTTAATACTGTAGCTGCCTGTATACTGTAATGTTATTACTGTAGCTGCCTGTATACTGTAATTATAATACTGTAGCTGCCGGTATACTGTAATTTTAATACTGTAGCTGCCTGTATACTGTAATGTTAATACTGTAGCTACCTGTATACTGTAAAGTAAAAGGACACAAGTGCAACTAATGTGACATTTATTGTGGCAACGTTTCGCTCTCCAGGAGCTTTATCAAGCCATTACAAACAATACATGGACACAGAGGGTATATAAAGGCTCAGAGTGAGGTGAATACTAGTGAGGTACCATTTCGATGTTCACTAGTGGTAGTAGTAGTAGTAGTAGTAGTAGTAGTGGTATTGACAAAAGTAATACAATATGGTAGAGCAATTAATTCGTACATGAGTAAAAGGATATAAAAGCTATATTACCCAAGTAATAGCTTTTATATCCTTTTACTCATGTACGAATTAATTGCTCTACCATATTGTATTACTTTTGTCACTACCACTACTACTACTACTAGTACTACTACCACTAGTGAACATCGAAATGGTACGTCACTAGTATTCACCTCACTCTGAGCCTTTATATACCCTCTGTGTCCATGTATTGTTTGTAATGGCTTGATAAAGCTCCTGGAGAGCGAAACGTTGCCACAATAAATGTCACATTAGTTGCACTTGTGTCCTTTTACTTTACATATTGTCGGTAATTCTACCAACTTTATTACTACCTGTATACTGTAATGTTAATACTGTAGCTACCTGTATACTGTAATGTTAATACTGTAGCTACCTGTATACTGTAAAGTTAATACTGTAGCTACCTGTATACTGTAATGTTAATACTGTAGTTACCTATATACTGTAATGTTAATACTGTAGCTACCTGTATACTGTAATGTTAATACTGTAGCTGACTGTATACTGTTATGTTAATACTGTAACTACCTATTGGGTAGCTAAAATGGGTCCTACACAGATGACAGCAAGGAAATGAGTGAGCTACTCAAGTCCCAGTATGACTCAGTTTTTAGTAAGCCGCTAACCAGTCTGAGAGTCGAAGATCAAAATAAATTTTTTATGAAAGAGCCATAAAATTTGATTAACACAAGCCTATCCGATGTTATCCTGACACCAATGACTTCGAACAGGCGATAAATGACATGCCCATGCACTCTGCCCCAGGGCCAGACTCATGGAACTCCGTGTTCATCAAGAACTGCAAGAATCCCCTATCACGAGCCTTTTCCATCCTATGGAGAGGGAGCATGGACACGAGGGTCGTCCCACAGTTACTAAAAACAACAGACATAGCCCCACTCCACAAAGGGGGCATTAAGCAACAGCAAAGAACTACTGACCAATAGCACTAACATCCCATAACATAAAAATCTTTGAAAGGGTCCTAAGAAGCAAGATCACCACCCATCGAGAAACCCATCAGTTACACAACCCAGGGCAACATGGGTTTAGAACAGGTCGCTCCTGTCTGTCTCAACTATTGGATCACTACGACAAGGTCCTAAATGCACTAGAATACAAAAAGAATGCGATGTAATATATACAGACTTTGCAAAAGCATTCGACAAGTGTGACCATGGCGTAATAGCGCACAAAATGCGTGCTAAAGGAATAACAGGAAAAGTCTGTCGATGGATCTATAATTTCCTCCCTAACAGAACACAGAGAGTAGTCGTCAACAGAGTAAAGTCCGAGGCACCTACGGTGAAAAGCTCTGTACCACAAGGCACAGTACTCGCTCCCATGTTGTTCCTCATCCTCATATCCGACATAGACAAGGATGTCAGCCACAGCACCGTGTCTTCCTTTGCAGATGACACCCGAATCTGCATGACAGTGTCTTAAATTGCAGACACTGCAAGGCTCCAGGCCGACATCAACCAAATCTTTCAGTGGGCTGCAGAAAACAATATGAAGTTCAACGATGAGAAATTTCAATTACTCAGATATGGTAAACACGAGGAAATAAAATATTCATCAGAGTACAAAACAAATTCTGGCCACAAAATAGAGGGAAACACCAACGTCAAAGACCTGGGAGTGATCATGTCGGAGGATCTGACCTTCAAGGACCATAACGTTGTATCAATCGCATCTGCTAGAAAAATGACAGGATGGATAATGAAAACCTTCAAAACTAGGGAGGCCAAGCTCATGATGACACTCTTGAGGTCACTTGTTCTATCTAGGCTGGAATAATGCTGGACACTAACAGCACCTTCAAGGCAGTGAAATTGCTAAACCTAGAAAAGTACAAGAACCTTCACGGCGCGCTTAACGGAGATAAAACCCTAAATTTTAGGGGGAAAGCGCTTGAGGTTCCTAAACCTGTATTCCCTTGGAACGCGGCGGGAGAATACATGATTATATACACCTGGAAAATCCTAGAGGGACAAGTACCAAAACTTGCAACGAAAATCCACCTACGAAAGCAAAAGACTTGGCAGACGATGCCCATCCCCCAATGAAAAGCATGGGTACTAGCACGTTAGGAGACCATACAATAAGTGTCAGGCCCGAGACTGTTCAACTGCCTCCCAGCATACATAAGGGAGATTACCAACAGACCCCTGGCAGTCTTCAAGCTGGCACTGGACAAGCACCTAAAGTCGGTTCCTGACCAGGCCCGGGGTGTGGCTCGTACGTTGGTTTGCGTGCAGAAAGCAGCAACAGCCTGGTTGATCAGGCTCTGATCCACCAGGAGGCCTGGTCGATGACCGGGCCGCGGGGCGTTGACCCCCGGAACTCTCTCCAGGTAAACTCCAGGTAATACTGTAACTTAAATACTGTAGCTGACTGTATACTGTTATGTTAATACTGTAGCTACCTGTATACTGTAAAGTTAATACTGTACTACCTGTATACTGTAATTTAATACTGTAGCTAAACCTGTATACTGTAATGTGAACATTAAAATGGTATTAAATACCGACAGGTTGTTAGGTAAGACACATATGCAACGGGTTTGGTATCTTTATTTGAAACGTTTCGCCTACACAGTAGTTCTTCCATCGAGTACAGAAAAGTTGATAGAAGCAGAAGAGACTTGAAGACGATGTAATCAGTCCATCACCCTTAAAGTTTTGAGGTGGTCAGTCCCTCAGTCTGGAGAAGAGCATTGTTCCGAAGTCTGAAACAATATGAAGTTGAATGGACAGGATGGACTGATTACATCGTCTTCAAGTCTCTTCTGCTTCTATCAACTTTTCTGTACTCGACTGAAGAAGCCTACTGTGTAGGCGAAACTTTCAAAATAAAGATACCTAACCGTTGCATATGTGTCTTACCTAACAACCTGTCGGTATTTAAATACCATTTTAATGTTCAATCTGTCAGACACTGCAACACAAGGGTATCTTGGTACAGACCTGAAATCTACTTCGACAACTTCTACTAGTGAGAACGGCTGAATTTGAGAGGGACCTGACCTCCCAAAGTGACCTACGTCTCACCTCCTGGCGCTATATAAGCTCCATCCTGTCCATTCAACTTCATATTGTTTCAGACTTCGGAACAATGCTCTTCTCCAGACTGAGGGACTGAGCACCTCAAAACTTTAAGGGTGATGGACTGATTACACGTCTTCAAGTCCTCTTCTGCTTCTATCAAATTTTCTGTACTCGACTGAAGAAGCCTACTGTGTAGGCGAAACTTTCAAAATAAAGATACCTAACCGTTGTATTCTGTAATGTTAATACTGTAGCTACCTGTATACTGTAATGTTAATACTGTAGCTACCTGTATACTGTAATGTTAATACTGTAGCTACCAGTATACTGTAATGTTAATACTGTAGCTGCCTGTATATTGTAATTTTAATACTGTAGCTGCCTGTATACTGTAATTTTAATACTGTAGCTGCCTGTATACTGTAATGTTAGTACTGTTGCTGCCTGTATACTGTAATGTTAATACTGTAGCTGCCTGTATACTGTAATTTTAATACTGTAGCTGCCTGTATACTGTAATGTTATTACTGTAGCTGCCTGTATACTGTAATTATAATACTGTAGCTGCCGGTATACTGTAATTTTAATACTGTAGCTGCCTGTCTACTGTAATGTTAATACTGTAGCTACCTGTATACTGTGATGTTAATACTGTAGCTACCTGTATACTGTAATGTTAATACTGTAGCTACCTGTATACTTTAAAGTTAATACTGTAGCTACCTGTATACTGTAATGTTAATACTGTAGTTACCTATATACTGTAATGTTAATACTGTAGCTACCTGTATACTGTAATGTTAATACTGTAGCTGACTGTATACTGTTATGTTAATACTGTAACTACCTATTGGGTAGCTAAAATGGGTCCTACACAGATGACAGCAAGGAAATGAGTGAGCTACTCAAGTCCCAGTATGACTCAGTTTTTAGCAAGCCGCTAACCAGTCTGAGAGTCGAAGATCAAAATAAATTTTTTATGAGAGAGCCACAAAATTTGATTAACACAAGCCTATCCGATGTTATCCTGACACCAAATGACTTCGAACAGGCGATAAATGACATGCCCATGCACTCTGCCCAGGGCCAGACATCATGGAACTCCGTGTTCATCAAGAACTGCAAGAATCCCCTATCACGAGCCTTTTCCATCCTATGAGAGGGAGCATGGACACGAGGGTCGTCCCACAGTTACTAAAAACAACAGACATAGCCCTACTCCACAAAGGGGCATTAAGCAACAGCAAAGAACTACTGACCAATAGCACTAACATCCAAACATAAAAAACTTTGAAA
>NC_069439.1:32463259-32486701 GCF_026875155.1 Cherax quadricarinatus
AAATAATTGTGATGATAATCTATGTAACTGTATTTGTGTATACCTTCATACATTTATTTACTTCTAGTCTGTCAACTGAGTACAAGAAACTGCCCATTCACTTATTTCAACTACCCAATAAAGTGGTCAGAAATTGGCAATTTGGCTAATTTCACACAAATTTCAACATATGCCAATTTCAAAATAGGGTCCAGAATAAACAATGCAGACATTCCTGGCCCTAAATTAACATTTTCTCTGTTCATTAGTCATGGCTGCAGGCCCCTCTTATATTACTCTTGCTTTTCATTTGGAATTTTTATTCACAAAAAAATAGAAGATTTACTGTTATGCAGACTGCTGCATTATTGTAATAATTGTATAAATAATGTTAAAGCCATTCTTGACTCTGTATTGGAATTTAGACTTGCAGGCGGACAGGTATTGGACGGTGACATCATTTGTTACTCTTGAGCTTCGCTAAAGAATAGAGCATTTTCCGCTACTGTGAGCGCAATTTCAAGGTACTTTTCATCATGAAAGCAATCAAAATCATATCTATTTCTGTAATATATCTTTCATTCTATCAAATGAGACCGAAAAAATGAGAATATAACCATAACAACCATACAAAAATATACCGCTAAGCGGCCGCTAATGGCTGAGAAGTGAACTCCACTATTTATGGTCTGATTTAATTTCCTTTTTGGTGTACGTGAAGAAGTATCTTTCCATCATACATTGCCCAAGTTTGAATAAGATAACCCAACAAACAACTAAGAAAATAATATAATAATGATAATAATAATAATAATATCTTTATTTACTAGGGGGCCCGGTGGCCTGTGGCTAAAGCTCCCGCTCATCACACACGGAGGGCCCGGGTTCGATTCCCGGCGGTGGAAACATTTCGACACGTTTCCTTACACCTGTTGTCCTGTTCACCTAGCAGCAAATAGGTACCTGGGTGTTAGTCGACTGGTGTGGGTCGCATCCTGGGGGACAAGATTAAGGACTCCAATGGAAATAAGTTAGACAGTCCTCAATGACGCACTGACTTTCTTGGGTTATCCTGGGTGGCTAATCCTCCGGGGTTAAAAATCCGAATGAAATCTTATCTTATCTTATCTTACATGTACAAGGTATACAGGCCTAGCTGACATCAGTGACATACTAATGTATAGAAAGCCGCTTGTTATGCTGAGTATTTCAAGAAAATTAGGTCAGTGTCCCAGGATGACACCCACACTAGTCAGCTAACACCCAGGTACCCATTTACTGATGGGTAAACATAGACAACAGGTGTAAAGAAACATGCCTAATGTTTCTACCCTGGCTGGGAATCAAATATTTACCAAAAATCATATATGGCTAACCCAAGCCAGGTACTAAAAATAAGCCACGTTGACTTTTTTGGGTTATCCTAGTTCTCTACACATACGCTGCTATGTGTGATAAACTATAGAGAGAAAATAACTTTTTTGTTTCATGTTTATGGTGGAGTACGAGTGTATATCACAGTTAGCCCTGTGCTACACTCCGTTTTCTCTAATATAGCCACCAAGACAGTGATAGGAGAATGGTATTTGTATACCATATCCTCTTCATACCTCCGTCGAACTGCTCGTATTATGCAAAATATTATTCATTCTGGAGTATTTAACATGTTTATGTTATTTATATTGTTTCTTATGTCATATTAGATCAATTGTGATAGGCAAATAAGCTGTAGTGTGATATTAGCGTAATAATAAAGCATATTCTCCTGCTTCATGAGACTGAGCTCATGGCAACCGACAGTGGCTTCAAAGCCACCTTATCTTTAAATGGATAATGTACTGTGTAGGTGCTTTACATAATGAGAAGCATTTCTTTTATTCATTGGAACCATGGCTAGGGCTAAAAGTAAGCAGGTTAAAACAATAAATGAGAAGAAGAAATTGGAATGACTTATGCAGCAAGTAGCACCACCAAACAGTACCACAGGTTGGTGTGGCGACCCTGGAAATTTGAAATTATGCTAGCCAAAATTAGTGCCAAATAACTGAAGGAACCGAATAATTGATTGCCGGATTTGTGATGGCAACCTGTACTATCTTTTACATTTCTGGGTGTAGCATCGTAGCATCAAACAGGTGCAAAAGTCCTTAGCATGATAGTGACCTACTCTACTGAAAATTATTCACCAGTCAGAATTTATGGATTTAGAGAAGGCATATAAAAGGGTGGATAGGAGACCATGTGGCAGATGTC
Organism: Cherax quadricarinatus; assembly: GCF_026875155.1. NCBI lineage: Eukaryota > Metazoa > Arthropoda > Malacostraca > Decapoda > Parastacidae > Cherax > Cherax quadricarinatus. The sequence goes on from NC_069439.1 coordinate 32,465,492, forward strand.
AGTGATCAGCAGGCATGACTGGTTATAAGTAAAGGCAAAAAAAATGAAGGTTATAGCCTTAAGCTCATACTTTTTGACCCTAATAAAATTATAGCATAATGTTATAGCAATTTTTTTGTCTCATTATCTTTAGTAAATGCATTGTACAAATGAAGTTTTTGAGTGAACTTTTAATTTTTGAATGAGCCATTGGTTTTCATGTTTTACTATGGTAGTATGTACTATGTACCAGAGTAAGTAGTTAAATCATGCCTTTCCTGTTGTTGTCTGGCAATGGAGTGCCATGCTGATGGCACTCTCTTGTACATGATGTGGAATGGTCTGACCTACATGCTAGACTAATTGTTGGTGTTCACTGCTTTCAATTCCTGCATTAATTAATACATGTATTATGCTGAAAGTCTAAAAGATCAATTGAAGCATTTGTATTATATAATGCCTTATGTAGAGAAATTAGTGCTTAGCATCAGAGGGGTTAACTGTACAGGTCGACCATCACTAATCCGGCATCATTGGGACCTGTTGTGTACCAGATTAGTGAGTTTGCTGGATCTCAGAGTGGTTAGGTTAAAATACACTTAATTAACCTATCAATAGAGATTCTTTCTCTATTGTTACATCTTCATTTTCATCACTGCTTTCTCCTCCACTTGCTTGCTGCTATGGATTTACAACCATCTGCACAATTTCTGAGTCAGTATAATGATGAAATTTGAGTCAGTAATAATGATGAAATCTGAAATATGCTAGCTGAAATTAGTGCCAGATTGCTGATGGAACCGGATAACTGATTGCTGATTAGTGATGGCCGACCTGTATAGCATTCTTTCTAAAGAATGCTGTTAAGTGACTACACTGATACTGCAACACTATTGCAATGAAGGCAGAGTAAGCAAACTAAAACATTAACATTGTATATTAGTTTACACATTTGTTTGGCCATTTTTTCCACTGGTATAAAATTTATTATATAGGCCAAGATAAAGTGCTTCATAACAGGTAAAAAAAATAATTTTTGAGGTAGGTGACAAAACAATATAGGAGAGAAAATGTGTTGAAAAGGTAGGGAAACAAGTTAGGGAAAGTGTGTTTGGGGAGAAAAGGGTGGGAAGGGAGGTAGAATTTTGAGAGAGAAAAGAATGCATTGACTGTTGTGAACAAGGGAGTACAGTGCTGTACTTGAATTTTGTAATTAATTAATGGTAGAATTTTCTCTGTATACAATATATTTGTTTTTCAGGTTCAAGTTATTCCTTGGAGGCATATTTTGACCTCCTTACCATTTTGGGCCATCTTCATTGTGCACATAGCACAAAACTGGGGCTTTTACACTCTCTTAACTGAGCTGCCTACATACATGAAGAACATTTTGCACTTCAATATAGCTCAAGTAAGTATTACACATTTTGCCATTCACATTTTTATTGAGTGAGAGAGAATCAAAGCAAGGGAAAGAATAGAGGTAGCATTAAATGATCAGTTATGGAAAGTAAAAATGGATTATTAGGGCATAAACTCAAGAATTATGTGGGGCCAGAATAAAGGTGGGATGTGAAAAGTGGATTATAGTGAGTGTATATACACAGGGAGGTGAATTGTGGGAGGTGTTAAATTTATGTTTAGGGAGTTTTGAGCCAAGTGAGAGAATTATTGTTGTGGGGGACATAAATGCTAAAATGGTAAGATGGTTGATGATGGTGTAGCAGGTAAGTTTAGAGTGCCAAGGGAATAAATGAAAGTGGAGGCCATTAATTAAGTTGTGTGTAGAAATGGGTTTCGTAATAGGTAATATTTTTTTGAGAAAGGATAACTAAGTACAGTGGAACCTTGACTTACAGATTTAATCCATTCCGTGACCTAGCTCGTAACTCAATTTACTCGTATATCAAATAAATTTTCCTCATTTAAATTAATTGAAAAGCCATTAATTCGTTCCTGCATTCTGGAGACAAGACAAAATACTTAAATATGACACAAATATCAACTGTACAGCTTATTTATCTATCACAGTTCTAATATGACATAATAAACAAAATAATTAACACAGAAACATGACATATACTCTAGAATGAATAAAATAGGCCATAATATGGTGGCAGAGGCAGTGGCGGAAGCGTCCGCCATTTCCTATCTAACTTTGACTATAGTATCTTCCCAGCTCTTATTGTAAGAGAAAATGGAGTATTTGTGAGGCTAATTGCAGAAATATCATATTTTTTTTTTCAACAAGTCGGCCGTCTCCCACCGAGGCAGGGTGACCCAAAAAAGAAAGAAAATCCCCAAAAAGAAAATACTTTCATCATCATTCAACACTTTCACCACACTCACACATTATCACTGTTTTTGCAGAGGTGCTCAGAATACAACAGTTTAGAAGCATACACATATAAAGATACACAACATATCCTCCAAACTGCCAATATCCCAAACCCCTCCTTTAAAGTGCAGGCATTGTACTTCCCATTTCCAGGACTCAAGTCCGACTATATGAAAATAACTGGTTTCCCTGAATCCCTTTACTAAATATTACCCTGCTCACACTCCAACAGATCGTCAGGTCCCAAGTACCATTCATCTCCATTCACTCCTACTAAAAACGCTCATGCACCTTGCTGGAGGTCCAAGCCCCTTGCCCAAAAAACCTCCTTTACCCCCTCTTTCCAACCCTTTCGAGGACGACCCCTACCCCCCTTCCTCACCCTATAGATTTATATGTTTTCCCATGCATTCAACTTGATCCATTCTCTCTAAATGACCAAACCACCTAAACAACCCCTCTTCTGCCCTCTGACTAAACTTTTATTAACTCCACACCTTTTCCTAATTTCCACACTCCGAATTTTCTGCATAATATTTACACCACACCGGCAGACCCGAGTGTAGGCGGTCCTCATAGCGTGGTTTTTTGCGCACTCCTACAACTCCCGCCCGCGCGCTCAGGTTCCCATTCTCTATTTCTGACCAATCACAGACCTTCCCTGAGTCGCCCGGGCTGAGCGGTGAGGCGCTGCTCGCTTCCCATTGGTCCGAGACAGCAGAAATGTAAACACTTCTACCTTGCCGGCGCCAAAACCGTGTTTCTCGGTAAAGTGCTCCTTATATACTGAAGCATTTCACCCAATACAATGTCGGAAAAGTACTGATTTGGGGTGTCAGTGTGTAAATAAATAGTTTAGCCATATTTTGATATATATATGAAGGCGTTGTGAAGCATATACGAGTGCACCATGCAAATGAAAAAAGTGCAACAAAATAGGACCAAGCACAGTCGTTCCTGCCCTTTTAGGTGCAGTTTTCAAGTTTCGGTATATAAATATTTCCATAAAATTTGGTAGTGTATAAAAGAATTCAGTAATGGTCGGGGTGTGTACAGAACGTTTTTATTGTCCTTCCAGATCAATAAGAATTGTTCTAACGGTGAGTCCCCCAAAGGGATAAGTCGAAATTTGTCTGTTTTTGGGATGACAGTGACTCAGATCAAGATCCAGATGACCGGGAAGTGGGGGAAACTGATGATGAATACTTGCCACAAGATGCAGAGGTGCCAACAGATGAAAAGGGAAGCTATGCCACCATCCAAAAAGAAGAAATTAACAAGAAGAAGTACTTGCTTACATGCAAGTATTGCAGCAACAAGAATAATCATGTCGCATCTTCATTTTCCTGTGCCACATGCAAAGAAAAATCTAACCATCAAGAAGGATAGAAATTGTTTCATAAAGTTTCATTGCAGAAATTAGTGATGTAAAAGGATTGTTCTTTCTCAGGGAACTCAAGAATATTTCATTTGTAAGTTGTATCTCATTGCAAGTGTCATTGTTGATAAGTAGTTTCCTACTTCTTTTTTTACTGCTTAAAAAATTTGTTCAAAAACAAGTTCCATTTATGTTTTTTAAAATTGTCTACTTTATAATAAATTTAAAAAATATTTATTTCGTTTTTTTCAACAATTGCAACCTTGCAACATTCTAAATTGTTATAACCCCAAACGGGCAGGACCGAATATCTCGGTGTTCGAATATCTGCAATTGCCCGAGATGTTACTTTCACAACTCGTTTGGATGGTCTCAGTGACCTTACATCGAGTGGCTCTATCCCTCATACGAAATCACTTTCAAAATCTCCCATTTTAGTCTGCCTTGCCCTCTGAAGGGTTAATTTTTAAAAACAGGACATCTCCACTGCCTCCAACCGTCCCCTTTGCGCTGCATTTACCACCCAAGCTCACACCCATATAAGAGTGTTGGTACTACTATACTTTCTACATTCCCTTCCTTTGCCTCCATAGATAAGGGTTTTTGACTCCAATATACCTCAACACACCACTCACCTTTTTCCCTCATCAATTCTATGTTTTAACCCTCATCCTTCCCATAATCCATCCGCCGACATGCCCAACTCCCAAGTTTTTGAAAACATTCACTTCTTCCATACCCCCCTCCCCAATTTGAATCCAATTTTTTCTTTATCTAAATCATTGATACCCTCATCACCTTACTCTTTTCTATGTTCACTTTAAATTTTTCCCTACCTTTACACACTTCCCAAACTCATCCACTAACCTTTGCAATTTTTTCTTAGAATCTCCCATAAGCAAAGTTCATCAGCAAAAAGTAACTGTGTCAATTCTCATTTTGAATTTGATTCCCCAAAATTAACCCCAAACCCCTCTCCCGAACACCCTAGCATTTACTTCCTTTAAAAACCCCATCTATAAATATATTAAACAACCATGGTGACATTACACATCCCTGTCTAAGACCAACTTTTACCGGAAGTAGTCTCCCCTCTCTACACACCCAAAACCTGACTTCACTATCCTCATAAAAACTCTTTACAGCATTAAAACTTACCACCTTTTCCATGATAACTCGGGTATGATTATTCCTGACAATATCAAGGACTAAAACGTTGCTCTAGAAAATGAAATCAAAGATATCAAAGCAACACTCGAGCGACAGAATCCAAGATAACCAACCTCGAGAATAAGATCCAAACCTTGAAGAGAAGATTACATGGGGAAGTGTTGACACAGAAATAACTCTAAAAGCAGCTATACCCAGTCCACACTGACAAATAACAAAAATAAATATAAAGGGTTTTGAAGAAGCAATCAAGACTGGAATCAGAACATGCACACTCACTAAATGAATACCTTGATTTCCAAGACGACAAAACTGAACAAAAATAAGTTGTCTGATGCAGTTATAATAAACAGTCCACACATTCCTAGTGACATAACACAAGCACAGTGCAAAGAAACTGCTATCAGGATAATACAGGCCCCATGTACAAGTCACGTGCAAAACAATGAAATCAAAGAAACACGTTTGCTGGGAAAACCGGGAAGTAAACACAGTAAATGATCCGACTTCATTCATACGATAAAAAAAGGACTTAATTAAATCAGCAATTACAATGAAAAATGGAGTGGTACATAAATGAGTGTCTAACAAAAAAACGTCAAAACCTTCTGTTCAGCTGAGAAAATTAAACAGGAAAACAAATACATCAGTGTTTCACGCAGATGGGAAAATACTAGTAAGGAAAACATCAACAGGACAACAATTACTATCTCAAATGAACACAATTTCTCTACCTTCCTTAGAAAAGCTGACATTTTTGTAACAGATTAGATAATGCCCTTAAACATATATACGTGTGGTGCATAAGTGTACGTTACATTAAATTGTACATTATTATTTTTATTATTTTTCATCACTAGCTAATGAAATACCTCCAATACTCTAAAACATTCTTTCTTACTACTATAAATTGCTCATAATTTAAATTACAAGTCAGATCTTACTCCAAAATTAATAATATTCATTATTCTTACCTGCCCAAATTAATTTTGTTTATCACTACTTGTTTTTTAGTCACTTTTTAATTGTGTATGCAATTAGTGTATATTCCAATTATTTTTTTGGGCAAGTACCAAAACTATCTTTTGCTAGCTAGTACCAACTACCTCATTTTTTTTACTTTTATTGGGGCAATAAACTGCTCAATTTATTTAATATTACAAATCAATCTTACTCCTAAACCAATACTATTTCATAGTGACCACCGTCCATTTAACTTTGTTTACCATTACCTTAAATTTTAGCCCCCTCATATATTTCTCCTTTATTTTAGCTTTATTAAAATACACTAGTTTTTTACATTCACAATTTTTAAAAAATAATAAAGGTCTATTCTCAGGTGCTAAAGTAGAATAATTCACAACTTTGCCATTATTTTCCAAAACACCTTAGCTCATTATTTTACATTTTTAAATAATTCAGGTGCTATTTTTTAGCTTAAGACTATTACTTTGTTTTTATCCCTTAATTCTAACTATAGTTTCACTACAAATCTTATGATTACAAGCATTGATCCTGATACCAACCTCTTATTTAAATTTACTTAAATGATTCAAACATTACTGTAATACTACACTGCAGAAAAAATCAAAGGCACTTCTCAGTGCCAACAACAACATAACTATCTTTAACTACAATATCAGTTTCTTTAAGCAAGCATTACGATGACCTCAAGCATTACTAAATTCCTTACATCCCAAATTTAGTCCATCATTACACTAACTGAAACCTGGCTAAAGCCGATAGTACAGATGTCTATGCCATTCCTGGTTACACACCCATACAACAACTGTAGGCCAACCAACAAGGGGGTGGCACAGCCATATACTACTCAGACCAACTAGAATGTATCACTAATACTTGCACAAGGGATGAAATGGGGAATATATAATACCCAAATTCAAATCCAAATACCACAAAAACCTCTCACATTGATAAACATTACAGAGTTCCACAGTCAAACATTAGCCAAATTTTGTCAAAACCTAGGAAGTATGATAACTGATGCACGCATGAACAAAGATCACTTACTACCCCTCAGGTGACTTTAATATAAATCTCCCCGCAAACCAGGGCCCACACGTTACTGAATTCACCAAACACAATGAGTAACCTGTATGTTGCTACCAACAGTAACAAAACCTACAAGAGTTACAGAGACTAGTGTTTCCCTACTTGACCACATCTGGACCAACACCATATCCCCTTTAAAATCAGGCATAATACAGATAATAACCACAGACCACTACCCTACTTTTCTCATAACAACTCTTGGTAAATTACCCCAAGACACTACTAAATCACCTCAGACTTTACAATGAGGCAGCCATTAATAACTTCACAACAGCATAGCAAACATTGACTGGCACACTGAGCTAGAAATCTATACAGATATTGACGAATGTATTAATAATTTCTAAAAAAGACCCAATACCTCTATAACAAGCCTGCCCTAAAAAAACTAAACAGATGAACAGCTAAGAGACTGAACAGTCCCTGGTTAACACCCAGCATTCTCAAATCTATAAATACAAAACACCAATATGAAAAACAGTACAGAATGGGTCACATAACCAGAGACCAAACAAAACGTTACCCCGTCATCCTAACCAGCCTGAAAGAAGGGCAAAAAAAATTTTATTATGAGAACAGATTATCCAACTTACGAGGTGATAAAAAAAGACCTGGAAAACCCTATCAGAAATTCTAGAACAAAAAAATATCACGAAATAGCGAAATAAAATTAGCAAAATCAGATGAACCCCCAAATCCCACCAACAGAAACAGCAAACAGACTCAATGACTTCTTCTCCACTATAGGACAAAACCTTGCCAATAAAATCCCAAGCTCAGATACCCCACCAAATGACAAACCCCACTGGGAACTACCCGAACACACTGTTCCTAGCTCCCGACTAACCCAACGAAGTCTCCCTTATTATCAACACCTAAAAAACAAGGGAGGAGATTTAAATACCTTACCACCCTTTATATACAAAAAAGTGTCACAAGTGCTATCACCAATCATTGCAACACTCTTTAACAAATCCATTGAATCCTCCACCTTTCCCCCCAGTACTCAAAATAGCAAGGGTCACCCCATCCACAAAGGGGGAGACCAAACAGAGTTGAATAACATAGGCCAATATCCAACTTACACCCCTCTCAAAAATCTTCGAAAAATTAATTCATAAACGAATCTACTCCTCCTTATCTCCCAAAACATACTCAACCCCCGCCAATTTGGATTCAGGCCAAAATAAAAATACTAATGATGCTATTATACACAAGCTAGAACATAATACACGCAATAGAGAAAAAAGAAGTCCCACTGGGGATCTCATTGACTTACGTAAAGCTTTTGATACAGTTAACCATGACTTGCTCCACGTAAAATTGTCACACTAAGGTATAAGAGGGCACTCCCTCAACTACCTCAAGTCATACCTCAGCAACAGAAGCCAATATGTGTATGCAAATGGGACAAACTCTTCTGCACAACCAATTACAGTTTTGGGGTCCCACAGGGAAGTGTCCTTGGCCCTCTTCTCTTTCCCTATACATAAATGACCTACCAAATGCTTCGCAATTACTCAAACCCACACTATTTGCAGATTTACACTACATACTCTTCTCCCCCCCGAGCCCAGTCACGCTAGCCAATACTGTAAATACAGAATTACAGAAAATATCTAAACCCGGATGAGGACTAACAAACTTACCTAAACATTGACAAAACCTACTTCATTTAGTTTGGTAACAAGCTACAGATTCCCCTTAACATAATGATAAACGGATCACCTATCACAAAGCCCAACAGAGGGAAAATTCTTAGGAATCCACCTTGATAATAGACCAATTTCATACACATATACAACAAATTTCTAAGAAAATTTCCAAGACTGTAGGCATACTATCGAAGATACGGTACTAGCTCCACAGTCAGCCCTCCTGGCCCTATATCACTCTCCTTATTTACCCTATCTCACCTATGGAATTTGTGCCCTGGGGGTCAACAACAATAACCATCTCAGACCACTAAATTTCCCAACAAAAGGCTGCAGTTAGAATATAACAAATTTCTCACTATAGGCGCATACTCCACCAATATCAATACACTAAACCATTCACCATACAAAACTTCATACTTATTACTGCACCTATTAAAATACATAAACACTTAACTCTGATATTAACCCCCCCCTCAAAAATCTCCTTGCCAACCTCAACAGAACCATGACCATAAACACCAAAGGGACAGATCACTCTTTGAGTTCCTCGTGTCCATCTCACACTATGCAAAAACTCAATGCACATAAAAGGCCCTAAAATCTGGAACTCATTACCTGTAAATATAAAAGAAACACTACCTGTTTATAAATTTTAAGTCTCTTCTCAAAAATCACTTACTCACCAAAACCAAATAAATACTGAATAACTGAACCTTATAAAATGTATATCTTAAATTTTCTCACAATTATATCACATAAATGTTTAACCTAAAACCCAATCTAACTTTATTATTTTTTAAAAACACTACCTAACAGAATACTCCATTCTACTGAATGTACAACAATGCATACAACCATATGACCTGTCTTTGTAATACTCACTTGTGCTTTATAGTAATCTGTTTCATTTAAAGTTTTATCACCGATGTCATCATTGCTTAGTTCATCTTAAGTTAATTTTAAGCCAGCCCGTAATGCTATGCATAGTATAAGTGGCTTTGGCATACTGCTCTTTTCTGTATTTTTTGTACCTCTGTATGTGTGCACAAATTTTTAAATAAATAAATAAATAAATAAATTATTATCATCATCATTAATTTAGGTAACTGGAGCACAGATCCAATTCCCTAGATCAAGAGCCTCTCACCAGTGTCAAGGGAAACCCTTTGGGGCTGGGGAGGGGGTCTTGATCTTGGGAATTAGATCTGTGCTCTAGTTACCTAATTAATAATAATAATATAATAATACTACTACTATTACTAATATAATAATAATAATTAATAAAAAATAATAAAATAATAAAATAATAATAATAATAATAATAATATATATACACATATATGTATACATGTATATTAAATATAATATATATAATATATATATATATATATATATAATAAATATATATATATATATAAATATATATATATATATATATAATTATATAATATATATTAATATATACATACATCTAGGTTTTCCCCTTTTTCTAAATAGCTCTTGTTCTTTATTTCTTCTATCGTCCATGGAGAAGTGGAAAAGAAAACTTTCCCTCCGAAACCATGCGGTCGTATGAGGCGACTAAAATGCCGGAACAATGGGCTAGTAACCCCTTCTCCTGTAACATTTACTAAAAAAGAGAAGGGAAAAAAATTATAAAACTGGTATGCTTGAATTGCGTGGATTAGTGCGGATGACAAGAAACAGATGATTGCTGATGTTATGAATGAAAAGAAGTTGGATGTCCTGGCCCTAAGTGAAACAAAGCTGAAGGGGTAAGGAGTTTCGGTGGGGGGAAAAAAAATGGATTAAATCTGGGGTATCTGAGAGAGTTAGAGCAAAGGAAGGGGGACAGTAATGTTGAAGGATCAGTTATGGAAGGGGAAAAGAGAATAGAATGTGTAAATTCCCAAAAATATGGTGATTAAAGTAAGGTTGGATGCGAAAAGTGGGTCATAATAAGCGTGTATGCACCTGGGGAAGAGAGGAATGTAGAGGAGAGAGAGAGATTTTGGGAGATTTTAAATGAATGTATAGGAACCTTTGAACCAAGTGAGAGAGTAATTGTGGTAGGGACCTGAATGCTAAAGTAGGAGAAACTTTTAGAGAGGGTGTGGTAGGTAAGTTTGGGGTGCCAGGTGTAAATGAAAATGGGAGCCCTTTGATTGAACTTCGTATAGAAAGGGGTTTAGTTATAGGTAATAAATATTTTAAGAAAAAGAGGATAAATAAGTATACAAGATATGATGTAGGGCGAAATGACAGTAGTTTGTTGGATTATGTATTGGTAGATAAAAGACTGTTGAGTAGACTTCAGGATAAGTTCTGTCAAGCACCTTAACTACTGGGAACGCTTGGAAGCACTTGACTTGTACTCATTGGAACACAGGAGGGAGAGGTATATCATAATCTACACTTGGAAAATCTTGGAAGGAATGGTCCCAAATCTGCACACAGAAATCACTCCCTACGAAAGTAAAAGACTGGGCAGGCGATGCAAAATGCCCCCAATAAAAAGTAGGGGTGTCATTGGTACACTAAGGGAAAACACCATAAGTGTCCGGGGCCCAAAACTGTTCAACAGCCTCCCATCAAGCATTAGGGGAATTGCCAATAAACCCCTGGCTGCCTTCAAGAGAGAGCTGGACAGATACCTAAAGTCAGTGCCGGATCAGCCGGGCTGTGGCTCGTACGTTGGACTGCGTGCGGCCAGCAGTAACAGCCTAGTTGATCAGGCCCTGATCCATCGGGAGGCCTGGTCATGGACCGGGCCGCGGGGGCGTTGATCCCCGGAATAACCTCCAGGTAACCTCCAGGTATGTACATGTTTATAGAGGGGCCACAGATATATCAGATCACTTTCTAGTTGTAGCTACACTGACAGTAAAAAGTAGATGGGATACAAGGAGAATAGAAGCATCAGGGAAGAGAGAGGTGAAGGTTTATAAACTAAAAGAGAAGGCAGTTAGGGTAAGATATAAACAGCTATTGGAGGATAGATGGGCTAATGAGAGCATAGGTAATGGGGTCAAAGAGGTATGGGGTAGGTTTAAAAATGTAGTGTTAGAGTGTTCAGCAGAAGTTTGCGGTTACAGGAAGTGGGTGTGGGAGGAAGTGGAGCGATTGGGGGAATGAGATGTAAAGAGAGTATAAGGGAGAAAAGTTAGCATATGAGAAGTTTTTACAAAGTAGAAGTGATGCAAGGGGGGAAGAGTATATGGAAAAAAGAGAGATGTTAAGAAGTGGTGAAGCAATGTAAAAAAAGAACAAATGAAAGAGTGGGGGGAGATTTTTATCAACAAAATTTTTTGAAAATAAAAAAAGTTTGAGTGAGATTAACAGTTAAGGAAGCCTAGAGATCAAATGGATTTTTCAGTTAAAAATAGGAGAGGAGAATTATTTAAAAGGAGATTAAAGGGAATTGGGAAATGGAGGGAATATTTTGAGGAATTGCAAATGTTTGATGAAGATAGGGAACTGTGATTTCGTGTATAGGGCAAGGAGGGAAAAACATCTTGTAGAGTGAGGAAGAGCCAGTTGTGAGTGTGGGGAAAGTTCGTGAGGCAGTAGGTAAAATGAAAGGGGGCAAGGCAGCCGGGGTTGATGGATAAAGATAGAAAATGTAAAAGCGGTGGGAATAGTTTGGGGTGGTTGGTGCAATTATTTAATAAATGTATGGAAAGGGGAAGGTACCAAGGCATTGGCAAAAGAGCATGCATAGTTCCTTTTAATAAAGGTAAAGGGACAAAAGAGAGTGCAAAAATTATAGGGGGGTAAGTCTGTTGAGTATCCTGGTAAAGTGTATGGTAGAGTTATTATTGAAAGAATTAAGAGTAAAATGGAGAATAGGATAGCAGATGAACAAGGAGGCCTTTAGGAAAGGCAGGGGATGTGTGGACCGTGTTTACAGTGAAACATATAAGTGAACAGTAATTTAGATAAGGCTAAAGAGGTCCCTTTTTTTGGGTTTATGGATTTGGAAAAGGCGTATGACAGGGTGGATAGGGGGCAATGTGGCAATTTGTGCAGGTGTAGGGGTAGGAGGTAGGTTACTGAAAGCAGTGAAGAGTTTTTATGAGGATGGTGAGGCTAGTTAGGTATGTAGGAAAGAGGAAATTATTTTCCAGTAAAAGTAGGCCTTAGACAAGGATTGTGATGTCACTGTGGTTGTTTAAATATATTTATAATGGGTTGTAAGAGAAGTAAATGCAAGGGTCTTGGCAAGAGGTGTGGAGTTAAAAAAAGAATCCACACATAAAGTGGGAGTTGTCACAGTTGCTCTTTGCTGATGACACTGTGCTCTTGGGAGATTCTGAAGAGAAGCGCAGAGTTGGTGGATGAATTTGGTTTGGGGGTGCAAAAGAAAAATAAAGTGAATACAGGAAAGAGTAAGGTAATGAGGATAACAAAAAGATTAGGTGATGAAAGATAGGATATCAGATTGGAGGGAGAGAGTATGGAGGAGGTGAATGTAATTCAGATATTGGAGTGGACGGTCAGCGGGTGGGTCAAAGAAAATGGGGGTGAATCATAGAATTGATGAGGGGAAAAGGTGAGTGGTCACTTAGGAGTCTGTGGAGACAAAGAACTTTGTCCTTGGAGGCAAAGAGGGGAATGTAGAGAGTATAGTTTTACCAACGCTCTTATATGGGTGTGAAGCATGGGTGATATGTTGCAGCGAGGAGAAGGCTGGAAGCATGGAGATGTCATGTCTGAGGGCAATGTGTGGTGTGAATATAATGCAGAGAATTCGTAGTTTGGAAGTTAGGAGAGGTGCGGGATTACCAAAACTGTTGTCCAGAGGGGTGAGGAAGGGTTTTGGGTGGTTCGGACAGTAGAGAGAATGGAGCGAAACAGAGTGATTTCAAGGTGTATCAGCCGTAGGGGAAGGAAGGCGGGGTAGGGGTCGGCCTGGGAAAAAGGTTGGAGGGAGGGGTAAAGGAGGTTTTGCGTGCGAAGGGCTTGGACTTCCAGCAGGCATGCGTGAGCGTGTTTGATAGGAGGAATGGAGAAAAAAAATGTTTTTTAAATACTTGACTTGCTGTTGGGAGTGTGAGCAAAGTAACATTTATAAAGGGGGTTTTCAGGGAAACCGGCGGGCCGGACTTGTCCTGGAGATGGGAATACAGTGCCTGCACTCAGAAGGAGGGTGTTAATGTTGCAGTTTAAAAACTGTAGTGTAAAGCACCCTTCTGGCAAGACAGTGATGGAGTGAATGATGGGGAAGTTTTTCTTTTTTCGGGCCACCCTGCCTTGGTGGGAATGGGCCAGTGTGATAAATAAAATAATAAAATAAAAATAATAATTATTATTATTTACTGTATAATAATAACGAGCCCCCGCCAACTCAGGGGCACTGTTTATCTCGCGAGGAGCGGTTCTCTCATCCTTTGCTTACATTTTTGTCAGTCATTTGGCCAGATTTTCTTTTTTTCTAAGCATGGGTCCTAAGAAAGTAAGTGTAAAGGAAAATTTGCTGAGAAGAAAAAGGGGATGATTTCCAGAGAATGGAATTAAAGCATAAAAATCATAGAAAAACAAGCGAGGTGTCCAGGTTTTGTGTTGTGGGGAAAGCAGGGGAAGCTGGCTCGTAACCCCAAATGTTGGCTTGTAACTCAGAGCAAAAAATTGACCCAGGGATGGCTCCTATCTAAAAAAAACTTGTACTTTGGGGAAAATCGTAAGTCAAGGTTCCACTGTATATAAAATATGATATAGGCACAATGATAGCATTGTTAGACAATGTTCTAGTTGACAGTATGATATTACTAAACTTAGGGATGCGCATGTTTTAAGAAGAGTGACAGATATTTTTGATCATTATTTATTGGTAGCTACAGTAAAGTAAAGGGGTAAAATGGAGCACAAGGAGAGGGGTAGTAGTTTGCAAGAGGGTAATGAAAGTAAATGAACTAAGAAAGGAACATTTTTGGAACAATAAAAAACTACTATGGGGGAAAAGGTGGGCTAGAGAAAGTGCCAGAAATGGGTCAAAGGGCATGGGTTAAATTTACAAATGCATTGCTGGAGTGTGCACAAAGAATTGTGGTCAAAGGAGAGTGGGTGCAGGTGGCAAGAGGACTGAATGGGGGAAAAAATAAGATAAAGGGGGTTGGTAAAGTAGAAAAAAAGAGCACACAAAAAATTTTTTTGCAATGTACAAGTGATAGAAGGCAGAGTAGGTACAGTGACCCAGAATTCCATCTTTTTTTTTCAAATTTCAGGAATTCTTAATAGGGTAGAGCCCTGGACTATTCCCGGGTCACTGTAAAGCCTCAATATTTTTATCAGCAAGCCATTTGGTTACTTTTATGCCTTGTAACCTGCTGGATCTGTCTCCATTATAAACAGTATCATGTGCTCTGGATTCATATTGTGTATTTGTTGCTATACTACACTAAATGTTTTCTTGGGTAATCGTAAACTCTTTGAGTAATTCAGAAGACACGGTATGTATCGCTCTTGAGATAGGTTGTTTTGTTGCATTTCTCACTCCCCAAGTGCCCAGGATTTAATGTCTTTATTTTCATGTAATTTAAGTGGATAAATGTGGGTCATTCAAAGATGAATAGTGAGGAAAAAGCCTGTACATGGACCCCTGGATATGGGCCAGTGCAGAAATCAGCCAATTTCGGAAATTGACACTTTTTTCAGCGAAATCCCCCCATCCCTTTATCGGCCATCCGCCGGGAAAAGTTGTTGTATGAGACGTGTCCACCCGCTGGCAAATGCGCTTCCTCACACATATCACACTCATTCTGTGTGTCTCTCTTTTTGGGGGAAGGAATACTCTGCGTGTTCATCCATTTTTTTCCGGGTGTTTTTTTTAAATTGATTGCATCTGTGAAATAAAGCCACCATGGGGCCAAAGATAGCTCAGAGTGCCAGCCCTTTGGTAAAAATGAGAAACACATAGAATTCAGGAAAGAAGTTATTGCAAAACATGAAAGTGGCATACGTGTGGTTAGCTGGCAAGGATTTATGGGAAATCTACATCAACAATCAGTTCCATGTTTGTTGAAGAAAGCAAAATAAAGGGAACTGATATTGCAAAAGGTGTAAATATGCTAACAAAACAAAGGTCTCAAACAATCGAGGATGGGAGAAGTTGTTAGTGTGGATCAAACCAAAAACAATTAGGGGGAGATAGTGTTTCGGGGGGATAATTTACGAGAAGGCAAGGCAACCCCCATAAAGAAAATGCGGGGAACGAGTGCTGCTATTAGTGAATTTAAGGCCAGCAAAGGCTGGTTCGACAGATTCAAGAAGCGTAGTGCCATACACAGTGTTGAAAAGGCATGGTGAGGCACAAGTTCAGACAAACGTGTGGCTGAAGAATTCATGCGTGAATTCAAGGATTACATAGAGGCTGAAGGATTCCTTCCTCAACAAGTGTTCAGTTGTGAAAAAAACAGCCTCTTTTGGAAGAAATTGCCAGAGAGGACCTACATCACGCGGGAGGAAATGGCACTGCCAGAACACAAGCCTATAAAGGGAAATAGGCTAACCCTTTGTTCTCTGGTAACACTAGTGAGGATTTCAAATTTGAAGCCTTTACTTGTGTATCACTCTAAAAAATCCAGAGTGTTCAAGAAAAACAATGTCATGAAGAGTAAATTGTGTGTGATGTGGAGGGCTAACAATAAGACATGGTCACAAGGCTAATTTTCTTTGAGTGGGTCAATGAAGTGTTTGGCCCGAGTGTGAAGAAAATACCTCCTGGAAAATAAATTTTGCCACTCAAGTGCCTCCTGGTACTGGACAATCCCTCCTGCTCATCCTCCAGACTTGGAAGACCTATTGTTTGAGGATGTAAGTTCATCACAGTTGAAGTTTTTGCCCCCCCTAATACGTACCACCTCTCTCATCCACCCCATAGACCAGCAGATCATTTTAAACTTCAAAAAACCTACACCAAGCAGCATTTCAAAGGTGCTTTGAAGTGACCTTGGACACTGAATTGACCCTAAGAGAGTTCTGGAGGACTCACTTCAATATCCTCAATTGCATAAGCCTTGAGGCTATTTTTTTGGTGAAAAAAGTTGCCGAAATTCGGATTTCCCCGAAACCAAAGGCTGTCGAATGCGGGGGTTCATTATACGTCGCTAAATGAGGAGAGGCGTAGTGTCCAGAATAAACAATGCAGACATTCCTAGCACTAAAATAACATTTCTCTGTTCATTAGCCACATCTCCAGGTCCCTTTTATATTATGTTTGCTTTTCATTCTGAATTGTTATTCACACAAAAAATAGAAGATTTTCTGTTATGCAGATTACTGCAGTAAAATTGTATACATGGACCCTCAGTTATTGGTCATTCCTGTTATCGGCCAACTCGGTGATCGCCGGTTTTTCGGCTCCTGGTGATCGGCTGTTATTTCGGTGGTTGGCCGTTTCGGACGCGTCCGTCCGCCGGGTGGGGCTGCTTGTGCATTAGTTTGGCTGTGTCTTTCAGTGCATGAGGAAGTTTCTGTTCATACATTCAAACATTTTGCTTTTTTTCCCTGTTTTTTTGGGTTTTTTTGCAGTGCAACTGTGAAATAAGTAACCATGGCTCCAAAGAAAGCTCCTAGTGAAGTTTCCTGTGGTAAAAAAAGTGAGAAACCCCCATGGAATTTTAAGCATGCAGTGTAGCAGGCATGCCCGAGAGTGTAGCAGGCATACAGATAGTGTAGCAGACATTCAGGGGGTGTACGACATGCAGGGGGTGTAACAGGCATCAGGGGGTGTAACAGGGATGCAGGGAGTGTAGCAGGCATGCTGGAGTGTAGCAGACATGCAGGAAGTGTAGAAGGCATGCAGGAAGTGTAGCAGGCACAGGGAAATGTAGCAGGCATGCTGGAGTGTAGCAGGCATGCAGGAAGTGTAACAGGGATTCCAGAAGCCCCGCATTAGTCTTCATAAAGGTAGTAAATGATTAATTGTTAAAAAAATTATTTTATATTTTGGCTGAATGGATTAATGATTACATTAATCTATGGGAAATATATTTGGTTTCGCCATTCGGGGTTTGGTCAAGCTTTTGGAACGGAATTAACGCTGATAACCGAGGTCCACTGTGTATAGTAACATCAACCCATCTGACGCATATTAGACTGCCATTTGAAATGAATTGGATTTTTGTGCGTGATTTTTTACTCTTTAATATCGGCAAAATTGAACATTTTCAAATACTTTGAGCTCAATTTCAAAGTACTTTTTCCATTCTAAAACGAATCAAAAAACTCTATTTTCGTAATTTTACATTATCTTTTATTCTATCAGTTGAGACCAAAAACTGTGAATAAACCGTAAAAACCATACATAATAACTGCAAAGTTGCTGTTTTCACCAAAATGCAGCCGCAGTTTTTCTCATTATGACTGCATGCGCAGGGCTTTCTTTTATATAAATGCACACTTACCCCACAGAAATATTCTCTCGTTTCCTAGCCCAAATTACTGGTCAACCAGCCCCTTTCCCAAAAAGAGCTAGTTCATCCATACACAGACCAACAGGCATCATAGCCATGATACAGTGGAAACCCACAATGAAAGGTTAATAAAATTAATCACTTTACTACACAAAAAATTCTCACTCCACTTCCAAAGTGAAAGCTAAAATTTACAAATCAATATCTTCCCCTTATAAATAGCCTAACCATTTCAATCAGAACTTTATCTAGTTCCAAACTTTTTCCTTCCTTTATTGATTCCTTTACACAGCTCTTTCCTTGAATCACTGTTAGCAAAGAAACTGAAAATTTTTCTTTTTTCCTTGTCATAAACTGTGGAAGGCCATACTCTATAATTCACACAAGCTCTTGACCACTTTCTGGAATTTTACCTGAGAAGGTTTCGGATCATCCCCTCGCTCAATCCTGAACCAGGCCTCATGGTGATCAAGGTCTGATCAACCAAACTGTTAACTGTCAGCCACATGCAAACTGACATACGTACCATAGCCCGTTGGGCAGGGACTGATTTTAGGTGTCGTCCAGTGCCTTCTTGAAGCATTCAGGGTCTATTGGGAAACCCCCTTATTATGCTGGAGCAAATTGAAAGTCTTGGCCCCAGACACTTATTGTGTTTGTTTCTCAAGATTTCAAGTTTTCAAGAAGTTCAGCCTTATGTTTTAAAGGACTTTTATGCACTTAACACAACGAGAACCATATCCTGTTCATGGAACCATGGCTGGGATTAAAGTTAGCAAGTTAAAACAATGGAGAAAAAAAATTTGGAATGGCTACCCTATGTTTGCAAGTGACATCAACAGTTGTTTATGCAGCAACTAAAAGCAGGTTAGTGAGGGGACCAGGGAAATTTGAAATTACGCTTCCTGAAATTAGTGCCTGATTAGTGATGGAACTAGATTAGTGATTGCCAGATTAGCAATGGCTGACCTGTATTAATGTTTTAATCCCGCCAGTGTCGGTCCCCATAATAAATCGCCAAAAATTTTAGCGTCTTCAAATCTTATGGGGGAAAGCTGGTAGGCCTACCTATGAGAGAATGGGTGGTGTGTGCAGTATAAAAAAAAAATCCTGTGGCAAGCAGTGCATAATGAGAAAAAGCGGTGACCGTGTTTTGGGTTAAAACAGCAAATTTGAGGTGTATTTTTGTATGGTATTTATGGGTTTTATTCTCGTTTTCTTGGTCCCCGCTTGAAGAACTGGAAAATATGTTACAGAATAGAGTAATTTTTGAATGATTTACTGACCAAAAGTAGTTTTGAAAGTGAGTGGAAATGTTCGATTTTTGATGAGTTCAAGAGTAAACAAATCACGTCACATATTCAATACACAGCAACTGGGGGGTTTAATGTTTCATTCAAAAAATGTCTGATATTATTCAGGGGTAGCCTTTAAAGGGGAAATTGGGCCGATTGCTTCCAATTGGGCCTCACTTAACCCTTTGACTGTTTCGGTCGTATATATAAACCACTTTCGAGCCATTGTTTCCGAAGTATTAATACTCGTAAATTCTAGCGGGTTCAGATCAAGCGGAGAAAGCTGGTAGGCCTACAAAGTGAGAGAATGGGTCTGTGTGGGGGGTGTGCACCCTGTGAAATAAATCTAGGACTCAGTGGTGCATTGTGGGGGAAAGCCATCTTGGTAGTATTGAGACACATTGGGAACATCTGGGTATTTTTATTTTAGATGTTTCGCCATCCAGTGGCTTTTATCAATACAAATTCCAGGACATAACTTGAAGACAGGTGAACTATGTTACAGAAGAATGAGGTAATCAGTCCCTCAACCTAGCATAGGTGTGAAGAGCACCGCAGTCGTGGAGATTCTGAAGCAGAAGCAAGGCGCCTGACGCTTATATAGTAACGTCAGGTGGAAATGCCAGTGAAAGTGAATTCCATGGTTTTTCAAGAGGGTGTGGCCGAAAGCAGTGCCCAGGATAACGTAATTAGTGATGAAAACCCAGATGACCCACAACCTTCCACCTCTGGTGCTGGGCTGTCTCATTCACATTCACCTGTACCACGACGACAAAGGAAACTATTTCCCCGTTACAGGACTTGGATCTGAGCAGTGAAAGTGATATTGATAGTGATTCCAAAGTTATTGAAAGCAGCTTGATTGCAACAGTGAGGGGTAATATTCTCCAGTGAAATGGCAGTATGTACGATGCAGCATGCGTTCTGGTAGTGTGCCTTATGCCCTTCCAAGCAAAGGAGTAAATCTCGGAGTACATCCTGTGGCCCTACACCACAACCTGAGAGTGAAGATGACTTATTGTGACAACTTTGCGCCTCTATATCTCGTAAGTACTGATGGCAAAAACATTTTTTAGGCTTAAAACACCAAGTAAAATAATCCTAAACATTTTGGTAAGCAAAAATGATTGTTTTTTTTTTTTTTTAATATTTTTCGACATAGAATGGACAGTTTCAGAAATGGCTTGCGACAGTCAAAGGGTTAAAAGGGCCCCACGCTAGAGTGTAATCCAATCTCGGCTTGTCAAGTACACATAAACATGAAGTAAAAAAAAAAAGGGGGTTTTGGATGTAATATGTTAGTGAATTAATAAATCATTTCACAGTCACTAAAGCAAGTGGTATTGTGACTATGTACTTTCCAGAGGTGATATACAAATTTTGTTTGTTACTTGTAGGCTTACATGTATGCAATTTTATATTAAAATGTAGGTTACCTCTGTTTGGTCTATTAAACCCTTTCACTGTTTCGGCCATATATATATGTCTTTCGAGCCAGTGTTTCCGACGTATTTAATATGCGTAAATTCTAGCGGCTTCTAATCAAGCGGAGAAAGCTGGTAGGCCAATATGTGAAGAATGGGTCTCCTTGGTCAGTGTGCACACTATAAAAAAAAATTCTGGAGCCAGTGGTGCATTGTAGGAACAACCATTTCAGCAGATCTCGTTCAGCATGCCTAGTGGTAAGAAATATCTGACTCCCAGGCGAAATCTGGGCCTCTTCTCTTCCCAAGTGATAAATCTAGCACAGAGGGAAGTGCAGTGAAGATGAATTTCACGGTTTTGAGGAGTTTGTGACTGAAAGCAATGCCCAGGATACCAGAAGAAAGAAAGGAAAAAAAGGAAAAAGAGAAGTAGAAATAAAGAGAAAGAAATAGGAAGAAAAAGAAGAAAATAAAAGGGGAAA
>NC_069439.1:32487201-32503284 GCF_026875155.1 Cherax quadricarinatus
CAGTAACTTGAACAATGTTAAGATCGCAGTGAACATTGAACAATGTTAAGAGTCACAGTGAACATTGAACAATGTTAAGAGTCACAGTGAACTTTAAAACAATGTTAAGAGTCACAGTGAACATTGAACAATGTTAAGAGTCACAGTGAACATTGAACAATGTTAAGAGTCACAGTGAACATTGAACAATGTTAAGAGTCACAGTGAACATTGAACAATTTTAAAGAGTCGCAGTGAAATTGAACAATGTTTATAAAATTAAAATTAATGAAAGTATAAAAATAAGATGATATAATATCCAGACTTGTTGAAGATGTTATCCTGGATAACTGGTAGGAAAAAGTTTTTTGGCTTATTATTTTGAAAGTTATCCTGGCTTGTATAAGTTATCCTGGCTCATATAAGATATCCTGGCTTACTGATTTAAAAGGTTATCTGGCTTGTATAATTATCCTGGCTTACTGGTTTGAAAGTTATCCTGGCTTATATAAGTTATCCTGGTTTACTGGCATGAAGGTTATCCTGGCTCATATAAGTTATCCTGGCTTACTGGTTTGAAAAATATCTTGGCTTGTAAAAGGGTTATCCGGGGCTACTGGTTTGAAAGTTATCCTAGTTTATATAACATATCCTGGCTTGATAGTTTGAAAGTTTATCCTGGTTTACGGGTTTTGAAAGTTTCCTGGCTTATATAAGTTATTCTGGTCTAGGTTTGAAAGTTATCCTGGCTTAGTAGTTTGAAAGTTATCCTGGCTTTACTGGTTTTGGCAGTTTATCCTGGCTTATAAAAAGTTATCCTGGCTTACTAGTTTAAAAATTATCCTGGCTTATATAAGTTATCCTGGCTTACTAGTTTGAAAGTTATACTGCTTATATAAGTCATCATGGCTTGCAACCCATGAACAAGATATCCTGGCTTACAGGTCTGACCAAATTATCTAGGTATAGTAAGTCAGGACAATTATCCAGTCAAACCGATCAGACATGATATCCAGGCCTTGATGGTCTGAATGGTTTTGGTGTGGAGAAGATATCCAGTCATACTGGCTTGAATAGGTTATCCAGGCTTACTGGTTTGGATAAGTCATCCAAGTTCCTGGTAAGCAAAATTATCTAGCCTTCATTTGTAAAAGTTATCCAAGATTAATAGACTAGGTAAGTTATTCAGGGTTTCAAGTCAGATCAGTTTATCCAGGTGTATTAGTCATGACATGTTATCCAAGCCTCCTCTTAAGGTTATGTTACCCAGGTTACCCCTACAGGACTAGATTTTACAGACATTTTATTAAGGACAAGTTATCCAGACTTCCTGGCCTGGACGGGTTATCCAGACTTCCTAGCCTGGAAAAGTTATCCCCCGCTTCCTGTCCTGGACAAGTTATCCACACTTCCTGTCCTGAAGAAGTTATCCAGACTTCCTGGACTGGCCAAGTTACCAGACTTCCGGGCCTGGACAAATTATCCAGACCTCCTGGCCTGGCCAAGTTATCCACACTTCCGGGCCTGGCCTAGTTATCCACACTTCCGGGCCTGGACAAGTTATCCACACTCCTGTCCAGGACAAGTTATACAGACTTCCAGGCATGGCCAATTTAAATCCAGACTTCCTGGCCTGGACAAATTATCCAGACCTCCTGGCCTGGCCAAGTTACCACACTTCCTGGCCTGGCCAAGTTACCACACTTCCTGGCCTGGACAATTTTATCCACACTTCCTGGCCTGGAAAAGCTATCCACACTTCTTGCCTGGCCCAAGTTATCCACACTTCCTGGCCTGGACAAGTTATCCACACTTCCTGGCCTGACCAAGTTATCCACACTTCCTGGCCGGACAGGTTATCCAGACTTCCGGGCCCTGGACAAGTTATCCACACTTCCTGGCCTGGAAAAGCTACCACACTTCCTTGCCTGGCCAAGTTATCCACACTTCCTGGCCTGGACAAGTTATCCACACTTCCGGGGCCTGACCAAGTTATCCACACTTCCTGGCCTGGAAGGTTATCCAGAGTTCCTGACCTGGCCAAGTTATCCACACTTTCTGGCCTGACCAAGTTATTCACACTTCCTGGCCTGGACAGGTTATCCAGACCTCCTGGCCTGGCCAAGTTTTTCCAGACTTTCTGGCCTGGACAAGTTATCCACACTTCCTGTCCTGGAAAAGTTATCCACACTTCCTGGAATGGGCAAATTTTACCCACATTTCCTGGCCTGGACAAGTTATCCACACTTGCAGGCCTGAACAAGTTATCCACACTTCCTGGCCTGGACAAGTTATCCAGACTTCCTGGCCTGGACAAGTTATCCGCACTTCCTGGCCTTGCCAAGTTATCCACACTTCCTGGCCTGGCCAAGTTATCCACACTTCCGGGCCTGGCCTAGTTATCCACATTTCCAGTCCTGGACAAGTATCCACATTTCCCGGGCCTGGAAAAGTTATCCACACTTCCTGGCCTGGAAAAGTTATCCACACTTCCTGGCCTGGACAAGTTATCCACACTTACTGTCCTGAAGAAGTTATCCACACTTCCTGGCCTGGACAAGTTATCCACACTTCCTGGCCTGGACAAGTTATCCACACTTCCTGGCCTGGACAAGTTATCCACACTTCCTTGCCTGGACAAGTTATCCACACTTCCTGGCCTGAGCAAGTTATCCACACTTCCTCGCCTGGCCAAGTTTTCCACACTTCCTGGCCTGGACAAGTAATCCACTCTTCCTGGCCTGGACAATTTATCCATACTTCCTGGCCTGGACAAGTTATCCACACTTCCTGGCCTGGACAAGCTATCCACACTTGCTGACCTGAACAAGTTATCCAGACTTCCTGGCCTGGACAAGTTATCCACACTTAATGGCCTAGCCAAGTTGTTATCCACACTTCCTGGCCTGGACAAGTTATCCACACTTCCTGACCTGGACAAGTTATCCACACTTCCTTGCCAGGACAAGTTATCCACTCTTCCTGGCCTGGACAAGTTATCCACACTTCCTGGCCTGGACAAGTTATCCACACTTCCTGGCCTGGACAAGTTATCCACACTTCCTGGCCTGGACAAGTTATCCACACTTCCTTGCCTGGACAAGTTATCCACACTTCCTGGCCTGGACAAATTATCCACACTTCCTGACCAGGACAAATTATCCACACTTCCTGGCCTGGACAAATTATCCACACTTCCTGGCCTGGAGAAGTTATCCACACTTCCTGGCCTGGACAAGTTATCCACACTTCCTGGCCTGGACAAGTTATCCACACTTCCTGACCTGGACAAGTTATCCACACTTCCTTGCCAGGACAAGTTATCCACTCTTCCTGGCCTGGACAAGTTATCCACACTTCCTTGCCAGGACAAGTTATCCACTCTTAGAGGCCTGGACAAGTTATTCACACTTCCTGGCCAGGACAAGTTATCCACGCTACTTGGCCTGTCCAAGTTATCCACACTTCCTGGCCTGGACAAGTTATCCACACTTCCTGGCCTGGACAAGTTATCCACACTTCCTGGCCTGGACAAGTTATCCACACTTCCTTGCCTGGACAAGTTATCCACACTTCCTGGCCTGGACAAATTATCCACACTTCCTGACCTGGACAAATTATCCACACTTCCTGGCCTGGACAAATTATCCACACTTCCTGGCCTGGACAAGTTATCCACACTTCCTGGCCTGGACAAGTTATCCACACTTCCTTGCCTGGACAAGTTATCCACACTTCCTGGCCTGGACAAATTATCCACACTTCCTGACCTGGACAAATTATCCACACTTTCCTGGATTGGACAAATTACCCCACACTTCCTGGCCTGGAAAAAATTATCCACACTTCCTGGCCTGGACAAAATTATCCACACTTCCTGGCCGGGCCCAAATTATCCACACTTCCTGGCCGGACAAATTATCCACACTTCCGGGCCTGGACAAATTACCCACACTTCCGGGCCCCTGGACAAATTATCCACATTTCCGGGCCCTGGACAAATTATCCACACTTCCTGGCCTGGACAAGTTATCCACACTTCCTGGCTTGGACAAGTTATCCACACTTCCTGGCCTGGACAAGTTATACACACTTCCTGGCCTGGACAAATTATCCACACTTCCTGGCTTGGACAAGTTATCCTCACTTCCTGGCCTGGACAAATTATCCACACTTCCTGGCCTGGACAAATTATCCACACTTCCTGGCTTGGACAAGTTATCCACACTTTCTGGCCTGGACAAATTATCCACACTTCCTGGCCTGGACAAGTTATCCACACTTCCTGCCGGGAAACAAATTATCCACATTTCCCTGGCCTGGACAGTTTATACACACTTCCTGGCCTGGGACAAATTATCCACATTTCCTGGCTTGGACAAGTTATCCACACTTCCTGGCCTGGACAAATTATCCACACTTCCTGGCCTGGACAAATTATCCACACTTCCTGGCTTGGACAAGTTATCCACACTTTCTGGCCTGGACAAATTATCCACACTTCCTGGCCTGGACAAGTTATCCACACTTCCTGGCCTGGACAAATTATCCACACTTCCTGGCCTGGACAAATTATCCACACTTCCTGGCCTGGACAAATTATCCACACTTCCTGGCCTGGACAAGTTATCCACACTTCCTGGCCTGGACAAATTATCCACACTTCCTGGCCTGGACAAATTATCCACACTTCCTGGCCTGGACAATTTACCCCACACTTCTGGCCTGGACAAATTATCCACACTTCCTGGCCTGGACAAATTATCCACACTTCCTGGCCTGGACAAATTATCCACACTTCCTGGCCTGGACAAATTATCCACACTTCCAGGCCTGGACAAGTTATCCAGACTTACTTTTGTTGCAAGACTTTCTCAACTTTATTGTCTGAGTCAAGTCACTCAACATTTCCACCAAATCTGTAAAGTAAATTTAAGTAATTTTAATACTTAAGACAGAAAAAACTTTAAGGATTAAGCTAAAAAAACTTTACTAAAGCAAAACTTTTATTGAAGTCCTAAAACAAATACTGTAGCTGCCTGTATACTGTAATGTTAATACTGTAGCTACCTGTATACTGTAATGTTAATACTGTAGCTACCTGTATACTGTAATGTTAATACTGTAGCTGCCTGTATACTGTAATGTTAATACTGTAGCTACCTGTATACTGTAATGTTAATACTGTAGCTACCTGTATACTGTAATGTTAAAAACTGTAGCTGCCCGTATTACTGTATGTTAATACTGTAGCTGCCGTAAAACTGTAATGTTAATACTGTAGCTACCTGTATAATGTAAAAGTTAAAACTATAGCTACCTGTATACTGAATGTTAATACTGTAGCTACCTGTACACTGTAATGTTAATACTGTAGCTGCCTGTATACTGTAATTGTTAATACTGTAGCTACCTGTATACTGTAATGTTAATACTGTAGCTGCCTGTATACTGTAATGTTAATACTGTAGCTACCTGTATACTGTAATGTTATTACTGTAGCTACCTGTATACTGTAATGTTAATACTGTAAACTGCCTGTATACTGTAATGTTAATAAATGTAGCTGCCTGTATACTGTAATGTTAATACTGTAGCTACCTGTATACTGTAATGTTAATACTGTAGCTACCTGTATACTGTAATGTTAATACTGTAGCTACCTGTATACTGTAATGTTAATACTGTAGCTGCCTGTGTACTGGAATGTTAATACTGTAGCTACCTGTATACTGTAATGTTAATACTGTAGCTGCCTGTATACTGTAAAGTTAATACTGTAGCTGCCTGTATACTGTAATGTTAATACTGTAGCTGCCTGTATACTGTAATGTTAATACTGTACTGCCTGTATACTGTAATGTTAATACTGTAGCTACCTGTATACTGTAATGTTAATACTGTAGCTACCTGTATACTGTAATGTTAATAATGTAGCTACCTGTATACTGTAATGTTAATACTGTAGCTGCCTGTATACTGTAATGTTAATACTGTAGCTGGGCCCGATACTGTAATGTTAATACTGTAGCTGCCTGTATACTGTAATGTTAATACTGTAGCTGCCTGTATACTGTAATGTTAATACTGTAGCTGCCTGTATACTGTAATGTTAATACTGTAGCTGCCTGTATATTGTAATGTTAATACTGTAGCTACCTGTATACTGTAATGTTAATACTGTAGCTACCTGTATACTGTAATGTTAATACTGTAG
This sequence comes from Cherax quadricarinatus, assembly GCF_026875155.1. Taxonomy (NCBI): domain Eukaryota; kingdom Metazoa; phylum Arthropoda; class Malacostraca; order Decapoda; family Parastacidae; genus Cherax; species Cherax quadricarinatus. Next base: position 32,493,398 of record NC_069439.1, read on the forward strand.
CTACCTGTATACTGTAATGTTAATACTGTAGCTGCCTGTATACTGTAAAGTTAATACTGTAGCTGCCTGTATACTGTAATGTTAATACTGTAGCTGCCTGTATACTGTAATGTTAATACTGGTAGCTGCCTGTATACTGTAATGTTTAATACGTACTGCCTGTATACTGTAATGTTAATACTGTAGCCGCCTGTATACTGTAATGTTAATACTGTAGCTACCTGTATACTGTAATGTTAATACTGTAGCTACCTGTATACTGTAATGTTAATACTGTAGCTGCCTGTATACTGTAATGTTAATACTATAGCTGCCTGGGATACTGTAATGTTAATACTGTAGCTGCCTGTATACTGTAATGTTAATACTGGGAGCTTACCTGTATACTAAAAATGTTAATACTGTAGCTACCTGTATACTGTAATGTTAATACTGTAGCTACCTGTAACTGTAATGTTAAAACTGTAGCTGCCTGTATACTGTAATGTTAATACTGTAGCTGCCTGTATACTGTAATGTTAATACTGTAGCTATCTGTATACTGTAATGTTAATACTGTAGCTGCCTGTATAGTGTAATGTTAATACTGTAGCTACCTGTATACTGTAATGTTAATACTGTAGCTACCTGTATACTGTAATGTTAATACTGTAGCTCCTGGTATACTGTAATGTTATTACTGGTACTACCTGTATACTGTAATGTTAATACTGTAGCTGCCTGTATACTGTAATGTTAATACTGTAGCTACCTGTATACTGTAATGTTAATACTGTAGCTACCTGTATACTGTAATGTTAATACTGTAGCTACCTGTATACTGTAATGTTAATACTGTAGCTACCTGTATACTGTAATGTTAATACTGTAGCTGCCTGTATACTGTAATTTTAATACTGTAGCTGCCTGTATACTGTTTAATTTTTTAAAACTGTAGCTGCCTGTATACGTTAAATTTTTAATACTGTAGCTGCCTGTATACTGTAATTTTAATACTGTAGCTGCCTGTGTACTGTAATTTTAATACTGTAGCTGCCTGTATACTGTAATGTTAATACTGTTGCTACCTGCATACTGTAATGTTATTACTGTAGCTACCTGTATACTGTAATGTTAATACTGTAGCTGCCTGTATACTGTAATGTTAATACTGTAGCTGACTGTATACTGTTATGTTAATACTGTAGCTACCTCTTGGGAGCTAAGATGGGTCCTAAAACAGATGACAGAAGGAAATGAGTGAGCTACTCAAGTCCCAGTATGACTCAGTTTTTAGCAAGCCGCTAACCAGACTGAGAGTCGAAGATCAAAATAATTTTTTTATGAGAGAGCCACAAAATTTGATTAACACAAGCCTTTCCCATGTTATCCTGACACCAATGACTTCGAACAGGCGATAAATGACATGCCCATGCACTCTGCCCCCGGGCCAGACTCATGGAACTCCGTGTTCATCAAGAAAATGCAAGAATCCCCCATCACGAGCCTTTTCCATCCTATGGAGAGGGAGCATGGACACGGGGGTCGTCCCACAGTTACTAAAAACAACAGACATAGCCCCACTCCACAAAGGGGGCATTAAGCAACAGCCAAAGAAACTACAGACCAATAGCACTAACATCCCATATCATAAAAATCTTTGAAAGGGTCCTAAGAAGCAAGATCACCACCCATCGAGAAACCCATCAGTTACACAACCCAGGGCAACATGGGTTTAGAACAGGTCGCTCCTGTCTGTCTCAACTATTGGATCACTACGACAAGGTCCTAAATGCACTAGAAGACAAAAAGAATGCAGATGTAATATATACAGACTTTGCAAAAGCATTCGACAAGTGTGACCATGGAGTAATAGCGCACAAAATGCGTGCTAAAGGAATAACAGGAAAAGTCGGTCGATGGATCTATAATTTCCTCCCTAACAGAACACAGAGAGTAGTCGCTCCCATCTTGTTCCTCCTCCTCATATCCGACATAGACAAGGATGTCAGCCACAGCACCGTGCCTTCCTTTGCAGATGACACCCGAATCTGCATGACAGTGTCTTCCATTGCAGACACTGCAAGGCTCCAGGCGGACATCAACCAAATCTTTCAGTGGGCTGCAGAAAACAATATGAAGTTCAACGATGAGAAATTTCAATTACTCAGATATGGTAAACACGAGGAAATTAAATCTTCATCAGAGTACAAAACAAATTCTGGCCACAAAATAGAGGGAAACACCAACGTCAAAGACCTGGGAGTGATCATGTCGGAGGATCTCACCTTCAAGGACCATAACGTTGTATCAATCGCATCTGCTAGAAAAATGACAGGATGGATAATGAAAACCTTCAAAACAAGGGATGCCAAGCTCATGATGACACTCTTTAGGTCACTTGTTCTATCTAGGCTGGAATATTGCTGCACACTAACAGGTGAAATTGCTGACCTAGAAAATGTACAGAGAACCTTCACGGCGCGCATAACGGAGATAAAACACCTCAATTACTGGGAGCGCTTGAGGTTCCTAAACCTGTATTCCTTGGAACGCAGGCGGGAGAGATACATGATTATATACATCTGGAAAATCCTAGAGGGACTAGTGCCGAACTTGCACACGAAAATCACTCGCTACGAAAGCAAAAGACTTGGCAGACGATGCACCATCCCCCCAATGAAAGGCATGGGTGTCACTAGCACGTTAGGAGACCATACAATAAGTGTCAGGGATCAGAGACTGTTCAACTGCCTCCCAGCATACATAAGGGGGGTTACCAACAGACCCCTGGCAGTCTTCAAGCTGGCACTGGACAAGCACCTAAAGTCGGTTCCTGACCAGCCGGGCTGTGGCTCGTACGTTGGTTTGCGTGCAGCCAGCAGCAACAGCCTGGTTGATCAGGCTCTGATCCACCAGGAGGCCTGGTCGCAGACCGGGCCGCGGGGGCGTTGACCCCCGGAACTCTCTCCAGGTAAACTCCAGGTAATACTGTAACGTTAATACTGTAGCTGACTGTATACTGTTATGTTAATCCTGTAGCTACCTGTATACTGTAAAGTTAATACTGTAGCTGACTGTATACTGTTATGTTAATCCTGTATCTACCTGTATACTGTAAAGTTAATACTGTAGCTATCTGTATACTGTAATGTTAATACCGTAGCTGTCTGTATAGTGTAATTTAAATACTGTAGCTAACTGTATACTGTAATGTTAATACTGTAGCTGACTGTATACTGTTATGTTAATATTTGTAGCTGACTGTATACTGTAATGTTAATACTGTAGCTACCTGTATACTGTAATTTTAATACTGTAGCTACCTGTATACGGTAATGTTAATACTGTAGCTACCTGTATACTGTAATGTTAATACTGTAGCTCCCTGTATACATAATGTTAATACTGTAGCTACCTGTATACTCTAATTTTAAATTCTGTAGATACCTTGTACGGTAATGTTAATACTGTAGTTGCCTGTATACTGTAATGTTAATACTGTAGCTAAAATGTTTACTGTAATGTTAATACTGTAGCTGCCTGTATACTGTAATGTTAATACTGTAGCTGCCTGTATACGGTAATGTTAATACTGTAGCTGCCTGTGTACTGTAATGTTAATACTGTAGCTACCTGTATACTGTAATGTTAATACTGTAGTTGCCTGTATACTGTAATGTTAATACTGTAGCTACCTGTATACTGTAATGTTAATACTGTAGCTACCTGTATACTGTAATGTTAATACTGTAGCTGCCTGTATACTGTAATTTTAATACTGTAGCTGCCTGCATAATGTAATTTTAATACTGTAGCTGAATGTATACTGTAATGTTAATACTGTAGCTGCCTGTATACTGTAATTTTAATACTGTAGCTGCCTGTATACTGTAATTTTAATACTGTAGCTGCCTGTATAATGTATTGTTAATGATGTAGCTGCCAGCATACTGTAATGTTAATACTGTAGCTGCCTGTATACTGTAATTTTAATACTGTAGCTGCCTGTATACTGTAATTTTAATACTGTAGCTGCCTGTATACTGAAATTTTTAAATTTACTGTAGCTGCCTGTATACTGTAATGTTAATGATGAAGCTGCCAGTATACTGTAATGCTAATACTGTAGCTGACTGTATACTGTAGCTGCCTGTATACTGTAATGTTAATACTGTAGCTGATTCTATACTGTAATATTAATAATGTAGCTGACTAAAAACTGTAATGTTAATACTGTTGCTGCTTGTATACTGTAATGTTAATACTGTAGCTGCCTATATACCTGGAGTTTACCTGGAGAGAGTTTCGGGGGTCAACGCCCCCGCGGCCCGGCCTGTGACCAGGCCTCCTGGTGAATCAGCGCCTGATCAACCAGGCTGTTGCTGCCTGGCTGCACGCAAACCAACGTACGAGCCACAGCCGGTTTGATCAGGAACTGACTTTAGGTGCTTGTCCAGTGCCAGCTTGAAGGCTACCAGGGGTCTGTTGGTAATCCCCCTTATGTGTGCTGGGAGGCCGTTGAACAGTCTCGGGCCCCTGACACTTATTGTATGGTCTCTTAACGTGCTAGTGACACCCCTGCTTTTCATTGGGGATGGTGCATCGTCTCCCAAGTCTTTTGCTTTCGTAGTGGGGTGATTTTCGTGTGCAAGTTCGGTACTAGCCCCTCTGGGAAATTTTCCATGGGGTATATAATCATGTATCTCTCCCTCCTGCGTTCCAGGGAATACAGGTTTAGGAACCTCAAGCGCCCCCCAGTAATTGGGGTTTTTTTATCTCCGTTATGCGCGCCGTGAAAGTTCTCTGTACATTTTCTAGGTCGGCAATTTCACCTGCCTTGAAAGGTGCTGTTAGAGTGCAGCAATATTCCAGCCTAGAAAGAACAAGTGACCTGAAGAGTGTCATCATGGGCTTGGCCTCCCCAGTTTTGAAGGTTCTCATTATCCATCCTGTCATTTTTCTAGCAGATGCTAATACTGCAGCTGCCTGTGTACTGTAATGTTAATTCTGTAGTTGACTGTATACTGTAGCTGCCTGTATACTGCAATGTTAATACTGTAGATGCCCGTATACTGTAATGTTTTAAAACTGTAGCTGACTGCATGTTGTAATGTTAACACTGTATCTGCCTGTATACTGTAATGTTAATACTGTAGCTACCCGTACAAATGTAATGTTAATACTGTAGTACCTGTATACTGTAAATTAGTACTGTAGCTACCTGTATACTGTAATGTTAAAACTGTAGCTACCTTATACTGTAATGTTAATATTGTAGCCACCTGTACATTGTTTAAAGTTAATACTGTAAACTGCCTGTATAATGTAATTTTAAACTGTAGCTGCCTGTATACTGTAATTTTTTTTACTGTAGCTGCCTGTATACTGTAATGTGAGTACTGTAGCTGCCTGTATACTGTACTGTTAATACTGTAGCTGCCTGTATACTGTAATTTTTATAATGTAGCTGCCTGTATACTGTAAAGTTATTACTGTAGCTGCCTGTATACTGTAATTTTAATACTGTAGCTGCCTGTATACTGTAATTTTAATACTGTAGCTGCCTGTATACTGTAATGTTAATACTGTAGCTCCCTGTATTCTGTAATATTATTACTGTAGCTACCTGTATACTGTAATGTTAATACTGTAGCTACCTGTATACTGTAATGTTAATACTGTAGCTACCTGCATACTGTAATGTTAATGCTGTAGTTACCTGTATACTGTAAAGTTAATACTGTAGCTACCTGTATACTGTAATGTTAATACTGTAGCTGCCTGTATACTGTAATGTTAATACTGTAGCTGCCTGTATACTGTAATTTTAATACTGTAGCTGCCTGTATAATGTAATTTTAATACTGTAGCTACCTGTATACTGTAATGTTAATACTGTAGCTGCCTGTATACTGTAATGTTAATACTGTACTGCCTGTATACTGTAATGTTAATACTGTAGCTGCCTGTGTACTGTAATGTTAATACTGTAGCTACCTGTATACTGTAATGTTAATACTGTAGCTGCCTGTATACTATAATGTTAATACTGTAGCTACCTGTATACTGCAATGTTAATACTGTAGCTACCCGTTTAAATGTAATGTTTAATACTGTAGCTACATGTTTACTGTAATGTTAATACTGTAGCTGCCTGTATACTGTAATGTTAATACTGTAGCTACCTGTATACTGTAATGTTAATATTGAAGCTGCCTGTATACTGTAATGTTAATGCTCTAGCTACCTTTATACTGTAATGTTAATACTGTAGCTGCCTGTATACTGTAAATTTTTAAAACGGTAGCTGCCTGTATAATGTAATTTTAATACTGTAGCTGCTGTATACTTAATGTTAATGATGTAGCTGCCAGTATACTGTAATGTTAATACTGTAGCTGCCTGTATACTGTCATGTTAATACTGCATCTGCCTGTATACTGTAATGTTAATACTGTAGCTGCCTGTATATTGTAATTTTAATACTGTAGCTGCCTGTATACTGTAATTTTAATACTGTAGCTGCCTGTATAATGTTTTGTTAATGATGTAGCTGCCAGTATACTGTAATGTTAATACTGTAGCTGCCTGTATACTGTAATTTTAATACTGCAGCTGCCTGTATACTGTAATTTTAATACTGTAGCTGCCTGTATACTGTAATGTTAATACTGTGGCTGCCTGTATACGTAATTTTAAAAAATGTAGCTGCCTGTATAATGTATTGTTAATGATGTAGCTGCCAGCATACTGTAATGTTAATACTGTAGCTGCCAGCATACTGTAATGTTAATACTGTAGCTGCCAGCATACTGTAATGTTAATACTGTAGCTGCCTGTATACTGTAATTTTAATACTGTAGCTGCCTGTATACTGTAATTTTAATACTGTAGCTGCCTGTATACTGTAATGTTAATGATGAAGCTGCCAGCATACTGTAATGTTAATACTGTAGGTGCCTGTATACTGTAATGTTAATACTGTAGCTGTATGTACACTGTAATATTAATACTGTAGCTGATTCTATACTGTAATGTTAATAATGTAGCTGACTAAAAACTGTAATGTTAATACTGTTGCTGCTTGTATACTGTAATGTTAATACTGTAGCTGCCTGTATACTGTCATGTTAATACTGCAGCTGCCTATGTACTGTAATGTTAATTCTGTAGTTGACTGTATACTGTAGCTGCCTGTATTCTGCAATGTTAATACTGTAGATGCCTGTATACTGTAATGTTAATACTGTAGCTGACTGCATGTTGTAATGTTAACACTGTATCTGCCTGTATACTGTAATGTTAAATCTGTAGCTACCTGTACACTGTAATGTTAATACTGTAGCTACCCGTATACTGTAAATATTTAATACTGTACTACCTGTATACTGTAATGTTAATACTGGAGCTACCTCTATACTGTAATGTTAATATTGTAGCCACCTATATACTGTAATGTTAATACTGTAGCTGCCTGTATAATGTAATTTTAATACTGTAGCTGCCTGTATACTGTAATTGTAATACTGTAGCTGCCTGTATACTGTAATGTTAGTACTGTAGCTGCCTGTATACTGTATTGTTAATACTGTAGCTGCCTGTATATTGTAATTTTTATACTGTAGCTGCCTGTATACTGTAATGTTATTACTGTAGCTGCCTGTATACTGTAATTTTAATACTGTAGCTGCCTGTATACTGTAATTTTAATACTGTAGCTGCCTGTATACTGTAATGTTAATACTGTAGCTACCTGTATACTGTAATGTTATTACTGTAGCTACCTGTATACTGTAATGTTAATACTGTAGCTACCTGTATACTGTAATGTTAATACTGTAGCTACCTGCATACTGTAATTTTAATGCTGTAGTTACCTGTATACTGTTAAGTTAATACTGTAGCTACCTGTATACTGTAATGTTAATACTGTAGCTGACTGTATACTGTTATGTTAATACTGTAGCTACCTATTGGGTAGCTAAGATGGGTCCTACACAGATGACAGCAAGGAAATGAGTGAGCTACTCAAGTCCCAGTGTGACTCAGTTTTTAGCAAGCCGCTAACCAGACTGAGAGTCGAAGATCAAAATAAATTTTTTATGAGAGAGCCACAAAATTTGATTAACACAAGCCTATCCGATGTTATACTGACACCAAATGACTTCGAACAGGCGATAAATGACATGCCCATGCACTCTGCCCCAGGGCCAGACTCATGGAACTCCGTGTTCATCAAGAACTGCAAGAATCCCCTATCACGAGCCTTTTCCATCCTATGGAGAGGGAGCATGGACACGGGGGTCGTCCCACAGTTACTAAATCAACAGACATAGCCCCACTCCACAAAGAGGGCATTAAGCAACAGCAAAGAACTATAGACCAATAGCACTAACATCTCATATCATAAAAATCTTTGAAAGGGTCCTAAGAAGCAAGATCACCACCCATCTAGAAACCCATCAGTTACACAACCCAGGGCAACATGGGTTTAGAACAGGTCGCTCCTGTCTGTCTCAACTATTGGATCACTACGACAAGGTCCTAAATGCACTAGAAGACAAAAAGAATGCAGATGTAATATATACAGACTTTTCAAAAGCCTTCGACAAGTGTGACCATGGCGTAATAGCGCACAAAATGCGTGCTAAAGGAATAACAGGAAAAGTCGGTCGATGAATCTATAATTTCCTCCCTAACAGAACACAGAGAGTAGTCGTCAACAGAGTAAAGTCCGAGGCAGCTACGGTGAAAAGCTCTGTTCCACAAGGCACAGTACTCGCTCCCATCTTGTTCCTCATCCTCATATCCGACATAGACAAGGATGTCAGCCACAGCACCGTGTCTTCCTTTGCAGATGACACACGAATCTGCATGACAGTGTCTTCCATTGCAGACACTGCAAGGCTCCAGGCGGACATCAACCAAATCTTTCAGTGGGCTGCAGAAAACAATATGAAGTTCAACAATGAGAAATTTCAATTACTCAGATATGGTAAACACGAGGAAATTAAATCTTCATCAGAGTACAAAACAAATTCTGGCCACAAAATAGAGGGAAACACCAACGTCAAAGACCTGGGAGTGATCATGTCGGAGGATCTCACCTTCAAGGACCATAACGTTTTATCAATCGCATCTGCTAGAAAAATGACAGGATGGATAATGAAAACCTTCAAAACAAGGGATGCCAAGCTCATGATGACACTCTTTAGGTCACTTGTTCTATCTAGGCTGGAATATTGCTGCACACTAACAGGGTGAAATTGCTGACCTAGAAAATGTACAGAGAACCTTCACGGCGCGCATAACGGAGATAAAACACCTCAATTACTGGGAGCGCTTGAGGTTCCTAAACCTGTATTCCTTGGAACGCAGGCGGGAGAGATACATGATTATATACATCTGGAAAATCCTAGAGGGACTAGTACCGAACTTGCACACGAAAATCACTCGCTACGAAAGCAAAAGACTTGGCAGACGATGCACCATCCCCCCAATGAAAGGCATGGGTGTCACTAGCACGTTAGGAGACCATACAATAAGTGTCAGGGATCAGAGACTGTTCAACTGCCTCCCAGCATACATAAGGGGGGTTACCAACAGACCCCTGGCAGTCTTCAAGCTGGCACTGGACAAGCACCTAAAGTCGGTTCCTGACCAGCCGGGCTGTGGCTCGTACGTTGGTTTGCGTGCAGCCAGCAGCAACAGCCTGGTTGATCAGGCTCTGATCCACCAGGAGGCCTGGTCGCAGACCGGGCCGCGGGGGCGTTGACCCCCGGAACTCTCTCCAGGTAAACTCCAGGTAATACTGTAACGTTAATACTGTAGCTGACTGTATACTGTTATGTTAATCCTGTAGCTACCTGTATACTGTAAAGTTAATACTGTAGCTACTATACTGT
>NC_069439.1:32503784-32522283 GCF_026875155.1 Cherax quadricarinatus
GTTGTTGCTGCCGCTATGTTTTTTGTTCTGCTGCTAGGTTATTGTTGCTGCTTGAATGTTATTGTTGCGCTGCTAGTGTTTTTGTTTGCCGCTACTGTTTTTTGTGCTGCTGCTTGTTATTTTTGCTGCCGCTAGTGTTATTTTCGCTGCAGTGTTATTGTGCGGCGCTAGGTTTTTGTTGCTGCCTAGGGTTTTTTTTGCCCCGCTAGGTTATTTTGCTCGCAGTGTTGTTGTTTTTGCTGCAGTGTTATTGTTTTTTGCCCAGGTTTTTGTTCGCGCAGTGTTTTTGGGTTCGACGCTAGGTTATTTTGCTCTGCTAGTGTTGTTTCTGCGCGCAGTTGTTGGTACGCTGCTAGGTTTTTGTTTCTGCCGCAGGTTTTTTGTTGCTGCGCTAGTGTTATTTTTGCTGCCGCAGTGATTGTTGCTGCGAGTGTTTTTTTTGCTCTCTATGTTTTGTTTTCTGCTGCAGTTTATTGGCTCGCATGTTATTGTTTCCGCTATTTATTTTTGGCTGCTAGGTTTTTTGTTCTGCTGTTAGGTTATTGTTGCTGCTGCTAGTGTTATTTTTGCCTTAGGTTATTGTTGCTGAGCTATGTTTTTGTTGCTGCGCAGTGTTGTTTTTTTCTGCAATGTTATTTTTGCTGCCGCAGGGTTTTTTTCTGCTGCTAGTGTTTTGTTCTGAGGCTAATTTTTATTTTTTGCGCTGCTAGTGTTTTGTTGCTGCTGCTATGTTAAATTTCTGGGGCAGTGTTTTTTTGTTGCTGCCGCAAGTTATTGTCTGCTCAGTGTTATTGTTGCTCGGGTAGGTTTCTGTTGCCGCTGCTAGTGTATTTTGCTGCCCCAAGTTATTGTTGCGCGCTAGTGTTATTTTTGCGCCTAGGTTATTGCGGGCCCGCAGTGTTATTTTTGCTGCTGCATTTTATTGTTTCGCTGCTAGTGTTTTTGCTGCTGGGGCTAGTGTTATTGTTTTCGCTGCTAAATGGCTGCTCTGCAGTGTTATTGGCTGCTGCAGTGTTATTTCTGCTGCGCTAGTGTTATTGTTGCTGCCGCTAGGCTGTTTTTTGCGCCGCTAGGTTTTTTTTTTTGCGCTGCTATTTGTTTTGCGCTGCTAGTGTTATTTGTTCGCCGCTATGCTGTTGTTGCTGCCGCTAGTGTTATTGTTTCTGCTGCTAGTTTTGTTTTGCTGCTGCTGTTTGTTGTTGCTGCCGCTAGTGTTATTTTGCGCCGCTTGCTGTTGTTGCTGCCCCAAATGTTATTTTTGGCTGCTGCAAATGTTGTTTTTTGTTGCTGCGCTAGGGTTGTTGCTGCTTCTGCTAGTGTTTTTTTTTACTGCTCTAGGTTGTTGTTGCTGCGCAGTGTATTGGCTGCTCTAGGTTATTGTTGCTCTGCTAGTGTTATTTTTGCCGCTGCAGTGTTATTGTTCTGCCTAGTGTTATTTTTTGCTGCCCCTAGGTTAGGTTGCTGCTGCATGTTTTTGTTCTGCTGCTAGTGTTTTGTTCTGCGCAGTGTTTTTGTTGTTGCCGCTAGTGTTTTTTGTTGCGCGCTAGTGTTATTGTTGCCGCTATTTGTTGTTGCTGCTGCTAGTGTTATTGTTTCTGCTGCTAGTGTTTTGTTGCGCTGCTATTTTATTGTTTCTGCCGCTAGTGTTTTTGTTGCGCGCTATGTTATTGTGCTGCTGCATGTTGTGTTGCTGCTGTTTTGTTGTTTTTGCTGCGCTAGGTTTTTGTTGCTGCCCCCTATGTTTTGTTGCTGCTGCTAGGTTTTGTTTTCGCCGCTAGTGTTATTATTGCTGCGCTAGGTTATTGTTGCTGCTCTATGTTATTTTGCTCGCAGGTTTTTTGTTGCGCGCTAAATGTTGTTTTCTGCTGCTAGTGTTTTTTGTTCTGCTGCTAGTGTTTTTGTTGCTGCTGCTAGTGTTGTTGTTGCGCTCTAGTTTGTTGTTGCTGCTGCTAGTTGTTGTTCCGCTGCTATGTTATTGTTGCTGCTGCTAGTTTATTGTTGCTGCCGCAGTGTTTTGCTGCGCTATGTTGGCTGGGTATGTTCTGTTGCTGCTGCAATGTTATTGTTGCTGCTGCAATGTTATTGTTGCTTCTGCTAGGTTATTGTTGCGCTGCATGTTTTTTGTTTCTGCTGCTAGTGTTTGTTGTTTCTGCTGCTAGTGTTATTGTTGCTGCTGCGTGTTTTTTTCTGCCCCTGGTGTTATTGGCTGCTCTGTGTTATTGTTGCTGCCGCTAGGTTTTTGTTGCTGCCATTGTTTTGTGCGCTGCAGTGTTATTTTTGCTGCTGCTGTGTTATTGTTTTTTGGCTCAGTGTTGTTTCTGCGCAGTTTTTTTGCTGCGCTAGTGTTGTTTTTCCGCGCAGTGTTATTGTTGCTGCTGCAGTGTTTTTGTTGCTGCCGCTATGTTTTTGTTTCTGCTGCTAGTGTTGTTGCTGGGCATTTCTTTTTGCTGCGCAAGTGTTATTTTTGCGCTGCAGTGTTATTGTTGCTGCGCTATGTTTTTTTGCTGCGCTAGTGTTGTTTTGCTGCTGCTAGTGTTTTTTTTGCTGCTGCAGTGATTTTTGCTGCCGCGGGTTAAAATTTTTGCTGCTGCTTGTTATTTTTGGCTTCTAGTTTGTTGTGCTGCTGCTAGTGTTTGTTCGCCGCAGGGGTTTTTCTGGGCCGCTAGTTTTATTGTTGCTGTGCAGTTTGTTTTGCGCTGTATGTTATTTTTTTGCTGCGCTAGTGTATTGTTGCTTTTCCCCTTGTTTTTGTTTCGCTGCTAGTTTTTGCTGCTGCTAGTTTCTTGTTGCGCTGCAAGTGTTATTGTTGCGCTGCAAGGTTTTTTGTTGCTCTGCTATGTTATTGTTGCTGCGCTAGTGTTATTGTTTTCGCCTGAGTTTGTTTTGCGCTCTATGTATTGTTGCTGCTGCTAGTGTTTTTGTTTCTGCCGCGGTGTTTTTTGCTGCTGCTAGTGTTTTTTGTTCTGCCGCTAGTGTTTTTTGCTGCTGCTAGGTTTATTGTTGCTGCTCTAGTTTATTGTTGCTGCTGCTAGGTATTTTACGCTGCTATGTTGTTGCTGCTGCTAGTGTTTTTGTTGCTGCTGCAGTGTTTTTTTCCTGCCTAGTTTATTGTTGCGCTGCAGTGTTATTTTGCTCCGCTAGTGTTTTTGTTGCTGCTGCTATGTTGTTTTCGCGCTAGTGTTCTGTTGCGCTGCAATGTTATTTTGCTGCTGCTAGGTTATTGTTGCTGCGCTAGTGTTATTGTTGCTGGCAGGTTGTTTTTGCGCTGCATGTTATTGTTCTGCGCTATGTTATTGTTGCGCCGCTGGTGTTATTGTTGCTGCGCTAGGTTTTTTGCGCTTCTATGTTGGTTGCTGCGCAGTGTTATTGTGCTGCCGCTAGGCTGTTGTTGCGGCCCCTAGTGTTTTTTTTGCTGGGTGCTATTTTGTTTTTGTGCGAGTGTATTGTTGCTGCTGCTATGTTGTTGTTTCGCCCCAGTGTTTTGTTTCTGCCCCTACTGCTGTTTTTTTCTGCCCCAGTTTTATTGTTTCTGCGCTAGTGTTGTTGTTGCTGCCGCTAGTGCTGTTGTTGCTGCCGCTAGTGTTTTTGTTGCGCCGCTAGTTTGTTATTTTTGCTGCTGCAGTTGTTGTTGGTCTGCATTTTGGTTGATGCGGGGCTAAGGGTTATGTTGCTGCCGCTAGTGTTTTTGTTCTGCTGCAGTGTTGTTTGCTCTTTTTTGTTATTTTTGCGCCGGAGCGTTATTTTTGCTGCTGCTAGTTTGTTGTTGCTGCGTAGTGTTGTTGTGCCGCAGTGTTATTGTTGCTGCTGCTAGTTTTTGTTTCGCGCTATGTTGTTGTTCTGCGCTACTAGTGTTGTTGCTGCTGCATGTTTTTTGTTGCTGCGCTAGTTTGTGGGTTCTGCCGCACTAGTGTTTGTGCTGCTAGTTTGTTGTTTTCTGCCGCTATGTGTTTTTTTGCTGCTGCAGGTTTTTGTGCTGCCCCAAATAGTGTTGTTGCGCTGCAGTGTTTTTGTTGCGCTGCTAGTGTGTGGTGCCCCTACATTTGTTTCTGCTGCGCTACTATGTTTTTGCCGGGACTATTTTTTCTGCGCAGTGTTTTTCTCTAGTGTTGGGTTTCTGCTGCAGTTTATTGTTCTGCTGCTATGTTGTTTTGCTGCTGCTAGTGTTTTGCTGCTGCTGGTGTTGTTTTTTTCTTCGCATAATGTTGTTGTTTTGGCTGCTGCTTAAACGTTGTTTCTGCACTAAGGTTTTTCGCTGCAATTTTTTTGGCTGATGCTAGTGTTGTTGTTGTTGCTGCCGCTACTAGTGTTTGTTTCGCTGCTATTTGTTGCTGCTCAGTTTTTTTGCTGCGCTTGTGGTTTTTTTGCTGTCGCTACTAGTGTTTTTTGCTGCGCTGCTAGTGTTTTGCTGCTACAGTGTTGTTGTGGGTGCTAGTTTGTTGTTGCTGATCAGTTTTGTTTTCTAATGCAGTGTTGTTGCGCTATGTTTGTTTTGCTGCGCGCCGCTACTAGTGTTTGGGGCTTCTGCTAGTGTTTTTGTTTCGCTGCTGCATATTGTTTTTGCTGCTGCTACTAGTTTGCTGTTTTTTGCTGCTACTAAGTTGTTTTTGCTGCTAGTGTTTGCGCTGCTATTTTTGTTTCTGCAGGTTGTTGTGCGCTGCTATATTTTTTTTGCTGCTGCCTATTTTTTCATTTTTGCTGCTACTATTTTTTTGCGCTGCTAGGTTTTTTTTTCCGCTCTGTTCGTTCTGTAAATTCTGCTTTTGTTTCGTTTTTGCTGCTTTTTCTGCGCTGCTGCGTTGTTGTTGCTGCTGCTGAAGTTGCCGCTGCTGCTGTTTTTGTTGTTGTTATTGTTTTTTGCTGCCTGTTTTGCTGTTGCTGCTGTTGTTGTTGTTTTTGTTTGTTTTTTTTGTTGTTTTTTGTTGTTGTTGTTGTTTCTGCTGCTGCCGTTGTTGTTGTTGCTGCTGCTGCTGTTTTGCCGCTGCTGTTACGTTTTTTGCCGCTCTGCGTTTCTGTTTTTTCCCCTGCTGCTGCTGCATTGTTTTTTTGTTACCAAATCCCGCTGGGTCTTGTTCCGCTTTGCGTGCTACGTTGCTGCTGCTGTTCGTTTTTTGCTGCTCCTATTTTTTGCCGCTGCTGTTTGTTTTCTGCTGCGCCTGCTTGTTGCCACTCCTGCGCACTGGTTGCCGGGGCTGCTACTACTTTGTTGCCGATCGCATTCTTTGTTCGCGTTTTTGCCAGCTGCTTCTGTTTTTTTTTTGTCGTTTTATGTCTCTTTTTGTTATTTTTCATTTTTTTTTACTTCTTTCTTTTGTTTTTGTTTTGTTTTGTTACAAGGGACGTTGAATACCTCTGTCGAGTCCTCCCACAGTGATTGAAATACGCAGTCTTTCATGGCATGCCATGTACGGTGTGTATCTCCTGGTGTACATGGAGTGAGGGCTCATTTCCTCTCATTGTATGATGGATACACTGAGTGGTGTATATATCTGTGTATAATCACTGAGAGGAGCGTATCTCTGTGTATATGCACAGAAAGGTTTCTCATGATGAGAGCAGTTTAATATGACAGTGTAAATACGATTATTAGTAACAGTGAGTTAAGAGTACTGAACCAACCAGTTTAGAGATCAATGTATTTATGAACATTATTATATACATGGTTTTTATGAACATTATTGTACAGGTGGTTTTATGAACATTATTGTACAGGTGGTTTTATGAACATAATTGTATAGGTGGGTTTTCTCCTGAGAGTGACCTACATGGAGTTGTCAGGCATTAAGAACATAACTCCATGTTAGTATCAGTTTGATGACAGTAGACTAACCACGGAACGAGTGGGGTTAGAAACCATGGCGAGTGAGTCGTAAAGCCCCAGGCCCGTACCTGATTTGTTTGTAATCGCGTTATTAAGATTTCGTGAGTAATGACAATAGACTGTCGTCAAGAAGTCACACTTTGCTGAGTAAACTTTTACAGGGATAAGTTTCGCTCAGTCAGGGTCTTTATTACTGTTATAAGGATCTTAATTTATAGTGGAGTTAAGCGCAATAAAAGCTTATTTAGCCATGTTTTTGTTTTTGTTACTGTCGTTATTACACATGTATGCTGACATGTGTCGCCCAGTCATCATATATACAACTGATATAAATAACTGAGTTGTAGCAAGGAAATCGATGCATTAATTTCATTCATAAGAGTGACAAATTATATCTTCATAGTTCACTAAAAAGAACGAAAATTCCTATATGGAACATCTACGCTGATTTTTTTTTCAAGTTATCACATGAAAGACAGTTTCACATGATTGGAAAAATTGCCACTCACGTAAAATACCTTCCCAATCGTCGCGTCAAGTTCACCAACGTTGAAAATTGCACACTGATAAAAAAACTAAATAGTTTTTAAATTATGCCACGGAAACTAAAGGGAAAAAAATCGATACCTACAAGATAAAAGTCCTGAATATCTGCTGGATATCAGTCCCATCCTGGTGTATGACTGTAGTTATTTCCAGACTTTAACAACTGTGAGTTGGAGAGTTTGTTGATCGTCCTGCCTGCCTGCCTGTTTACCTGCCTGCCTGCCTGCCTGCCTTGCCTGCTTGCTTACCTGCCTGCCTGCCTGCCTGCTTACCTGCCTGCCTGCCTGCCTGCTTGCTTACCTGCCTGCCTGCCTGCCTGCTTACCTGCCTGCCTGCCTGCTTGCTTACCTGCCTTCCTGCTTGCTTACCTGCCTGCCTGCCTGCCTGCTTGCTTACCTGCCTGTTTGCTTACCTGCCTGCCTGCTTACCTGCCTGCCTGCTTACCTGCCTGCCTGCTTACCTGCCTGCCTGTCTGCCTGCCTGCCTGCTTGCTTACCTGCCTGCCTGCCTGCCTGCCTGCCTGCTTGCTTGCTTACCTGCCTGCCTGCCTGCCTGCCTGCTTACCTGCCTGCCTGCCTGCTTGCTTGCCTGCCTGCCTGCCTGCCTGCCTGCCTGCCTGCCTGCCTGCCTGCCTGCCTGCCTGCCTGCCTGCCTGCCTGCCTGCCCTCCCTGCCTGCCTGTGTACCTGCCTGCTTATCTGCCTGCCTGTCTGTCTGCCTGCCCTCCCTGCCTGCCTGCCTGCCTACCAGCCAGCCTGCCTGCCATCCAGCCTGCCTGCCTGCCTGCCTGCCTGCCTGCTTGTATACCTGCCTACCTGCCTGCCTGCCTGCCTGCCTGCCTGCCTGCCTGCCTGCCTGCTTACCTGCCTGCCTGCCTGCTTGCTTACCTGCCTGCCTGCCTGCCTGCCTGCCTGCTTGCTTACCTGCCTGCCTGCCTGCCTGCTTACCTGCCTACCTGCCTGCTTGCTTACCTGCCTGCCTGCTTACCTGCCTGCCTACCTGCTTGCTTACCTGCCTGCCTGCCTGCCTGCTTGCTTACCTGCCTGCCTGCTTGCTTACCTGCCTGTTTGCTTACCTGCCTGCCTGCTTACCTGCCTGCCTGCTTACCTGCCTGCCTGCCTGCCTGCCTGCCTGCCTGCCTGCCTGCCTGCCTGCCTGCTTGCTTACCTGCCTGCCTGCCTTCCTGCCTGCCTGCTTACGCCTGCCTGCCTGCCTGCCTGCCTGCCTGCCTGCCTGCTTGCCTGCCTGCCTGCCTGCCTGCCTGCCTGCCTGCCTGCTGCCCTGCCTGCCTGCCCTCCCTGCCTGCCTGCTTACCTGCCTGCTTATCTGCCTGCCTGTCTGTCTGCCTGCCCTCCCTGCCTGCCTGCCTACCTGCCTGCCGGCCTGCCTGCCTGCCTGCCTGCCTGCCTCCCTGCCTGCGTGCCTACCAGCCAGCCTGCCTGCCATCCAGCCTGCCTGCCTGCCTGCCCTGCTGCCTGCCTGCCTGCTTACCTGCCTGCCTGCCTGCTTACCTGCCTGCCTGCCTGCCTGCCTGCCTACTGCCTGCCTGCCTGCCTTGCCCTGCCCATGCCTGCTGCTTACCTGCCCTGCCCTGCCTGCCGCCTGCCCCCCTGCCTGCCTGCCTCCTGCCCTGCCTGCCTGCCCCGCCCTGCCTGCCTGCCTGCCTAGCCTGCTACCTGCCTGCCTGGCCTGTACCTGCCTGCCTGCTTACCTGCCTGCCTGCTTACCTGCCTGCCTGCCTGCCTGCCTGCCTGCCTGCCTGCCTGCCTGCTTACCTGCCTGCCTGCCTGCCTGCCTGCCTGCCTGCCTGCCTGCCTGCCTGCTTACCTGCCTGCCTGCCTGCCTGCCTGCCTGCCTGCCTACCTGCCTGCCTGCCTGCCCTGCCTGCTTACCTGCCTGCTCTGCCTGTCCTGCCTGCCTGCCTGCTTACCTGCCTGCCTGCCTGCCCTGCCTGCTTACCCTGCCTGCCTGCCTGCCCTGCCTGCCTGCCTGCCTGCCTGCCTGCCTGCCTTGCCTGCCTGCCTGCCTGCCTGCCTGCCTGCTTACTCTGCCTGCCGCCTGCCTGCCTGCCTGCCTGCCTGCCTGCCTGCTACCTGCCTGCCTGCCTGCTTACCTGCCTGCCTGCCTTGCCTGCCCCTGCTGCCTGCCTGCTGCCTCCATCCTGCCTGCCTGCTCTTACCTGTCCTGCTTACCTGCCTGCCCTGCTTGCCCCTGCCCCTGCCTGCCTGCTTACCTGCCTGCCTGCTGCCTGCCTGCCTGCCTCTGCCTGCCTGCCTGCCTGCCTGCTTACCTGCCTGCCTGCTTGCTTACCTGCCTGCCTCCTGCCTGCCTGCCTGCCTGCCTGCCTGCTTGCCTGCCTGCCTGGCCTGCCTGCCTGCCTGCCTGCCTGTTTACCTGCCTGCCTTCCTGCTTGCTTACCTGCCTGCCTGCTTGCCTGCTTACCTGCCTGCCTGCCTGCTTGCTTACCTGCCTGACCTGCTCTACCCTGCCTGCCTGCTTACCTGCTGCCTGCCTGCTTCTCCTGCCTGCCTGCTTGCTTACTCTGCCTGGCCTGCTTGCTTACCCTGCCTGCTGCTACCTGCCTGCCTGCTCTGCCTACCTGCTTGCCTGCCTGCCTGCTTCCTGCCTGTCTGCCTGCCTGCCTGCTTGCTTACCTGCCTGCCTGCCTGCCTGCTTGCCTGCTTACCTGCCTGCCTGCCTGCCTGCCTGCCTGCCTGCTTGCCTGCCTGCCTGCCTGCCTGCCTGCCTGCCTGCCTGCCTGCCTGCCTGCCTGCCTGCCTGCCTGCCTGCCTGCCTGCCCCTCGCCTGCCTGCCTGCTTACCTGCCTGCCTATCTACCTGCCTGTCCTGTGCTGCCTGCCCTCCGCTGCCTGCCTGCCGCTACCATGCCACCTGCCTGCCATCCAGCCGCCTGCCTGCCTGCCTGCGCTACCTGCCTGCTCTGCCTGCCTGCCTGCCTGCTTGCCTGCCTGCCTAGCCTGCCTGCTCCTGCCTGCTTGCTACCTCCTGCCTGCCTCCTGCCTGCTTGCTTACCTCCTGCCTGCCTGCCTGCCCTGCCTGCCTGCCTCCTGCCTGCTTTACCTGCCTGCCTGCCTGCCTGCTTACCTGCCTGCCTGCCTGCTTGCTTACCTGCCTGCCTGCTTACCTGCCTGCCTGCTTGCTTACCTGCCTGCTTGCTACCTGCCTGCCTGCTGCCTGCCTGCCTGCCTTGCCTGCCTGCCTGCCTCCTGCCTGCCTGCCTGCCTGCTTTGCTTACCTGCCTGCCTGCCCTGCCTCCTGCCTGCCTGCTTACCTGCCTGCCTGCCTGCCTGCCTGCCTGCCTGCCTGCCTGCCTGCCTGCCTGCCTGCCTGCCTGCCTGCCTGCCTGCCTGCCTGCCTGCCTCCTGCCTGCCTGCCTGCTTAGCCTGCCCCTGCCTGCCTGCCCTGCCTGCCTGCCTGCTTACCTGCCTGCTCTCCTGCCTGCCTGCCTGCCTGCCCTCCTGCCTGCTACCTGCCTGCCTGCCTGCCTGCCTGCCCTGCCTGCCTGCCTCCTGCCCCTGCCTGCTGCCTACCCCCTGCCTGCCTGCCTCCTGCCTGCCTGCCTCTACCTGCCTGCCTGCTTACCTGCCTGCCCTGCCGCCTGCTACCTGCCTGCCTGCCTTGCCCTGCTGCCCTGCCTGCCTGCTTACCCTGCCTGCCTGCCTGCCTGCCTGCCCTGCCTGCTTGCTGCCTGCCTGCTTACCTGCCTGCCTGCTCTGCCTGCCTGCCTGCCTGCCTGCCTGCCTGCCTGCCTGCCTGCCTGCCTGCCTGCCTGCTTACCTGCCTGCCTGCCTGCCTGCCTGCCTGCCTGCCTGCCTGCCTGCCTGCCTGCTTACCTGCCTGCCTGCCTGCCTGCCTGCCTGCCTACCTGCCTGCCTGCCTGCCTGCTGTCCTGCCTGCCCTGCCTGCCTGCTTACCTGCCTCCTGCCTGCCTGCTTCTGCCTGCCTGCCTCCTGCCTGCCTGCTTACCTGCCTGCCTGCCCTGCCTGCCACCTGCCTCCTGCCTGCCTGCTTCCTGCCTGCCTCCTGCCTGCCTGCCTGCCTGCCTGCCTGCCTGCCTGCCTGCTTACCTGCTCCTGCCTGCCTGCCTGCGCCTGCCTCTGCCTGCCTGCTACCTGCCTGCCTGCCTGCCTGCCTCCTCCGCCTGCCCCCGCACTGCTGCCTCCCTGCCTGCCTCCTGCCTGCCTGCTCCTGCTTGCCTGCCTGCCTGCCTGCTACCTGCCTGCCTGCCTGCTGCCTGCCTGCCTAGCTTACCTGCCTCCTGCCTGCCTGCCTGCCTGCCTGCCTGCCTGCCTGCTTCCCTGCCTGCCCTGCCTGCCTGCTTACCTCCTGCCTGCCTGCCTGCCTGCCTGCCTGCCTGCCTGCCTGCCCTGCCTGCTACCTGCCTTGCCTGCCTGCCTGTCCTGCCTGCCTGCCTGCCGCCTGCCTGCCTGCCTGCCTTACTCCTGCCTGCCCTGCCTGCTTACCTGCCTGCCTGCCTGCCTGCCTGCTTATTCTGCCTGCTTATGCCTGCTTTGCCTGCTTTTACTGCCTTGCCTGCTTAAGCCATGCTCTGCCTGCCTGCCTGCCTAGCCTGCCTGCCTGCATGCTGCCTGCATCATATACCACTGTACCTCCTGACTGCTGCCTCCGATGCTTATTCTTCTAAAGTGACAATGCTTCATAGTTCACTAAAAGCCGTCCTTTGGCCTGCCCTGTTTTTTCAGTTTACCTGAAGCCTTCTCCCTGTAAAATTGCCACCCGCCGTATACCTCCCTCCTGCTTTGCCCTACCTGTGCACCTGTCTTGTTTTTTATTGTGCCCTGAAACCCGGAAACTCCCTCCCTCTTAAACCTGCCCGCCTGTTCCCCTCCTTGGGATCTGTTTTTCCGCCCTTTGGGTTTTGGCCCCTGCCTGCTTTTACCTGCCTGCCTGCCTGCCGCCTGCTTTTCTTACCCCTGCCTGCCTGCCTGCTTTCCTGCCTGCCTCCTGCCTGCTTGCTTACCCTGCCTGCCTGCCTGCCCCGCTTCCTGCCTGCCTGCCTGCTTGCTTACCTGCCTTCCTGCTTGCTTACCTGCCTGCCTGCCTGCCCCGCTTGCTTACCTCCTGGGTTTCTTCCTGCCTGCCTCTTTCCTGCCTGCCCTTACCTGCTGCCTGCTACCTGCTGCCTGTCCTGCCTGCCTGCCTGCTGCTTACCTGCCTGCCTGCCTGCCCCGCCTTGCCTGCTTGCTGCTTACCTGCCTGCCTGCCTGCCTGCCTGCTTACCTGCCGCCTGCTTGCCTTGCCTGCCTGTCTTACCTGCCTGCCTGGGCCCGCCTGCCTGCCTGCCTGCCCGCCTGCCTGCCTGCCTGCCTGCCCTCCCTGCTGCCTGTTACCTGCCTGCTTATCTGCCTGCCTGTCTGTCTGCCTGCCCTCCCTGCCTGCCTGCCTGCCTACCAGCCAGCCTGCCTGCCATCCAGCCTGCCTGCCTGCCTGCCTGCCTGCCTGCCTGCCCCGCCTTACCTGCCTGCCTGCCTGCCTGCCTGCCTGCCTGCCTGCCTGCTTACCTGCCTGCCTGCCTGCTTGCTTACCTGCCTGCCTGCCTGCCTGCCTGCCCGCTTTCTTACCTGCCTGTCCTGCTTGCTTACCTTCCTGCCTGCCTGCCTGCTTAACCTGCCTACCTGCCGCTGCTTACCGCCTCCTGCTTACCTGCCTGCCTGCCCGCTTTTTCCTGCCTCCTCTTGCTTACCTGCCTGCCTACCTGCCTGCTGCTTACCTGCCTGCCTGCCCTGCCTGCCTGCCTGCCTGCCTGCCTGCCTGCCTGCCTGCTGCCTGCCTGCCTGCTTCTACCTGCCTGCCTGCCTTCCTGCCGCCTGCTTACCTGCCTGCCCGCCTGCCTGCCCTGCCTCCTGCTCCTGCTGCCCTGCCTGCCTGCCTGCCTCCTGCCTGCCCTGCCCCTGCCTGCCTGCCCTCCCTGCCTGCCGTTACCCTCCTGCTTATCTGCCTGCCCGTCTGTCCCGCCCTCCCTCTCCTGCCTGCCACCTGCCAGCCGCCTGCCTGCCTCCTGCCTGCCTGCCTCCCTGCCCCGCCTGCCTACCGCCTGCCTGCCTCCAGCCTGCCTGCCTGCCTGCCCGCCTGCCTGCCTGCCTGCTTACCTGCCTCCTGCCTGCCCCTGCCTGCCCGCCTGCCTGCCTCCTAGCCTGCCTGCTTACCTGCCTGCCTGCTTCCTGCCTGCCCTGCCCTTCCTGCCTGCCTCTTTCCTGCCCCGCCTGCCTGCCTTTCCTTGCCTGCCTGCCCTGCTTATCCTGCTGCCCTCCTGCTTTCCGCTGCTTACCTGCCTGCCTGCCTGCCCTGCCTGCTTACCTGCCGCCTGCCTGCCTTTCAGCCTGCCTGCTTACCTGCCTGCCTGCCTGCCTGCCTGCTTACCTGCCTGCCTGCCCTTCCTGCCTGCCTGCCTGCCTGCCTGCCTGCCTGCCTCCGCCTGCTACCTGCCTGCCTGCCTGCCTGCCTGCCTTCCTGCCTGCCTGCTTACCTGCCTGCCTGCCCTTCCTTCCTGCTTACCTGCCCCTGCCTGCCTCCTGCCTGCCTCCTGCTTACCTGCCCTGCCTGCCTGATCTGCCTCTGCCTGCCTGCCTGCCTGCTACCCTGCCTCCTGCCTGCCGCCTCGCCCTGCCTGCCTGCCTGCTTACCTGCCTGCCTGCTTGCTTACTGCCTCCGCCTGCCTCCTGCCTGCCCCTGCCTCCTGCCTGCCCCGCCTGCCTGCCTGCCTGCCTGCCTGTTACCTGCCTGCCTTCCTGCCTGCCCCGCCCCGCCTGCCTTTCGTGCTTACCTGCCTGCCTGCCTGCTTGCAACCTGCCTGCCTGCCTGCCTGCCGCCTGCCTGCCTGCCTGCTTACCTGCCTCCGCCTGCTTGCTTACCTGCCTGCCTGCTGCTTTCCTCTGCTCCTCTTGCTTACCTGCCTGCCTGCCTGCCTGCCTGCCTGCCTGCCTGCCTTCTTACCTGCCGCCTCCTGCTTGCTACCCGCCTGCCTGCTTCACCCCTGCCTGCTTGCTTACCTGCCTCCTGCCTGCTTTCCTGCCTGCCGCTTACCTCCGCCTCCTGCCTTACCTGCCTGCCTGCTACCTGCCTTTCCTGCCTGCCTGCCTCCTGCTTTCTTACCTGCCCCGCCTGCCTGCCTGCCTTTCTTTCCTTCCTGCCTGCCTGCCTGCCTCCTGCCCGCCGCTTACCTGCCCCTGCCGCCTGCTTACCCTCCCCGCCTGCCCCTTTTCCCGCCTGCCTGCTGCCCCGCCTGCCCCGCCTGCCCTTCCTGCCTGCCCTGCCTCCTGCCTGCCCCTTTTCCTGCCCCCTCCTGCCTGCCTGCCTCCACCAGCCTGCCTGCCTCCGCCTGCCTGCCTGCCTGCCCCGCTTACCTGCCTGCCTGCCTGCCTGCCTGCCTGCCTCCCGCCTGCACCTGCCTGCCTGCCTGCTTCTCCTGCCTGCCTGCCTCCTCCTGCTCTCTTACCCCGCCTGCCTGCCTGCCTGCTCCCCCTGCCTACCTGCCTGCCTTGCTGCCTGCCTGCCTACCTGCCTTCCTGCCTGCCTACCTGCTTACCTGCCTGCCTGCCTTTCCTTGCCTGCCTTCCTGCCTGCTTTCCTGCCTGTGCTTACCTGCCCGCCTGCCTTCCTGCCCTGCTTACCTGCCTGCCTGCCTCCTGCCTGCCTGCCTGCCTGCTTTCTTCCTGCCTGCCTGCCTGCCTTCCTGCCTGCCTGCTTACCTGCCTGCCTCCTGCCTGCCTGCCTGCCTGCCTGCCTGCCTGCCTGCCTTCCTGCCTGCCTGCCTGCCTGCCTGCCTGCCTCCTGCCTGCCTGCCTGCCTGCCTGCCTTTATCTCCTGCCTCCCCGCCCGCCTGCCTGCCCTTTCTTACTGCCTGCCTGCTGCCTGTCCTTTCCTTGCCCCCCCTGCCTCCTACCCGCCGCCTGGCCTGCCTGCCTGCCTGCCTTCCTCCTGCCAAGCCCTGATCCACCCCTGCCTGCCGCCTTCTGCTCTACCTGCCTGCCTGACCCCCCCTGCCGGGTTACCTGCCGTTCCCCCGCCTGCCCCCCTTCCTCCTGCCCCCGCCTCCGCCGCCTGCCTGCCTCCTGCTGCCCCGCCTCCTGCTTTTTCCCGCCTCCTGCTCCCCCTGCCTGCCTGGCCGCCTGCCTGCTTCCCCCTGCCTGTTGCCTACCTGCCGCCCGCCTCCTGCCTGCCTGTCCTGCCTGCCCGCCTGCCTTTCTTACCCCTGCCTGCCGCCTCCTGCCTGCCTGCTGCCTACCCCTGCCTGCCTCCGCCTCCCGCTTCCTGCCGCCGCCTGCCTGCCGCCTCTTACCTGCCTGCCCCTTCCCGCCTCCTCCCCCCCCTCCGCCTGCCGCCTGCCTGCTTCCTGCCTCCCCTGCCCCTCCGCCTGCTTACCTGCCTGCCCCCTTCCCGCCGCCTGCCTGCCTCCTGCCCTTCCCCGCCTGCCTGCCTGCTTTCCACCCCTGCCCCGCCCTCCCCTGCCGCCCTCCGCCTCCCCGCCTGCTTAACCCCTTCCTGCCCGCCTGCCCCCCCTCCTGCCCCGCCTGCCTCTTCCTGCCCCGCCTCCTGCCTGCCCCCTGCCTGCTTCCTGCCTGCCGCCTGCCTGCCTGCCGTTACCTGCCTCCCTGCCTGCCTGCCTCCCCTGCCTGCCCCTCTTACCTGCCTCCTGCCGCCTGCTTACCTCCCTGCCGCCTCCTGCCTGCCTCCCTGCCCCTGCCGCCTGCCTGCTTACCTCTGCCTCCCCTGCCTGCCGCCTCCTGCCTGCCTGCCTCCTGTTTTACCGCCTCTTACCTGCCTGTTTTACCTCCGCCTGCCTGCCGCCGCCTCCCTGCCTCTTACCCCCTGCCTCCTCCTCCTGCCTGCCTGCCTCCTGCCTCCTGCCTTTTTTACCTGCCGCCGCCTGCCTGCCTGCCTGCCTCCCTGCCTGCCTGCCTGCCTGCCTGCTCCCCTGCCTCCTCTTGCCTCCCCCTGCCTCCCTGCCCCTGCCTCCTCCCCTCCTGCCTCCCCTGCCTGCCGCCTGCCTGCCGCCGCCCTTACCGCCTGCCTCCCTCCCTGCCTCTTACCTCCCTGCCTGCCTGCCCCCTGCCTGCTTCCTCCCTCCCCTGCAGCCTCCTGCCCCGCCTCCCCTTTCCCTCCCCTCCTGCCTGCCGCCATCCAGCCTCCGCCTGCCTATCTCTGCATCATTTTTATACACAGCTGCACCTTCACGGGAACGCTCTACTTTATAGGAGGGGGCCCCCACCTCGGGAAAATTTGGGGCCCACACCTCGGATAAGTGATAAAAACCTTCAAGGAAGAATTTTGGTTTTTTTTTCCTAAGACTTTTGAATTTCCCATTTCCCCTACCACCCCATCTTTTCGTATTTTTTTTTTCCCAAAAGGAAAATTTTTATTACATAATATGGCAGAAGATTTAAGATACATTTTTTTAAAAAAAAGGGAGATATAAGGAATTTTGTTACTTTGTACACCGATTATAAGGCAAAAACTCATCACTCTTCAACTGGGGCGCTGCCTAAAATACAGCAGCATTACCCCTCTGAACCCCACTGAGCCCTGGGAAAAAAAACTAGCTGCCCGGATCCCATTTTCCCTGAGGTCTTTTTCCCTGCTCTTAAGGGAAATTTGTGCATTTTTTCTCCATGGCCAAGGGTCTCTGGCCTGGAAACAAAATTAATAATGGGCAAAAAGTAGTCAAAAACGGGTGGGGGTCCCCCCCGGAAAAAGGCATGCGGGTGGGGGGTCCCTTCCGTTTTAGCCTTCCACGGGCGGGGTATCCGGGCTAGGCCCCCGGGTGGAGGGGCCCCTTTTACACCAGGGTTTTCTTCCGTTTTGACCTACCTCGCCCCTCGAGACTACCCACCCTTGACCCCCCAAAAACCCCCGCCCCCGACCTCCCCCCCCCCCCCCCCTCGCACCCCGCCGCGCGCGCGCGCCCGCCCGCGCGCCCGGCGCCCCCCCCCGCCCCGCGCCCGCCCGCGCCCCGCCCCCCCCTTTCGCGACCCCCCCCGGCGCGCCCGCCCCCCCCCCCCCCCGCCCCCTTCTGCTGCGCCTTCTGGGGCGCCCGTCCGGATCGCCCCCGCGCCTCGAATTTTTTTCCGTTTTTTTTTTCGAATTTTTTTTGAATTTCTTTTTCTTATGCTCTCCACTCCTCGATCAAGTTTTTTGGTTTCCCCCCCTGGGGGTTTTTCAAAATTCTCCATCTCCCAGAAAAATTTTTTTGGGTACCCCCCCTTTTCACCCCACCCCCAAACAATTTCTCGAAATAAAATTCCCCATCTCCTTGGATAAATTTTTTTTTGGTACCCCTCCTTTTACCCCCCAAAATTTTTCTCGACAATACCATGACTCCCTCCTCGGACAATTTTTTTTGGGTCCCCCCCTAGGGGTTTTTCGAATTTTCCATCTCCTTGGGTCAAAATTTTGGATTACCCCCGCCCCCTTCACCCCCAAATTTTCTCACAATACCATGACTTTTCCCCTCCTCAGATAAATTTTTAAAGGGTTTCCCCCCCCCCTTTTTCACCCCCCCAATCCCAAAAAATTTTTTTCGAAATACAATTTTTGGATTCCCCCCCTATGGGGGTTTTTAATTTTTTAGATCTCCTTGGACAAATTTTTTATTACCCCTCACTTCACCCCCAACCCAAAATTTTTTCAAAATACCAATTTTTTTATTTCCCCCCCTTGGGGGTTTTGAAATTCTCCATCCCTCGGGTCAAGTTTTTGGATTCCCCCCTATGGGGTTTCGAAAGTCTCCTGGATCAAGTTTTTTGGATTTTCCCCCCCATGGGGTTTTCGAAATTCCTCACAAGTTTTTTTTAATCCCCCCTCTGGGGATAAGCATTGAAATCCTCCATGGGGCATGCTTACACAGGGCTAAGAAGGGGTTTACCCGGGGTCATGACGCAATTTCCCCTTTTAAATTAAATGAACAAAAAACCAGCGCACACATGTTGAATCTTTTCTACCCTTTTAATTAATAAGGGGGCATAGCAGTGACGTCACGCGCACACAGGCTGAATCTTTGTCGACCCTTTTAGTTCATTCAAGTTAATAAGGGGGATATAGTACCACATCATAGGGAAAACATTTTCATCATCAGAAAGACACATTTTTTTCGTTAATACCCACAATTTTTTTACAACACAAGTCTAGACATTTTTAACTATTTCAACTCAGGTCACTCCCACGAAGAAAACCTCCAAAACCCTCACACTCCCAACCTCACCTCACAATTTTCACTCATAACCCCAATTTTTCTCGTTTTAACCCTTTTAGTTCATTAAAGTTAATAAGGGGACACATGCATCAGAAAGTCACCACATCGCTTACATCCACTTTTCGTTAAATTCACTACTCACAATTTTACATATTACGAAGTTAAATACGCACTTTTACTTTGAACATCTTCAAAAAACACTCATAAATCATTTGAATACTCACAAAAAAATACCCTTATTTCATTCCAAACAACACTGAAATACTCCAAAAACATCATTCGAACACCCCCAAATCACCTCTGAATACTCCCAGAACACCTTCATAAGTACTCTTGCACATCATTTGAACACCTTCATAAGTACTCTTGCACATCATTTGAACACCTTCAAAACACTCTCATAATCATTTGAACACACTCAAAACACCTTTGAACACCTTCAAAACACCCTTGAACACTCTCAAAAACAACATTTGAACACACTCAAAACACCTTTGAACATTTCCAAAACACTATTTGAGTACTCCCAAATAAGATTTGACATCTCTAATTTATCTGCACTTACACATTTCATTAAATTACAACTCATCCCTCAGTCTCCAGACTAGGCATTTTCTCGTTTTTTACCCTTTTAGTTCATTAAAGTTATTAAGGGGACACAATACATCAGAAAAAAGTCACAAAAACTAACTCAAACACTTTACTTTGAACACCCCCAAAGTACTCTCATAATCATTTGAATACTCACATAAACACCCTTGAACACCTTCAAAACACCTTTGAATATCGTTTTAAACTAATTTCATCACAACCCACTTATATCATCTTTTTTCGGTAACTCTAATTCGACTACACTACCCTCATCAATTACCAACAAATTTTACACGTTTTTAAAAATTCACACTGT
>NC_069439.1:32522783-32545506 GCF_026875155.1 Cherax quadricarinatus
TAGCTCTTGGGAAAAAAACCCGATGATGAACCTCTTTTGGTCTTGGTATCTTGACTGGAATAGAAGTGTGGTGAGATCATTTTTATTGGTAGGTTTCCAATAAACTTGAAATCTAGTACCTCTGCACTAACAGTCGATGGAAGGAAATGGGACGTGAATCCCTGATAAAACAACTTATCGTCACGCACCTTAACCGACTACGAGAAACAAGCACTGAGTCTGGACTCAAATTTACCACCAACATACGCAAACCTATCAACTCAATCTAGTTACCAGGAACCATAGACACAGTGACAGCAGCTTCCAGAAGGGTTATATATAGGGCCTTCTCACTGCAGCTTTATGTGAACCTTCTTCTAATCTTCCTAGACGATACATCACTGCCCTTAAGGACCTCGCCAACGACCCCAACATTATCGTCACCACCGCCGACAAAGGAGGTGGAGTCGTCATACTCAACACCAGTGACTACAACACTAAAATGATGGACCTTTTGAATGATAAATCTACATACGAACCATCAGCACTCAACAGTGGGAGACGCTCACCAAAGATTTTCTATACAAACTAGACAAATACTCAAATGTACTAGAGAAGGGAAGAAACTTCTGTGCTTGTTACCAATCAACCCTAAACCAGCACACATGTATGGTTTACCCAAGACCCATAAACACAATATTCCTCTCAGACCAATCACGTCAGGAATAGGCAGTGCTCCACACAAACTAGCCGGAGTTCTTGCCAAACTCTTTCCTGCCTTCTGGGGACTATCAGCCCCGCTCATCTTAAACACTCAGGCGACCTTCTCAACCGCATCCGTAACCTCTCCATCCGTAACAAGAAACTAAGCAGTTTGGACGTGACTTCCTCTTCACAAAAGTACCTACCAAAAAAGCCATCGATCAGGACCTTAATCTTCCTCTACCTCCGGAGATTTTGTTGACTTGACTGAACTCTGTGTTAATTCAACTGTTTTTCTTTCAATAACAAGCTCTACAAACAAACCTACGGCATGGGAATGGGGTCCCCCATCAGTGCCGTCCTAGCCAACTTATACATGGAACACCTAGAGTCCGAACACTTCGCCAACATCATCCCCTTTAAGCGTCATTGGTAACGTTACGTGGACGACGTCCTCGTATAACTCCCAAACGTTTTGATGTATGGAATCTTCAGGCAAGGCTCAACGCAGTTGAACCGGCCCATCCAGTTTACACTAGAAGAAGAGTCCAATGACAAGCTACCTTTCCTCGACGTCCTCATTCACAAAGTAGACAACAACCTAAGATTTCAAGTTTATCGGAAACCCACCAATAAAAATTATCTCACACACTTCTATTCCAGTCAAGATACCAAGACCAAAAGAGGCATCATCATCGGGGTTTTCCTAAGAGCATACCGAATTTGTAGTCCTGAGTTTCTTGACAAGGAATGTACATACATTCACCAAACATTCACTGAGCTACATTTTCCTTCCTTTTTCATCAAAGACTGCAAGAAAAGAGCTCTTCAGATCATTAATTCTCCACGCACCAACACTACTCCCAACAAAGTTATAATTCTTCCCAACAGCCAGGTTGCACTGAACGTTTCTAAAGTACTTTCACAAGCTAACACCAGAGTCGCCATTGCTTCTAGCACTTCAATAAAGGATCTAACCAGGACAGAATCAAAGCAACACGAACCAGTCAACGCAGGAGTTTTCACTATACCCTGTGGAGGCTGTGACAAGATTTACGTAGGTGAAACAGCAAGAAACCTCGACACCCGCCTCAATGAACACATTTGCGCACGTAAGAACGATAACCTGAACAACGCCTGTGTACAACACCGAAATTCCACCAAATTTCATCTCATGAAATTCAGAGACGCCCTATTAGTGATAGTGATCAAAGAAAATAATTTCCGCAGACGCAAGTGCCTCGAATCAGCACTGTTCGCTGTTTCGAATACAGTTAAACAAAACAACGGCAGCTTCACCATCTCTGAAGTCTTAGCAAGAATCCTCCTGAAAAACAGTAAATCCTGCCATCACATAGTCTCTCCTGTTATACTACACAAAGCACATTACAGAGAGTGAACACTGAAACAGGCTGCCTCTATCCAGTCTATATTTGTCCAACCTATTTTTATGTTACCCAAGTAATAGCTTTTATATCTACCATATTGTATTACTACTACTACTACAACTTTTGTCACTACTACTACTACTAGTATTGCACCTCACTCTGAGCCTATATATACCCTCTGTGTCCATGTATTGTTTGTAATGGCTTGATAAAGCTCCTGGAGAGCGAAACGTTGCCACAATAAAATGACACATTAGTTGCACTTGTGTCCTTTTGCGGGACTAATGATGATGCAATATACAGTACTTTAAAGGAATCCTTGAAAGGTAATGGACTTGAGCTGTAAAAAATCGTTGCACTTAGCACCAATAAATCCTCTATCATGACCTAGGTGGATATTGGATACTAGTTAGATGTTTGTGTGCGATTGCCTGGAAATTTGTGTCTCATGCTGCAACCCAGTGTCTTGTCTAGCAATCTGGATTTTATAAGAGACAAATTCTTCTTCCACATGAGATTTTTAAGTCAAAGCTGCGTAACCGGCTGATTATTAAGTTATCAGAGCTGTCTGACGTTTTAAATATGGATTGAAAAGGCATGGTAAATATTACCATGACTACAAACTATGAGACTTAAGGTACGCCTCTGTCCTCCACAGAGACTCCACGGGGCATTTGATGAACTGGGATGAGGCACGACTCGTTGTCACTGAACCAGACCTCAGACGCCGACGGTGTCTAGAAGTCTCGCTGATCACCGTCACTGACACAATAGAACGTAACTCTGGAAACCACAAAATTTCTAAAATATTAGTATACATGATAGTCAAGCAAGCAAAGGACCACCAATCCAGCAACACAGGAGTCACATGATCTCATTGTTTACCCGTCCTCATCCCAATATAGCATTCTCCAGGTCATCAAGTGTTACTCACGCCTCACTCTCCGCCTATATATACTGTCTTTCAACCTCTGTATGTTAGAAGTGATCAAGGTCCCAGGACAGAAACGTTTTCTAATAAATATGTCCAAATGTTTGCTTACGTGTTTTTCTAAACCAACTTGTCAGTATTTATCACCAAGGTTTATACCACTACAAACTATACATAAGGTTGTTAAGGCTTAGGTTGCTGATAGTGTCTTCGACTCGATCAATATCGAAGAAACACAATTACACAATGGAACAGCCACACACACTGAGGTAGAGATAGAGTTTGTTTGGGATTTTAACAGTTATAGAGCAATCATCAGTTACGCTGCGAGTAAGACAAATACATTATATGTATGTAAAGTTTGTTCTTACTAGTCTTGGCTACTTTCTCGGTGTTCGATGCAAATGAAGCGCCTTTTATTTTAATCTTTTAGGGAAAAAAGCTAGCGCGTTTTGAAGGTTTCAGTGGCACTCTGCTTCTGACAAGATACGCAACATTACTTAGGATAGTGTGATAGTAAAACAAGATTTAATGCCAACACATTTATAAAAAGAATTCATTGTCTAGTGAACTTAAGATTATCATAGTCCTAACTTCTGTTAACTTATAAATGAAACTCACCTACCATGATGGTAGAGGTATGGTAGGCTCACTAGCTGGTGTGCTTGGGATCCCAGGTGATGATGCGACCTCCAGCACCACCGGGGTCCAACCCTGGAGGTGCCGCTGCCCAGTCGGGCCCGTTTCTTCACTCACGGAACATTTTGGCCGTTGTTGATATCCACTCTTATCGACTTATCTAAAGTGCTTTTGACATTATTGACACTTTTCGAACAATTTGTTTCTGTCGTAGATCGGACACTATTCTCTTTTCGACACTTATCAACGTTCTGTTATCGTTAGTCGACACATCGACATTTATCGTCACTGTTATCGGACATTTGTGTTATCAAACGTTCTGTTATCCCAAGCTGTAAATGACGATTCTGTACTAATAATTTCCCTCCCGTAAGCTTGGCTCTGCCACGCCTTACATTTATTCGCCATTGGGACTACTCTTCTTGATTGTTAATGTTGGTTTAAAGCCTGTAAACTAGAAAAGGGTCATTAACGGTGCATGTCACCCTATACACTACCAGTTCAAGAATACCGGACACCAATAGCCAAATTTCTTAAGAGTATATGCACTTAAAGGACGAAACCTTTCGCTGTATATAACTCATTTGAAACGTCATGTATATATACAACAACGCCTCAGGGTGAATATACACAGATCACGGCTCAAGTTAAATATTCAGAGATACAAAATTTGAGATTATATATATTTATAATATTATATTTTATATATATATATATATATATTTATATTTATATATATATTATACAGACAATGCTTGAATTGTATGCACGCTCTTTGTGTGTATACACACTGATACACCCCTTAAAGTGAATATACCTTGCCTGTTTATTATACATGAGCGGCCACACCGACCCTGTTCAGTCCATGACCGCCGCTTAACACACTGAGGACCCAACCAGCTCAGTAAAGTTCTGCTTCGGAAGCTCCGACGTTGTTCAGTGAACACTCCACACAAAACAGACCTGAGCATATTCTGATACGATTTTTAGTATTATCGTGCCAAGCTTAACATTCATGTATTCATAAACTCATCTACCAGACTAAAATGTTACTTGGAAAAGTGTCTGATGAGTTTGTGGTGGATTGGAGGTCGATGTAATCCACAGGAGATTATTATTGTTACTGTCTGGTATTACGGAGTACTGTAAAAAACAATATTTATATAAAATAACGCTTCATATATAATATTATTTTCCGTGTAGTACACGTATACGAAAGTGGAGTGTATTTAATCCTTAGGGGCGAAAGCGTTTTCTTCCTGTCAGTCAAGGCAGGGCCAGGACATGAGCTCAGTGAGGGGTGTTTAGTTCAGTATCAGAGGGGTGGTCACGGGGTGAAGTCGTATGTTTGGGCGATTAGTTTGAGGAGGTAATTTTTTTTTTTTATGTGTTTGCTACAGGTGTTAGTTGTTTAAGTACTTCATGTTTATTTGTAAAAGGCCCTAGTATGCAGGGGCCTTGTGTTATGGAGAGGAGAGTATTAACGTTTCCACTGTAGCGCTATGTAGCCTGCAGAAAGGATGGGAGGGCGGGGGGGTAGTACATGGAGCTTCCCTGTTCATTAATGTTCATTTATTTTGTATAACTCATTGTGCAGTGTGCTAGTGAGTTAATGTGAACTGGAGTGTGGTGGCGTTTTTTTTTTTTTTTGTGAGTAGATTGTAAGTTGTAATGTTACTATTATTATTTTATATATATGTTTGGCATAGTCGAGTTTTTGTGTACCATCCTTATACAACGTTAATTATTGCTCTCATGCTTATATGCTGGCCCAAGGTTCGCTGTGTTTTCCGAGTAGGTAATTTAATAACCTAACCTAGGACAGCTGGTTGTCTGTGAGCAGCCTTTAGGAGCCAGGAATATTTTATTTAAGTTTACGACATAAATCGTAACACTGGGAACAGATACAAGTATTTAGATAGTTATTGAGGTTGAAAACGTTGTCGACTACTCTAGGATCCACTATTTAGCTCCTGGGATTCGATCCTAGACATGAGTGATGAGTGGTCGTGACTAAACCACTGGGCTATGGTTAATGACCTGCGTGGTTTTATCGTTTCACCTAAATAATAATAAACACATGAGGGTCATTAAGGCTGCATGACACCCGTTCGCCACCAGCCAAGAATATTTTAATTCCTAAAATAAAGATTAAAGTAAACTCTTAAATATTCTTACACAGGATAAATATACCTTCGATGTGTGTTATAGCCTGTGTCCATGGATAAGAGTCCTCCCGGTCCCCTTGAGAGAAAAAACTTGCAAATAACTCCTCCCACACATACCAAATAAATATTATTGTGCAGGATTTTCACTTTCACGTTGCTTAAGTGTGAGTGGGAAACTCTCACACTCATTGTGGAGAATATTCCTTCACACTCACTTTGCGTTGTGTGAGTGAGAATATTCTTTGTACACTCACTTTATTATGATGTGAGAATATTCCTTTTAACAACTCACTTTACTTGTGAGTGAGTATATTCTTTGTACACTCACTTTAACTTGTGAGTGCGAACATTCTTTGTACACTCACTTTACTTGTGAGTGGAAGACTCTCACACACACAAAAGTGATGGTTTATATATTATATGAAAGGATGGTAAGCTCTGGTTTAGGCTCTTTGGAAGCAAGTTTGCCAATTTTCAAAATACAAATAATACTCGTAATTCTAAGAGGTGTTTACTGCTTTGTACTAATTAGTTAACCAGAAGAAAGAACCTTCGACAGTATTTTTTTCATTTCTTCCTCACTATCTCCTTCACTCACTGCCTTAATTCCTCACTATCTCCTTCACTCACTGCCTTAATTTCTATTCTCCTTCACTCACTTCTGCCTAATTATTTCTCCTTCACTCACTGCCTTTATTCCTCACTATCTCCTTCCACTCACTGCCTTAGTCCTCACTAACTCTCCTCACTTCACTGCCTTAATTTCCTCACTATCTCTTCACTCAACTGCCTTAATTCCTCACTTTTCTCCTTCACTCACTGCCATAATTTTCTCACTATCTCCTTCACTCACTGCCTTAATTCCTCACTATCTCCTTCACTCACTGCCTTAATTCCTCACTATCTCCTTCACTCACTGCCTTAATTCCTCACTATCTCCTTCACTCACTGCCTTAATTCCTCACTATCTCCTTCCACTCTTGCCTTAATTCCTCACATATCTCATTTACTCACTGCCTTCCTTCCCAATCTGCTCCGTTCGTTCACTTTCTTCGTTTCTCACTGATTCATTGCTAAAAACCAGTGTCAGTAACGGCAGTTTTGTGTTGCACTAACAGTGCTAGTGTTACAACAGCACCACTAGTGCTACACCAGCACCACTAGTGTTACACCAGCACCACTAGTGTTACTGTTGAGATTTTTTGGCCTTACCTGCTGTGTTTAATTTATTATAATATAAACACTTAGCTCGATATAATGACAGCAAAATCGTCTACACAGCCGCCCCTGCAGAACGAGGTCTAGAAGCTGTCGAAACCATCACAACAGTGGGCTGTCAAGAGATACAATTTGTAAGTATAAATTACCCCTAGGGGGTGTTATGTCAGCTTATTTCATTCGATGATGGCTGAACGGAATACTTACTTGTTTGGAATCAAAAGTCCACACCTTACTGCCGATTATAGGTTGATTAAAAACTCCTTGTGACTCAAGAATTGGCGCAATACCCCCGATCTACAAGTAATTCGTAACATTACCTTGCTCTTTGTAACGTGAGCTATGGTTGTTCTAACACATTCGGACAGATATCGGTTGGTGGACTTGATAGAAGCTTGAAGTGTCCTTGGAAGTTCCACGTCTCCATTGTCTAGGAAACGCTACTGGTACACTATGTTCAACAAGATTTGTCTTTATTGTTCACAATGTATCACCAGAGAAGCTGCTGATTTCACACCTTTTATGTTTATCGTGTTTTGCGAGGACACTTTATTCACACTAAACGCACAGATCAGTGTATTCTTTGTTGGGTTATCATGGGGGCGTCAGTGTGACTCTCTCTAGAGTCATAAGTAATCTGGCGTCAGTACACCACCCAAGCGTCACTGCCCTTAGCACAAAAAAAAAAACGCTGACCTTGTACCTTGCCATCCTGGTCACCTCTCGATTAAGCAAAGCAGAATGTTTGTTTCTTGCTTGTCTTAAAGCAGAGACAACAATGTACACTATTTTTACTATGGTAATAAAGTGGGAGCAGGATTTTCCTTAATTGTCCTGCATGTAAGTGATGTACTGTCTCTTATAAAAATACACTTTGCAACACCGCTGCAAGGAGCAGAGGTCTTTGACCACGCATACGTCATCTGTTGATCAATTCCTCACTCTAGCAGTAAACAAGGATACTTACGCCCCTTCCGAGAGGGGCTTGGCCCCTCAGGGGCTGAAAGGGGCTGAAGGGGCTGAAGGGGGTGAAGGGGGCTGATTATCCCTCTGGAGAAAATTTTCCACACTGGGGGGCGGCGGAGGTTTGCTGCAGGTGTGAAACTATTCAATCACTTTACATTTAATTAGATTTTCTCACTCGCCACCCACTGCTTCGCTTGTCTTTTCTGAACAGCTGTTAGTCTGTGTGGTTTCCGGGGGAATCAACAAATTTTGTTTTCAACACTGTGTAATTCTAAACGGCATAGTTTATTTATTGTCCGCTTTATTCACTACACCTATGCTCAAAACATCACCTGTCTGTTTCCATTGCATCAGGTCATATGGTCACAATTTTCAAGTGGCCATTGGGACCTCGCGACCTTCATTGTGATAATCATCTATGTCACCTGGTCCTTAAGGACTGATGATTTTCAGGAATTCGGTCCATTTAGAAGTGTTCTCTCAATGAGCGTGACGTAGTTTCTCGCCAAATTTTTCTACCAACGTTCAATCTCTTTATTAAGGTGTTTGAATTTACGTCTGAAGTTGCTCAGGTTCGAAATAAGTAGGAAAATCCTCGATGATTTCTTTTTCATTCATGGGAGGAACAGGTTCGAGACTTCTGCATGGAGTAATGAGAATGGACTTAACACTTCTAAATTGTCCAAATCATCGTGTAAAACATTATAGTTAGAGGTTGTTGTTGACTCTATTTTTCGTATTTCAGTCACAAACTGTACGGAATTCTTTAAGTTATTCTTCTGACGATGAAGAGTCTTCCTTAAAATCGTTTTTACAATGCCGATCATTCTTTCATAAAATCCGCCGTGCCCATGGAGATTTAAGGAGGAATGTTTCTCCAACGACATCTGCGTTGTTCAGCATCTGTTGTTCTTTGGTTGATCAAAGATCTTTGCTTATATTAAGCAGCAACCATGCATTAAACGTTCGTTTGCATTGTCTGAAAATCATCAGTCTGGGACTGCCCTTCTGGCTGCAAACCTTCTGATAATTTGATAAAAGTTTCAGCAGAACATGTAGTGGCTTACTTCTAGTGTACTGCTCTAGTTGTAGCACAAGTGAACAAACCAGATGTACACCTTGATGGGAACTTTGTCAATGTTTGGTTAAAAATTCTTGGTCCAGTATAATCTACACCTGTCACCTCAAATGGAGTGATATGACAAATCTTCAGAGGGTATGGAGGTGGACCTGGATACTGAACATTTACTCGCATATCGTAGTTGACGAAAGTAATGCAGTCTTTATTTGTTTTTTCTCACTTTGATTCGACTTGAGGGATCCAGTGGATTGTAGTATATGACAAAAGTGTGTCGCTACCCCACCATGTAAAACGTTACTGTGGGCGTTTGCACAATCAGTTTTTGTAGCCAATGATTCTTGGGGATCCTTTTGTTTGTTATGGCTTCTTAGGTAGTTGAAGAATTGTGAATTCTTCCTCGACATCTTATAATCTTTTTTCTGAGTCGAGATAAGTCCTAAAGGAATTAATCATAACAGGTTTTCTTTGGGGATTTATATTGTGTTTCTAGAAATTTATATTCTGTAAGCGAAAACATCTTTCGTATTTAGTTTCATCAGTATTAAAGGGTTCAAGACATTCATAATCAGGTTTTGTTCCTTTAATGAATTTAAAGACAAGAGCTGTAACTCTTAATAGTTTACCAAAGATGAGTAATTAGATCCATCAATGACTTTTCGGTTGTGTCTGCAGTTTTTACACAAACTTATTCTGCTGTGTTCAAGCAGATGTTCTTCTGCATAATGTGAGCCTTTCTTTTTCTGAGGCCAATTATTTTCATTAGAGAGCCAGTTCGGTCCGTGGAGCCTAATTTATCCACAAATTTCTGAGTGGGACACCACGTGACAAACATGTCAGCTGGGGATTCTCTTGGGTAGAGACCCGTGAAGAAGAGATAATCTCTCTGCATCTTTTTATTTTTTTTTCTGCTACTCTGTTTCTGTATAGACCGACTTACTCTTATTATTTCTTAACACTGGAGAACTGCCTCATTATCATTCCGATCACGGTTTTCTCAATAGTGAGATGATCATAGTACTTTGTTGAGATAGACAGCTAATTTTGTACCTACATTAGAGTGTGTCAGTTCCAATTGTGGTACTGTTCTGTCCTTCAAGGGTGCTACCCTGGCCTTTGTTGAAAGTAATTAGTGTACTTCCTTCAGCATTACTCATGTAAGTACAGCGCCATATAACCTCTGGTTGACGCATCACTGAACACATGTAATATGTACTTGTTTCCCTCTTGACCTACTTTGTCTGGGGAAATTTAATTTGATGATGTTGTTTAAAATCCTTGGCTATTTCATCCCATGCTTGACTTCATTTCTAGACGGCAACGTCTCATCCCATCCCAAATTTTGAGTTTCCATGCATCTTGCATAAGCATTTTACCTTTTATGGTAATTGGTGAGGACGATTCCTAGAGATCAAAACATTGTGTTACCTCTGACAGTAAAACTACGTTTAGGGAGTGTACTGCATGATTTATTGTTTATCTTTTTGAGACTCAGAGGATCTTCCTGTGTGTTCAATTAAGTCCCGAATATTGTTGCAATCAGGAATTTCAGTTTTCAGGGAAATCTTCTGGGATTAAGTTCCTTAATAATTGATTTGAATTTGTATTCCACATCCTTAGAGGCATATTTGATTCTTTCATCTCCTGTTAGCTTCTCTGTTATAAGGATTTCAAATCCTCCTCTTTTATTCACAGTTACTTGAAGATTGTCCACATAGAAACTTGTCTTTAAGACTTCTTTTGAAGGGGACTTTCAGATTTCTTCAAATGAGTATTTAGAGTAGCTTCTAGTAAGAATGGGGAGAGCGAATGTTGCACCAAATAATACTGATTTGAAATGATAAGTTTTCACAGTGACTTTGAGGGATCATGTGGATTTTTCAGGCCACAAAGAATCGAGTTTAATCTCTTCTATTTCTGTAGTCCTACTCTAAGAAAGCCTTGGAAATTATCAGCCCGTGTAGGCAAATGGGTTTGTGCGAATAGGTTTCATAAGCACGTCTCCAGCTTCTCAGTTAGTGAGGTCGGTCATCAGACAGTCATTAAGACTTGTGCTACATTCTTTTTTTGCACGTGCGCTGCAATTATATACAACACGTAGTGGAGTGGTTTCAGAATCTTTTCTGACTTCCATGGTGCGGGTGATAATGAGCGTTTGTCTTAACTTATCTTCGACTATTTCCTCAAATGAATTTACTGTCCAACTGTTCTTGTATGATTATTATCTTAGGAAGTCAGTAGATCTGGATTCTTCCTGGGCTCATGTGTTGTGCTTTCATCTGTCCGAAAGCCATGCGATAATTGTTTAGGAAGATGTTGGTGGATTTAATTTCAATGGTTACCTAACCCAATTACGTCCATCTTTATATTTGACAGTGTCCAAATATTGGTTATAGTCTGAGACTCTTGTGGCTTGGTTTATTTACTTCAATACCTTCGCATCTAAATCCCACAACTTATCTACTGGTTCATTCATTTCTTCCAGTAATGATATTTTTGACTGTGGTACATGATTAGCGGTTATTCTACGTAAACTAGTTACATTTTTCCACTGAATCAATATCAGTTCTTTCACGCTTTGTATAGGGAATGGGACCACATATCTTGTGGCCTGCTGGCTGTTTTCAGCAAGTGAACTCATGTTTACTTACTATATTTTGCACAAAAAACAGTGATAATAATCACTTCCAATGATTAAATCAATTTGGATAATGTGTACGTCTGTAGTCCAGGACAGGACTAACTTGACCGATAGCTGCTTTCAGTGCTGCAACTGTTTCTTTTAATTCCCTGGATCTGCACAGACTTAGGCAAAATCATCTACTACCACGCTTCTACTGTCTTTTTCCTGTTTCCTAGACCAACAGTGATTCTGGCTAGTCTATGTCTGTTTACCAGAATTTGGAGATATAACCAGCTATATCTAACTGTATTTTTGGATAAGGGTTGTTTAAGTCAGTTTCTTCAACACTGATCTTCTTATGAAGACCTTTGTGGCTTGATCAAAATAGTGTTAGCACATTGGTTTTGTGTAATTTATTAGAGAACTCAACTCGTGCTAACGGGAGCAGCAGTTGCTTTAAACTTATCTCTCACATTTAATGTCTGTTGCCTTGTTGACTTCCTTCTTTCTGTGGAAGTCTGCTGGCTGTTCAGCAAAGTATTTGGGCATAATGCTGTTTGATGCATTCCCTTGCATTTAATACACTTCTTCAGTCGAGCTTTTTCCTCCCTTGTGTTCACCTAAAACACTTTGATGCATCTGTTTCAAGTGATGAACACGTTGTTTAGTGCCTCCATTGATTGTGTATTGAATACAATCTGATTGCCAAAGATGTTTCCATCACAAAGTACACATTTTGGAGTTTACTTTATGTGTGACAGTCTGTTTACTGTCTATTGTATTCACAGCTTGATAAATGCCCTATATGGAATTTCCCATTATGTGGTTTTAGTGGGAGGAGTGGTTATACTCTTTTTATTACATGAGTTGAAGGTTTATTATATCGGGATTTGTGGATTTTCATTTCTTGTCTCGTTGCTTGCTGCATGAAACTTCTGTTTTTGTAAACCAATTGCTAATTTCCTCACTAAGTGAAATAGCGTTTATTGACATAATTATTTTATAGTTTCATAGTTTGTGGTGCCAACTTATTCTTGTACAATACCACTGGTAAACCAATACATTGTCTTAGATCAATTTTAGCATCTAGAGATCTGAGGACTATTGTCTAATGTAATTCTAAAATGCCTGTACAGTCTGAATAACAATGTTTGGGTGGTTTCAAGCTTGATATTAAGGACTGCATGTCTAACTCTTGCCTTGTCAGCATCGAAGTAATTGTTGCTTAAGTCACGTAAGGCTATTTGATATATTACCTTTAACACCGGAAAATGACTTAATCAGTTCATAGGGGTTCTCCCCTTCACAGACATTTATAAAGGTAATTGAACTTGGCCAATCTCATCTTGTCGTTCGTGCAATTTACTATGGATTGAAAACACTATGAATTCTTCATAATATGAACCTTGGAAAATAGGTAATGACAATGTAGGTAAAGCTTGGAAGGGACACTTCTTGTTACAGGCTTGTAACAGGTGTTTGACCACTAGTAGTAGGTCTCTGTGAACCAGAGTTTTAATGGCAGATAGCCTGTACTCCTGTCACCTTAATTGTTGATCATAAAAGTTATCAAAAATTTTTAATTTCATTTCAGATGGATCTGATTCAAGAAATTTATTTAAATAATGTGTTATAGTCTGAATTAATTATTTCCAGACGTTGAGTAAATAATTCAATATTGACCTCAAGTCATTCAAAATTTATGTTTGTATCTTGAGTTAAGCTAGACAGACTGAAATTAGATTTTCTAATTGTGTAATCTTAGTCTGTAAAGACTGAATATGAGTTATCAAACAAGCCTTTTAATGTTTTACTGAATATTCCAGCACCCCACATTAGAGTGTTTTAAAAAACACTGTAATTGCTATAAACAGCTGAGTTTTTGTGTTATGCTTAAATCCAGCAATATTCGAGTCTCAGGTCACTACTGACCACTAAGCTTAACCTCAGAGGTCAATGAATACTGAAGGGTACAGATACATGTGGCTGGTGTTATGGCTTTGGGTGCTGTGTCAGCTGACCATGATGACTTAATCGTAAATAACGATGTTTTCACTTCATCACCTATACCACTATAAATGTCCACTGTATAACTGTAATCACACCCGTGAATATTTCTTACACATATATACAATTTCACTGTTAAATATATATTTTGTAAGCTTACACTTTATATATAAGTGCCTTTAATATATCAGGTAGATCTATAAGAAACAAAACTTTAACACATCTTGTCTCTTTTAATTTCTTCTATAAACATTATTAACACTATGTGTATAATATACACTTCAGACTAACATCTCACTTGGGTGTTGTCTTAATCAGCGATTTCGCCAGATTGGAGAGGTTGATGGGAGGTGCAGGATTACCATCCCCCCTCTTCTTGTTGGGCTGAGTTCACCCAGATCCGTTTTCGTTGGTCGTGATAGCTGGGGTGAGCGCCCGTTTTCTTTTGGGTTGCCCATTCTCTGTGATTGCAGTCTGGAGGACTCATTTTACTGGTTTATATTTGTAAAACACTAGTTTTTCAGCTTTTTTTCGACAGGACCTTAGCTCATAGGTTATTTGTACCACTGCAGTACAACCAGATTTGGACCACAGTTGTGCCGTTCTTTATCCAGGTTTCGAGCCACGACAAAAAAACTC
Source organism: Cherax quadricarinatus (assembly GCF_026875155.1). Classification (NCBI taxonomy): domain Eukaryota; kingdom Metazoa; phylum Arthropoda; class Malacostraca; order Decapoda; family Parastacidae; genus Cherax; species Cherax quadricarinatus. Next base: position 32,537,122 of record NC_069439.1, read on the forward strand.
TGTTGGTGTATTTTTTGGCCCCTTACTGCTGTGTTAATTAATCATACTATATATAAACCACTTAGCTGATATAATGACAGGCAATTCGTCTACACAGCGCCCCTGCAGACGAGGTATAGAAGCTGTCGCGAAACCATCCAACAGTGGGCTGTCAGAGATACATTTGTAAGTATAAAAATTAACCTAGGGGGTGTTATGTCAGCATATTTCATTCGATGATGGCTGCGAATACTTACTCCTGGTTTGGACTCAAAAAGTCCACACCTTAATGCCGATTTAGGTTGTTTAAAACTCATTGTGACTCAAGAATTGCGCAATCCCCGATCTACAAGAAATTCGTAACTACCTTGCTCTTTGTAACGTGAGCTATGTGTTCCTCAACACCTTCGACAGATATCGGTTGAACTTGATTAGTGCTGAAGTGTCCTTGGATGTCCACGTCTCCATTGTCTGGAAAACGACACTCATCTGGTACACTATGTTTATCAACAAGATTTGTCTTTATTGTTCACAATGTATCACCAAGAGAGCTGATCACACTTCTTCTAAGTGTTTGTGTTAGAGACACTTTGTTCAACACTTAACGCACAGATCGTGTCCCTTTGCTGGTTATCCTGGCGTCAGTGTCTCGTAGTAGAGTCAAAGTTAGTTGGCTGAAGCACAGTGGTTCCATGCCGTCACGCCCTAGCACAAAAAAAAAAAGACGCTGACCTAGTTCCTTTGCATCCCCCTTTTTGTCACTCCTCGATGAAGCAAAGCAGAATGTTTGTTTCTTGCTTCTTAAGCAGAGAGACAACAATGTACAATATGTTTTACTATGGTAATAAAGTGGAGCAGGATTTTCACTTTATGTTCCTGCTAAGTAAGAGATGTATTTATCTTATAAAAATACACTTTGCAACACCGCTGCAAGGAGCAGAGGTCATTTGACCACGCATACGACATCTGTGATCAATTACTCACTCTAGCAGTAAACAAGTTACTCGCCCCTTCCGAGAGGGCTTGGCCCCTCAGGGCTGAAAGGGGCTGAAGGGGCTGAAGGGGGCTGATACTCCCCTCCTGGAGAAAATTTCTCCACAGTTACACCAGCACCACTAGTGTTACACCAGCACTCTTGTGTTACACCTGCACCCTAGTGCTACAACAGCACCACTAGTGCTACACCAGCACCACTAGTGTTACACCAGCACCACTAGTGTTACACCAGCACCACTAGTGCTACAACAGCACCACTATTGTTACAACAGCACCACTATTGTTACACCAGCACCACTAGTGTACACGAGCACCCTAGTGCTACAAACCCACACACTAGTGCGACACCAGCACCACTAGTGCTAACCAGCACCCACTAGTACTTACACATGCACCACTAGCGTTATCCCAGCATCTCTAGTGTTACACTAGAACTAGCAGTGCGGCACCGACTCTGGGATCAAAAGATGTTTATAGAGCCAATGTTTACCACAGTTTCCCTGGTTACATTTTGTGAAGACCGTGACTATTGGATGAATATAAATAGCGAAGTGCGAGAATATCGACCTTTTTGTGGCCTCAATATCAATGTGTGTAAGGAAAAATATTATGCGCGAGCATTATCGACGTTAATATGAACATTAACGCTTGAAGGGTATCGATGTGTGTCCGAAAAATTTGGGAAGAGAAAAATATTAGCGAGAGAGAGAGAGAGATGAGAGAGAGTGAGAGAGAGAGAGAGAGAGAGAGATGTGGAAGATGAGGAGAAGAGAGAGAGAGGTAGAGAAGGAAGAGAGGAGAGAGGAGAGAGATGACGACGGATGTACCGGAGAGAGACGGAGGAGAGGTATCGACGTTGGCGTCAAAATAGATTGGTATTCGGGAAACACCTGGGAAGGAAGGGATTACTAGGGGCTGATATTGGTAAGAGTGAGTGAGAAATGGCTATGAGAATGGTTATGGGCCACTAGTGGTGCGTTGAATATTGGGAGTAAACAACAATATGGTGCAATCCGCGCACGACCTACATTACCAGGATATTGAATAGAACAGAGTTTGCATGGATATCTAACGAGAGTAAATTAATTTAGAACGTTTTTATGGAAGGGGAACGCATCTCTGATGTCTTCAGTCTTTGTTGCTGAAGTTTCTGTACATGTTCTTATGTATTGTTAGAAAGTTCCGAACGAGTGTACGGGTTGAATCGCCTTTCTCCTTCATTATATATATATATATTATATATATATATTATACTATATATATTATATATATAATATATATATTTTATATATATATATATATATTATATATATTAATAACACACTGCGGCTAGCCAGGGATCGAATCCCCTGTTGTTTTAGCCCGCCTCGTGGGAAACAAGTAGTTCGATTACGGTTAGCGCAGTGTGTTATTGATTAAATATCACTTGTTCGTGTTTTGCACTATATATTTATATATATATATATTTATATATATTATTATATATATATATATATATATATCTAATTCAATATATACAGGTGTAGGTTGGTAGACGGTAGACGGCATCCCCGTCCTTATACCCAATTGGCAGGATGTGATGGTGTCTTTTATCTTACGATGGAATACCTGAGATGAAAAATACATATTGACACTCTATTTACACAACGTTTCATAGTACACATACAGTTGTTCATGTCATTATGTGATACAACACCTCACCTGAGTTCTCAAAATTTCTCTTATTAGTTTCTGTTCCTTACAGTGTTTCTTTACATCTCCATAGGAATGTGTGCGAGAATTTTTCTCTGTAAACCATTAGTGTTCGTTAATAAGCGACTAAAAATGCCCTTTCTCGGAATAAAATTACTATAAGGGACAGAGGAGAAAGTTTTAGACGGGGTTTAGTGGGCCGTGAATTGCTAGTGTACTTGTTAAAGAAAAAATTTGACCGTGATATTGCAGGTCACTTGTAAAGAAAACACTGACCGTGAATGTAGTTGTACTTGTAAAGAAACACACTGACCGTGATTGTAGTGTACTTGAAAGGAAAAACCACTGGACCGTGAATGTAGTGTACTTGGTAAGAAAACACTGACGTGAATTTTGTTATTGTAAAGAAACGACCGTAAATTTTTTAACCGAGAAAATATTTATTGCGGTGGACCTAAATGCTAGAGGGAAAAACGTTGTAAGGGGCAAGAGGTAAGTTTAGGTGCCCGAGGTAAATAAGGGGGGACCTCTAATTGAGCGTGTAAGAATGAGATTTGGTAAAGATAATACATATTTTAAAGAAAAGAGGAAAAACTAAAAAACGAAAACTATGGGGCATGATGATTGCAGTTTTGTTATTTTTGTATTAGTAGATAAATGTTTTAAACAGACGGATGTGTGTGTTTTGAATGACAGATATAACAGTTTATTAATAGGGGAGGCTACATGACAGCAAAGGTAATGGGGGGGTAAAAAGAAGTGAAAGAATAAGGGAAATGAGAAGGGGTAAGGGGGAGGTATAGGGTAGATTTCGGAATGCAGTTTTCGAGCGAGCAGCAAAATTTGTGGGAAGAGGAAGGGGGATGCAGGAGGGAAGAGGAATGGTGGAATGGGAAAGATTTGGGATATGAAGAGGTTTTAAAATTTAGACGTGAGAGGGAAGGATATACGGAGAGAAAAAGAGGGGTCAAAAGGGGGGTGGGGACGCAAAGGATGCGCAAATGGTGGGGGAGTTTTTATAAACAAATTTTGAAGTGTGATCAAAAAGTTAGGGAAAAACCTGGGGGAAAAAATGATTTTTTATTTAAAAAAAAAAAAGAGCTACGGGGGGGGGTGGAGGTAATGGCAAGATGGGTAATATTTTTTGAGCGATAAAGTTTTATGAAAAAAGGGAGCATGATTTCTTGCAGGGCAGGGGGGTATAATACTTTAAAAATGAGGAATACCCAGATAGAGGTGGTTGGGTCGTGAGGCGTGGGGAGAAAAAAAGAGAGTAGGACTGGGATAATGGGAAATGAATTTTTTTGGTTTTAAATATCCGGGAATCTCCCCCAAGGATCGGGCAAAGGAAAAAATTTCAGTGTTAATAACTGTCTTCCCAAAGGGGGCTGCATCAGAGTTTGGATGACCCCCAACCCCAAAACCCCCTCCCTCCCTTTGGGTGAGACACTGTGTTTCCCTCTCCAGGACTCAAGCTGGCCAACGGGGTTTCCCCCGAATCCTTCATTATTTTTTCCCGTCACACTCCAAAGCAACCCAAAAAAAAATCAAAAACTTCCGCTCTCTCTTAACAAAACTTTCACAGAAATTTGTTGGATCTGGAGATCCCAGCGTTCTTAACCTCCCCCCCCCTCCCCCCCTTTCCTAAACAATCCTTACCCCCTCCTTTATTTCCTATCCTTCAGATTTATACTCCCCCAAGCCATCCGTTTTTCTTCCCCTCTAATGTCCAAAACTACCAAAAACCCCTTTCCTAAGCCCTCTAAAAATACTTTTGGTGTTTTCAACTTCCCCCTAACTTCAAACTTCAAATTCTTTCCCAAAATATTCACACCAATTGCCCCCACATTATGTTTTCTTACCTTCAACGAGACTTTTTAACTTCTGATATTCGTTATTTTAAAAAGTTACTGTTATGACAATCTGTTAAACCTTTGGTCTCTTTGCCTCACTACGGCACTTCTTAATTCCTGGACCCTAAAAAAAAAATATACTCCAACTCTTTTGAAAATTCTGTGTAAGGGTTTGGGAGACAACGACATATTTAATTAAAAGACATTTTTAAATGTTTTTCTTAATTCTGTGGATACAATTTTTAAAATTTTGCGTTACCTAAATGCTGGTTAAAGGGAACCTTTTCCTTTCATTGTCCTTTCAAATTTTTTTTAGTAATTATTTAGAGTGAACCTGTATAAATTTCGCTCATAAAATCAGTAATTCCCTGGTACAGTCCAGAGAATTGACCTTTTTCAAAAAATTGCAGTCAACTCACATTATCTTTCCATCCTCTCTTACTTTTAAAACCAAAAGGGAACAACTTTAGCTTCAAGAGCTTTATAAAATTTTATTTGACATCCTTTTTTATGTATGACTATCGACCCCGGGTTAAGGGACTGATTACTCAAACTCGCATCGTCCACCTGTCACTCGAAAAAGATGAAAAGGTAATTGAGTTAAACCCAAATTCGACATACAAGGGTTAAAGGCTGCTGCAATTTTTCACTACATATCGAAAAAATTTTAAATATCCTGAAAGGGGTGACTGAGATTAAAGTGGGGGGCCAAAGTGTATGAAACCGGATATATTCCCCTAAGGGGTCCAGTGAATTCATGTAATTATCATAATTACAAGTGTGGTAGTGCTGAGACTAACGAGTTGATTTTTCATACTGTCACCCGAAATCGTAATCCCCAATTAAGCAATTAAAAAGGAAAAGTTTGCTATCTAATGTTTCAATATTTCACAATATTAAAAAAACAATCAAATGGGACTCGAACCTTGTTCCAATTTTGAAGTTATTGAAAGCTTTTTAACGAGGATAGTGGGCTGGGGTTAATGTATGAGAGAGGGAGATTCCCCCCCTAAAAGTGGGTCTTAAGGGGGATGTGGGGATGTCCCCCAGGTTGTTTAATATATTTATGATGGGTTGTAAGGAAGTGAATGCTGGGTGTTGCCAAGAGGTGTGGGTTAAAAGCAAAAGAATCTAACATAAAGGGGGATTGTCATAGTTGCCTTTGCTGATACACTGTGCTTTTGGGAAATTCTGAAGAAATTTTGCATAGGTTGGTGGATGAGTTTGGTAGGGTATTTTAAAAAAAGGTTAAAAAGTAAATATATAAAAGGGGTAGGGATGAAAAAAAAAAAAATTAGGTATCGAAAGTTTGGGATTCAGTTTAAAGGGAAGAAATGGGAGGTGAATGTTTTCAGATTTTTTGGGAGGGGGGACTGTCATAAATGGGTCTGTGAAAGATGAGGTGAACATAGAACTGACGAGGGAAAAAATGTGGGGGTGCACTGAGAAGTTTGTGGGACAAAGAACTTTATCCAGGGGGAAAAAGAGGGGAAAAGTATGAGAGTATAGTTATCCCTACGCTCTTGTGGGGGGAAGCATGGGTGGGGGATGTTAAAATAAGTTTTTCTTTCGGATTTTTAACCCCGGAGGGTTACCCACCGGATAACCCAAGAAATAGGCGCCCTCGAGGACTGCTAACTTTTTCCTTGGGGGCCCTTTAATCTTGTCCCCCAGGATGCCCCCACCCCAGCCGATAACCCCAGTACCATTTTGCTAGGTAAACGGAAAACGGTGTAAGGAAACTTTGTCGAAATGTTCCACCGCCGGGAATCGAACCGGGCCCCGTGTTGAACGGGGCTTTGCCACCAGGCCAGGAGGCGGGGAAATTGCGTGCTGGGGGCAAGGGTTTGGGTGTATAATGAGAGAACCCATTTTGTGTTAAGAGTAGGACGGGATTACCAAAACTATTACCAAAAGGGGTGGGGGGGTTTTTGTGGGGGTTTCGGAATGTAGGGGGGGGGGGAGGGGTCTGCCTGGGAAAGTTTGGGGGGGGGGAAAAAGGGTTTTGTGGGGGGGGGCTTAACTTCCAGCAAGCAGGGGAGCATGTTAGAAGGAGCAATAGAAAAAAAATGGTTTTTAGGACTTGACGTGCTGTTGGAGTGTGACCCAACGTGCATTTATGAAAGGATTAAGGGAAATCGGCAGGGGGACTTTAGTCCTGGAGATGGGAAGTACAGTGCCCGCACTTGAAGGGGGGGAATGTTATGTGCGGTTTTATAACGTTGTCACGCCCTCTGGCAAGACAATGATGGAATCAATGATGAAAGTTTTTTTTTTTTGGGGGGGGGGGGCACCCCACCTTGGTGGGAAACGGCCGTGTTAATAAAAAATAAAATAAAAATAATAAAACAATAAAAATAAAATCCAATCTTTTAGAAGAGGAAGGGACTAAATTCAGAAAAATTTGGGAAATGAATTTTTTTCGATTATTAACCGGTGTGTTATTTTAAAAGGTCCCATTCGGCCCTCTTTTCCCAGGAAGCCCCACAAATTTGGTTTAAAACCCGTTTACGTTTATTGCAGTTCGGAAAGGGCAACAGCAAAGACTGACGCAAGAGTTCTTGTGGACAAGAAGTACGCAAAGTACTACTTTCCCAAACACGGGGGTGAAACTAGAAGAAATAACAGTGGAGTGCAGCTGCAGAGACAAAACCGCACATGAAAATCTCTAATCCTACCCCTACCCCCGATTTGTTTCATGACTGTAAAAAAGCCAAAAAGGGGAAAATATAAAAACTCCCAAAAACCTTCCCCCAAATACACCCAGCCTGCATCACATTTGCAGGGGTAAAAAATTAAAACTATGCCTGATCGGACAAATATCCCAAATTTCAGTCGTCAGGACATTTTTTTTAATTACGTTCATAGGTTTTTTGGGAAATGATGTAGCGCATCTGATTCCCCAATAAAGGGGACTTTTTTTTTTTTGTTAGGGGGATGCGATTATTCCCCATACCCCTCCACGAATATTTAGAGAAAAAATATGTACTTCTCATGAAACTAACAACCCTGCCTAATCATAAAAAATAAATTAATTTAATAAGGATTTCTCCTCCTCTCTCTCTCCACACACACAATATTTTTATATATATAATTTATATAATATATATATATATATATATATATATATTTATATGTATGTGTGTGTGTTACTCACCATTTTTTGGGTTTCAGGGGTCGAGTCTTGCCCGGGCCCCCCCTCTTCACCGGTTTTATGGGCCCTTCTCCCCGCTCCATGAGCTTTATCAAACCCGTCTTTTAAAAAATGTGTATGGTTCCTGCCCCACTACGTCATTTTCTGGATTCCCCTGCCTTCAACTCTATGACGAAGAAATACTTCCTAATATTCTCTGCCATTTGTGTCTTCAACTTCCCAATTTTGGCCCCTTGTTTCTGTGTCCCCTCCCTGGAACCCCCCTGTCTTTTTCCCCCTTGTCTATCACGCAGTATTTTTATGTTTATATGTCTCCCCTGTGTGGGGTGTTGTGGTGTGTGTGTGGTTGTGGTTAGGAGAGATATCATTTTTAAATTTTTTTAAAACTTATCTTTCAAATAAGCAGGACCGACCCTGCGCAGTCTGCATCAAAGTACATATTTCGACTTTACCACCAAGAATTTGATGAGTACTCAAATAAGCCGGCATTGTTTTCAGCCCCCGAGCACCAGGGGAGGGTCCCCAAATTATTTCATTTTCTTTTGTATTCAATTTCGATTTGCTTTGTTTGTGGCTTTTGAACCAAGGCTCACATTCAGTGGACGAAAATGACATAACTCTAATCATACGCTATATACCTCTATGTAAAAAAATTTTTGGCTAAGACTTTATACCACCCATCTGCAGTTGGGAATTTGTGCACTAAAAAAG
>NC_069439.1:32546006-32621567 GCF_026875155.1 Cherax quadricarinatus
AAGGCACTTACACGATTGTCAAGTCTCCACTTTTATTTTTTTGCTTTTGCAAAGGTTTACAGATGGAGTTTTATTTAGCTCTATGTTCATAATCATCTGGTGTCTGGAGGTATGTTGGAACTGAGCAAATGCTGTAATTTTTTTTTTTTTTTTTGTATGAAGTGAAAAAAATATCTGGAGTGTATCTGGAGAGCATTCCAAGGGTCAACGCCCCCGTGGCTCAGTCCATGACCAGACTGTGGTGGATCAGGGCCTGATCAACCAGGCTGTTACTGCTGGTCATATGCAAGCTAAAATATGAACCACACCCTGGCTGGTCAGGTATACCTAGAGTATATCTGGAGTGTTCAGGGGTCAACGCCCCCACGGCCCAGTCTGTGGCCAGGCCTCACGGTGGATCAGGGCCTGATCAACCAGGCTGTTACTGACCTTAGATGTCTGTCCAGCTCCCTTTTGAAGACAGCTAGGGGTCTATTGGTAATCCTCCCCTTATGCATGCTGGGAGGCAGATGAACAGTCTTGGGCCCCTAACACCATGTTGTCTCTCACTGTACTCATGGCACCCCTGCTTTTCATTGATGGGATGTTGCACCGCCTGCTTAATCTTTTGCTTTCATGGGGAGTGATTTTGGTGTAGATTTGGGATTAGTCCCTCTAGGATTTTCCAAATCTATATTATGTATCTCTCTCGCCTGCATTCCAAGGGTTTGTCTAATTTATCACATGTGTCTAATTTATCAACATGTCGGTTCTCTGAACCATTCATCTACAAATCTGTCAGACACTGCAACTTCTTGGGATCTTAATACTTAGGAATTCTTCGCTTGCCTAATTCTTGGGCACGACCTACTTCCACATTGAACAAATGTGACACGACCTATGACTGCTGCACCTCTCCTGCCATACGGTTTATAAGCTGCTTCTCCGCTGATATGCCGTATTCTATTCAAGATTGATGGACTGAACACATCGACTCAAGGTTGAGGGACTGATTACCTCATTCTCCTCCTGTTCTTCAAGTTTCTCCTACGTATGGACTGATGAAGCCACTGTGTGGCGAAACGTTTCCTCAATAAAGATACCCAAGAGTTGCACATGTGTCTAATTTATCAACATTCCAAGGGTTACAAGTCAAGGGCCTTCAACAGTTCCCAGTAAAATAATTTAGGCACTTTATGGTACTTAAATGTGCAGTAAAGGTTCTATGTATGTATATTCTCTAGGTCTGCAATTTATCAATTAACTGGAATATTTTCAATGGTGCATGGATTTTGAAGGTAGTTCTTACACTGAACATTAAAATGGTATAAAATACCGACAGATTGTTAGGTAAGACACATATGCAACAGTTAGGTATCTTTATTTCGAAACGTTTCGCCTACACAGTAGGCTTCTTCAGTCGAGTACAGAAAAGTTGATAGAAGCGGAAGAAACTTGAAGACGATGTAATCAGTCCATCACCCTTAAAGTTTTGAGGTGGTCAGTCCCTCAGTCTGGAGAAGAGCATTGTTCCGTTGTCTGAAACAACGGAACAATGCTCTTCTCCAGACTGAGGGACTGACCACCTCAAAACTTTAAGGGTGATGGACTGATTACATCGTCTTCAAGTTTCTTCCGCTTCTATCAACTTTTCTGTACTCGACTGAAGAAGCCTACTGTGTAGGCGAAACGTTTCGAAATAAAGATACCTAACTGTTGCATATGTGTCTTACCTAACAGTTCTTACACTATGGTGTCTAAAACGGTGCAAGAGAAAATATTTTGTTCCAGAAAATAAACATTAATCTGACAATTGCAATTAATTTTGTTTTTATGTCTATAATGCCACCACACTTCTTGATGGTCCCATAGTATTTATGTAAAATATTTTTCCAATTATCAATTAATCTGTCAGCCACTACTGTTTATGAAGAGTCCTTTATGTGCTATGCAAGACAAATTTGCAATATACACATTGTGCACTGCTTTAGTTCATAAATTATTTTGTTTAAACTCTGCATTCAGCAGTGAGAATTCTGTAGATTAATTTGGATTATTAACTTAAAGGGTTAGTAGCTTAGGATAAATCTGAAAAGCCTTAATGCCTGGCTTATGCCCAATGGTCCTCTTGACAGTATGACCTAGTAAGGCACAGTTATACATTAAAATTAAGGTGATTACAATTACCATATACATCAATGACCTACCAAATGCATCACAACTACTCAAACCCATATTATTTGCGGATGACACAACATACGCCTTCTCTCACCCAAACCCAGTCATACTGGCCAACATGTTAAATGCTGAATAGCAGAAAATATCTACCTGAATGATGACTAACAAGCTTACACTCAATACTGACAAAACCTATTTCATTCAGTTTGGAAACAAGAGTCACAAACGTTCCACTTAACTTAGCGCTAAATGGATCACCCATCACAAGACACAGACTGAAAATTCCTAGGAATCAACCTTGACAGTAGCCTTAAATTGCAGACCCTTATACGTACAGTGGGCCCCCGACATTCGATGGCATCGGTATACGTTAAATCCGATATTAGATACATTTTAACGCAAAAATTTTGCCTCGCCACTCATTAAAAAACCCGCCACAAGCAATTCTTCCAGGACATGTCCACGTGAGGCCTGAACTGCCCCGTGCGTGCCAGTGTTTACAAGCCAGCCAGTGTGCTTGCATCTAAGCATACATTTGGTACATTCCATATTATCACAGTGTTTTTGGTGCTTGTTTCTGCAAAATAAGTCACCATGGGCCCCAAGAAAGCTTCTAGTGCCAACCCTGTGGTAAAAAGGGTGAGAATTAATATGGAAATTAAGAAAGATTTTGAAGGGTTTGGGGCTAACCCTGAGAAGCCTATGCCAGTTGTGGAATCCATTTTGCCTACTTCAAAAATTAAGGAAATGTGTACAAAGTGGGTTGAACTGCACACCTTTATGGATGAAAATCACCCTAACACAGCTATTGCAAGCCGTGCTGGTGACTATTACAATGACAATATTGTGGCCCATTTTAGACAAATATTGAAGAAACGGGAGGTACAGAGCTCTATGGACAGATTTGTTGTGTGACAGAGGTCCAGTGACTCAAGCTGGTCCTAGTGGCATTAACCCCTTCAGGGTCCAAGGCCAAAATCTGAAGTGGTGCCCCAGTGTCCAAGAATTTTCCAAAAAAAAATTTGTTATTTTTTCTTATGAAATGATAGAGAATCTTTTTGTGAAGGTAATAAAACAAAAAGTACGAAATTTGATGGAAAATTGACGAAATTATGCTCTCGCGAATTTTGATGTGTCAGCGATGTTTATGAATCGGCGATTTTACCGACTTTGACTCCCATTTTAGGTCAATTACATCATTCCAGTCGACCAAATTCTTAGCTAGTTCACTAGTATTACTTCTATTCTATCGATTGAGCACAAGAAATCGCCAAGTCAACTGTTTCAACTACAAAATAAAGTGATTGGAAATTGGTAATTTGGCCAATTTAACACAAAGTTCAAAATATTCCAATTTCAAAATAGCGTCCAGAATAAACAATGTAGGTATTCCTGGCACTAAACTAACATTTCCTCGGTTCATTAGTTATGTTTTGAGGCTTTACAAATAAATCTCATTTTGATTTTTTATTCACATAATGAATTTTTATTCACACCAAAAAATAGAAGATTTACTGTTATGCAATATTGTAATAATTGTATAAATATCATCACCACATTTGTGAATGTATACTAGACCCACCAGCTGGCGTGTATTAGACGTGTGAGGTCGTTTGTTTACTCTTGAACATCGGCAAAAAATTTAACATTTCCGCTACTTTGAGCTCAGTTTCAAGCCATTTCCAGTACTAAAACCAATCAAAATCATCTCTATTTCTGTAATATGTCTTCCATTCTATCAAATGAGACCAAGAAATTGCAAATACAACTATGAAAAACATACGAAAAAACACTGCAAAGTTGCTGTTTTAATCGAAAATCGTGGTTTCAGTTTTTTTTCTCTCATTATACACAGTGTGCTGCAGGATTTGTTTTATGTGGTGCACACATACCACATAGATGTATTCTCTCATATCTAGGCCCAAGTGTACCACTCACAGTTTATCAGAGTGAGCTGAGCTCATGACGTAGATCTATGGTTTGGACCCTGAACGTAAAGCCGTAGATCTACGGGACGGACCCTGAAAGGGTTAAAAGAAGAAGGGAAATAACCCCGGAAAAGGACTTGCTACCTCAAGTCCTAATGGAAGGAGATTCCCCTTCTAAACGTTAACAACTTCGACACTCTCCCCTCCTCCCATTCCATCAATCATCACCAGATCTTCATTAAAGGTAAGTGTCATGTATTCTATTGTTAGTAGAGTACTACTAACTGTGCATGTCTTCTTCAGTTCGTGTGCATTAAACTTAATATTTCATGTGGTAAAACTTTTTTTTTTCCATAGTACTTTTGGGTGTCTTGCACAGATTAATTTGATTTCCATTATTTCTTATGGGGAAAATTAATTCGCCTTCCGATAATTTTGGCATACGATGAGCTCTCAGGAACAGATTAATATCGTATACTGGGGGTCCACTGTACAACAAATTTCTAAAAATCTCTACAATAGGCATACTAACAAAGATACGATATTCTGTTCCACAATCAGCTCTCCTTGCACTGTATCACTCACTCATCTACCCTTATCTCACCTATGAAATTTGTGCATGGGGATCAACATTAACCCTTTCAGGGTTTTCGATGTACTAGTGCGGCTTACGCATCAGGGTCATTGACGTACTAGAACGCCTAAATTCTAGCGCCTTCAAATCTAGCGTGAGAAAGCTGGCAGGCCTACATATGAAAGAATGGGTCTATGTGGTCGATGTGTGCAGTATAAAAAAAATCCTGCAGCACAGTGCATAATAAGAAAAAAAAAATTGACCGTGTTTTTGGATTAAAACAGAGACTTTGCAGTGTATTTTCGTATGGTATTTATGGTTGTATTCTAGTTTTCCTGGTCTCATTTTATAGAATGGAAGACATATTACAGAAATTGAAATGATTTTGATTGGTTTCACAATGAAAAGTACCTTGAAATTGAGCTCAAAGTAGCAGAGATGTTAGACTTTTACCAAAGTTCAAAAGTAAACAAATCATGCCAAGCGTCCAATACACGTCAACTGGTGAGTCTAATATTCTTTCACAAGTGTGCTGATATTATTTATACCATTTCTACACTAATGCAGTAGTCTGCATAACAGTAAATCTTCTATTTTTTGTAAGAATAAAAATTCAAAGTGGAAAGCAAAAGAAATATAAGAGGGGCCTGGGGACATAACTAATGAACAGAGAACTTGTTATTTTAGTGCCAGGAATGTCTGTCATGTTTATTCTGGACCCTATTTGGAAATTGGCATCTTCTGAAATTTGTGAAATTGGCAAAATTGCCAATTTCTAACCACTTTATTGGATAGTTGAAATTGGTAAATGGGTGGTTTCTTGTACTCGTTCGATAGAAAAATTGAAGTTCTAGCAAAATAAATATGATTTTTGTCAACTAGTACACAGGAATTGGCCGAAAATAGGGCTCAAAGTGGCGAAATCACTGATGCATAAACATCGGCGAGACCGCTAACTTCACGAGCATAATTCCGTAAGTTTTCCATCAAATTTCATACTTTTGGTGTCATTATGATCGGGAAAAGATTATCATTTCATAAGTAAAAATAATTTTTTTTTTCCGAAAAGTTTTCGACCCTGAAAGGGTTATATTATCTAAGACCACTAATAGCCCAGCAAAAGGCTGAAGTCAGAATGATAAATTCCCACTCCAGACAGCATACTCCACCAATATTCAAAGGTCTAAAACTACTCACTGTAAAGAACATCCATACTTATTCTTGAACCTACTACATACATAGAACACTACACTCAAACAAACCCTTCACTCAAACTTCTCACCAACCTTAATAGGATGCACGACCTTAACACAAGAGACAGATCACTTTTTGATGTACCCAGTGTCCACACCACACTAAGAACTATGCACATAAAGGGCCCAAAAATTTGGAACTCATTACCAGTAAACCCAGTCTGAACATCAATTTAAGACTTCTCAAAAACCATTTACTTACCCTAAACTAAATATTCAATACTTAAATTAAGATCTCCCAATTACCTAAATCTTAACACTTCAAAATTTAAATACCCAAAGTTCATACCTAATGCTACATTGTAGTATAAATACCTGCACAAAACTATACTGCCTTACACCATATTGTAGCATTCTCATACCGTAAACTACTTTCACTAATGCTCAATATTATATTCAAATAATATAAATATTTACTACTGATATACACACCCTACAAAATACCTTCAAATTGTCCTAATGTAATATCCCCAGATTGTAACTCTAGTTAACTTACTGTGTGCTGTAAATAAAAACAGATGTACAACTTAAAGTATGATCAACTTCTCTAGTAATTAGTAGTCTGTAAGCCATTAATTTAGTTTGCCCATAATGCTGTGGCATGATAGTGGCTCTTTGCACTGCAACTCATTTTTGTAACTACAGAATCTCAATGTAAACTTGCAAATAAATAAAAATTGTCTTGTAATGTGTAAATTATCTAGGATAACCTAAAATGAGTCAGACAAAGCGACTTATTTCCAGTGTGGTCCTTGATCCACAGCAGTCAGTTCACACCCAGGTACCTACTTAATGCTAATGGAATAGAGGCAGCAGGCCATGGCATGGTTGAGGTTAGAACTCATGGCAAGCCAGCTGTAAACTCCAGGCCAGTGTGCAAGACACTGGGTCAGCTGACTAGAATAAAATTCATCCAACTAGGTATATGATACTGTAGGGAGCTTAGCAATGACCCCACTGTGACCACAAATGCAAGTTTTTGCAGATGAATCTCCTGCCAGTATTCAAATTCGTTTATTTCTTTGCAAGTAGTACATCAAGATTACTATATTTTTACAATGATGGGTTGCAGTGCAAAGAGAGCCTCTATTATGCCTTGGCATTATGGGCTGACTTAATTTAAAGGCTTACTGACTACTTATCACTAAAGATATGAACTCTAGCTCAAGTCCCCTCAAAGTCACCACCAAAAACTTGCATTTGTGTTCACAGTGATGCCCATGCTAACCTCCCTATGGTGTAAGTTCATTCAGGTACAGGTACACGAATAGTTACATAAATTATCATACATAGCAGCATGTGTGTAGATTACCTAGGATAACCCCCCCTCCAAAAAAAAATAGTCACTTATTTCCATTGTGATGTATAAATATACCTAGATGGATGAATCATATTGTAGCCAGCTGGCCCAGTGGCTTACGCACTGGCCTGCAGTTTTATGACTCACATGCCATGAGCTCTAACCCCACCCATTCCCAGTGGTGGACCTACATTTTTGGGGCCCCTGAAGCCTAAACTGTTATTGGGGCCCCACCGCAACCAGCAATGGATAGCCTACATGATACTTTAATAACCTTTTAATTTTTACTTATTATTCTGTATTGAATTGCACTATTAAAAAAAAAAAACCTCATACAGTAGACCCAAAATTTTTAAGCAATGTGGACTGAAGGCACTTTTGGGGCCCCTCTGGTATTAGGGACCCTGAAGCTTAAGCTTCATTAGTTTCCATAGTAGATCTGCCCCTTCCTGTACTGTGTTTTGTTTGTAATCATGTTATGATTCTGTGAGTCATGAAGAGGTAAAAGGTGTAAGGAAACATGCCCACATGACTCACGAAATTGTAATGACACGATTTCAAACAAACCATACCACGGGCAGGGATAGAACCCGCGGGGATAGATGCCCACTGTATCCGCTCATGCTGTAATTGAAGCCAGGGCCTCCAGATGAGTCTAAGGCACTACCATTTGGTAACAGAGTTGTGGATGAGTGGAACAAACTCCCAAGTACAGTTATAGAGGCTAAAATGTTGTGTAGTTTTAAAGGTAGGTTAGATAAATACATGAGTGGGTGTGAGTTGGACCTGATTAGTTTGTACTACTAGGTCAGTTGCCGTGTTCCTTGGTTGAATGTGACCTGACCTGACTAGGTTGGGGCATTGGCTTAAGCTGGTAGGAGACTTGGACCTGCCTCGCATGGGCCAGCAGGCCTGCTGCAGTGTTCCTTCTTTCTTATGTTCTTAAGTAATGTGTAGCCCTAGCACAACATAACAGTATTATACATAGTACCTTTGTATGATGCAGTCGTATAACACACCAAACATTATGACCTTCAGCAGAATATGGAAATAACTATGTACACAACTTCATTTTTTTTTTTTATTTAAATTTTTATTTCAGCTGTTATTACTAACAAAAGTAAGCGCTAAACCCACATGGGATATCAACTGTTAACGTTATTAGCTAGTAGGAGAAATTATATAGTAATAAAGTTGGTAGAATTACCGACAATATGTAAAGTAAAAGGACAAGTGCAACTAATGTGACATTTTTATTGTGGTAACGTTTCTCTCTCCAGGGCTTGACAAAGCCCCTGGAGAGCGAAACGTTGCCACAATAAAAATGTCACATTAGTTGCACCTGTGTCCTTTTATTTATTTATTTATTTATTTATTTCCAATTTGTGCACACATACAGAGGTACAAAAAAAAAAAAAAAATACAGATAAGAGCAGTATGCCAAAGCCACTTATACTATGCATAGCATTACGGGCTGGCTTAAAATTAACTTAAGATTAACTAAGCAATGATTATTATTATTATTATAATCAAAAAGAAGCACTAAGCCACAAGGACTATACAGCGCTGCTACTAAGCAATGATGAAATCAGTGATAAAACATTAATGTAAACAGATAACTATAAAGCACAAGTGAGTATTACAAAGACAGGTCATATGGTTGCATTCAGTTAGGTAGTGATTCTGTTAGGTAGTGTATTTAAAAAAAATAAAGTTAGATTGGGTTTTAGGTTTAACATTTATGTGATATAATTGTGAGAAACATTTAAGATATACAATTTATAATGTTCAGTTATTCAGTATTTATTTGGTTTTGGGTGAGTAAGTAATCTTTGAGAAGAGACTTGAATTTATAAACAGGTTGTGTTTCTTTTATATTTACAGGTAATGAATTCCAGATTTTAGGGCCTTTTATGTGCATTGAGTTTTTGCATAGTGTGAGATGGACACGAGGAACATCAAAGAGTGATCTGTGCCTTGTGTTATGGTCATGTGTTCTGTTGAGGTTGGCAAGGAGATGTTTGAGGGGAGGGTTAATATCAGAGTTAAGTGTTCTATGTATGTAATAGGTGCAGTAATAAGTATGGATGTTTTGTATGGTGAGTAGGTTTAGTGTATTGAATATTGGTGGAGTGTGCTGCCTGTAGTGAGAATTTGTTATCATTCTAACTGCAGCCTTTTGTTGGGTAATTAGTGGTCTGAGATGGTTAATTGTTGTTGAGCCCCATGCACAAATTCCATAGGTGAGATACAAAACCGTATCCAAATATTTTTAAACGAGGTTAAATTCTGAGTAACAATGAATTAGTAAGAAAGACGTCAGTTGGTGGAAATTGAAGCCATCAAGAGGATATGACACTTGCCTTAAATATCTCGACCTTGGCTAGCCACACCTTCACTTCCTTCCCACACACTACTTTATTATATACCTACGTATTTATAACTAACGTCAATTGTATCCAAAATACCACAACTGAAGGGAAGAAAAAAAACAAGTAAAATATATACACAAAGTTTCTTAAATACCAAGGACGAGCAGAAATAAAAGGTTACATATTGGTTCCCAATTCAATGAATTTTAAATAAACTTTGTGGTGTGCCTACCATTATGCAACGTGCTAAAAAGCACTGCAACTGCCAGAAGGCTTGTGAAATGCGTTGCCATGATGTATTATGTAGACAGTCGTACACCCACTTGTTACTGCAGCCGCTCACTGACTGAACTCTGATGTTGCCTTTCTCTATCTTACATGTTATGCTACACTACTGCGCTACACTTTAGCATAACTATATATAATGTCTAACTAACACAAAAATTTTATTTCTATAAAGTGAAATACAGTATGTTATAAAATTAGTGTGATTAACATATATAAACTACTTTATAGAACCCCATTTGGTATGCAACACATTTTATGTATCTCTCACTGTATATAAGTTGGATGTTTATTGTAATCTGTATTAGAGAATAAGTACAGTATTCTTGATTGATAATGTATAGTCAACTGAATCTATACGAGATTTGCCGTCCAAAACGGTACACCCCTGTATACAAGCAATTCCAGTATCTCTGTAAAGAAATGTTGAAAAACTTACGTAACTGCTAAAATTCACGTTGGATTGCTTAACATTATCTCCCTGTAATTGTGATATATCTGTAACAGGTTGTTATGAGCTTCTACCATCATGGCCAGGCCCAGCACCAGGCTTTTATGTTGACTGCATGTTTATCCAGTCTGTTGCTTCTGGCTCTTAGAGCCATCCCCACCTCCAGGTAGCAATCCAGTTTCTCCTTGAAAACTTCTACTCTTGTTACAGCAACACTTCTGTCTGCAGGTAATAGGTTGAATTGTCTTGGCTCACAGGACCTGTGACTCAACCCCTGCAACCACAGTTAGATGAGTACAGTGCTCCATTATTGCATCCTTGACGCTCATAATAATAATAATAATAATAATAATAATAATAATAATAATAATAATAATAATTATTATTATTATTATTATTATTATTATTATTATTATAATTATTTACTACAAGTACAAGGTATACAGTCCTAGCTGACATCAGTGACATACTACTAAACAGAAAGCCACTTGTTATGCTGAACATTTCGGGTAAATTAGGTCAGTTTTGTCCCAGGATGCGACCCACACCAGTCCACTAACACCCAGGTACCCATTTTGAACTGATGGGTGAACAAGGACAGCAGATGTCTTATGGAATCAAGTCCCTAATGTTTTCCAGCCGTACCGGAGGAGATTCAAACCCTGGACCTCCGTGTGTGAGCTGAGTGTGCTAGTGATTGAGCTATGGGACACCCTAAATAATCTACGACCCCAGTGGAAATAAGTCACTGTATCTGACATTTTTGGGTTATCGTAGGTAATTTACACTATGTATGATAATTGTACTTATGTATACCTGTGCCTAAATAAACTTAATAAATGTCCAATTTTTATATACAAATTATACACACCAGAAAAGTTAGCGAATGATTTAGTGAGGTAAACAGTGTTTTTTCTCTACTGTTAAGTAAGTTTATTCAGGTATAGGTACACATAACTAGTTACATAAATTATCATATATAGCAACACAAGAAAGTCAGACAAAGTGAGTTATTTCCATTGGGGTTATGATACTGCCAAGTGGTTTTCTTTAAGTGAGCCCAGTAAATGGATGGGTCAGCCACTTACTGTGAGAAACTCTGTATAATACTCATAACCAAATAACATTTCAACTTCCCGTATATAAATTAATGTTGCGGAAGTAATATCATATGGCAAGATGTAACTGTGGTGATGGTGTCAAGTGTAGCGGTAAGACGCTGAGTATAGCACTACTGAGTCTTACTTGCAGTTAATTTAGTTGATGATCACCTCATTATGTGGGAGCCTCACTAAGTGGGTAGACAACAACCTTTATACACACAGTTGCCTGTATCTTTCACTCTGTATATATATATATATATATATATATATATATATATATATATATATATATATATATATATATATATATATATATATATACGCAATTAAATCTATGTTAGGAATTAAAGTTTTGTTAATATTAGTCATTAGTTTGCCTATGATACTCCAATATAGACACTTTGTATTGTGCTAAAACAAAAGCATTCACATTGCTGAACTCACAAATTATAATGTAGTCACCTAGCCTTAATACCATAATCTGTAAAGATTTAATGTTAAGAATACGTCATTCATCTCTCAACCTGCGGTCTGAGAGGACGCTTGCTGAGCCTGCTCCTCCGATATATACGTCGTCGTCCCAAGATGAGCTTCTCCAACAGTCAAGATAATACCATCCAGTGGTACTATCAATGACTCCACCATGCTTGCCCATGCTGTGGTAATCAGGGGTCTACAGGTCAAGATTAATACCATCCTCTCACTCCACGAAGCCTTCATTATTGTCTGTGAAGATGTCGAAGCTGAAAAACTACTGACCTCCGCTTTGTCCACTCTATCAGACCGTGGCTTCAAAGTCATGTCCTCTCCTGCCTTACGGGCTAAGAGGACTGTCTTCTTGAAGAGACTTGACAAACTGATTACCATACAACCTGTTGAAGACCTAAGACTTCCATAGAAGAACGAAATCCCTGGGCTACAGTTGAAAGCATCACCAAGATTCCTACTGCCTCGTCCATGCTGAAAATCACTTTTACTGATGTGACAATGGCTGCCCAAGCTATGGCTGAAGGCCTGGCCATATACTATTACTTCATTAACTCCAGTCATATTGAAGATGAGCGGTACCATCACATTACCCAGTGTTGGAGTTGCTACTCTTACCTACACTCTACAAAAGACTGCCCCACAAAAGACAAAAAGTTCTGCTCTACCTGCGGGTCTGAGGGCCACGATTCCAAGACTTGTACTTCTACTGCCCCACTTAAGTGTCTCAACTGCAAAAACAATCACCATACTCTCGTTGCAAAGTGCCCCACTCGTCGTGAAATTCTGAAAAAAAAGTCAAGAAGCAGAACAGAAGAAGACACCTTCCAAGTCACCTACTTATGCTGCCATCACCAAACTCCAGGCCGACACAACAAAACTTTTAAAAGCTACCCAACCCTCCACCACTACTCCATCAGCTTATGAACCTACGAAAATTCATTACTGTATGCTATATGCACACATGCATAATATGGCGTTACCAGGCTCCTTCAACACTGTTATTAACGAGCTCTTCCGATTGAACAACATGCCAAACTTTACTTTCCCAGACTCTCCACCATCTGCCGACATCATCAAGCTCACCAAAGAATTAGGCAACATCACAACACCTGAAATTCCATCTCCAAGAAACAACCAATCAGCGACTTCCAACATCACCACCGCTGTGGGCCAATTACCTGAGTCTTCCACCTCTTCTGCTACTACTAACGAACCACCTGCTTCATCTCCAACTCAACCACCAAAAGCCAAGAAAGCTAAGACACTTCCTCCTGAAAATCCACCTCAAGATACTCGAAGACCTGAAGAAATGGAAGAGGAAACAATATTTAGACCAACTGAACCCTCACCTTCTATGCATATAACCCTCACACCCCGTCGCTATATGCACCTCAGGTCATCTATTCCATGCACCATGGTAGTATCAAGTACATTGTTGCTCCTGGATGCGATCCCCACACTGAAACTGCCCTAATTGCAGACTTAGAAAAAGACAGCAAAAGTCTGCTCAAACTTAGTTTATTATCGAAACCTGCTTTCAAAAGACTTCAAAATGGCTCTACGACAGGAACGAAAAACTAACAAAACGCAGATATGAAGTGTTATCCACCAATCAATGCTGATCCTCTCTCCTCTCTGCATACTTAACCATTCATATTGAAGCATGCCTCCCTCTCCATCCCGCTTCCCGCCGATCTCCAGCAACCAGTCGCCGACCAGATCTACAGATCAACCACCATGATGCAGCCTGCACAGCTTGCCCACGTCGTCCACATTCTCAGCCAAGTCCTGTTATCTCCAGCTCTATCCCACGATCGTCTCAGCTGCTGGGTTAAGCCCTGGCTCTATTTCTACAACTAGGAACACTCCTCTCCTTCGCTATTCTTCGTCTGTCCCGTCTTCCCAGCTCATCCCATTGGGATCTTACCTGAACTTGTTCGTTCGTTCGTTCGCTCCTGCTTACACCTGGTGGCGAACCGTGTACTACAGTATGCAAGATGGCGGAGCGTCAGGGTAGAAGAGTAAACACGGTCTGTGTTGAATTCATTCGTGGCTCTCTCAGTGGTGCAACGATGCATGTCTTGTTGCCTACCATTATTAGCAACGTCTACGGCATCCCCACTGAGGAATTATATGGTGTGGTTCTCAATGGGATGTCGAGGATTTTTGTAAAATTCGCAAATGCTGGCTTTTACTCCAAGATTGTGGAAGCTTTTCAAGAGAGGAAAATGGCGGTGAATTCAGCCGTAGAGGTATGCCTGCATGACGTCTCCACATACGTCACCTGGGTCAAAGTAAGGAACGTGCCTTTCGAGGCGGAGGAGTATGACATTCGGAAAGCTTTTGGTAGATACGGCACGGTACATGCAGCGACCTAGGGAGTGTGGAGGGAGGGCCCATATGAGGGGCTCCCAGAAGGCTCCTGCACCCTCAAGATGACATTAAAACAGCCGATTCCATCGTACGTTTATCTGGAACTCTACAGGACCCAAGTTTTTGTTCACTATGCAGGCCAACGGAAGACATGCAGGTTATGCAACTCATATGACCATATGGCTGCTCAGTGCTCCAGACGCCTGGTTGTCCGTATCCAGGAACCTTCTCCTGTGGTCCTAAGAACCGAGGCCTTCGATCTGGGGACTGGTCCCTCGACTGGACAAGGACCTAAGCTTTGGAGTGAGGAAGTACAACAAGAGGAAACGCGATCTATGGCGTGTGCCACCCTGTCGGTGGACACTACAAAAGTGCCCATGCCATCTGTGGGGCCTACGGAGCCTGTGGAGTTGTCACAGGAAAGTTTGCTGGAGAACGTGCTACACGATCTCTTGGATGGGACAGAAAATGGCCCAGACGTTCCACCGGAGTGTCAAGAAGTGATGAAGGATGATTCGCCAAATATGGGGGACCTGGACGTAACTACAATGACACGGTTGCATGAGGTGGTGGTGGAAGTCCACCAGGAGGCTTCATCTGGTGAGGAGATGTGTGTGGAAGGTGGCTCCCGCAAACGGACGGCAGGAGTGTTGGATATGGAGGAGGTCCTGACACCGGGACAGGGTCCAGGGAAGAAATTATGGTCGAAAGTGGCTGAGGCGCCTCTTGCAGACGGGGTTGTGGCAAGTGCCCAGCATATAGGTAGGGCACGGGGGGGGTGAGGGGGGCCGTGGGAAGTCAAAGGTCAAAGAAGGTCAGTGTAATGTACGTGTGGGAACAGGAAAGACCCACAAACATAGAGGAAAACCTCCTTTTGTGAATTCAAGTGTGTTACCATCAATGTAAATGGCCTGCGGGCAGAGGTTAAGTGTGTGTGGATGGAGTGGTTCTTGCGCAGGTATGCTGTGGATGTATGTTTCATACAAGAACACAATTATAAGTTTGGGCGAGAGTTACGGTTAAAAGGCTACCGAATGTATGTTAGCAGTCCTTTAAAATTTAAGGGTGGGGTAGCTATAGCGGTGAAGGAGTCCAGCCCTTGGCGTGTCTTGAGATGGGAGGAGGGGGGAGGTGGGAGGGTGGTGAGGGTAGATGGGTACTGGGGTGAGGTGAGGGTTTGTTTTATTGGCGTTTACATGCCTGCGGAAAACAACTCTAAAGTTACCTGGAGTTTACCTGGAGAGAGTTCCGGGGGTCAACGCCCCCGTGGCCCGGTCTGTGACCAGGCCTCCTGGTGGATCAGAGCCTGATCAACCAGGCTGTTGCTGCTGGCTGCAAGCAAACCAACGTACGAGCCACAGCCCAGCTGGTCAGGAACCGACTTTAGGTGCTTGTCCAGTGCCAGCTTGAAGACTGCCAGGGGTCTGTTGGTAATCCCCCTTATGTATGCTGGGAGGCAGTTGAACAGTCTCGGGCCCCTGACACTTATTGTATGGTCTCTTAAAGTGCTAGTGACACCCTGCTTTTCATTGGGGGATGTTGCATCGTCTGCCAAGTCTTTTGCTTTCGTAGTGAGTGATTTTCGTGTGCAAGTTCCGTACTAGTCCCTCTAGGATTTTCCAGGTGTATATAATCATGTATCTCTCCCACCTGCATTCCAGGGAATACAGGTTTAGGAACCTCAAGCCCTCCCAGTAATTGAGGTGTTTTATCTCCGTTATGCACGCCGTGAAGGTTCTCTGTACATTTTCTAGGTCAGCAATTTCACCTGCCTTGAAAGGTGCTGTTAGTGTGCAGCAATATTCCAGCCTAGATAGAACAAGTGACCTGAAGAGTGTCATCATGGGCTTGGCCTCCCTAGTTTTGAAGGTTCTCATTATCCATCCTGTCATTTTTCTAGCAGATGCGATTTTGATACAATGTTATGGTCCTTGAAGGTGAGATCCTCCGACATGATCACTCCCAGGTCTTTGACGTTGGTGTTCGCTCTATTTTGTGGCCAGAATTTGTTTTGTACTCTGATGAAGATTTAATTTCCTCATGTTTACCATATCTGAGTAATTGAAATTTCTCATCGTTGAACTTCATATTGTTTCTGCAGCCCACTGAAAGATTTGGTTGATGTCCTCCTGGAGCCTTGCAGTGTCTGCAATGGAAGACACTGTCATGAAGATTCGGGTTGTCATCTGCAAAGGAAGACACGGTGCTGTGGCTGACATCCTTGTCTCTGTCGGATATGAGGATGAGAACAAGATGGGAGCAAGTACTGTGCCTTGTGGAACAGAGCTTTTCACCGTAGCTGCCTCGGACTTTACTCTGTTGACGACTACTCTCTGTGTTCTGTTAGTGAGGAAATTATAGATCCATCGACCGACTTTTCCTGTTATTCCTTTAGCACGCATTTTGTGCACTATTACGCCATGGTCCACTTGTCGAAGCTTTTGCAAAGTCTGTATATATTACATCTGCATTCTTTTTGTCTTCTAGTGCATTTAGGACCTTGTCGTAGTGATCCAATAGTTGAGACAGACAGGAGCGACCTGTTCTAAACCATGTTGCCCTGGGTTGTGTAACTGATGGGTTTCTAGATGGGTGGTGATCTTGCTTCTTAGGACCCTTTCAAAGATTTTTATGATATGGGATGTTAGTGCTATTGGTCTGTAGTTCTTTGCTGTTGCTTTACTGCCCCCTTTGTGGAGTGGGGCTATGTCTGTTGTTTTTAGTAACTGTGGGACGACCCCCGTGTCCATGCTCCCTCTCCATAGGATGAAAAAGGCTCGTGATAGGGGCTTCTTGCAGTTCTTGATGAACATGGAGTTCCATGAGTCTGGCCCTGGGGCCAGGCTTTAACGTTTTACACTCGGGGTTTGCCGTTCATTACGGTCATGGGTGGGGATTGGAATTGCATTATCCACCATGGCAATGTTGAGCCGAGGGGGGTGGGGTGCATTTTACCTGTCTTAAGGAATCTGCTGGGGGATGCAGGGGTTTATGATGTGGTGGGGTGGGGTGGGTGTGGGGTGGAGCACACGTTCGTTCACAGGGGCTATGAGGCCTGTCTGGATAAACTTTATGTAACACAAGGAATTAGAGTTGGGCGCGTACACACCTTTGATGTGGGGTTTTCAGACCACCGTGCAGTGCTAGCGGACTTGGACTGGGATGGAATGATCAGGGTTTATCCAGGTTATTGGAAACTGAACGTGTGGCTATTGGAGGGGGAGGGGGATGGGTCCGCTTTTCAGGATTGGTGGAAGAATCTCTGGGAAATGCGACGGGCAGGTGAATGTTTGTTGGAATGGTGGGAAACACGTGCCAAACCCGGAATAGAGAGTTATTATAGGAAGCGGGGAAAGGAGGAGGCGAGGTGGAGGTATGGGCTACAAAACTATCTGGAGGGGCAGCTAAATGATTACTATGTGGGGGGTGGGAGTAGTAGGTATGACGACATTGAACATGTGGAAATTTATTTGGTTCCTAAAGTTCCACAGGACAGATACGGCATACAAAGGGGTCCCAGGATAGCCGTAATAGAACGGCTGAGCTGGGTGGCCCTTAAACCCACCCAAACAAAAAGCGTTCTCCCCGAGTTGGCGTGGTTGGTAAGCTTATTTATTTATAGATTTACCCTTCAGGGAAGGAGTAGGTAGTTTTACTGTTAGTACATTAATATTAGGTTTACTAAGGCAACTGTAGATAATAATGTAGACCTAAGACCTTAACATAGGTAGTAATAGGCCGATAATGTAGGCAAACCCTAGGATAAGTTAGCTAGGGAGAACTGGCAGCCCTAGTTTGAACGACGAGACGAGGGTCTGGAAGAGAGACCAGCTCGTTCTTCTTAAGACAGACACCAACTGGACAAGATGTGCCATGATCAGCAGACGGCGCCCCCCACGTGTCTTCACATTTGAGACCTAGGGAAATCTGGTAGAGGCACCTCGATGTACTGTAGATGACCTCTGTCAGGCCCATACAGTAAGACAATACCTCCACTTTATCTCATAGATTTCTGGCCAGTGTCTGGGGAGAATTGTGAGTGAGTTTGATCTGTGGGCCCGGTGTGCAGCAGGCAGTGCATGCCCAGTAAGTACCAGTGTCTCTTGGCAGTCTGGAAGCTAGTGTCCGTGTCTGCATAGTTATACTAGGGGATGCATACCCTCTTGGATATAGGAATTTCTGAGGTGCAGGCAGGTCACTAATAACGATTGAATATTGCAGGAATTAAGGCTCCCGGTTGCACATGGTTTCTGAGGGGAAGTCCAAAGGGGCTAAGGCTAAGCTTAGGGAAGTTGAAGATCAGGATATATGCTGCAACACCAAGTAAGTTAGTCCTTTATACATGCATGCAGGCGAGTTTCTTGCACCTTCAATCATTTGTGAAAACCTGTCCTATAAGCCACTTGTGAGGCTGAGGTACCCACCTCAGAGCTCGGTGTCAACAGAGTTTGCCAGGGTAGGCGACTCACTTGGAGGGAATCCACACAAATTTTCACAGAACATCTTCGTAGTCGATTTGCAGAAATTCACAATGAACGTTTCAATGCGGTTAGAGTCAGAGCAGGTATGGAAGAAGTGCTATGGGGTGACAAACCTTCGGGTTGTGTCTTGCGCAAATTTAGGGTCAGACAACAGGCGATGTCCCTCTTGCAATTGGAAGTATGCACGGGTTTGGGTGGTTACCTGCCGGGTCAAGTACTCCTCACCATGGACAGCATGAGTTTTTATGCTGATCTATGGTTTGGGGAAAAGCTACGGTGGGGAGTAGGGGGGGTTCCATGCGGGTGGCTTGGTGGGGAGGGATTTCAGAAAAGTTATAAGTGACAGGGATAGAATGGTACTAGAAGGTAGAATTCGAGTGGAGGAGGTAGAGGAGGCGATTTTTAGTATGAGTAAAGGAAAGGCACCAGGTATAGATAGCATTTCGAATGATTTTTTATAGGGCGCATTGGGGAAGTATTAAGCATTGTTTGGTTGATGTATTGAATTGCATGCTCACGGAGGGGAGGTTAGGTATGTCGCAAAGTATGGGGGTAGTTGTGTTGGTGCCCAAAAAGGGAGGGGGGAGGGGTCTGAGTGCATATAGAGCAATGTCTCTTATGAGCTCGGATTATAAAATCTTTGCAAAAGTTTCAGGAAACAGAATGAGGAAGGTTATGGGGTCTGTAGAAATTTATTTGGTCTCTAAAGTTCCACAGGACAGATCCAGCATGGCCGTGATGGAATGGCTGAGCTGGATGGCCCTTAAAACCCTCCCTAACAAACAGCATTCTCTTTAGTTGGCGGTGGATTGTTGGTAGGCATTTATTTAATTTATAGATTTACTCTTCAGGGAAGGAGTAGGTAGTTTTACTGTTAGTACACTAATATTAGGTTTACTAAGGCATCTGTAGATAATAATAATGTAGACCTAAGACCTTAACATAAGTAGTAATAGGCCGATAATGTAGGCAAACACTAGGATAAGTTAGCTAGGGAGAACTGGCAGCCCTAGTTTAAGCGAAGAGACGAGGGTCTGGAAGAGGGACCAGCTCGTTCTTCTTAAGACAGACACCAACTGGACAAGACGTGCCGTGATCAGCAGACGGCGCCCCCCACGTGTCTTCACATCTGAGACCTGGGGAAATCTGGTAGAGGCACCTCGATGTACCGTAGATGACCTCCGTCAGGCCCATACAGTAAGACAAGACCTCCACTTTTATCTCGTAGATTTCTGGCCAGTGTCTGGGGAGATTGTGAGTGAGTTGATCTGTGGGGCCGGTGTGCAACAGGCAGTG
Source organism: Cherax quadricarinatus (assembly GCF_026875155.1). Lineage (NCBI taxonomy): Eukaryota > Metazoa > Arthropoda > Malacostraca > Decapoda > Parastacidae > Cherax > Cherax quadricarinatus. The sequence goes on from NC_069439.1 coordinate 32,566,069, forward strand.
CATGGCCAGTAAGTACCAGTGTCTCAGAGCAGTCTGGAAGCTAGTGTCCGTGTCTGCATAGTATACTAGAGGATACATACCCTCTTGGATATAGAAATTTCTGAGGTGCAGGCAGGACACTAATAACAATTGAATATTGCAGGAATTAAGGCTCCCGGTTGCACGTGGTTTCTGAGGGGATGTCCAGAGGGGCTAAGGCTAAGCTTAGGGAAGTTGAAGATCAGGATATATGCTGCAACACCAAGTAAGTTAGTTCTTTATACGTGCATGCAGGCGAGTTTCTTGCAACATCAATCATTTGTGAAAATCTGTCCTATAAGCCACTGGTGAGGCTGAGGTACCCACCTCAGAGCTTGGTGTCAACAGAGTTTGCCAGGGTAGGCAACTCACTTGGAGGCAGCCCACACAAATTTTCACAGGGTCGGTTATTCACAAGGGACAGCTAGGCATACCAGGTAGGAGCATGAGGGACGGACATGTACGTATTAGGGAGTTTTTGGAGGAATGTCAAAGGGGGGGGTGTCCTCGGGTTTGACTGGCAAAATGCTTATGACTGTGTTGATAGAGATTTATTGAGGCTTATTTTATTGAAGCAGGGTTTTGGAGAGGGGATTGTAAAATAGGTTGATACCTTGCATGTCTCGGCTATGGTACACATACAGGTAAACGGTAAATTGGGGCAGCCGGTCTGTATGGAAAGAGGTTTGAGGCAAGGGTGCCCCCCCTCTCCCAGCTGCTTTTTGCTTGTATGCAAAACCCCTTTTATGAGCTGGTGGATGGTGGTTTGAGGTGTGGAACGCTGAGCAGTGGCCATGCAGAGTGTGTGGTCGGGTACGTAGATGATACCACGATTTTGTTAAAAGGGGAGGAGGATTTGTAGATTGTGGGATGGATTGTTGAGTTTTTTGGGGCAGAGTCTGGCATGTGCATCAATAAGGCAAAATCGAAATTATTGGAGGTGGGTACATGGGTGGGGGGGTTGGGTGAAAGGTATGGGTGGTCAGTCGTGGTGTAACTTAGAATATGTGGTATCATGTACATGGCAGATGAGAGGGAGGGCCGAAGGGTAAACTCGGAATTGGTGGTTAACAAGGCTTTAGATCGACTTTGGGGGTTAAGAGCTGGGGATGTCTCATTGCAACAGAGGACAGTAGTGGTTAATACACTTGTTTATAGTAAGGTATGGGGTGTGGCTGAGGTGTACCCTTTAAGAGATGTGGATATTCAGGAACTGCAGAGAAGGGTCTTACATTATGTTTGGGGTTTCGGGAGAGCTTGGTTAAGTCGGGAGGTTGTCATGACCCATGTTTGTCATGGGGGTTTAGGCCTCTTGGCTTTGGGGCCATGGGTGAAGGCCCTTTGTGTAAAGCAGTGGTTCCTCAGGGCGGGGGGTGAGAAGGGCATCCGGGTGGGTCGGGTAATGATTGAAATGCGTAAATGGTGGAGTGGCAGGGGATTAATCGAGTGTGAGGACATGCTGCGTTTGTTGTTAAAGTTGAGAAATGCACAACGGATCCGGGTGGGGCAAATGGTCAGCATATGTTGTTGTGGGGAAATTGTACAGGGATTGTCTGTTTTTCCACTGTATAATTGGGGGGAAATATGGGACAGATTTTGTAAACTTAAGTTGGCACCAAGGGTTCGTGAATTGGTGTACAGATTTGTCATGGGAATTTTAGCATCAAAATCGGTCTTACATATGATGGGTTTGGTAAGGGAGGCGGATTGCTTATGTTGCGGTCTCGAAGAAACAGCTTTTCATGCAGTCTACTTTTGTGATACCTTGGACAAAGTTCGTTCGTGGTTGGGGCGGGTTTTCGATTTTCTTAGTGGAGGAAGTATTTCAACCTTACGGGCCTTAATATTGGACGTTAGCGGAGTATCAAGTGAGGTACGATGAGCAATAATGTATGTGGTGGTTGATTTCCTCTATATCTCGTGGGGTATGCGGAAAACCGGGGGATCAGTTAGGATCAGGGCAATTGCGGCAGGTATCTACAGAACGTATTGCAGAAATAAACTTATATATGGTAGAAGTTGGGATAATAGTTTTCCTGCAAACTATCGAAGTCTTACTGTTCAAAGGTTGCTGCAACTGGGGGTGGGGTAAGGCAACGGGGGGGCTGGACTCCCCCCGTGGTAGCACCAAACGGTATGTTCGGGACTTCAGGGTGGAGGGCGGGTTTTAGGGAGTGACGTGTATGTATTATGAATGGTTCCGTGCGTCTGTGTGTGTATGGTTGTGGCGTTGTGTGGAACTGAGATTTTGGATTAATCCTAAAATGGTCATGCATCTTGATAATACAGATAAAAAGCAATATTTCAGTATATGTTCCAGCCTCTAGCAAGACTGAACCGGTTCCCGACTATGGCCGGGGTTTGGTGAAGTATGTTGGGTCTTTCCTGGGATTCCCATTAGGTTTTGTTTAGTCATTTGTAAGCGGATGCCTTGCTGATATCACCGCTAAAAGTACAACGTTATACTGGCCTTTAAGGGGAATGTCCATAAGCAGACCTTTTGGTGATGATTGCAAACTTTTGATGAAGGGCAAAAAGTTTCATTTGCCTAAGATTGTTTTTGTATATGTAGTAGAGGTCACCACTGTGGGGGGGGGGGGGGTTGAGATGTATAATGTCCTATATTGTAATCTCTGGGCATTCAAGTTCCTTGGGCAGCAGCTTTTGCGGGATATGTTGTTCTGTCACCCAGTGATATCACATGTATTTTTTTATCATTTATGGTGCATATAGTCAGTTGATGTTCAATTAAGCACCTTTACTAATATCACTGTATACAAGTAAGGTATATTTTTTGTGGGTTTATAATTAGTTTAAGAAACTAAATAGGGGGTTGGTCGGGGTATTAGGTGTCTTAGTGTTTCCTCATATGTAATCATACATGCTAGATCTGTAAAAGTCTTATGTTAATTATTAAAGGCTTTTCGCATATTTTGATTCCATTTTCAATATATACAAAAACAAAAATAAAGAACACCATGTTTCAATTTCAAGAGTCATATAGGTTTCTGATAGTTATTTTATATAACCATAGTACCATTGAGTGTGCAATGCATTAGTTTATATGATATTTTTTTGTATATAAAATTTCGTACACAATATGAATAAGACTGTCAGGTTTTGGTTATATAGTTATTTTGTGTTTAAGGTATGTTCCGGTAGTCCTCTGTTTAGTTATATTTGTTGTTTAATTAATAAAAAATTGGACGTCATTTTTGATAGGTGTAGTACATGATGTATTAAGTCAGTATGCCTGTAGCCCGCACTTGAGGGTAATACGTTTTATCATGAATATTCAACAGTTGTCTTTAAATGAAAACATTATAGCGTAAGCTCAACAAAAATAAATCATATGAAGAAGATAAACTGCATAAAATTTGACATAATTTGAAGCGACAAAGTATATTGGTAAATAAACTATTACATTCAACTATAAACAAAAACAAGAAATTATTTTGCCCATCCAAACAACAGAGAAATACATTATATAAATCTTTGAGAATCTGTCAGTAGTCAATAAAGAAACTGAATTATAGTTTTTGGCAGTAAACTAAGGCATAATATAGAAAGTCCTGATTATCGTGTGTCCCATACAGTGAGTGTGTGGTTGTCATCACCGGCAGCCTCGTCACTCCTCCATTATCACCACTCTCTTACTCTTATTTGAAGGTCTTTACAGCTACACTTATTTTACGGTGTTTGTAATGCCTTTACTTGTATTGTTATTCTCTGGACATTGTTTATATGCATTTTTATGCGTGGTTATATCTTTGTGTATAGTATTTATATATTTTGTGAGTAAATGTGTGTAGTATATAGTATTATTAAATAATTAAAAAACAAGACAGGAGACCTAACGACTCGCCAAAATCCATGGTAATAAAAAAGCAGTTCATGTGGCTGTACCCCATTATTGCAACACTAACAAATCTGTTGAATATTCTAAATTCCCATCCATACCCAAGACGGCGACGGTCACCCCGATCCACAAAGGAGGTGATCCTATAGAACTAAATAACTACAGACCAATATCTTACTTGCCTTTGCTCTCAAAAAACTTCGAAAAAAAATAAATACATACACAAATCTACTCCCTGCCTCCTATCCATAACAGATTGAACCCCTGCCGTGTTGGGGTTTAGGCCCCCCCCCCAAAAAAAAAGCACGAATGATGCAGTTATTCAGATGCTTGAATTACTATATACAGCAGTTGACAAAGATTAATATCCTCAGAGACTTCACAGACATGGAAAGCATTTGATAGCCGACCACAATATCTTGCACCTAAAACTAGAGCATTACAGGGTAAGAGATCACTCGCTCAGCTACCTAAAATCTTACCTTAGTGGTAGACACCAGTATGTGTACACAAATGGCGTGACTGAGGGCAAATTTCTAGGTCTCCACCTTGATTGTAATCTTAAATTTCAGACCCACATCCAGCATATAACTAAGAAAGGTTTTAAAACAGTAGGTATCCTTTCCAAGATACGATACTGTGTACCCCAATGGGCCCTCCTTATCGTATATCATTCTAATATTCCCTTACCTCACCTATGGTATTTGTGCTTGGGGGAATCTACCACGGCCAATCATCTCACCTTTAATAACCCAACAAAAAGCGGCAATGAGGAACATCACAAACTTCAGCACCAGACAACACACACCACCTCCTTTCAAAAACATGAACTTACTTAACCCTTTGACTGTCGCAACCCCCAATCCTGAGATGTCTCCTGGTGTCGCAAAATTTAAACAAAAAAAAAATTATTTTTTCTTATGAAATGATAGAGAATCTTTTCCCGATTGTAATGACACCAAAAAAAAACGAAATTTAATGGAAAACTGACGGAATTATGCGCGCGCGAAGTTAGCGACCTCGGCTATATTTACAAATCGGCGATTTCGCTCACTTTGAGCCCTATTTTCGGCTAATTCCATTGTTCCAGTCGACCAAACTCATAGCTATTTCTTTAGAGCTCTATTTTTTTCTATCGATTAAGTACAAGAAACTGCCCCATTTACCAATTTCAACTACCCAATAATGGGTCCAGAATATTTGCAATTTGGCCAATTTCCACGAAAATTAAAAAATATGAACAATTTCCAAAATAAGTCCAGAGACTGATCAAAGCAACATTCTTGGCTCTAAAATAACATTTCTCTTGTGTCATCATCATGTCCTCCAGCCCCTCTGATATTACTCTTGCTTCCCCCCCCCCCCTCTATTTTGAATTTTTATTCAAATATCTACAGCCTCCAGATGCAACAGCCCAGCAATTCCAGGAACAGCTGTTAAAAAATTGACCACTTCTGAAAACCTTCCAGCTCCTGCACTCAACATCTTGCTACTGGGGGATTTCAATTTAAGGCACCTAAAATGAGGAATATAGCAAATGATTATTGTTTGCAGTAATAACACCAGGAGGAGCTCTGATGAAAACTCACACTCACGCGAGCTTTTAAATCTCTGCACAAAATTCAATTTAAAGGCAGCAAATAATAGAGCCTTACTAGACTGGAGAATACACTATACCTCATCTTCACTAACAATTGATGATCCTGGATAAGAAAATATCACCAATATCAAAAACAATATACTCAGATCACAACATAATTGAGTTCAGTCATGTATGCGCGAGCCCCAGACCGACATATGAAATTAGTTCACGATGGAGCCATTTCACCCAATTCAACTTTCAATAACAAAAACCTAAAGGTGGGACCAAGTAAACCAAGTCCAACCGATATAAGCCTGGTAAGATATACAAAGCAACACAGACCCCCAACTTATGCCTAGAACAATTAAACTCGGTAGCTCCTCGATGTATGCACAAGGCCTTATTCCTCTAAGAAAAAGGAGGAAGTAGATGTAAAACAGAAACGAGACAGGCCTCCCCTTTACAGGCCGACGGAAAAGAAAAACAGAGCGGCTAAAAGAGTCATATATCTGAAATGCGTAGGGAGACACTGGGCAGAGAAATAGCAAGCATCGCACTTAAGCTAAAAGAATCCTTTAGGAGTTCAGGAAATCGCGGAAGACTAAAGTCCATAAATGAAATCGCGAAAAAGAAACCCAAAGTATTTCTTCTTCCTATGCCAAATCAAAATCGAGAACAACGTCCAGTATGGGCCCCACTTATACAAGAAGGGTCCTACACAGATGACAAACAAGGAAATGAGTGAGCTACCAAGTCCCATTATGACTCAGTTTTTAAGCAAGCCGCTAACCAGACCTGAGGAGTCGGAAGATTCAAAATGAATTTTTTATGAGAGAGCCACAAAATTTGATTAACACAGCCTATCCGAGGTTATCCTGACCAAATGACTTCGAACAGGCGCTAAGACATGCCCATGCACTCTGCCCCAGGGCCAGACTCATGGAACTCTGTGTTCATCAAGAACTGCAAGAAGCCCCTATCACGAGCGTTTTCCATCCTATGGAGAGGGAGCATGGACACGGGGGTCCTCACTCCACAGTTACTAAAAACAACAGACATAGCCCCACTCCCCACAGGGGGCAGTAAAGCAACAGCAAAGAATACAGACCAATAGCACGAACATCCCATATCATAAAAAATCTTTAAATTGGTCATAAGAAGCAAGATCACCACGCATCTAAGAAACCCATTCAGTACACAACCCAGGGCAAACATGGGTTTTAGACAAGGTCGCCTCTTCTGACTCAACTAGGGACCCCTACGACAAGGTCCGAAATGCACGAGAAGACAAAAGAATGCAGATGGTACGTAGTATACAGACCTTTGCAAAAGCTTCGACAAGTGGTGACCATGCGTAATAAGCTCACAAAATGCGGCTAAAGGATACCAGGAAAAGTTGGTCGATGGATCTATAATTTTCCTCACTAACCAGAACACAAGAGTAGTCTCAACAGAGTAAAATTCCCCGAGGCAGCTACGTGAAAAGCTCTGTTCCACAAGGGCACAGTACGCTGCTCCCATCTGTTCCTCATCCCTTATAATCCGACATAGACCAAGGATGTCAGCACAGCCCGAGTCCTTCCTTTGCAAGATGCCACCTCAAATCGCATGACAGTGTCCTTCCATTGCAACGCTGCAAAAGCTCCAGCAGGACATCAACCAAATCTTTCAGTGGGCTGCAGAAAAACAATATGAGTTCCCCCCAACGATGAGAAATTTCAATTACTCAGATATGGTAAACATTGAGGAAATTGAATAATCTTCATCAGAGTACAAAACAAATTCTGGCCACAAATAGAGCGAAACACCCAACGTCAAAGACCTTGGAGTGATCATGTCGAGGATCTCACCTTCCAAGGACCATAACATTGTATCAATCGCATCTGCTAGAAAAATGACAGGATGGATAATGAGAACCTTCAAAAACTAGGGAGGCCAAACCCATGAATGACACTCTTCAGGTCACTTTTCTATCTAGGCTGGAATATTGCTGCACACTAACCAGCACCTTTCAAGGCAGTGAAATTGCCGACCTAGAAAATGTACAGAGAACTTTCACGGCGTGCATAACAGATAAACACTCTCATTATTGGGAGCGCTTGAGGTTCCTAAACCTGTAATTCCCCCTGGAACGCAGGAGGGAGAGATACAATGATTATATACCCTGAAAATCCTAGAGGGACTAGTACCGAACATGCAACACAAAAGATCACCCACTACGAAAGCAAAAGACTTGGCAGAGACGATGCACCATCCCCCCAATGAAAAGCGGGGTGTCCACTAGCACGTTAAGAGACTATAAACAATAAGTGTCAGGGGGCCCGAGACTGTTTCAAACTGCCTCCCGCACACACAAGGGGGATTACCAACAGACCACCTGGCAGTCTTCAAGCTGGCACTGGACAAGCACCTAAAGTCAGTTCCGGATCAGCCGGGCTGTGCCTCGTATGTTGGTTTGCGTGCAGCCAGCAGCAACAGCCTGGTTGATCAGGCTCTGATCCACCAGGAGGCCTGGTCTCAGACCCGGGCCGCGGGTGCGTTGACCCCCGGAACTCTCTCCAGGTAAACTCCAGGTAAACAAAAAAATAGAAGACCTTACTATTATGCAGACTACAGCAATATTTTACTAATTGTATAAAAACATCACCCCATTCATGACTGATAATTAGAATGGCTAGTTGGACATTTATTATGGACAATGACATCATTCGTTTACTTTTGAACACATGGCAAAAATCAAACATTTTTCCCTACGTTGAGCTCCATTTCCAGGTTCTTTTTAAGTAATAATCAATCAAAATTCACCTCTATTTCTATAATATTTTTCCCATTCTATCAAAGGAAGACAAGAAAATGAGAATACAACCAAAGACCATACGAAAATAGACCACAAAGTCGGCATTTTTTTAATTAAAGAAAATGGTCCGTTTTATTCTTCATTATGCACTGCGTGCTCCAGGATTTTTTTTATATGGTGCACACTGACCACACAGAACCCATTTCTCTCGCATGTGGGCCCTACCAGCTTATGTCCTTCTTGATTTGAAGCCGCTAGAATTTATGAGTATATATACGTCAAACCCGTACCTCGTAGACGTAAGATACCAGGTGGACCCATGCATAAGAGATTTAATCCGGGCAAGAGGGGCTCATTGTTTGCGAAATGATGGTATAGAATGAATTTTCCCGGGGGGGGGGGGGGGGGGGGGGGGGGGGGGGGGGGGGGGGGGGGGGGGGGATTTGGGGAATGTACTGAGAATGGCATAAGAAGAATGGAATCAAAGTAATCCGTGCTAGGACACCCAAAAAGTATGAAAAAAAAAATTTTACCACATGAGAATTACATTTTTCCTACAACACAAAGAGAAGGATACATGCACAATAGTAGAGTATACATGCACAATATATATTGTCATGTACTACTCTCAAATGGAAGATTAAATGACACTTCCCTTTAGTGAAAGATGCAGCAATGACTGATGAGTCATGTGTCCCTGGGAGTGCCTTTTTCCTCCTGAGTACTGGAGGTCCTGTTTGGCATTTTCCTTCCAGAACAGTCCTTATCACACTGTGCATGCACTTACGATTTCTTAAATCTCTCAAACCAACTTTTGGCTGGCTTTAAATCACCAATATGAAGCACAAGTTTCCAGTATTTTTTCCTGTTCACCTGGGTGTTAGTCGAACTGGTGTGGGTTTGCATCCTGGGAGACCAGATTAAGGACCCCATTGGAAAATAAGTTAGACAGACTTCAATGACACTGACTTTTTTGGTTATCCCAGGGTGGCAAATCCTCTGTGGTTACTTGTTTTTTCTTGGTATTCTCAATAACCACTCCAACAACGGTGCTACAGCAGCAGCAGCACACTGACGGTGGGTACAGCAGCAGCAGCAGCAGCTGTACCACCAATAGTACGATGTTTTGATTGGGTTTATTATACAACCTGGCCAAGCTCGGAGACACACACTCCACTTTCATACTTATCAATGATCTTTTCTTCATCTCTAATAGTAATTCATCACCCTTATTGCTGTAGGGTTGGCACTAGGAAGCTTTCTTGGGCCCATGCAACTATTTTGGCAGATAAAATCACAAAAAACACTGTAATAATACGAAATGTTCCGATTGTAATGCTTGGAATGTTTACCGCGGAGGCTGCTGGTAAACAATGCCACCGGCGGCACATGTGAGGCTGGCTAAGGGCCACATTGGACGCGTCGCGGACGAACAGCGGTGAGCGGGTTTTGAGCGGGTAAGCGAGGCAAAATTTTTGCGATAAAAGCGCGCGGTATGTGGATTAAACATAATGTTGATTGCCAACGGTATGTGGAGACCCACTGTAATACGGCCACGTCAGTCAAAAGTTAATATTACATACTTAATACACTTATTTTTTGCCTACTTACATAATACAGACCTATTAACTTCCAATAGCAACCCTCCCTCAACTTCTATAGATAGCTTCAACAGAAACTCACAGGCATACACGAAGCACTAACACTTTTTTGGCATCCCTCGTGTCCGTCCTCACACATTGGCAATGCAAAAATGCAATGCACATAAGGGCCCAAGATCTGGAACTCTCTGCCTGAAGCAGCAGGAGGTCCCCTGCCCACAAATCATTTAGGACCATACTCAAAAACTCAAATCATCTCTTGATAACAAACATAGCCCACACCATGCTAAACCCCAACAAATTCAAAGCACTCCCCAAATACTTTATTATCCCTTAACTATTAAGTAAGTTTCAAAACTTAAAAATATATATTGTCTCACTAATTGTACTACCTTATACGAACCCCTTGACTGTCGCAACCCCAAATCCTGAGGTGTCTCCCGGTCGCAAATTTCTGAAAAAAAATATTTTTTTTCTTATGACATGATAAGAGAAATCTTTTACTGAGTGTCATGACACCAAATAGAACGAAATTTTGATGAAAAACTGACGGGATTACGCTCTTGCAAAGTAGCGCCTCGGAGAGATTTACAAATCGGCAATTTCGCCCACTTTGACCCCATTTTCGCTAATTTCCATTGTTCCAGTCCGACAACTCAGCATATTTCTTTAAACACCCATTTTTTTTCTATCGATTGAGTACAAGAAACGCCCATTTAACTGATTCAGCTACCCACTAACGTGTCAGAAGTTTGGTAATTTGGCCAATTTTCACAAAATTAAAAAATATGACAATTTCCACAATAGGGTCCAGAATGAACAATGCAGACATTCCTGGGCTCTAAAATAACATTTTCTGTTCATCAGTCCACATCTCCAGGTCCCCTCTGATATTCTTGCTTTCTATTTTGAATTTATTCAAACAAAAAATAGAAGATTTACTGTTATGCAGACTACTGCAGTATTGCAATAATTTATGTAAATAATGTTAACCCATTCCATGACTGCGTATTAGAATGGGTACGTGGCCAGTTATTAGAAAATGACATACATTTGTTTACCTTTGAACATCGGCAAAAATCAAACCTTTCCCCAAATTTGAGCTCCATTACAAGGTTCTTTTTCATAGTAAAACCATTCAAACACCACCTCTGTTCAAAATATGTTTCCCATTCTATCAAATGAGACCAAGAAAACGAGAATACAACCATAAATACTATACAAAAATAGACCACAACGTCCGGCATTTTATTTTAAAAAAAACAACAAACAGTTTGGCGTGCGTCATGGGCAACAACAATATGTGTGTTGATTTCTCTCCTACTTTATCCATTTAATCACCGATGCTGATTACATGTGAGTTTAAATAGTGGCCTGTAGTTATAACATTTCTCTTAACATAAGCAAACTCACCATCCCTGTAGAAGCCATTATTAATGTACTAGTCCATTATATTTTGTTGTGCAGAAGTAACTATGAAGAGTTCATGTTCAATAAAGCCTAGAGATAAGGCTGTTGTTTCTTATCACAACAATTTATTGAACATAGAATCCCTGGGCTACCTGGTGGTGATCCTGGCGCTAGACTACATCACAACATGGATCTTTACTGAAACCTGAGAGGCTAGACCTGTGACCCCAGCTATCACGGCTGCTCAGGATGCAGCACTGGGTTTCAAGCTTTCGAAAACTTCTAGGGAGCCCTTCCTAACGAGATCTCTAGATAAACTAAGTCTGCTCATCAATTTTGTGTCACCTAAGAATATGAACTATTTCGAGTGTAATACCTACGAAGATGCCTATCAAAACCCTCAAGTCCTCATATATTAAACCTACAAATGAAATCTTTGCACGCTATCGCCTTCAACTCGCCGCCAGCAGATTGGATAGTCCTTAGAGTAATCTTTCAACACTGAAAAATTTTAGGTAAGGGACTGTCACTTCCCAAGCAGTGACAGCTGCTCCAGTTATTGGTGAAGAGTCCATCAGGAATGCGTTTATCAGTGGCCTGCAATCACCAAATAATAAGGCAGCGTTTATTGGAGAAATAAAAACTCTCGACCTTAGCCGCTGCCTTTGACCAGGCAAGGCTCTAGATTCAGCCCAGAAGAATTCTGAATTAATACAGTACCACTCAGCCTCTCGAGTGGTAAGTTGCTGCAATTCCTGACCAAGACTCTGCAATGACGTTACTGGGAACCTGCCTCAGTGACAGCACAGCAGTACGGTGTGTTTCTTTTGGTGGTTTTTTCAAAGACTCCACGTCCAAAGTGTCCTGCTCGTGAAGCAATGTGGCCATAAATGCCACAAGAAAGTCAATTTCTAAATAATGTCGTGCTAATGCTTCAACAAGAGCTAGTGCCTCCACACATTCCAGTGATCCTGCGACTCTCGCAACAGTGACTTCTGCGGCTACTCCAAATTCACTGTCAAAGCAGTTGTGAAAGTAATCATCAAAGGAACAGAAGTAGATGGTCTATGATAGTGGCAGCTCAGAGAGTTTTTTTTTCATCCAACATGACTTAGTTAAACGGCTCTCCTGTGACTAAACATCACTCATCAGGTACCGTTTCCATGGCATCAACATCTCTCACTATTCAGACCTTAGGGTTTTGTAGGTAAATCTCAGAGTTAATGGAAAGATTATCAAGATGTACATTTAGCTATTCTGCCACATCTGTGCTCTATGTTATCCTTGGTCAGGACTTTCAGAAGCTGCATGGTAGTGTCACCTTAACAATGGAGGTGAACTGCCCCCTCTTGTTGTCTGTGGGCTTAGCACTTTAAGGTAGACCCACCAATGCTGTTTGCAAATCTTACCGCGGATTGCCATCCTATATCAGCTAAGTCACGCCGCTATTCTTATGAGTATCGGATGTTCAATGAGAAAGAAAACTCAGAGGCTGCTGAAGGAGGGTATTATAGAACCGAGTGAATTCCCCTTGGCGTGCACAGGTTGTTGTTGTTAAAGATGGTTATAGGAAACGAGACTGGCTATCGATTACTCTGAGACAATCAACAAATTTACACTTCTTTATGGGGTCCCCTCTACCTCGAATTGACGATACAGTGAACAAAATTTGCCTCAACACGTGGTTATAGCACAAATTTTGATCTGCAGAGTGCCTTCAATGCAAGTCCCTATAAGGAATGAAGATAAACCAGACACAGCGTTTCAGGCTAGTGATGGCCTGTATCAGTTTACCAGAGTCCCTTTGGAGTCACCAATGGGGTAGCCTGCTCCAACGAATATGGATCCCTCATTCAGGAAGAGCAAACTCATGGGACTTACGCGTATTAGATAATGGACCATTTTGTGGCAAGACCCAGAGAACATGATGCAAACCTTGATAAGCTTTTTGAAGCCGCCAAGAAGAAAAAAATCATTACAAAGAGGAAAAGTGCACTTTTTTCAACTAAAGGGCTTAGCATCCTTGGTTATGTAGGGAAGGAGGTTTCAATATTCCCAGAACCCGAACGACTACCACCCTCTACGGGAACTTCCAATGCCTCAAGACAAAAAGTCACTCCGAAGACCTCTTGGTCTCTATTGCTTATTTCTCACCAATGGATTCCTTACAACTATCAAAGTAAAGTCCGCCCATTGAGTGCTACCACATTCCTGTGACAAAGGAAGCAGACGCCGCTTTCCATACTCTCAAACAGGACATTGAAAACTCAGTAAGTTTCAAGCCCAATGTTTTTTTTATTGATGAGTCCCTACCTTTCGAAGTGGAAACGGATGCATCTGACATTGCCCATTTCTGCCAGTCCTATCTCAGGCAGGACGACCATAGCCTTCTTTCGAGAACTTTTCAGGATCGAGAAATGTTTATCTGCTTAGAAAAGGAACCAGGCCATCATAGAAGCAGTTCCGCCACTGGAGGAATTTATTTAAATGGTAACATTTCACCATAAGGACTGACCAACGGTCGGATGAATATGTTCGACAAGAGGCACAAAGTAGGATAAAGACATGACAAATATTACGCTGGAGATGGAACATCGTGTTATACTTTGATATTCCCTGTACCGACCGGGTAAGAGAACATCTCACCTGATGCATTCTCTAGGCCCACTGAGGAGCAGCATGTCATGATTTGCAATCACTCTCAGCTCTCCCCACAAGGCTTGGTGTCCACCCAGGAGTTACACGCCTGTACCCATTTTGTCAATCCAAGAACATGCCCTACCTCAGGGAAGATGTGCGCCAAGTGATCAGAGCATGCAGAGTATGTGCAGAGTGCAAGCAACTTTTCCATCAGCCAGAGAAGACCTCATCTCAAAAATCCACCCAGCCTTCGAAAGATTGAATATAGATTTCAAAGGACCTCTACCAAGCACAAATCTGAATAGGTATTCCTTAAACATAGTAGATGAAATTCAAGGTTTCCCTTTGTATTCCCCTTTGCAAATATGCTGCATTCAACTGTTATTTGTTGTCTTTCCACAGTTGTTTCCTATTTTTGGGTATGCCAGCTTATATCCATTCAGACAGGGGATCCTCGTTCATGAGTAACGAACTTCAGGAGTTTTTGGGCTAGCCAAAGGTAATTGCCTGGAGGCAAACAACCAGCTACAACCCCTCAAGGCAATGGTCAAGTGAGCAGTTCAATGGTACTTTATGGAAGGCCAGTTTACAATGACATTAAAGTCGCGCAATCTACCTGTTTCAACACTGGCAAACTGGTCCTACCTATGCACTTCAATCTAATAGATCACTGCTGTGCACAGCTACTAATGCAACCCCTCATGAAGACTCCTCAACTATTCACGTCGTTCCTCTACGGAGCCTCCGTGCCCACTTGGTTTATGTACATCCTGGACTCCGTCTCGCTTCCTGAAGAGTCACCGTAGATGAACAAGACGGATCCTTTAGTGGAAAGGAGAGCTCCTGCAAGCTAATCCACATTACGCCCACATTCGCACCAAATGGGGAAGAGATACAAGTATCTACAAGACATTTAGCCCAGTTGAATCCTATTAGTGTGAATCTCAAGAACACCAATAGATGTGAAAGATGCTTCGTTTTTCCCCTGGAAGCCCTTGAGACTACCCCTATGGAAATAGAGATTCCTGCTCCAGCAGTTAATCAAACCCCGCCTGGAAACTAATCGAACCGGTGAAGAGGCTCAAGGGCTACGAAGGTCGGGACGTGGACGTCGCCCACACTAACAGTATTTTTGGAGATTACAGTCTCTGATATTTTAGAAGGGAGATTGTATGATACTGGTCTGTGGGGAGCACAGCAGGACTAATACTGCACCACCTCTAGGGGCCCTTACAACAACAACAGTTTGCGTGCGTCCATGGGCACCAACATATGGTGGTAGATTTCTCTCCTACTTTATCCATTTATCACCGACAGATTTACATGGTGAGTTTAAATATGTGGCCTGTAGTTATAACTTTTCTCTTGACATATGCAAGACATCACCATCCCTGTAGAAGCCATTATTAGATGTACTAGTCATTATATTTTGTTGTTGCAGAAGTACTATGAAGATTCTATGTTCAATAAAGCCTAGAGATAAGGCCTGTGTTTCTATCACAACATTGCCTTTAGGACTGAGAGTAATGGCTGTATATATCAAGTGGAGGTATACGAGGGAAGGGGGTGTGAGGGGCGCTAAAGTAGGAAGAGTTATGGAGGAGGCACGTAAATGGTGGAGTGGGAAGGAATTGAGGTTTTGTGAAGATATGTTGAGATTTTTATTGACAGTGCAAGAGGTGGATAACATCAAAGTGAAAAGGTTGGTGAGGGTAGTGAAAGGTCAGGGAATTATGCAAGGGGTAGCCGTGTATCCAATGTATGATTGGGGGGGTATTTGGAAAGATTTTAGTAAGCTTCGGATACCGGCTAGAGTAATAGAATTAGTGTATCGTTTTATCATGGTGAATCCTTGCTTCCCAGGAGGTGTTACGTTGTTAATGTTTGTGGAGAAGAGCTTTTTGTCAGTTTTGTGGGCGATGTTGAAATGGCGTTTTCATGTGGTCTTCTTTTGTACCTCTTGGAGGGGTGAGATCACTGGATGGGTGGGGATATCAGACTGTTGGGGGGGGGTCGTTTGCTGCTTTTAAGGCTTTACTACTAATTAAGGGATGCCCTAGGGATGTTGGAAGGGCATAATGTATATCATAGTGGATTTATCTGGACATTTCATGGGGAATGAGGGGATTAAGGGGTGATACGGGGAAAAAGTGGTTGGCAGCTAGATCTATAGGACGAAGTGTAGGAATTTGCTGGTTTATGGGGCGACCTGGGCAAATTGGAATCCTTTACTCACACCGAACCTGTTTTTTTAAAGAGGTTCCTTCTTCGTCTCCCTCGATGAGCTTTTACAACCTCTTCTCGTCCTCCGTTTTAAACGCACTTCTCATTCTAATACCCCAAACTTAGGGCAGGCATTCTCAGAAATGCGTGCCTTGGTGTCTCCTGCTTGTGCTCGTGCTGTACGTTTGAAACGCACTGCATGGGGCAGGTACCGGTACAATAGAACCACAGAGAGACTTCTTGATTTTAAGCAGAAGGCGTGCGCTCGCTCTGCCGTGTCATCGTGATGCCGAAACGCACTTGCTGGCGAGATTGTCTCCACCATCACCTCTGCTTTCTCTATAAGTCCAGTCTGGAAAAAAAGTCCGCAAAACTGAGTGTAAAATATTCTCCTACCCGGCCTCCTGTTCTGGCGGGTTGCCGGTGTTTGATATAGCGAACCCACTAGATGTTGCCAATAAATTGGCAATCATCTGGTCCATATTTCTCAGGGACTTCATCTATGCCCCTCGTTTCTTTCCTCCAAAGTCCTGCAGAGAGTTAGCACCCTTTGGACTTTACTTCTCTCAGAGAAGAACAGTATAATGTGCCTTTTTTTTACACTTCAAGAACAGAGGCAACACTCTCAGCTTGCCGATCATCGGCACGGGGCCCGACGCATTCATATTCGTATCACAACATTACATCAGTCCAGCCCTTGCAGTCCTATTACGCCTTTACAATCTATTTGGTCACAAGGAGTTTTTCTTCCACAGCGTGGAAAATCCCCATTGGTTCACCCCTTTCCGCAAACCAGGCATCTACGGGACATGAAACCTCCCACTATCGTCCCATTGCTCTTACCAAAAAGTTTTGGCAGTTTGCAAAGCGATGGAACGCCTAGTAAAAGACGTCTAGTGTGGTATTTAGAGACACACAACAGTCCCTCTCCACTCTCAATATGGCTTTCGGTAAAGGACGTTCAACCATAGACCCCTTACTACGCTTGGATACCGTGTTCATAAATGCCTTTGCGAATAACCCACTCAGTTATTTGCCATAATTTTTTGACCCTAGAGAAGTCAAATACACAACTTGGAGGTATATTATTTTTAGCCCAAGCCCCCACTCCTTAGGCTTTGAGCAATCCTACCATCCTTCATTAAGAACTTTTTTAACTGACAGGCATTCCTTGTTCGGGTTAATAATGTGCTCTCCCCGGACTTTACCAAGCGAAGTGTCCCCCCAGGATGTGTTTTCTGAGCACAACACTTTTTCTCCTTGCTATTCATGAATTTGGCCTCTATCTTCCATCAAATTATTTGGTCATCACCTGTTTGATGACCTTCGCTATAGGCCTGTGCAGGCGCTACTGTCACCTTATTACAGTTTCTCACCAGCATGCAGTCCGATCGTGTTTCCAATTGGGCCACCACAACGTGGTTTAAATTTTCCAGCACACTCAAACCCACCAAATTACTTTCACTAGACGCTCTGGTCATCTCCGATCATCCTTTGTACCTCTATCTCCCGTATCCCGACGTGATAGTCTAGTTTTCTGGGCCTCCTCCTTTGATCGGAGTTATCCTGAACCTCACATTACCTCTCTGAAGGCACTTGTCACAGCCGCTGAACCCTTTCTTAAAACCCTTGCTCATCTTTCAAGGGGAAGCTGATCGTCCGAACCCTCCCTTCGCCTACATTCCACCCTTATTTAATCGAACTGATTATGTGACCAGATCTATTCAGCGGCCTCCTCCTGCTACTCTCCTCTAGCCTTAAACCCATTCCTATCACCAAGGATTACGTTATACCTTGGTGCTTTTCGCTCTTCCCCTTCGAGAAACCTCTAAGCAGAAGCGAACATTCATCCTTATCCGAACGCCGTGATGCCCATTGCCTTCGCTACTATGTATGCTGTCATGATCTCTGCAATCCTTCCATTTATAGAATGGTCACTGATATTAATAGACATTCGTTATTGTTCGCCGCCCCTGTTTACTCCGTCCCTTCTCTCTTCGCCTTCATTCGCTCTTTGTCTTCTCTTCAATTACCACCTTTCTATGTACGATGTTAGATCTCACTTTCCCTACCCCCCTGGGAAGTTCCACTGTTTCGGTCTGGTTCTTTCTCTCTCCCTTGCGTGAAAGCCCAACTGTCAACGGTCGCTTCCGCTCTCTTTTTCTGACCACTTTCACTCTCATTTCTCATGCCATTGCTGTGTACACTGATGGCTCTAAGTCCTTCTGACGGCGTAGGATTCGAAAGCAGTGTTTCCGGACAAGCGTCATACAAGGGCTTTACTATCCTTCCGGTAAGTATTTTTACTGCGAATAGTATGCATCCTTACAGCACTTATCCGTATTGCATCTATGCTGTGTCATCATTTGTGGTTGTCTCAGAACTCCCTTAGTGTTTACAGGCTATATCAGAAATTTGACACACCTCACCCCTTTAGTCTCCGTAACCAACTTTGGCTATGCGCATCTTTACCAAGCAAAAGATATTGTTTTTTTGTTGGGTCCCTGGTCCATGTTGACGTACAGGGCAATGACAGGTGCACACTGCTGCGCGGTCAGCAGTACAGACCTACCATTTCATGTAGAGGTATACCAGTTACGGACTATTTTGCTGCAATATCTTCCAACTTCAACACCCGTTGCACAACGTTGGTCTAACCATGCTCGCAACAAACTTCAATTATTAAACCGAGTATAATTTACTGGCCGTCGTCCTGCCCTTCTTATCACCAGTGTCGAGGTTGGAGACTACTCTCTCCGTCTTCGCATTGGCCATACACGTCTTGCTCATGGATACTCATGGAGGGGAGGCGCCCTGTCCTCTCTGTGAGAATTGCCACGTTCCATTATCAGTCAGCCACATTCTGTTGGCTGCCCACTTAGCAACGAGCACGCAGAATTTACCTCCGTCGTCCACCCCCTCCCCCGTCTTCGCTCCTGCTGCTCTCTCTTTAGCCTTCCCGTCACGCTGATGGACCCACCCTTTCATCCAGACTCTCTCAGTGACTTTTTGACAACAACTGACGTACTTCACAAATCGAATACACGTCCGCCCTTTCTACTTCAATCTCTTGCTACCCTCTTCCCCCGTACTATCCCCTGTCCCGCTGTTTTCTGTAACCTACTGATCATCCCTCCTCCCTTCTGCCATCCAATACCCTCGCTTCCTTCCCTACCCTGCAGCGCTGTATAGCCCTTGTGGCTTAGCGCTTCTTTTCGATTATAATAATAATAAACTTCATATTGATCTATCGGAGGAAGGGGAGTGCAAATCCAATTCCTTGGATCAGGAGCCAATTATAGTTATAAAAATAAATATAAGGCTTTAGAAACTTATTTTTCAATACACCTGGCTATTGAGTATTTCCAAATAAATAACATTATTGTACATTATTACATATAAAAATTATAATTTTGCCGTAACTATTTTTATAATAATAAAAATTGGACGTCATTTTGAAGGTGTAGTACATGATGTATTAAGTCAGTATGCCTGTATCCCGCACTTGAGGGTATAACGTTTTATCATGAATATTCAACAGTGTCTTTAAATGAAAAACATTATAGCGTAAGCTCAACAAAAATAAATCATATGAAGAAGATAAACTGCATAAAATTTGACATAATTTGAAGCGACAAAGTATATTGGTAAATAAACTATTACATTCAACTATAAACAAAAACAAGAAATTATTTTGCCCATCCAAACAACAGAGAAATACATTATATAAATCTTTGAGAATCTGTCAGTAGTCAATAAAGAAACTGAATTATAGTTTTTGGCAGTAAACTAAGGCATAATATAGAAAGTCCTGATTATCGTGTGTCCCATACAGTGAGTGTGTGGTTGTCATCACCGGCAGCCTCGTCACTCCTCCATTATCACCACTCTCTTACTCTTATTTGAAGGTCTTACAGCTACACTATTTTACGGTGTTTGTAATGCCTTTACTTAGTATTGTTTATTTCTCTGGACATTGTTTATATGCATTTTTATGCGTGGTTATACTCTTTGTGTATAGTATTTATATATTTTGTGAGTAAATGTGTGTAGTATATAGTATTATTAAATAATTAAAAAACAAGACAGGAGACCTAAACGACTCGCCAAAATCCATGGTAATAAAAAAGCAGTTCATGTGCTGTCCCCCATTATTGCAACACTAACAAATCTGTTGAATATTCTAAATTCCCATCCATACCCAAGACGGCGACGGTCACCCCGATCCACAAAGGAGGTGATCCTATAGAACTAAATAACTACAGACCAATATCTTACTTGCCTTTGCTCTCAAAAATCTTCGAAAAAAATAATACATAAACAAATCTACTCCTGCCTCCTATCCCATAACATATTGAACCCCTGCCAGTTTGGGTTTAGGCCCCCCCCCCAAAAAAAAAGCACGAATGATGCAGTTATTCAGATGCTTGAATTACTATATACAGCAGTTGACAAAGATTAATATCCTCAGAGACTTCACAGACATGGAAAGCATTTGATAGCCGACCACAATATCTTGCACCTAAAACTAGAGCATTACAGGGTAAGAGATCACTCGCTCAGCTACCTAAAATCTTACCTTAGTGGTAGACACCAGTATGTGTACACAAATGGCGTGACTGAGGGCAAATTTCTAGGTCTCCACCTTGATTGTAATCTTAAATTTCAGACCCACATCCAGCATATAACTAAGAAAGTTTTCAAAACAGTAGGTATCCTTTCCAAGATACGATACTGTGTACCCCAATGGGCCCTCCTTATCGTATATCATTCTAATATTCCCTTACCTCACCTATGGTATTTGTGCTTGGGGGAATCTACCACGGCCAATCATCTCACCTTTAATAACCCAACAAAAAGCGGCAATGAGGAACATCACAAACTTCAGCACCAGACAACACACACCACCTCCTTTCAAAAACATGAACTTACTTAACCCTTTGACTGTCGCAACCCCCAATCCTGAGATGTCTCCTGGTGTCGCAAAATTTAAACAAAAAAAAATTAATTTTTTCTTATGAAATGATAGAGAATCTTTTCCCGATTGTAATGACACCAAAAAAAAACGAAATTTAATGGAAAACTGACGGAATTATGCTCTCGCGAAGTTAGCGACCTCGGCGATATTTACAAATCGGCGATTTCGCTCACTTTGAGCCCTATTTTCGGCTAATTCCATTGTTCCAGTCGACCAAACTCATAGCTATTTCTTTAGGCGCTATTTTTTTCTATCGATTACGTACAAGAAACTGCCCCATTTACCAATTTCAACTACCCAATAATGGGTCCAGAATATTTGCAATTTGGCCAATTTCCACGAAAATTAAAAAATATGAACAATTTCCAAAATAAGTCCAGAGACTGATCAAAGCAACATTCTTGGCTCTAAAATAACATTTCTCTTGTGTCATCATCATGTCCTCCAGCCCCTCTGATATTACTCTTGCTTCCCCCCCCCCCCTCTATTTTGAATTTTTATTCAAATATCTACAGCCTCCAGATGCAACAGCCCAGCAATTCCAGGAACAGCTGTTAAAAAATTGACCACTTCTGAAAACCTTCCAGCTCCTGCACTCAACATCTTGCTACTGGGGGATTTCAATTTAAGGCACCTAAAATGAGGAATATAGCAAATGATTATTGTTTGCAGTAATAACACCAGGAGGAGCTCTGATGAAAACTCACACTCACGCGAGCTTTTAAATCTCTGCACAAAATTCAATTTAAAGGCAGCAAATAATAGAGCCTTACTAGACTGGAGAATACACTATACCTCATCTTCACTAACAATTGATGATCCTGGATAAGAAAATATCACCAATATCAAAAACAATATACTCAGATCACAACATAATTGAGTTCAGTCATGTATGCGCGAGCCCCAGACCGACATATGAAATTAGTTCACGATGGAGCCATTTCACCCAATTCAACTTTCAATAACAAAAACCTAAAGGTGGGACCAAGTAAACCAAGTCCAACCGATATAAGCCTGGTAAGATATACAAAGCAACACAGACCCCCAACTTATGCCTAGAACAATTAAACTCGGTAGCTCCTCGATGTATGCACAAGGCCTTATTCCTCTAAGAAAAAGGAGGAAGTAGATGTAAAACAGAAACGAGACAGGCCTCCCCTTTACAGGCCGACGGAAAAGAAAAACAGAGCGGCTAAAAGAGTCATATATCTGAAATGCGTAGGGAGACACTGGGCAGAGAAATAGCAAGCATCGCACTTAAGCTAAAAGAATCCTTTAGGAGTTCAGGAAATCGCGGAAGACTAAAGTCCATAAATGAAATCGCGAAAAAGAAACCCAAAGTATTTCTTCTTCCTATGCCAAATCAAAATCGAGAACAACGTCCAGTATGGGCCCCACTTATACAAGAAGGGTCCTACACAGATGACAAACAAGGAAATGAGTGAGCTACCAAGTCCCATTATGACTCAGTTTTTAAGCAAGCCGCTAACCAGACCTGAGGAGTCGGAAGATTCAAAATGAATTTTTTATGAGAGAGCCACAAAATTTGATTAACACAGCCTATCCGAGGTTATCCTGACCAAATGACTTCGAACAGGCGCTAAGACATGCCCATGCACTCTGCCCCAGGGCCAGACTCATGGAACTCTGTGTTCATCAAGAACTGCAAGAAGCCCCTATCACGAGCGTTTTCCATCCTATGGAGAGGGAGCATGGACACGGGGGTCCTCACTCCACAGTTACTAAAAACAACAGACATAGCCCCACTCCCCACAGGGGGCAGTAAAGCAACAGCAAAGAATACAGACCAATAGCACGAACATCCCATATCATAAAAAATCTTTAAATTGGTCATAAGAAGCAAGATCACCACGCATCTAAGAAACCCATTCAGTACACAACCCAGGGCAAACATGGGTTTTAGACAAGGTCGCCTCTTCTGACTCAACTAGGGACCCCTACGACAAGGTCCGAAATGCACGAGAAGACAAAAGAATGCAGATGGTACGTAGTATACAGACCTTTGCAAAAGCTTCGACAAGTGGTGACCATGCGTAATAAGCTCACAAAATGCGGCTAAAGGATACCAGGAAAAGTTGGTCGATGGATCTATAATTTTCCTCACTAACCAGAACACAAGAGTAGTCTCAACAGAGTAAAATTCCCCGAGGCAGCTACGTGAAAAGCTCTGTTCCACAAGGGCACAGTACGCTGCTCCCATCTGTTCCTCATCCCTTATAATCCGACATAGACCAAGGATGTCAGCACAGCCCGAGTCCTTCCTTTGCAAGATGCCACCTCAAATCGCATGACAGTGTCCTTCCATTGCAACGCTGCAAAAGCTCCAGCAGGACATCAACCAAATCTTTCAGTGGGCTGCAGAAAAACAATATGAGTTCCCCCCAACGATGAGAAATTTCAATTACTCAGATATGGTAAACATTGAGGAAATTGAATAATCTTCATCAGAGTACAAAACAAATTCTGGCCACAAATAGAGCGAAACACCCAACGTCAAAGACCTTGGAGTGATCATGTCGAGGATCTCACCTTCCAAGGACCATAACATTGTATCAATCGCATCTGCTAGAAAAATGACAGGATGGATAATGAGAACCTTCAAAAACTAGGGAGGCCAAACCCATGAATGACACTCTTCAGGTCACTTTTCTATCTAGGCTGGAATATTGCTGCACACTAACCAGCACCTTTCAAGGCAGTGAAATTGCCGACCTAGAAAATGTACAGAGAACTTTCACGGCGTGCATAACAGATAAACACTCTCATTATTGGGAGCGCTTGAGGTTCCTAAACCTGTAATTCCCCCTGGAACGCAGGAGGGAGAGATACAATGATTATATACCCTGAAAATCCTAGAGGGACTAGTACCGAACATGCAACACAAAAGATCACCCACTACGAAAGCAAAAGACTTGGCAGAGACGATGCACCATCCCCCCAATGAAAAGCGGGGTGTCCACTAGCACGTTAAGAGACTATAAACAATAAGTGTCAGGGGGCCCGAGACTGTTTCAAACTGCCTCCCGCACACACAAGGGGGATTACCAACAGACCACCTGGCAGTCTTCAAGCTGGCACTGGACAAGCACCTAAAGTCAGTTCCGGATCAGCCGGGCTGTGCCTCGTATGTTGGTTTGCGTGCAGCCAGCAGCAACAGCCTGGTTGATCAGGCTCTGATCCACCAGGAGGCCTGGTCTCAGACCCGGGCCGCGGGTGCGTTGACCCCCGGAACTCTCTCCAGGTAAACTCCAGGTAAACAAAAAAATAGAAGACCTTACTATTATGCAGACTACAGCAATATTTTACTAATTGTATAAAAACATCACCCCATTCATGACTGATAATTAGAATGGCTAGTTGGACATTTATTATGGACAATGACATCATTCGTTTACTTTTGAACACATGGCAAAAATCAAACATTTTTCCCTACGTTGAGCTCCATTTCCAGGTTCTTTTTAAGTAATAATCAATCAAAATTCACCTCTATTTCTATAATATTTTTCCCATTCTATCAAAGGAAGACAAGAAAATGAGAATACAACCAAAGACCATACGAAAATAGACCACAAAGTCGGCATTTTTTTAATTAAAGAAAATGGTCCGTTTTATTCTTCATTATGCACTGCGTGCTCCAGGATTTTTTTTATATGGTGCACACTGACCACACAGAACCCATTTCTCTCGCATGTGGGCCCTACCAGCTTATGTCCTTCTTGATTTGAAGCCGCTAGAATTTATGAGTATATATACGTCAAACCCGTACCTCGTAGACGTAAGATACCAGGTGGACCCATGCATAAGAGATTTAATCCGGGCAAGAGGGGCTCATTGTTTGCGAAATGATGGTATAGAATGAATTTTCCCGGGGGGGGGGGGGGGGGGGGGGGGGGGGGGGGGGGGGGGGGGGGGGGGGGATTTGGGGAATGTACTGAGAATGGCATAAGAAGAATGGAATCAAAGTAATCCGTGCTAGGACACCCAAAAAGTATGAAAAAAAAAATTTTACCACATGAGAATTACATTTTTCCTACAACACAAAGAGAAGGATACATGCACAATAGTAGAGTATACATGCACAATATATATTGTCATGTACTACTCTCAAATGGAAGATTAAATGACACTTCCCTTTAGTGAAAGATGCAGCAATGACTGATGAGTCATGTGTCCCTGGGAGTGCCTTTTTCCTCCTGAGTACTGGAGGTCCTGTTTGGCATTTTCCTTCCAGAACAGTCCTTATCACACTGTGCATGCACTTACGATTTCTTAAATCTCTCAAACCAACTTTTGGCTGGCTTTAAATCACCAATATGAAGCACAAGTTTCCAGTATTTTTTCCTGTTCACCTGGGTGTTAGTCGAACTGGTGTGGGTTTGCATCCTGGGAGACCAGATTAAGGACCCCATTGGAAAATAAGTTAGACAGACTTCAATGACACTGACTTTTTTGGTTATCCCAGGGTGGCAAATCCTCTGTGGTTACTTGTTTTTTCTTGGTATTCTCAATAACCACTCCAACAACGGTGCTACAGCAGCAGCAGCACACTGACGGTGGGTACAGCAGCAGCAGCAGCAGCTGTACCACCAATAGTACGATGTTTTGATTGGGTTTATTATACAACCTGGCCAAGCTCGGAGACACACACTCCACTTTCATACTTATCAATGATCTTTTCTTCATCTCTAATAGTAATTCATCACCCTTATTGCTGTAGGGTTGGCACTAGGAAGCTTTCTTGGGCCCATGCAACTATTTTGGCAGATAAAATCACAAAAAACACTGTAATAATACGAAATGTTCCGATTGTAATGCTTGGAATGTTTACCGCGGAGGCTGCTGGTAAACAATGCCACCGGCGGCACATGTGAGGCTGGCTAAGGGCCACATTGGACGCGTCGCGGACGAACAGCGGTGAGCGGGTTTTGAGCGGGTAAGCGAGGCAAAATTTTTGCGATAAAAGCGCGCGGTATGTGGATTAAACATAATGTTGATTGCCAACGGTATGTGGAGACCCACTGTAATACGGCCACGTCAGTCAAAAGTTAATATTACATACTTAATACACTTATTTTTTGCCTACTTACATAATACAGACCTATTAACTTCCAATAGCAACCCTCCCTCAACTTCTATAGATAGCTTCAACAGAAACTCACAGGCATACACGAAGCACTAACACTTTTTTGGCATCCCTCGTGTCCGTCCTCACACATTGGCAATGCAAAAATGCAATGCACATAAAGGGCCCTAAGATCTGGAACTCTCTGCCTGAAGCAGCAGGAGGTCCCCTGCCCACAAATCATTTAGGACCATACTCAAAAACTCAAATCATCTCTTGATAACAAACATAGCCCACACCATGCTAAACCCCAACAAATTCAAAGCACTCCCCAAATACTTTATTATCCCTTAACTATTAAGTAAGTTTCAAAACTTAAAAATATATATTGTCTCACTAATTGTACTACCTTATACTAACCCCTTGACTGTCGCAACCCCAAATCCTGAGGTGTCTCCCGGTCGCAAATTTCTGAAAAAAAATATTTTTTTTCTTATGACATGATAAGAGAAATCTTTTACTGAGTGTCATGACACCAAATAGAACGAAATTTTGATGAAAAACTGACGGGATTACGCTCTTGCAAAGTAGCGCCTCGGAGAGATTTACAAATCGGCAATTTCGCCCACTTTGACCCCATTTTCGCTAATTTCCATTGTTCCAGTCCGACAACTCAGCATATTTCTTTAAACACCCATTTTTTTTCTATCGATTGAGTACAAGAAACGCCCATTTAACTGATTCAGCTACCCACTAACGTGTCAGAAGTTTGGTAATTTGGCCAATTTTCACAAAATTAAAAAATATGACAATTTCCACAATAGGGTCCAGAATGAACAATGCAGACATTCCTGGGCTCTAAAATAACATTTTCTGTTCATCAGTCCACATCTCCAGGTCCCCTCTGATATTCTTGCTTTCTATTTTGAATTTATTCAAACAAAAAATAGAAGATTTACTGTTATGCAGACTACTGCAGTATTGCAATAATTTATGTAAATAATGTTAACCCATTCCATGACTGCGTATTAGAATGGGTACGTGGCCAGTTATTAGAAAATGACATACATTTGTTTACCTTTGAACATCGGCAAAAATCAAACCTTTCCCCAAATTTGAGCTCCATTACAAGGTTCTTTTTCATAGTAAAACCATTCAAACACCACCTCTGTTCAAAATATGTTTCCCATTCTATCAAATGAGACCAAGAAAACGAGAATACAACCATAAATACTATACAAAAATAGACCACAAAGTCGGCATTTTTAATTTAAAAAAATGGTCGGAGTTTTTTTTTTTTCATTATGAATACATTCACCTCCTCCGTACTCTCTCCTTCCAATCTGATATCCAATCTTTCATCACCTAATCTTTTTGTTATCCTCATAACCTTACTCTTTCCTGTATTCACTTTTAATTTTCTTCTTTTGCACACCCTACCAAATTCATCCACCAATCTCTGCAACTTCTCTTCAGAATCCTGTAGCACTGCATGCTACAGGATTTTTTTTTATATGGTGCACACTGACCACACAGACCCATTCTCTCACATGTGGGCCTACCAACTTTCTCCTGCTTGATTTGAAGCCACTAGAATTTATGAGTATATATACGTCAAAAACGTGGCTCGTAAGACATATATATACAACCAAAACAGTCAAAGGGTTAATAATAGAGTAAATGAACATAATTATAAACTTAAAAATGTATGATTGATTGTATCATAAATTGTACTACCTCATATTAATATTAAGAATGAAATATAGAATATTTGTATTCTACCATTGTAAGAGAACCTAATTTTGTACTTAAAAATGTAAGACTGTCATAAATTGTACTCCCCTCATTTTAACAATAGAGTGAATATTGACTGTATTCTACCATTCTTCACCTGTCTAGACTTAAGTAGTCTATAAGTATTAGGTTAAGTCTGCCCGAAATGTCTCGGCATGATAGTAGCTTTATTTGCTCCAATCATACTGTATATGTAAACACATTGTAATCTTAGCAAAGAAATAAATATGTATTTTAATGCATTTTTATAATATATATAAATGTTAAATATACGTGCGTGCGTGTGCGCGGGTGCGTGCGTGTGTACGTGTGTGCGTGTATGTGTGTGTGTGTGTGTGTGTGTGTGTGTGTGTGTGTGTGTGTACGTGTGTGTACGTGTGTGTGTGTGTGTGTGTGTGTGTGTGTACGTGTGTGTGTGTGTGTGTACGTGTGTGTGTACGTGTGTGTGTACGTGTGTGTGTACATGTGCGTGTGCATATGTATGTATGTACTCACCTAATTGTAGTTGCAGGGGCCGAGACTCGCCTCCTGGCCCCGCCTCTTCACTGAACGTTACTAGGTCCCTCTCTCTCCCTGCTCCAAGAGCTATATCATACCTCGTCTTAAAGCTATGTGTGGTACCTGTCTCCACTACATCGCTTGCCAGACTGTTCAACTTCCTGACCACTCTATAACTGAAGAACTGCTTCCTAACATCCCTGTGACTCATCCGAGTCTTCAACTTCCAAGAGTGACCCCATGTTTGTGTGTCCCCTCTCTGGAACATCTTGTCTCTGTACACCTTGTCTATTCCAAGCAATATTTTGTATGTCATTTTGTATTTTGTGTGTGTGTTTTTTTTTTTTTTTTTTTTTTTTTTTTTTTTTTTTTTTTTTTTTTTTTTTTTTTTTTTTTTTTTTTAAGTCGGCCGTCTCCCACCGAGGTAAGGTGACCCAAAAAGAAAGAAAATCCCCAAAAAGAAAATACTTTCATCATCATTCAACACTTTCACCTCATTCATACATAATCACTGTTTTTGCAGAGGTGCTCATAACACAACAGTTTAGAAGCATATATGTATAAAGATACACAACATATCCCTCCAAACTGCTAATATCCTGAAACCCCTCCTTTAGAGTGCAGGCATTGTACTTCCCATTTCCAGGACTCAAGTCCGGCTATATAAAAATAACCGGTTTCCCTGAATCCCTTCGCTAAATATTACCCTGCTCACACTCCAACAGATCATCAGGTCCCAAATACCATTCGTCTTCATTGACTCCTATCGAACACGCTCATGCACGCCTGCTGAAAGTCCAAGCCCCTCGCCCACAAAAACCTCCCTTATCCCTTCCTTCCAACCTTTTCGAGGACGACCCCTACCCCGCCTACCTTCCCCTACAGATTTAAATGCTCTCCATGTCATTCTACTTTGATCCATTCTCTCTAAATGACCAAACCACCTCAACAACCCCTCTTCATCCCTCTGTCTAATACTTTTATTAACTCCACACCTTCTCCTAATTTCCACACTCCGAATTTTCTGCATAATATTTACACCACACATTGCCCTTAGACAGGACATCTCCACTGCCTCCAACTGCCGCCTTGCTGCTGCATTCACAACCCAAGCTTCACACCCATATAAGAGTGTTAGTACTACTATACTTTCATACATTCCTTTCTTTGGGTCCATCGATAACGTTTTTTGTCTCCACATATACCACATATACCTACATATATAGGTAGTAGGTTGGTAGACAGCAACCATCCAGGGAAGTACTACCGTCCTGCCAGATGACTGTGAAACAGAAACCTGTAACTGTTTTGCATGATGGTAGGATTGCTGGTTTTCTTTTTTTGTCTCATAAACACGCTAGATAGCAGGGATATCTTGCTACTCCTACTTACACTTTGGTCACACTTCGCAGACACGCACATGCATATATATATACATACATCTAGGTTTTTCTCCTTTTTCTAAATAGCTCTTGTTCTTCTTTATTTCTTCTATTGTCCATGGGGAAGTGGAAAAGAATCTTTCCTCCGTAAGCCATGCATGTCGTATGAGGCGACTAAAATGCCGGGAGCAATGGGCTAGTAACCCCTTCTCCTGTAGACATTTACTAAAAAAGAGAATAAGAAAAACTTTATAAAGCTGGGATG
Organism: Cherax quadricarinatus; assembly: GCF_026875155.1. Taxonomy (NCBI): domain Eukaryota; kingdom Metazoa; phylum Arthropoda; class Malacostraca; order Decapoda; family Parastacidae; genus Cherax; species Cherax quadricarinatus. The sequence continues at coordinate 32,596,199 of NC_069439.1, forward strand.
CTTGAATGTGCGTGGATGCAGTGCGGATGACAAGAAACAGATGATTGCTGATGTTATGAATGAAAAGAAGTTGGATGTCCTGGCCCTAAGCGAAACAAAGCTGAAGGGGGTAGGGAGTTTCGGTGGGGGGAAATAAATGGGATTAAATCTGGAGTATCTGAGAGAGTTAGAGCAAAGGAAGGGGTAGCAGTAATGTTGAATGATCAGTTATGGATGGAGAAAAGAGAATATGAATGTGTAAATTCAAGAATTATGTGGATTAAAGTAAAGGTTGGATGCGAAAAGTGGGTCATAATAAGCGTGTATGCACCTGGAGAAGAGAGGAATGTAGAGGAGAGAGAGAGAGATTTTGGGAGATGTTAAGTGAATGTATAGGAGCTTTTGAACCAAGTGAGAGAGTAATTGTGGTAGGGGACCTGAATGCTAAAGTAGGAGAAACTTTTAGAGAGGGTGTGGTAGGTAAGTTTGGGGTGCCAGGTGTAAATGATAATGGGAGCCCTTTGATTGAACTTTGTATAGAAAGGGGTTTAGTTATAGGTAATACATATTTTAAGAAAAAGAGGATAAATAATATACAAGATATGATGTAGGGCAAAATGACAGTAGTTTGTTGGATTATGTATTGGTAGATAAAAGACTGTTGAGTAGACTTCAGGATGTACATGTTTATACAGGGGCCACAGTTATATCAGATCACTTTCTAGTTGTAGCTACACTGAAAGTAAAAGGTAGATGAGATACAAGGAGAATAGAAACATCAGGGAAGAGAGAGGTGAAGGTTTATAAACTAAAAGAGGAGGCAGTTAGGGTAAGATATAAACAGCTATTGGAGAATAGATGGGCAAATGAGAGCATAGGCAATGGGGTCGAAGAGGTATGGGGTAGATTTAAAAATGTAGTGTTAGAGTGTTCAGCAGAAGTTTGTGGTTACAGGAAAGTGGGTGCGGGAGGGAAGAGGAGTAATTGGTGGAATGATGATGTAAAGAGAGTAGTAAGGGAGAAAGAGTTAGCATATGAGAAGTTTTTACAAAGTAGAAATGATGCAAGGAGGGAAGAGTATATGGAGAAAAAGAGAGAGGTTAAGAGAGTGGTGAAGCAATGTAAAAAGAGAGCAAATGAGAGTGGGTGAGATGTTATCAACAAATTTTATTGAAAATAAGAAAAAATTATGGAGTGAGATTAACAAGTTAAGGAAGCCTAGAGAACAAATGGATTTGTCAGTTAAAAATAGGAGAGGAAAGTTATTAAATGGAGAGTTGGAGGTATTGGGAAGATGGAGGGAATATTTTGAGGATTTGTTAAATGTTGATGAAGATAGGGAAGCTGTGATTTCGTGTATAGGGCAAGGAGGAATAACATCTTGTAGGAGTGAGGAAGAGCCAGTTGTGAGTGTGGGGGAAGTTCGTGAGGCAGTGGGTAAAATGAGAGGGGGTAAGGCAGCCGGGATTGATGGTAAAGAAGAAATGTTTAAAAGCAGGGGGGGATATAGTTTGGATGGTTGGTGCAATAATTTTAATAGATGTATGGAAGAGGTTAAGGTACCTGGGGATGGCAAGAGCATGCAAGTTCCTTTGTATAAAGCAAAGGGGACAAAAAAAGAGTGCAAAATTATAGGGGATAAGTCTTTTGAGTATACCTGGTAAAGTTATGGTAGAGTTTTTATTGAAAGAATTAAGAGTAAGACAGAGAATAGGATAGCAGATGAACAAGGAGGCTAAGGAAGGGTAGGGGGTGGTGGACCAGGTGTTTACAGTGAAACAAATAAGGAACAGTATTTAATAAGGCTAAAGAGGTCTTTGTGGCATTTATGGATTTGGAAAAGGCATATGACAGGTGGATAGGGGGCAATGTGGCAGATGTTGCAGGTGTATGGTGTAGGAGGTAGGTTACTGAAAGCATGAAGAGTTTTACGAGGATAGTGAGGCTCAAGTTAGAGTATGTAGGAAAGGGGGAAATTATTTCCCAGTAAAAGTAGGCCTTAGACAAGGATGTGTGATGTCACCGTGGTTGTTTTTAATATATTTATAGATGGGGTTGTAAGAGAAGTAAATGCGAGGGTCTTGGCAAGAGGCGTGGAGTTAAAAGATAAAGAATCACACATAAAGTGGGAGTTGTCACAGTTACTCTTTGCTGATGACACTGTGCTCTTGGGAGATTCTGAAGAGAAGTTGCAGAGATTGGTGGATGAATTTGTTAGGGTGTGCAAAAGAAGAAAATTAAAAGTGAATACAGGAAAGAGTAAGGTTATGAAGATAACAAAAAGATTAGGTGATGAAAGATTGGATATCAGATTGGAGGGAGAGAGTATGGAGGAGGTGAATGTATTCAGATATTTGGGAGTGGACGTGTCAGCGGATGGATCTATGAAAGATGAGGTGAATCATAGAATTGATGAGGGGAAAAGGGTGAATGGTGCACTTAGGAGTCTGTGGAGACAAAGAACTTTGTCCTTGGAGGCAAAGAGGGGAATGTATGAGAGTATAGTTTTACCAACGCTCTTATATGGGTGTGAAGCATTGGTGATGAATGTTGCAGCGAGGAGAAGGCTGGAGGCAGTGGAGATGTCATGTCTGAGGGCAATGTGTGGTGTGAATATAATGCAGAGAATTCGTAGTTTTGAAGTTAGGAGGAGGTGCGGGATTACCAAAACTGTTGTCCAGAGGGCTGAGGAAGGGTTGTTGAGGTGGTTCGGACATGTAGAGAGAATGGAGCGAAACAGAGTGACTTCAAGAGTTTATCAATCTGTAGTGGAAGGAAGGCGGGGTAGGGGTCGGCCTAGGAAAGGTTGGAGGGAGGGGGTAAAGGAGGTTTTGTGTGCGAGGGGCTTGGACTTCCAGCAGGCATGCGTGAATGTGTGTGATAGGAGTGAATGGAGACAAATGGTTTTTAATACTTGACGTGCTGTTGGAGTGTGAGCAAAGTAACATTTATGAAGGGGTTCAGGGAAACCAGCAGGCCGGACTTGAGTCCTGGAGATGGGAAGTACAGTGCCTGCACTCTGAAGGAGGGTTGTTAATGTTGCAGTTTAAAAACTGTAGTGTAAAGCATCCTTCTGGCAAGACAGTGATGGAGTGAATGATGGTGAAAGTTTTTCTTTTTCGGGCCACCCTGCCTTGGTGGGAATCGGCCAGTGTGATAATTAACCCTTTCAGGGTCCAAGGCCAAAATCTGAAGTCACGCACCAGTGTCTAAGAATTTTCAAAAAAAAAAATTTGTTATTTTTTCTTATGAAATCGTAGAGAATCTTTTTGTGAAGGTAATAAAACAAAAAGTATGAAATTTGGTGGAAAATTGATGAAATTATGCTCTCGCGAATTTTGATGTGTCAGCGATATTTACGAGTCGGCGATTTTGCCGACTTTGACTCCCATTTTAGGCCAATTACATTATTCCAATCAACCAAATTCTTAGCTATTTCACTAGTATTACTTCTATTCTATCGATTGAGCACAAGAAATCGCCAAATCAACTGTTTCAACTACAAAATAAAGTGATCGGAAATTGTTAATTTGGCCAATTTAACACAAAGTTCAAAATTTCCAATTTCAAAATAGGCTCCAGAATAAACAATGTAGGTATTCCTGGAACTAAACTAACATTTCCTCTGTTCATTAGTTACATTTTGGGGCTTTACAAATAAATTCCTTTTTGATTTTTTATTCATATAATGAATTTTTATTCACACCAAAAAATAGAAGATTTACTGTTATGCAATACTGTAATAATTGTATAAATATCATCACCATATTTGTGAATGTATATTAGACCCACCAGCTGACGTGTATTAGATGTGTGAGGTCGTTTGTTTACTCTTGAATATCGGCAAAAATTTTAAAATTTCCGCTACTTTGAGCTCAGTTTCAAGCCATTTCCAGTGCTAAAACCAATCAAAATCATCTCTATTTCTGTAATATGTCTTCCATTCTATCAAATGAGACCAAGAAATCGCAAATACAACTATAAAAAACATACGAAAAAACACTGCAAAGTCGCTGTTTTAATCGAAAAATCATGATTTCAGTTTTTTCTCTCATTATACACAGTGTGCTGCAGGATCTGTTTTATGTGGTGCACACATACCACATAGATGTATTCTCTCATATCTAGGCCCAAATGTACCACTCACAGTTTATCAGAGTGAGCTGAGCTCATGGCGTAGATCTACGGTTTGGACACTCACCGTAAAGCCGTAGATCTACGGGACGGACCCTGAAAGGGTTAAAAATAATAATAAAATATACCTCAATGCACCACTCACCTTTTATCCCTCATCAATTCTATGATTAACCTCATCCCTCATAAATCCATCCGCCGACATGTCAACTCCCAAGTATGTATCTGAAAACATTCACTTCTTCCATACTCCTCCTCCCCAATTTGATATCCAATTTTTCTTTATCTAAATCATTTGATACCCTCATCACCTTACTCTTTTCTATGTTCACTTTCAACTTTCTACCTTTACACACACTCCCAAACTCATCCACTAACCTTTGCAATTTTTCTTCAGAATCTCCCATAAGCACATTATCATCAGCAAAAAGCAACTGTGTCAATTCCCATTTTGTATTTGATTCCCCATAATTTAATCCCACCCTTCTCCTGAACACCCTAGCATTTACTTCTTTTACAGCCCATCTATAAATATATTAAACAACCATGGTGACATTACACATCCCTGTCTAAGACCTACTTATACAGGGAAGTAGTCTCCCTCTCTTCTACACACCCTAACTTGAGCCTCACTATCCTCATAAAAACTCTACAGCATTTAGTAACTTACCACCTACCTGGAGTTTACCTGGAGAGAGTTCCGGGGGTCAACGCGCCAGAGGCCCGGTCTGTGACCGGGCCTCCTGGTGGATCAGAGCCTGATCAGCCAGGCTGTTACTGCTGGCTGCATGCAATCCAACGTACAGGCCACAGCCCAGCTGGTCAGGTACCGACTTCAGGTGCTTGTCCAGTGCCAGCTTGAAGACTGCCAGGGGTCTATTGGTAATCCCCCTTATGTATGCTGGGAGGCAGTTGAAGAGTCTCAGGGCCCCTGACATTTATTGTATTGTCTGTTAACGTGCTAGTGACACCCCTGCTTTTTCATTGGGGGATGTTGCATCGTCTGCCAAGTCTCCCAATAATTGAGGTGTTTTATCTCCGTTATGCGCGCCGTGAAGGTTCTCTATATTTTCTAGGTCAGCAATTTCACCTGGCTTGAAAGGTGCTGTTAGTGTGCAGCAATATTCCAGCCTAGATAGAACAAGCAACCTGAAGAGTGTCATCATGGGCTTGGCATCCTTAGTTTTGAAGGTTCTCATTATCCATCCTGTCATTTTCTAGCAGATGCGATTGATACAATGTTATGGTCCTTGAAGGTGAGATCCTCCGAAATGATCACTTCCAGGTCTTTGACATTGGTTTTTCGGTCTATTTTGTGGCTGGAATTTGTTTTGTACTCTGATGAAGTTTTAATTTCCTTGTGTTTACCATATCGGAGTAATTGAAATTTCTCATTGTTGAACTTCATATTGTTTTCTGCAGCCCATTGAAAGATTTGGTTGATGTCCACCTGGAGCCTTGCAGTGTCTGCAATGGAAGACAGTCATGCAGATTCGGGTGTCATCTGCAAAGGAAGACACGGTGCTGTGGCTAACATCCTTGCCTACGCCAGATATGAGGATGAGAAACAAGATGGGAGCGAGTCTGTCCCTTGGGAACAGAGTTTTTCCATTACTGCCTTTGGGGACTTTACTTTTTTTGATACTACTCTTTGTGTTCTGTTTTGAGGAAAAAAAAAAGACCCCCATCTACCCAATTTTTCCCTGTTATTCCTTTAGCACGCTTTTTGTGTGCTATTACGCCATGGCACACTTGTCGTGGGCTTTGCAAAGTCGTATATATTACATCTGCTTTCTTTTTGTTTTTAGTGTATCTAGGACCTTGTGTAGTGCCCAAATAGTTGAGCAGACGGGAGCGCCTGCTCAAAACCCATGTTGCCCGGGGTTGTGTAATTGTGGGTTTCAGGGGGGTGGCGATCTTACTTCTTGCCCTTTTCAAGATTTTTATGATAGGGGATATTAGTGCATCGGTCTGTTTTCTTTGCTTTTTGCTTTACTGCCCCCTTTGGGAGGGGGGCGTGTCGTTGTTTTTAGAACTGTGACTTTCATTAGTTTCTTTTTTCTTGAAATACCGAGTATACATGAACTCATATAACCTTAGTTTACCCAGGGCAAATACAAAGAGAACAATTATTACACAAAAAAGGCCTTCCTCCAAAAATTTTTCCACCAGTCAACTATAGGATAAATAGCTTTATTGTGGGGGAGATAAAAAAAACCTGAAAAGCTGTTTACACGTTTGAAAAAACAAGGGTTGAGGCTCGACCGTTCGTCACGTGGAGCTCCCCACAATACCGTTCTTAAACACGAAAGTTATACTTTGTATAATCAAATCACTATTACTCGGGTAATAATTTAAAGTAGATCCTTCATGTGTTACCCAAATCACCGACCATATTTTTAAATAATGACCCACTGTCAATCAGATCGCTGGTCCCCCCCGACTGGTCCGAACCCTTGGGGGTCCGAACCCTTACGGGTTTAAAACCGGTTTCGTTGGACAATAAAGCGACTGTAAACGAGGGGGGTTTGGGCCCCTTTACAAACAAAACAAAAAATATAATCGGGAACGCCCGGGTAAGCTGCCCAAAAAACAATACAGTTAGAAATAGAAATCAAATACTAAGCTTCATTTTAAAGGAGGCCTTTAATAGAGTATTCAAAGTTGCTAGTAAATTAAAGAAAAAACAACCCATTTATTCATTATGAGCACTGTGTGTCTGCCGGCAATCAAAACAAACGGGTTCCCATGGGTAAAAATTTTAATTTTTTTGAAATTGGTGTCACCCCCTTGTCAAAATCCCAAAAACTAGTACAAGCGTAATTTTAAAAAAGGGAAGTGTTTTTTTGGGGATGCCCAAATGAAATAAACTTTGGGCTAAAATCACAGGGGGATTTTAAAAGGATAACATCAAAGCTGCTTTCATAGAAAACCGGAAGCTTTCACAACAGATGGGAAAATAAAAAGTCTGGCTGAATGTACTGCCCGTGAACTGGCCATATAGCAAAACTTAAGGCTGGAGGGGATGTCCTGTAGTCAGTAAATGTGGGGCTAGGCTGTCCCGGGGGACAGTAAAGGGGGAAGCTGGAGGTGCTGTCCTGGAGACAGAATGTGACTGGAGGGGCTGTCCCGGGGGCGAATGGGGAAGCTGGAGATTTTTCCAGGAGTCGGGAATTATGCGAAGGAAACATATAAATGACCCAAGGGGGCAGGAGCCGTATGGAGAAACAATTTTGTCAAAGATAAATAAAACCAATATTGCAAACTAGAAAAACCAAGGAAATAGCAAAAAAGGTTCCACTAGCAATAGTGAGGGTATATTTCCAAAAAAAACTGTGGGGGCCCATGTTGGTGCTAGGGAGGAAAAAATAAGACAGGGAAAATGCCCAACAGGGAAAAACAGTCACAGAAACCCAAGGCAAATGGAAAACCAAGCCGGACTACTATGCACTTGGGATCTTTGCAACATGGGAAACTGGAAAAACAGACGGGACGTGCAACTATGCCATCTAGAAAATGCCGTGCCCTATGACAACAGGAAAATGCAAACCCCTTCCTGTAAGCTTTTTTACCCCGAAATGTGTACCTTTCAGTACAGGAAAGACGTGCTATAACTTAAATTGCCAGGCACATCTCTAAAGGGGACAAAAAAAAAAAAAACATCCACCATGGGAAAAACCCGGGTACCCCAGCCACTCAAGAGGGAGAGGTTTTGTGCCAGGGAAAGGAAAAAAAAACTGGCGGGAAAATTGCAAAATGTACACCAAATCCATCATTCTGGATGGAACCACAGTCGATGGTCTCCCCCAAACCAAAAAAACAGATACTAATGCCGGAAAAAAAATTCCCCCCCAGTACCAAAAAACCCACCACCCGTGACATTCTTCTTTGCAAATATACGGGGTCAAACCCAGCAACAACAAAAAAAACCCTTTCACTGTGGACTGTTTGCAGGGGAAAAGGGCAATTTTCGCGGCTTTCACTGAGACCCACATAAAGGATCATTTGGGACAACGAAATATGGATCCCGGGTTTTACACCTATACAGATGTGACGAGTGAAAGGAAAAAGGGGGGGGGGGTTGGCCTGTACATTGCAGAGTATTTTTTGCAAAATGCTTAATGCCTCAAAGATGTGTGAAGTTTTAGCAGAAAAGGGCGGAACCAAAACCTACATTGGTAGTCAAACGGGGCCCCGATGCAACTTCCCAGCAATTCCAGGAACAGTTTTAAAAACTGACCACTGTCTGGAAAATCTTCCAGCCCCTGCACCCAAAAATCTTCTCCTGGGGGGATTTAAAACTTTAGCACCTAAAATGGGGGAAATAAGCAAATAATATTGTTGCAGTAAAACCCCAGGGGCAGCTCTGATGAAAACTCACACTCACACAGTTTTTAAATTCTGCACAAAATTAAATTTTAAACCGCAAATAATGAGCCACTAGACGGAGAAACACTAGACCTCATCTTCATATAATGATGATCTGATAAGAAATTCACCAATCAAAAACAATATACTTAGATCACAAAAAATTGAGGTTCAGACATGTACGTGGAGCCCCCGACCGGGCAAAGAGATTAGTCCGAGGGGGCATTCACTAAATTCAACTTTAAAAACAAAAACATAAAGTGGGACCAAGTAAACCAAGCCAACCAATCAAGCTGGAAAGAATACTAAGCAACAAGACCCCAACTTTTGCCTAGAACAATTAAAATTTGGGGGCAATCGATGTATGCCAAGGGTTATTCCTCTAAGAAAAAAGGGGGAGTAGATGTAAAATAGAAAGGAAAAGGCCCCCTTTTCAGGCAAAGAAAAGAAAAACAGAGCGGGAAAAAAGGCCAATTATCTGAAATGCCTAGGGGACACTGGTCAGAGAAATAGCAAGCATCGAACTTAAGCTAAAGGAATCTTATAGGAGTCAGGAATCGCTGGAAGAGCTAAAAGCCATAAATGAAATCGAAAGAAACCCAAAGTATTTCTTCTCCTATGCCAAATCAAAGTCGAGAACAATGTCCAGTATTGGGCCCCTACTTAAACAAGATGGGTCCTACACAGATGACAGCAAGGAAATGAGTGAGCTACTCAAGTCCCAATATGACTCAGTTTTTAGCAAGCCGCTAACCAGACTGAGAGTCGAAGATCAAAATGAATTTTTTATGAGAGAACCACAGAATTTGGTTAACACAAGCCTATCCGATGTTATCCTGACGCCAAATGACTTCAAACAGGCGATAAATGACATGCCCATGCACTCTGCACCAGGGCCAGACTCATGGAACTCCGTGTTCATCAAGAACTGCAAGAAGCCCCTATCACGAGCCTTTTCCATCATATGGAGAGGGAGCATGGACACGGGGGTCGTCCCACAGTTACTAAAAAAACGGACATAGCCCCACTCCACAAAGGGGGCAGTAAAGCAACAGCAAAGAACTACAGACCGATAGCACTAACATCCCATATAAAAATCTTTGAAAGGGTCCTAAGAAGCAAAATCAGTACCCATCTAGAAACCCATCAGTTACACAACCCAGGGCAACATGGGTTTAGAACAGGTCGCTCCTGTCTGTCTCAACTATTGGATCACTATGACAAGGTCCTAGATGCACTAGAAAACAAAAAAGAATGCAGATGTAATATATACAGACTTTGCAAAAGCCTTCGACAAGTGTGACCATGGCGTAATAGCGCACAAAATGCGTGCTAAAGGAATAACAGGAAAAGTCGGGTCGATGGATCTATAATTTCCTCACTAACAGAACACAGAGTAGTCGTCAACAGAGTAAAATCCGAGGCAGCTACGGTGAAAAGCTCTGTTCCACAAGGCACAGTACTCGCTTCCATCTTGTTCCTCATCCTCATATCCGACATAGACAAGGATGTCAGCCACAGCACCGTGTCTTCCTTTGCAGATGACACCCGAATCTGCATGACAGTGTCTTCCATTGCAGACACTGCAAGGCTCCAGGCGGACATCAACCAAATCTTTCAGTGGGCTGCAGAAAACAATATGAAGTTCAACGATGAGAAATTTCAATTACTCAGATACGGTAAACACGAGGAAATTAAATCTTCATCAGAGTACAAAACAAATTCTGGCCACAAAATAGAGCGAAACACCAACGTCAAAGACCTGGGAGTGATCATGTCAGAGGATCTTGCCTTCAAGGACCATAACATTGTATCAATCGCATCTGCTAGAAAAATGACAGGATGGATAATGAGAACCTTCAAAACTAGGGAGGCCAAGCCCATGATGACACTCTTCAGGTCACTTGTTCTATTTAGGCTGGAATATTGCTGCACACTAACAGCACCTTTCAAGGCAGGTGAAATTGCTGACCTAGAAAATATACAGAGAACCTTCACGGCACGCATAACGGAGATAAATCGCCTCAATTACTGGGAGCGCTTGAAGTTCCTAAACCTGTATTCCCTGGAATGCAGGCGGGAGAGATACATGATTATATACACCTGGAAAATCCTAGAGGGACTAGTACCGAACTTGCAAACGAAAATCACTCACTACGAAAGCAAAAGACTTGGCAGACGATGCAACATCCCCCCAATGAAAAGCAGGGGTGTCACTAGCACGTTAAGAGTCCATACAATAAGTGTCAGGGGCCTGAGACTGTTCAACTGCCTCCCAGCATACATAAGGGAGATTACCAATAGACCCCTGGCAGTCTTCAAGCTGGCACTGGACAAGCACCTAAAGTCGGTTCCTGACCAGCCGGGCTGTGGCTCGTACGTTGGTTTGCGTGCAGCCAGCAGTAACAGCCTGGTTTATCAGGCTCTGATCCACCAGGAGGCCTGGCCACAGACCGGGCCGGAGGGGCATTGACCCCCGGAACTCTCTCCAGGTAAACTCCAGGTGGGACGACCCCCGTGTCTATGCTCCCTATCCATAGGATGGTCAAAGCTCGTGATAGGGGCTTCTTGCAGTTCTTGATGAACACGGAGTTCCATGAGTCTGGCCCTGGGGCAGAGTGCATGGGCATGTCATTTATCGCCTGTTCGAAGTCATTTGGCATCAGGATAACATCAGATAGGCTTGTGTTAACCAAATTCTGTGGCTCTCTCATAAAAAATTCATTTTGATCTTTGACTCTCAGTCTGGTTAGCGGCTTGCTGAAAACTGACTCATATTGGGACTTGAGTAGCTCACTCATTTCCTTGCTGTCGTCTGTGTAGGACCCATCTTGTTTAAGTAGGGGCCCAATACTGGACGTTGTTCTCGACTTTGATTTGGCATAGGAAAAGAAATACTTTGGGTTTCTTTAGATTTCATTTATGGCTTTTAGTTCTTCCAGCGATTCCTGACTCCTATAAGATTCCTTTAGCTTAAGTTCGATGTTTGCTATTTCTCTGACCAGTGACTCCCTAGGCATTTCAGATATATTGGCCTCTTTTAGCTGCTCTGTTGTTCTTTTTCATCGCCTGTAAAGGGAGCACCTGTCTCTTTCTATTTTACATCTACTCCTCCTTTTTCTTAGAGGAACAAGCCTTGAGCATACATCGAGTGCCACCGAGTTAATCTGTTCTAGGCATAAGTTGGGGTCTGTGTTTCTTAGTCTGTCTTCCCAGCTTATATCGGTTAGAACTTGGTTTACTTGGTCCCAGTTTATGATCTTGTTATTGAAGTTGAATTTGGTGAAGGCTCCCTCGTGACTAATCTCATTATGTCGGTCTGGGGCTCCGCTCATACATGTCTGAACCTCGATTATGTTGTGATCTGAGTATATTTTTTTGATGTGGTGACATTTTGTATCAGATCATCATTGTTAGTGAAGATGAGGTCTAGTGTATTCTCCAGTCTAGTAGGCTCTATTATTTGCTGGTTTAAGTTGAATTTTGTGCAGAGATTTAAAAGCTCATGTGTGTGTGAGTTTTCATCAGAGCTGCATCCTGGTGTTATCACTGCAACAACATTATTTGCTATATTTTAGGTGCCTTAAGTTGAAATCCCCCAGGAGCAAGATGTTGGGGGCAGGAGCTGGCAGATTTTCCAGACAGTGGTCAATTTTTAACAGCTGTTCCTGGAATTGCTGGGATGTTGCATCCAGAGGTTGTAGACTACCACAATGACTAGGTTTTGGTTCTCGACCTTTACTGCTCAAACTTCCACTACATCATTTGAGGCATTAAGCAGTTCTGTGTAAACAAGTGACTCTGCAATATACAGGCCAAACCCCCCCCCCCCCCCCCCCCCTTTTGCCTGTTCACTCTGTTGCATCTGTATAGGTTGTAACCTGGGATTCATATTTCATTGTCCAAGTGATCCTTTATGTGGGTCTCTGTGAAAGCCGCGAACATTGCATTTGCCTCTGCAAGCAGTCCATGAATGAAAGGTATTTTGTTACACAAATAACCCGCACATATGTGTTTCCACTGTAAACACCTGGTCCACACACCCCCTACCTTTCCTAAAGCCTCCTTGTTCATCTGCTATCCTATTCAAAGAATTAAAAGTAAGACTGAGAATAGGATAGCGGATGAACAAGGAGGCTTTAGGAAAGGTAGGGGTGTGTGGACCAGGTGTTTACAGTGAAACATATAAGTGAACAGTATTTAGATAAGGCTAAAGAGGTCTTTGTGGCATTTATGGATTTGGAAAAGGCGTATGACAGGGTGGATAGGGGGGCAATGTGGCAGATGTTGCAGGTGTATGGTGTAGGAGGTAGGTTACTGAAAGCAGTGAAGAGTTTTTACGAGGATAGTGAGGCTCAAGTTAGAGTACATAGGAAAGAGGGAAATTATTTCCCAGTAAAAGTAGGCCTTAGACAAGGATGTGTGATGTCACCGTGGTTGTTTAATATATTTATAGATGGGGTTTGTAAGAGAAGTAAATGCGAGGGTCTTGACAAGAGGCGTGGAGTTAAAAGATAAAGAATCACACAAAGTGGGAGTTGTCACAGTTGCTCTTTGCTGATGACACTGTGCTCTTGGGAGATTCTGAAGAGAAGTTGCAGAGATTGGTGGATGAATTTGGTAGGGTGTGCAAAAGAAGAAAATTAAAAGTGAATACAGGAAAGAGTAAGGTTATGAGGATAACAAAAATATTAGGTGATGAAAGATTGGATATCAGATTGGAGGGAGAGTGTATGGAGGAGGTGAATTTATTCAGATATTTGGGAGTGGATGTGTCAGCAGATGGGTCTATGAAGGATGAGGTGAATCATAGAATTGATGAGGGGAAAAGGGTGAGTGGTGCACTTAGGAGTCTGTGGAGACAAAGAACTTTGTCCTTGGAGGAGGCAAAGAGGGGAATGTATGAGAGTATAGTTTTACCAACACTCTTATATGGGTGTGAAGCATGGGTGATGAATGTTGCAGCGAGGAGAAGGCTGGAGGCAGTGGAGATGTCATGTCTGAGGGCAATGTGTGGTGTGAATATAATGCAGAGAATTCGTAGTTTTGAAGTTAGGAGGAGGTGCGGGATTACCAAAACTGTTGTCCAGAGGGATGAGGAAGGGTTGTTGAGGTGGTTCGGACATGTAGAGAGAATGGAGCGAAACAGAATGACTTCAAGAGTGTATCAGTCTGTAGTGGAAGGAAGGCGGGGTAGGGTCGGCCTAGGAAAGGTTGGAGGGAGGGGTAAAGGAGGTTTTGTGTGCGAGGGGCTTGGACTTCCAGCAGGCGTGCGTGAGCATGTTTGATAGGAGTGAATGGAGACGAATGGTTTTTAATACTTGACGTGCTGTTGAAGTGTGAGCAAAGTAACATTTATGAAGGGGTTCAGGGAAACCGGCAGGCCGGACTTGAGTCCTGGAGATGGGAAGTACAGTGTCTGCACTCTGAAGGAGGGGTGTTAATGCTGCAGTTTAAAAACTGTAGTGTAAAGCACCCTTCTGGCAAGACAGTGATGGAGTGAATGATGGTGAAAGTTTTTCTTTTTTGGGCCACCCTGCCTTGGTGGGAATCGGCCATTGTGATAATAAAATAAATAAAAATAAAAGAGAGAAGCTTACGACGACGTTTCGGTCCAACTTGGACCATTGACAAAGCCACACAGTGTGACTTTGTCAATGGTCCAAGTCGGACCGAAACGTCGTCGTAAGCTTCTCTCTTTTATGTGTGGGTTATTTGTGTATCATTCCAGTCATGGTATTGTGACTTTTTTTGTTAGGTATTTTGTTGTTCGTTGCTGGCTTTAGACCCTGTATATTTGCAAAGAAGAATGTCATCGGACTGGTGGTATTGGTGGTACTGGGGTGACTTCTTTTTCCAGCATTAGTATCTGTATCTGTTGGTTTGGAGTGGAGGCCATCGACTGTGGTTCCACTCCAGGAATGACTGGATTTGGTGTACGATTTCTGCAATTTCCTGCCAGTTTTTTTTTCCTTCCTGGCACTAAAAAACCTCTCCCTCTTGAGTGGCTATGGCTACCCAGGTTTTCCATGGTCTGGATGTTTTGTATCTTTTTGTCCCCTTTAGATGGTGTGCCTGGCAATTTAAGTTATAGCACTGTCTTTCCTGTTCTGAAGAGGGACACATTTCAGGGTGAAAAAGCTTACAGGAAGGGAGTTTGCATTTTCCTGTTGTCATATGGGCACGGCATTTTCTAGGGTGGCCAAAGTTGCACGTCCCATCTGTTTTACCAGATTTCCCATTCCTACAGATACCAAGTGCAAAGTATGTGCTCAGGCTTGGTTTCCGTTTGCCTTGGGTTTCTGTGACTGTATTCCCTGTTGGTGCATGTTTACCTGTCTCTTTCCTATCCTGACTAGCACTAACAATGGGGCTCTCACCAGTTGTTTTTGGTAATGTATCCTCACTAATTTCTATGGAGTCCCCTTGTTTGCTATTCCTGTGGTGTTACGTTTTAATATGGTTTTATCTTGTCCTTGAAATACACTTGTTCCCCCACTACAGCACCTGTCTCCCTCGAGGTATTTATATGCATTCCCCCTGCGTACATTTACTGACTACCTGGACAGCACCTCCATCCTCACCATTTTCTGTCTCCCAGGACAGACACCTCCATCCTCACCATTCTGTCTCCCAGGACAGCACCTCCATCCTCACCCTTACTGTCTCCCAGGACAGCACCTCCAGCTTTACCATTATGTCTACCAGACAGCACTATCAGCCCACATTTATGATTCAGGGCAGCACCTCCAGCCTTACAGTTTTGACTACAATGCCATAAAACTATTCCATATACAGTGGACCCTCCCCTTTAAAGATATTAAACCGTTCTGAGAGCTCAACGTTAGGCGAAATTATCGTTAGCCGAATTAATTTTCCTCGTAAGAAATAATGGAAATCAAATTAATCCGTTCCTGACACCCCAAAGTATGAAAAAAAAAAATTTTACAACATGAAATATTAATTTTAATACACACAAACTGAAGAAGACATGTACAATTACATGACACTTACCTTTATTGAAGATCTGGCGATGATTGATGGGATGGGAGGAGGGGAGAGTGTGGATGGTGTTAATGTTTAGAAGGGGAATCCCCTTCCATTAGGACTTGAGGTGGCAAGTCCTTTTCCGGGGTTGCTTCCCTTCTTCTTTTAATGCCACTAGGACCAGCTTGAGAGTCACTGGACTGTCGCACATCATATCTGTCCATGGAGGCCTGCACCTCCCATTCCTTTATGACTTTCCTGAAGTGTTTCACAACATTGTCAGTGTAATAATCACCAGCACGGCTTGCAGTAGCTGTGTGAGGGTGATTTTCATCAAAAAAGGTTTGCACTTCAAGCCACTTTGCACACATTTCCTTAATCTTAGAAGTAGGCAACTTCCTCAATTTCTCTATTCCCTCCTCCAGAGCAGTTTACTTAGGTCTGGCCTCTTGCTGTTGAAGATGATCTTGCAGCTCATCAGTGGTTAGTTCTTCATTGTCCTCCTCCACCAACTCTTCCACATCCTCCCCACTAACCTCCAACCCCAAGGACTTCCCCAATGCCACAGTTGATTCCACAACTGGCATAGGCTTCACAGGGTTAGCCTCAAGTCCTTCAAAATCCCTTTTGTCTACACATTCTGGCCACAGTTTCTTCCAAGCAGAGTTCAAGGTCCTCTTAGTCACTTCCTCCCAAGCCTTACCTATAATGTTTACACAATTGAGGATGTTAAGTAAGACACATATGCAACAGTTAGGTATCTTTATTTCGAAACGTTTCGCCTACACAGTAGGCTTCTTCAGTCGAGTACAGAAAAGTTGATAGAAGCAGAAGAGACTTGAAGACGATGTAATCAGTCCATCACCCTTAAAGTTTTGAGGTGGTCAGTCCCTCAGTCTGGAGAAGAGCATTGTTCCGTTGTCTGAAACAATATTGTTTCAGACAACGGTGATGGACTGATTACATCGTCTTCAAGTCTCTTCTGCTTCTATCAACTTTTCTGTACTCGACTGAAGAAGCCTACTGTGTAGGCGAAACGTTTCGAAATAAAGATACCTAACTGTTGCATATGTGTCTTACCTAACAACCTGTCGGTATTTTATACCATTTTAATGTACAATTGAGGATGCTGAAGTGATCTCTCCAAAACTCTCTTAGAGTCAATTGAATTTCTGAGGTCACTACAAAGAACCTTTCAAACATAACTTTTGTGTAGAGTTTTTTGAAGTTTGCAATGACCTGCTGGTCCATGGGCTGCAGGAGAGGAGTGGTATTATGAGGCAAAAACTTGACCTTAATGAAGCTCATGTCCGCAGAAAGTCGCTCTGCCATGTCTGAGGGATGACCAGGAGCATTGTCTAATACCAGGAGGCACTTAAGGTCCAATTTATTTTCCAGGAGGTAATTTTTCACAGTGGGGGCAAATGCATGGTGTAACCAGTCATAGAAAAGGTCTCTAGTGACCCATGCCTTACTGTTTGCCCTCCACATCACACACAAATTAGCTTGAGGACATTGTTTTTCCTGAACACTCTGGGAGTTTCAGAGTGATACACCAATAAAGGCTTCACTTTGCAATCACCACTAGCATTAGCACACATCAACAGAGTAAGCCTGTCTTTCATAGGCTTATGTCCTGGGAGTGCCTTTTCCTCCTCAGTAATGTAGGTCCTGCTTGGCATTTTCTTCCAAAACAGGCCTGTTTTGTCACAATTAAACACTTGTTCAGTTTTCAATTCTTCACTGTCTATGTACTCCTTGAATTCCTGCGCATATTTTTCAGCTGTTCTTTGGTCTGAACTGGCAGCCTCACCATGCCTTATCACACTATGTATGCCACTACAATTCTTAAATCTCTCAAACCAACCTTTGCTGACCTTAAATTCACTCATATCACCACTAGTTGCAGGCATTTTTCTAATTAAATCGTCATGCAACTTCCTAGCCTTTTCACATATGATCGCTTGAGAGATGCTATCTCCTGCTATCTGTTTTTCATTTATCAACACCAATAACAGTCTCTCAACATCATCTATCACTTGCGATCTCAGTTTCGAAAACATAGTTGCACCTTTGGCAAGAACAGCTTCCTTGATTGCCATTTTCTTGGCCACAATAGTAGCGATGGTTGATTGGGGTTTTGTGTACAACTTGGCCAGCTCGGAGACATGCACTCCACTTTCATACTTAGCAATGATCTCTTTCTTCATATCCATAGTAATTCTCACCCTTTTTGCTGTAGGGTTGGCACTAGAAGCTTTCTTGGGGCCCGTGGTGACTTATTTTGCAGGTGCAATCACTAAAAATGCTGTGATAATATGAAATGTTCCGATTGTATGTTTGGATGGGACCGCGGTGGCTGGCTGGCTTGTAAACACTGGCCACAAGTGGACGTGTCTTGAACGGAACGAATCGTGTTGGTCGAGTTTTTTAGCGCTAGTCGAGGCAAAATTTTTGCGTTAAAATGTATCGCTAGTCAGATTTAACGTTAGATGATGCCATCGTTGGTCGAGGGTCCACTGTATATATATATATATAGAGAGAGAGAGATATAGAGAGAGTTGTAGATATACAGTGGACCCTCGCATACCGTTGGCATCACATAACGTTAAATCCTCATACCGATACATTTTATCACTAAAATTTTGCCTCGCATACTGCTAAAAAACTCGCTTAACGCTATTCGTCTGAGAGGCGTCTAAAGTGCGGCCTGAGCCAGCCTCACATGTTCCGTCGGTGGCATTGTTTACAAGCCAGTCTCCGCGGTAACATCCAAGCATACAATCGGAACATTTCGTATTATTATAGCGTTTTTGTTGATTTCGTCTGCAAAATAAGTGACCATGGGCCCAAGAAAGCTTCTAGTGCTAACCCTGTGCTAAAAAGGATGAGAAATACTATCATACCACAGTCAGCTGCTGCTGCACCACAGTCAGCTGTTGATGGACCAGTCAGCTGTTGATGGACCAGTCAGCTGTTGCTGGATCAGTCAGCTGCTGCTGCACTATGATCAGCTGTTGCTGGACCAGTCAGCTGTTGCTGGATCAGTCAGCTGCTGCTGCACCATGATCAGCTGTTGCTGGATCAGTCAGCTGCTGCTGCACCACGATCAGCTGTTGCTGGACCAGTCAGCTGTTGCTGGATCAGTCAGCTGTTGCTGGATCAGTCAGCTGCTGCTGCACCGTGACCAGCTGTTGCTGGACCAGTCAGCTGTTGCTGGATCAGCCAGCTGCTGCTGCACCACGATCAGCTGTTGCTGGACCAGTCAGCTGTTGCTGGATCAGTCAGCTGCTGCTGCACCACGATCAGCTGTTTCTGGACCAGTCAGCTGTTGCTGGATCAGTCGGCTGCTGCTGCACCACGATCAGCTGTTGCTGGACCAGTCATCTGTGTGCTGGATCAGTCAGCTGCTGCTGCCCCACGATCAGCTTTTTGCGGCCCAGTAGCTGTTGCGGGATCAGTCAGTGCTGCTGAAAAAACGTTCAGCGTTGTGGATCGTCAGCGTTGCTGGACCGTCAGCTGTTGCTGGACCAGTCAGGTTGTGGCCCATCAGCTGTTGTGGACCAGTCAGCTGTTGCTGGACACCATGTTGCGGGGACCAGTAGCGTTGCTGGCCCAGCCAGCTGTTGCTGGTCAGTCAGCTTTTGCGGATCAGTAGTGTTGCGGGACCGTAGCTTTTTTCTGGATCGTCAGCTGTGCTGCACCAGGGTCAGCTGGTTGCACCCCCATCGCTTTTTCAAACTGATCGCCCGAACCTGTCCGCCCACCCTTCGTACCCCGCCGTTCCCCGGTCTACTTAAATGAACGTGAAATCCGTTCCCTCAAAGAGAAAAGGTTCCCCTTATGTTTGGGGCAGTTACCCTCCGCCTCCCAAGGGAGACTCCCCTGTGTTTCTTATTCTCGTGTTTCCAAACTCCCCCCACTTCGGGGGTTACCATCTTCTGCAGCCTCCTCTTTTGTTCCCCCTCCCCATAGCCACTAGGGCATCTATCCTTTTGCTGCCCTTGGCTCTGAGTCTCGATCAATCAGTCTGTTCTCAAATCTTGCGTCCTTCCTTAAAACCCCCCAGTATCGACAAGACCTCGTACGACACCTAATACCAATCCCCCTCTCTACCAGAAGCCCAAAAAAAAATCCCCTTGCTCAAATCTTCTTTCCCCCTTCTTCCCATCTTCCACCTCCACACTTTACCTTTCCAGTCTTGTACCTAGTTTTTCCCCCTTTCTCCTGGCTCTATTACAAGTGTGGAGTTTCACCCTCCCCTCGTACTATCCCTTCCCACCCATCCCCTCCCAGTTTTTCCCTCTTCTGCCACCCCCCGGGTTTCTCCCTCTTCTGTCCCCCCCCATTTATTCCACCCCTTTACACTTTCCCTCCCCCTCTACTTTGGTACAGTCCATTACGCCCAATCTTTACTCACCCTCCTTTTTCCCAATATGGCTATCATACTTTTTTAAAATTCAGAAACACTTGAAGCCTTTCGAATATATTGCAGAGACAAAAACCTTCAAGGACATGATTCACTTTTCTTTCTTCTTTTCCCCCTTCCCCCATCTTCAAAAACCCCATTCTTCGCAACGCTCCTTTCCTTCGTACTTGAACGTCTTCCAAATGCCCCAACTTTGACTTTTCTAACCCCTCTGTCCGAGGTCCCTTTTACCTAAGTTTCCCTGATTTTTCTTCACCCCAAATAGGGTATTTACAGGGGAATATCCCGGGCCTCAGGGGAAATCGGGGTGGCTTCAGATGTTGTTTTCCCAGGTTTTCCCCCTGTTGGTGTTTGCTTACAAAAAACCAAAATTACACTCGGTTTTTTCCCCTATTCGGTTTAAAATTTATTGTATTCTTCGGACCCTTTCTCAATGGGCCCTTTAAATGAAAGTCCCCTTCTTCTACGAAATGATTTCCGTATGAACTATTTGTCCATCCCTCCGCATTACACTGCACCCCCTACCCCTTTTGAATAAGTGGTTTACAATTGTTTTTTTTCCTCCCCTTTCTCGGCTTTTTCTTCCCAGTTTTGCCTTTCTTGTTTCATCCTTACCACCACCACTTTTTTATTGGTGATTTAATGCCCCCCATTTCCTTTGGGGGGGGTCTCATTGTGACTCACGTGGCATTCATTGGGGGCTTTTCTGGCCTCTCACCCCCCCCCATTTTGATCCTCGTACTCCTCTCTCTTGCATGATCTATCAGTCTGCCTTCCTCCACTGCACTAGATTTTCACCTGGTCTTTTTTTCCAGACTTAAATGACAGGATCTTTTTCCGATCATTTACTTCTCCTTCCTTTTTCACCTCCTTTCCGTACCCCCTGCTGGCAATTTGATCGGGCAAATTGGGATCTTTATCACACCTCACTGCTTTTGTGGGGTTCCTTCTTCTCCCCATTGATGAGCTCCTACACATTTCTCGAGCTTTAAAATGCCTTCTCATTCTATACCCCAAATCAGCAGGCTTCTCGAAGTGCGTGCCTTGGTGGTTCCTGCCTGTGCTCGTTGCAGTCTTTTTTGAAACAATTGCATGGGGCAGGTACCGGGTAAAATAAAACCCGAAGATTTCTTGATTTTAAGCAGAAGGTGCGACCTCGCCGTGCACCCGTGAAGAAAAAGCACTTGTTGGCGGACTATTTTCCACCATCCCCTTGCTTCTTTTTTTAGGGCAGTCTGGAAAAAAAGTGAGGAAATTGAGTGGTAAATACTCCCTGACCCAGCTCCTGTTCATGGGTCGCTGGTGTTGATGTAGCAAACCCTCTCGACTTTCCCCTTGAATTGGCAACATTGGTCCGTATTTCCCGAGGGCTCCTCTATCCCCCTCGTTCTTTCCTCAAAGTCTCCCAGAGATTAGTACCTTGGACTTTTCTTTCTAGAAAAAAAAACAGTATAAGTCCCTTTTAACCTTCAAAACGGGAGGAAAAGCTCTCAGCTTGCCGATATCGGCAGCTGGGCCTGAACATTCATATTCGTAGTTAAAATTAACATCGGTCAGCCCTTTAGTCCTCTTACACCTCTTCAATCTTATTTGGGCACAAGAGTTTTTCCCCCAGCTGGGAAAATTGCCATTGTT
The DNA here is from genome assembly GCF_026875155.1 of Cherax quadricarinatus. Lineage (NCBI taxonomy): Eukaryota > Metazoa > Arthropoda > Malacostraca > Decapoda > Parastacidae > Cherax > Cherax quadricarinatus. The sequence goes on from NC_069439.1 coordinate 32,617,731, forward strand.
TCTTTTTTCCCAAAAAACCGGGTACTACAGGACTGTCCCTCCACTATCGCCCCCCTCGTCTTACTAGTGCAGTTTGGGAAAGTGATGGAAAAGTCTGTAAATCGACGTTTAATGTGGAATTTTGAGACACACAACAGTCCCTTTCCGCTAGTAATTTGGTTTCGTAAGGGGGGTTCTACCATAGACCCCTTACTATCTGGATACGTTGTTGTAAAGCCTTTGCGAATAAACACTCGTTATTGCCATATTTTTTGACCTTGGAAAAGGGTATGACACAACTTGGAGGGATAATATTTTTGGCCCAGGCCCATTCCCTTTGGCCCTCCAGGCAATCTACCCTCCTTCCTTTAAAAACTTTTTAATGACAAACTTTTGGTTCGAGCAATAATGTTCTTTCCCCGGGGCTTCGTCCAAGCTGAATGTCCCCCAGGGGGTTTGGGTTCAAGAAACACTTTTTCTCCTTGCATAAATGATTTGGCTCTCGTTCTTCCACCCAAAATTTTGGGCATCATCTATGTTGATCACTTCGATTGCTTGTGCAGGCGCTGACTGTCTCTTATTGCAGTTTTTTCTTCAGCAGCGGGGGACCGTTTTCCACTTTGGGGCCCAACACCATGGGTTTAAATTTTCAAGACAAAACTCACCAAAAACTTTCATAACGCTCTGTTTTCTCCGTCATCCTTTGATCTCTTGGCTCCCGTTCCCCGAACGGTCAGTCAGGTTTCAGGCCTTTTCTTGACCGTCGGTTATCCCGGAAACCTTGCATAACCTTCTGAAGGCAATTGTCAAGCCGGCAAACCTTTTTAAAAACCCTTGCTCTCTTTTCCCGGGGCTGATCGTTGAAATCTGCTTCGCCTACATTCAGCCCCCGTTTTACGAAAAATGATTAGGTGACCAGATTTATTCCGCGGCCTCTCCTGTACTCTCTCTAGCCCTTTAAATTTCCATCACCCCAAAGGTTCGTTTGTGCCTTGGTGCTTTTTGCTCTTCCCCCCGTTGAAAAGGGCCCCTATAAAAAAAGCGAATGTTCCTTTCCCTTTTGACGCCGTGATGCCCCCTTGCCTTCGCTACATGTAGTCTACATCTCACAATCCCCCCAATAGTGGACCGGAAATTGAGACATTTTTATTTTTTGACCCCCTTTTCCCGTTTTTTTGCCCTTTATTAAGTCTTTTTCATTTTAACCTTTTTATTTCCTTGCATTACCTTACCCCCGGGAAGCGTGTTGGGTTTTTTTCCCCAGGAAACAATGCCCCGGGGTTTTTCCCCCCCCCTTTTTCTTGCCTTCATCCCTTTCCTTCCCCCGTTACACCCTTTTAGTTCTTGCACGTTGATTCCCCCGGAAATTGTGCGGGGCTTTCTTCTTTACTCTTTTTCGGAAACTTATGCCATTCTTCCCAAAATTTTCTTTTTCCACACCTTCCATTTTTTGCCACCCCGTGCACAGGCTTTTAAATTTAACTTATCCCAGCTGTATTTTGGACGCCGTACTTACAAACTAAGATATTTTTTTTGTTTTTCCCCCGTTCCATTCGGAAGACAATGAAATGCATTTTGGGGTAATTTGAAAATTTTTTTTATGCTTTTTACAGGGGTCAAAATTTTACCCACCTTGTCCCGTTCCCAAAATTTGGCAAAATCTCTCCCAACAAATTTATTTTTTTGGTTCCCCTGGCCGTCTTTTTTCAGGGCCAGGGGAGACCCCTCTCCCCCCTTTGCAGGGGACATGTTTTCCAGGGTTTCCTAAGGTGTTCCTTTTTTGGACTAATTTTGTTGCAATTTTTTGCTCCCCCTTTCACAACCGTTTTCCCCAACGGTTTTTTTTTCCACTCTCTCTTTTTCCTCCCTTCGGGGAAAAGGTTTAACCCGCCCTCCCTTTCTTTGGCCGAGTTTACCCCCCTCTTCTTTCCACCCCCTCCCCTTTCTTTTAGTCTCTTTTGGCCCAAACCCCTTTTCCCTTAGCCCGTGTTAAAACCGTAACCATTACCACCCTTCCCCTTTGACCTTTCCCCCTTCCTTTTCCCCGAGCCTGAATTTTCAAACGTTTTTTTGTTTTTGTTTAACAAAACCTTTACCTTGTCCCTCCCTTCCCTCCACTAAAGATTTATACCCCGTCCAAGTCTTCCTATTTTATTTCATCCTTTGTAAATATCTGAACAGTTGCAACCCATCTTCAGCCCTTTGGATAATACCTTTAGTAATCCCACACTGGGAATATCCTGGAGGGACTAGTACCAGTGTGCCTGCATACCTAGAGGGACTGTGTTAATGGCCTCTTTCAAGGCAGGTGAAATTGCAGACCTTGAGGATACACAGAGCTCTCACAGCACTTACAAGTATGATAAAGCACCTAAATTACTGGGAATGGTTGAAATCCTTTGATTTATACTCTCTGGAATGCAGGCAAGAAAGATACATGATAATATACACTTGGAAAATCCTAGAGAGACTAGTCCCAAATCTGCACATGAAAATCACTCCCTACGAAAGCAAAAGACTCAGCAGGAGATGCGACATTCCTCAAATGAAAAGTATGGGCACCACGAATACGCTAAGAGACAATACAATAAGTGTGAGGGGCCCAAGGTTGTTTAACTGTTGCTAACCAATAGACCCCTGGTTGTTTTCAAGAGGGAGCTGGACAGACTCCTAAAGTCAGTTCCTGACAACCTGGGCTGTGGTTCGTATGTTGGTTTGTGTGTGGCCAACAGTAACAGCTTGGTTGATCAGGCCCTGATCCACCAGGAGGTTTGGTCATGGACCGGGCCATGGGGGCATTGACCCCCAGAACACCCTTCAGGTATACTCCAGGTATAGTCTCCAAGCTGCGAATTATCTGGGGGGCTAATCACAGGATATAAACTTTAGGGTGCTGCTTTAGCATGCAGTCTACTGCAATATTCGTAGTCTACGCTGAGAACTGACTTTTAATGTGTGGTCTACCTTTTATGTTATAATTTTTTTTACCTGTTATGGGTTTCGATATGTTAAGTGTTAAAGTGCTGGTAGACTGCATGCTAAAGTGTAAATGAGCTGGTAGATTGTATGCTAAAGTAGCACCAACTTTAGTCTACTTTTGAATGTTTTTATTATATAGTGGATGATGCATCTTACGGTCAGGATAGTATCATTAAGTTTTGGTTCTCTACCTTTACTACCAAAACTGTTCTTCATGTTGCATCTAGATAAGTTGTACCTTGATATCCATATTTTGTTGTCAAAGTATTTTGTGTGGGTCTCTGTGAAAGCCATGAACATAGCAAATTTTATTGAATAAATAGTGACAGATTTACATTTAAAAACTTAAGCATTATTCTTGTGATTAGCCTCAAAATATTAGCAATAGTTCGTTCTTTAAGAAATGATGATGCTATGCAAGTTTAGTCTGTTTAGGTGCAGATTTCAATTTTACTGAAATTGTTAAAAACACTTGGAATTGGGTAAATTTCTGGTCTTGTCTGATCAGCTTCAAGTTTTCATCATTTTGGCCTATTGTTTTCCACGATATGAACAGAACTTCCATGCCTAGGAAAAAAAAAATAAGACACTTTGAACACTGACATAGAGTATGTTTTTAACCCTTTGACTGTCGCAACCCCCAATCCTGAGGTGTCTCCTGGTGTCGCAAAATTTATAAAAAAAAAAAAAAATTATTTTTTCTTATGAAATGATAGAGAATCTTTTCCCGATTGTAATGACACCAAAAAAAGAAATTTGATGGAGAACTGACGGAATTATGCTCTCGCGAAGTTAGCGACCTCAGCGCTGTTTACAAATCGGCGATTTTGCCCACTTTGAGCCCTTTTTTGGCTAATTCCACTGTTCCAGTCGCCCAAA
>NC_069439.1:32622067-32644509 GCF_026875155.1 Cherax quadricarinatus
TCTTTTTGAATTTTTATTCAAACAAAAAATAGAAGATTTACTGTTATGCAGACTACTGCAGTATTGCAATAATTATATAAATAATGTTAACCCATTCATGACTGCGTATTAGAATGGGTACTTGGACATTTATTAGAAAATGACATCATTTGTTTACCTTTGAACATCGGCAAAAATCAAACCTTTCCCCAAATTTGAGCTCCATTACAAGGTTCTTTTCATAGTAAAACCATTCAAAAACACCTCTATTTCTAAAATATGTTTCCCATTCTATCAAATGAGACCAAGAAAACGAGAATACAACCATAAATACTATACAAAAATAGACCACAAAGTCGGCATTTTAATTTAAAAAAATGGTCGGAGTTTTTTTTTTTCATTATGAATACATTCACCTCCTCCGTACTCTCTCCTTCCAATCTGATATCCAATCTTTCATCACCTAATCTTTTTGTTATCCTCATAACCTTACTCTTTCCTGTATTCACTTTTAATTTTCTTCTTTTGCACACCCTACCAAATTCATCCACCAATCTCTGCAACTTCTCTTCAGAATCCTGTAGCACTGCATGCTACAGGATTTTTTTTTATATGGTGCACACTGACCACACAGACCCATTCTCTCACATGTGGGCCTACCAACTTTCTCCTGCTTGATTTGAAGCCACTAGAATTTATGAGTATATATACGTCAAAAACGTGGCTCGTAAGACATATATATACAACCAAAACAGTCAAAGGGTTAATAATAGAGTAAATGAACATAATTATAAACTTAAAAATGTATGATTGATTGTATCATAAATTGTACTACCTCATATTAATATTAAGAATGAAATATAGAATATTTGTATTCTACCATTGTAAGAGAACCTAATTTTGTACTTAAAAATGTAAGACTGTCATAAATTGTACTACCTCATTTTAACAATAGAGTGAATATTGACTGTATTCTACCATTCTTCACCTGTCTAGACTTAAGTAGTCTATAAGTATTAGTTAAGTCTGCCCGAAATGTCTCGGCATGATAGTAGCTTTATTTGCTCCAATCATACTGTATATGTAAACACATTGTAATCTTAGCAAAGAAATAAATATGTATTTTAATGCATTTTTATAATATATATAAATGTTAAATATACGTGCGTGCGTGTGCGCGGGTGCGTGCGTGTGTACGTGTGTGCGTGTATGTGTTGTGTGTGTGTGTGTGTGTGTGTGTGTGTGTGTGTGTGTACGTGTGTGTACGTGTGTGTGTGTGTGTGTGTGTGTGTGTGTACGTGTTGTGTGTGTGTGTACGTGTGTGTGTACGTGTGTGTGTACGTGTGTGTGTACATGTGCGTGTGCATATGTATGTATGTACTCACCTAATTGTAGTTGCAGGGGCCGAGACTCGCCTCCTGGCCCCGCCTCTTCACTGAACGTTACTAGGTCCTCTCTCTCCCTGCTCCAAGAGCTATATCATACCTCGTCTTAAAGCTATGTGTGGTACCTGTCTCCACTACATCGCTTGCCAGACTGTTCAACTTCCTGACCACTCTATAACTGAAGAACTGCTTCCTAACATCCCTGTGACTCATCCGAGTCTTCAACTTCCAAGAGTGACCCCATGTTTGTGTGTCCCCTCTCTGGAACATCTTGTCTCTGTACACCTTGTCTATTCCAAGCAATATTTTGTATGTCATTTTGTATTTTGTGTGTGTGTTTTTTTTTTTTTTTTTTTTTTTTTTTTTTTTTTTTTTTTTTTTTTTTTTTTTTTTTTTTTTTTTTTTTAAAAGTGGGGGGCCGTCTCCCACCAAAAAGGTAAGGTGACCCAAAAAGAAAAAAAATCCCCAAAAAAAAAATACTTTCATCATCATTCAACATTTTCACCTCATTCATAACAAATTTCACTGTTTTTTCAGGGGTGCTATAACACAACATTTTTGAAGCATATAGGGTATAAAGATACACAACATATCCCTCCAAACTGCAATATCCTAAAAACCCCTCCTTTAGAGTGCAGGCATTGTATTCCCTTTTTTCCCAGGATCAAGCCCGGGCAATTTTAAAAAAAACCCGGGTTTTTCCCTAAATCCCTTCGCTAAATTTTAACCCGGGGCTCCCCTTTAAAAACCCAGTCATCAGGTCCCAAATACCATTCTCTTCATTGACTCCTACGAACACCTCATGCACCCCCTGCTGAAAGTCCAACCCCCCTGGGCCCACAAAAACCCCCCTTACCCCTTTCCTTTTCCCCAACCTTTTTTCGAGGACGACCCCTACCCCGCCTCCTTTTTCCCCTACAAATTTAAATGCCCCATGTCTTTCTACCTTTTGACCCCCTTTTCTCTCAAAAGGGACCAAACCACCTCAACAACCCCTTTTTCATCCCTCGTCTAAAACTTTTATTAACTCCAAAACCCCCTTCTCCTAATTTCCACACTCCGAATTTTCTGCAAAAAATTTAAACACCACCCCATTGCCCTTAGACAGGAAAATCTCCACTGCCTCCAACGGGCCGCCTTGCTGTTTGCATTCACAACCCAACCTTCACACCCATAAAGAGTGTTAGAAACAAACTATACTTTCAAAACATTCCTTTTTTTGGGCCCCATCGATAACTTTTTTTGGTTTTCCACATTTTCCACATATACCTACATATATAGGTAGAAAGGTTTGGTAGACAGCAACCATCCGGGGAATACAACCGTCCTCCCAGATGACTGTAAAACAAAAAACCCTTTAACTTTTTTTGGCATGATGGAAAGGAAATTGGCGGGTTTCCCCTTTTTTTGTCTCATAAAAAAACGCTAGTTTAGCGGGGAATATTTTGCACTCCTACTTAAACTTTGGTCACACTTCGCAACACGCACATGCATATATTAAAACTACACTGGGTTTTTCCCCCTTTTTCTAAATAGTTTTTTTGGGTTCTTCTTTATTTCTTCTTTTTTTCCAGGGGGAAGGGGAAAAAAAATTTTCCCTTTCCGTAACCCAAATTGCATTTTCCGAAAGGGGCAAACAAAAAGAAGGGCCCGGGGCAAGGGGCAAAACCCCCCCTTCTTCCTTTTAAGACTTTACAAAAAAAAGAAATAAGAAAAACTTTTAAAAAGCTGGGTCTTAATGTGCGGGGATCAGGGCGGATAAAACAAGAAACAGATGTTCCCTGATGTTATGAATGAAAAAAATTTGGGTTTGTCCTGGCCCAAGCGAAACAAAGCTAAAGGGGGGGTAGGGATTTTTCGGGGGGGGGAAAAAAAGGGGATTAAATTTTGGAGTATCAGAGAGTTAGGGGAAAAGGGAAAAGGGTTTAGCAGTAAGTTGAATGATCATTATGGATGGAGAAAAGAGAATATGAATGTGTTAAATTCAAGAATTATGTGGGATTAAAGTAAAGGTTGGATGCGAAAAGTGGGTCATAATAACGGTAGCACCTGGAAAAGGGAGGGGAAATTTAAAGAGGAAGAGAGAAGATTTGGGAGATGTTAATTAAGTTAGGAGTTTTTAAACCCAAAGGTGAAAGTTTTTTGGGGTAAGGGGGACCTGAATGCAAAAAGTAGGAGAAACTTTTAGAGAGGGTGGTGGGTAATTTTGGGGGTCCCCGGTGTAAATGATAAGGGGAGCCCTTTGATTGAATTTTTGTATAAAAAGGGGGTTTTAGTTTAGGAAATACTATTTTAAGAAAAGGGGAAAAATAATATAAAAAGATATGATGTAGGGTCAAAATGACAGTAGTTTGTGGATTATGTGGGGGTTTAAAATAAAAGACTTTGAGTAGATTTCGGGATGTACATTTTTATACGGGGGGCCCCAACATTATTCAGATCACTTTCTAGTTGTAGCAAACACTGAAAGAAAAAGGTAGATGAGAAAACAAGGGAAAAGAAAAAAATCGGGGAAAGAAAAAAGGTAAAAATTTTTAAAAACAAAAAAGAGGAGGCAGTTGGGGGTAAAAATTAAACAGCTATTGGAGAATAGATGGGCAAAGAAGCATAGGCAATGGGGTCAAGAGGTATGGGGTAGTTTTAAAAATGTAGTGTTAGATTTGTTCGGGCAGAAGTTTTGGGTTACAGGAAAGGGGGTTGCGGGAGGGAAAGAGGAGAAATTGGGGGAATGATATGAAAAAGAGAGTGAAAGGGGAGAAAAAATTAGCATATGGAATTTTTTTTACAAAGTAGAAATGATGAAAGGGGGGAAAGAGAAATTATGGAAAAAAGAGGGGGTTTTAAGAGAGTGGGAAGCAATGAAAAAAGAGGAGCAAAGAGGTGGGTGAAAAGTTATCAAAAAATTTTTAAATTGAAAATAAAAAAATTTTTATGGATAAATTTAACAATTTAAAGGGAAAGGGTTTAGAAAAAACAAAGGGATTTGTCAGAAAAAAATTTGGAGAGGAAAGTTATTAAATGAGAGTTGGGGGAAATTGGGAAATGGGGGGGAATTTTTTGAGGATTTTTAAATTTTAATGAAGATAGGGAAGCTGTGATTTCGTGTATAGGGAAAAGGGGGAATAACATCTTTTTAGGAGGAGGAAGACCCCCAGTTGTGAGGGGGGGGGAATTTTCGTGAGGCAGTGGGAAAAATGAGGGGGGGGAAAAGGCACCCGGGAATTGAGGGGAAAAAGATAGAAATTTTTAAAAAAGCGGTGGGGATAATTTTTTGGATTGGTTGGTGCAAAAAATTTTAAAATAGATGTATGGAAAGGGGTAAGGTCCCAAAGGGTTTTGGCAGAGAGCTTTGCATATTTTCCTTTGTATAAAAAAAAGGGGGAAAAAAGAATTGAAAAAAATTATGGGGGGGAAAAAACTGTTGATATCCCTTTGGAAAAAAGTGTATGGTAAGTTATTATTGAAAAAATTTTAAGAGTAAAAACAGAGAATAAAAATAGCAGATGAAAAAAGGAAAGGTTTAAAGGGAAGGGGTTTTTAGGGGGTTTTGGACCGGGTGTTTACAGTGAAACATAAAAAGGAACAGTATTTAATAAGGCTAAAGAGGTTTTTGTGGCTTTTATGGTTTTGGGAAAAAAGGCATATGACAGGGTGGAAAAGGGGGGAAAATGTGGCAGATTTGCGGTGATGGGTAGGAGGTAGGTTACTGAAAGAAATGAAGATTTTTTAAAACGGGGAAGTGAGGCTCAATTTTTAGAGTATGGGGAAAGGGGGAAAATTTATTTCCCAGTAAAATTTGGGCCCTTTTAGAAAAGGGAAAGGGTGTAAATGTCACCCGGGGTTTTTTAATATATTTATAGAGGGGGTTTGTAAGAGAATAAATGCGGGGGTCTTGGCAAAGGCGTGGAGTTAAAAGTAAAAAATCACACAAAAAGTGGGAGTTGTCCCATTTACTCTTTGCGATGACATTTTCCCTTTTGGGGAGATTCTGAGAAATTCCCGAGATTGGGGGATAATTTTTTAGGGTTGCAAAAGAAAAAAATTTAAAAAGGGAAAAATACAGGAAAGAGAAAGGTTTTTGAAGATAACAAAAATTGGGTTTATAAAGATTGGTTTATCAGATTGGAGGAGAGAGTATGGGGGAAAGGTGAATGTATTCAGATTTTTGGGAGTGGACGTTTCAGCGGATGGATCTATGAAAGAAGAGGTGAATCATAGAATTGGGGAGGGGAAAAGGGTGAAATGGGCACTTAGGATCTGTGGGGACAAAGAACTTTTCCTTTTAAAGGGAAAAAGGGGAAAGTATGGGGGTATATTTTTACCCCAAAGCTCTTTTATGGGGGTGAAACATTGGGTTTAAAGAATGTTGCAGCAGGGAAGGCTGGGGGCATGGAAAAATGTTTATGTCTGAGGGGGAATGTGTGGGGGTGAAAATAATGCAGAGAATTCGTAATTTTTAAGGGTTTGGAGGAAGGGGGCGGGAAATTTCCAAAACTGTTGTCCAGAGGGCGAGGAAGGGTTTTTGAGGTTTGGGTTTGGGGCATTAGAAAAAATGGGCGAAACAGAGTGGGCTTTAAGATTTATCAATCTGAAATGGAAGGAAGGCGGGGTAGGGGTCGGGCCTAGGAAAAAAGGTTTTGGGGGGAGGGGGGAAAGGAGGTTTTTTTGTGCGAGGGGCTTTTGGGCTTTTCCCCCCAAAGGGTGCGTGGGAAGTTTTTGATAGGGGGAATGGAGACAAAAGGTTTTTTAAAACTTGACGTCTTTGGAGTGTGACAAAGTAACTTTAAAAAAGGGGGTTTTAGGGAAACCAGCAGGCCGGACTTGAGTCCTGGAGATGGGGAAATACAGTGCCTGCAAATCTGAAGGAGGGTTTTTTTTTAATGTTGGGAGTTTAAAAACTGTTGAAAGCATTCCTTTTGGGAAGACAGGATGGAGTGAATGATGGTGAAGTTTTTTTTTTTTTCGGGGCCCCCCCCTTTTTGGGGGGAATGGCCCCGTGTGATAATTAACCCTTTTAGGGGCCCAAGGCCCCAAAAACTTAAGTTTACGCACCAGTGCTTGAATTTTCAAAAAAAAAAATTTTTTTATTTTTTTTTATGAAAACGTAGAGAATCTTTTTTTGAAGGGAATAAAACAAAAATATGAAATTTTGGGGGAAAAAGATGAAATTTTTTGCCTCCGCGAAATTTTTATGTGTAGCGATATTTTTCGAGTCGGGGGGGGGATTTTGCCCCATTTGACTCCCATTTTAGGCCCCAAATTAAAATTATTCCAATCAAACCCAAATTCTTTTGCTATTTTTACTAGTATTACTTTTATTCTATCGTTGGCACAAGAAAACGCCAAAACCCAAATGTTTTTAACTACAAAAAAAAGTGGGTTTGGAAAATTGGGTTTAAATTTTGGGCCCAATTTTAAAAACAAATTTTAAATATTTCCAATTTCAAAATAGGCTCCAGAAAAACAAAGTAGGGGGAATTTCCCGGAACTAAACTAACATTTCCCCCTGTTCATTAAATTTAAATTTTTGGGGCTTTACAAAAAAAATTCCATTTTGATTTTTTAAATTTAAAATAATAATTTTTATTTCAAAAACCCAAAAAAAAGAAGATTTACTGTTTATGCAAATACTGTAATAATTGTTAAATTTTCATCACCAAATTTTTTGAATGATATTAGACCCCCACTTACCTGTATTAGATGTGTGAGGTCGTTTGTTTACCCCCTTGAATATCGGCAAAAAATTAACATTTTCCCCTACTTTGAGCTCAGTTTCAAACCAAATTCCCCCGTGCAAAAAAAACCCAAACAAAAACATCTCCCAATTTTTTGTAAATTCTTCCATTTTATCAAATGAGACCCCCAAATCGCAAAAACAAAATATAAAAAACATACGAAAAAACCCGCAAAGTCGGGTGTTTTAATCGAAAAATCATGAAATTTTAGTTTTTTTTTCTCAAAAACACAGTGGGGCTGCAGGGTCCCGTTTTTATGTGGTGCACCCCATACCACATAGATGTATCCCCCTCATATCTAGGCCCAAATTACCACTCACAGTTTAAACAGATTGGGGCTGACTCATGGCGTAGATCTACGGTTTTTTGGGGGACCACCGTAAAGCCGTAGATTACGGGACGGGCCCTGAAAGGGGTTTAAAAAAAAAATAAAAATCCTCAATTTCACCACTCAACCCCTTTTTTCCCCATCAATTCTATGATTAACCTCATCCCTCATAAAACCAAACCGCCGACCTGTCAAAATCCCAAGTATGTATCTGAAAACATTCACTTCTTTTTCCTACTCCTCCTCCCCAAAATTTATTTTCCATTTTTTTTTTATCTAAAAACATTTGATACCCTCATCAAACCTTTTCTCTTTTTTTATTTCACTTTTCCCAACCCCTTTTACCTTTAAAACACACTTTTCCCCCAAAACCCTCCCCCTTTAAACCCTTTTGGGAATTTTTTTCAGAATCCCCCCATAAAACACATTATCAAACAGCAAAAAACAAAAGTGGGCAATTCCCATTTTTTTTTTTTGGGTTTTCCCCCTAATTTAAAACCCACCCTTTCTCCTGAAAACCTAGCATTTTTCTTTTTTTTAAAAGCCCATCTATAAAATATTTAAAAAAACCATGGTGGACATTAAAACCCTCCCTGTCTAAAAAAACCCACTTTTTACAGGGAAGTATTCCCCCCTCTCTTTTACAACCCTAATTTTAGCCCACTATCCTCATAAAAAATCTACAGCATTTTTTAACTTACCCCCTACCTGGAGTTTAAACCAAAAGAGAGTTCCGGGGGTCAAACCCCCCAGAGGCCCCCGGGTTTTGTGACCGGGCCTCCTGGTGGATCAGAGCCTGATCAGCCAGGGTGTTTTCTGCTGGGTGATGCAATTTCCCAAAGTACTGGCCCCAGCCCACTGGTCAGGTACCGACTTCAGGTGCTTGTCCATGCCAGCTTGAAGACTGCCAGGGGTCTATTGGTAATCCCCCTTAAGTATCTGGGAGGCAGTTTAAGAGTCTCAGGGGCCCCCGACATTTTAAATTTTATTGTTTTGTTAACGTGCTAGTGACAACCCCCGCTTTTTTCATTGGGGGGTGTTCAAACGTCCGCCAAGTCTTTCCCCAAAAATTAGGTGTTTTTTTCTCCCCGTTTTTGCGCGCCGTGAAGGTTCCTAAAATTTTCTAGGGCCCGCAATTTCACCCCGGCTTGAAAAGGGGGCGTTAGTGTGCAGCAATATTCCCAGCCTAGATAGAAAAAGCAACCTGAAGAGTGGGCATCATGGGGTTGGCACCTTAGTTTTTTAAGGTTTCTCTTTCCATCCTGTCAAATTTTCCCCAGCAGAAAGCGATTGATTTCAATGTTTTTTGGTCCTTGAAGGTGAATCCCCCGAAATGATCACTTCCAGGGCTTTGCATTGGTTTTTTTTTTGGGCTATTTTTGTGGGTGGAATTTGTTTTTTTACTCTGATTTAAGTTTTAATTTTTCCTTTTGTTTTTCCATATCGGAGTAATTTTAAATTTCTCATTGTTGAACTTCAAATTGTTTTCCCCCAGCCCCTTTAAAATTTGGTTGATGTCCAAACCCGGAGCCTTGCAGTGTCTGCAAGGAAGAAAAAGTCATGGGAGATTCGGGTTCCCTGGGAAAGGAAGGGCACGGGCTGTGGCTAAAAAATCCGCCTACGCCAGATTTTGAGGATGGAAAAAAAGATGGAGCGAGTACTGTGCCTTGTTGGGAAAAGAGCTTTTTTCCCCCTTTGCTGGGCCCTTTTGGGCCTTTTTAAATTTTGTTGACTTTCACCTTTGTGTTCTGTTTTTGGGGGAAATTATAGATCCATCTAAACCAAAAATTTTTTCCCCGTTTTTCCTTTAGCAAAGCATTTTGTGGCTATTACGCCATGGGGACACTTTTTCCCTAGGCTTTTTTTCAAAGTCTTAATATTACATCTGCCCTTCTTTTTTTTTTCTTTAGTGTATCTGGAACCCCTTTCGAGGGACCAAAAGTTTTAAAACAGACAAAGGGGCGAAACCCGCTCTAAACCCCTGTTGCCCTGGGGTTTTGGGAAATTTATGGGTTTCTAGAAGGGTGGGGGATCTTACTTTTTAGGACCCTTTTAAAGATTTTTATATATGGGATATTAGTGCTATCCCGGGCTGTAGTTCTTTGCTATTTTCTTTACTTCCCCCTTTTTTGGAGTGGGGCTGTGTCCCGTTTTTTTAGTAACTGTACCCCTTTTATTAGTTTCTTTTTTTTTTGAAATACCAGACGTATACTAGAATCCAATAACCTGTAGTTAAACCCGGTCCCAAAATACATAAAGAGAAGCAATTAATTTCTACAGAAAAAGCGTCCCCTTCCTCCAAAATTTCCCCCTCAAATATATGAAAAATAGCTTTTTTTGTGGGGGAGAAGAAAAAAAAAAAAAGAAAAGCTTTGATACAGCCCAATTTTAAAAAAAAAGGGTTGAGGCTCGCCGTTCGTCACTGTAGGAGGGTGCCCACAATCAAACCCGGGTTTTTCAACCCCGCAAGTTAAAAACTTTTGTATCAATCAAATCCAAAAATTTTTTTACCGGGTAAAAATTTCCAAATAGATCCTTCATTGTTTGCCCAAATCCAAACCCAAACCCTTTTGTTTTTAAAAAAGTGACCCACCGTTCCCGATCAATCGACTGGGGCCAAAAAACCCCCGACTGGGCCCCAACCCCTTGGGTGGTCCGAACCCTTGACTGGTTTTTAAACGGGTTCCCTTGGACAATAAAGCCCCGACTGTAAACGGATGGGGGTTTTAGGCGCCCTTATCAAACACAAACAATAAATATAAATCAGGAACGTACACGGTAAGCTGTCCAATATACAAGTACAGTTAGAAATAGAAATACAAATAGCTAGAGCTTCACTTTAAGGAGGCCATTAATAGAGTATTCAAGAGGTTGCTAGTAGAATTAAAGTAAATCAACCATTCATATCATTATGATGCACTGTGTAGTCTGCAGTCAATCAAACAAACGGGCTTCCACATGGATAAATTGTAATTTTTGTGGAAATTGGTGTCACGCCCCTTGTGCAGATATCCAAGAACTAGCTACAAGCAGTATTAAAACAGGGAAGTGTTTTTGGGTATGCCCAAATGAAATAAATCTGTGGACTAAAATCACAAGGGTATTAAAAGAGGATAACATCAAAGCTGCTTTCATAGAAAACCTGGAAGCTTTCTACAACAGATGGGAACATAAAAAGTCTGGGCTGAATGGTAATCTGCCCGTGATACTGGCCATATAGTCAGAAACTGTAAGGCTGGAGGTGATGTCCTGGTAGTCAGTAAATGTGGGGCTGATAGTGCTGTCCCGGGAGACAGTAATGGTGAAGCTGGAGGTGCTGTCCTGGGAGACAGTAATGGTGAAGCTGGAGGTGCTGTCCCGGGAGACAGTAATGGTGAAGCTGGAGATTTTGTCCAGGTAGTCGGGAATTATACGCAGGAAGGAATACATATAAATGACCTCATAGGGGACAGGAGCCGTAGTGGAGAAACAAGTGTAGTCAAAGATAAGATAAAACCAATATTGCAAACTAGAAATACCACAGGAAATAGCAAACAAGAGGATTCCACTAGCAATAGTGAGGATATATTACCAAAAACAACTGGTGGGAGCTCCATTGTTGGTGCTAGGGAGGATAGGAATAAGACAGGGAAACATGCACCAACAGGGAATACAGTCACAGAAACCCAAGGCAAATGGAAACCAAGCCTGTGCACATACTATGCACTTGGTATCTGCAGACATGGGAAATCTGGAAAAACAGACGGGACGTGCAACTATGACCACTCTAGAAAATGCCGTGCCCATATGACAACAGGAAAATGCAAACTCCCTTCCTGTAAGCTTTTTCACCCTGAAATGTGTACCTCTTCAGTACAGGAAAGACTGTGCTATAACTTAAATTGCCAGGCACATCATCTAAAGGGGACAAAAAGATACAAAACATCCAGGCCATGGGAAAACCTGGGTAGCCACAGCCACTCAAGAGGGAGAGGTTTTTAGTGCCAGGAAGGAAAAAAAAACTGGCAGGAAATTGCAGAAATCGTACACCAAATCCAGTCATTCCTGGAGTGGAACCACAGTCGATGGTCTCCACTCCAAACCAACAGATACAGATACTAATGCCGGAAAAAAAATTCTCCCCCAGTACCAACAATACCACCAGTCCGATGACATTCTTCTTTGCAAATATACAGGGTCTAAAGCCAGCAACAAACAACAAAATACCTTTCATCTGTGGACTGCTTGCAGAGGCAAAGGCAATGTTCGCGGCTTTCACTGAGACCCACATAAAGGATCACTTGGACAACGAAATATGGATCCCAGGTTACAACCTATACAGATGTGACAGAGTGAACAGGCAAAAGGGAGGGGGGGTTGGCCTGTACATTGCAGAGTCACTGTTTGCACAAGAACTGCTTAATGCCTCAAATGATGTAGTGGAAGTTTTAGCAGTAAAGGTCGAGAACCAAAACCTAGTCATTGTGGTAGTCTACAGGCCTCCGGATGCAACTTCCCAGCAATTCCAGGAACAGCTGTTAAAAACTGACCACTGTCTGGAAAATCTTCCAGCTCCTGCACCCAACATCTTGCTCCTGGGGGATTTCAACTTTAGGCACCTAAAATGGAGGAATATAGCAAATAATATTGTTGCAGTAATAACACCAGGAGGCAGCTCTGATGAAAACTCACACTCACACGAGCTTTTAAATCTCTGCACAAAATTCAATTTAAACCAGCAAATAATAGAGCCTACTAGACTGGAGAATACACTAGACCTCATCTTCACTAATAATGATGATCTGATAAGAAATGTCACCATATCAAAAACAATATACTTAGATCACAACATAATTGAGGTTCAGACATGTATGCGTGGAGCCCCAGACCGACATAATGAGATTAGTCACGAGGGAGCATTCACTAAATTCAACTTCAATAACAAAAACATAAAGTGGGACCAAGTAAACCAAGTCCTAACCAATACAAGCTGGAAAGATATACTAAGCAACACAGACCCCAACTTATGCCTAGAACAGATTAACTTGGTGGCACTCGATGTATGCACAAGGCTTATTCCTCTAAGAAAAAGGAGGAGTAGATGTAAAATAGAAAGAGACAGGCGCTCCCTTTACAGGCAACAGAAAAGAATAACAGAGCGGCTAAAAGAGGCCAATATATCTGAAATGCCTAGGGAGACACTGGTCAGAGAAATAGCAAGCATCGAACTTAAGCTAAAGGAATCTTATAGGAGTCAGGAATCGCTGGAAGAGCTAAAAGCCATAAATGAAATCGAAAGAAACCCAAAGTATTTCTTCTCCTATGCCAAATCAAAGTCGAGAACAATGTCCAGTATTGGGCCCCTACTTAAACAAGATGGGTCCTACACAGATGACAGCAAGGAAATGAGTGAGCTACTCAAGTCCCAATATGACTCAGTTTTTAGCAAGCCGCTAACCAGACTGAGAGTCGAAGATCAAAATGAATTTTTTATGAGAGAACCACAGAATTTGGTTAACACAAGCCTATCCGATGTTATCCTGACGCCAAATGACTTCAAACAGGCGATAAATGACATGCCCATGCACTCTGCACCAGGCCAGACTCATGGAACTCCGTGTTCATCAAGAACTGCAAGAAGCCCCTATCACGAGCCTTTTCCATCATATGGAGAGGGAGCATGGACACGGGGGTCGTCCCACAGTTACTAAAAAAACGGACATAGCCCCACTCCACAAAGGGGGCAGTAAAGCAACAGCAAAGAACTACAGACCGATAGCACTAACATCCCATATAAAAATCTTTGAAAGGGTCCTAAGAAGCAAAATCAGTACCCATCTAGAAACCCATCAGTTACACAACCCAGGGCAACATGGGTTTAGAACAGGTCGCTCCTGTCTGTCTCAACTATTGGATCACTATGACAAGGTCCTAGATGCACTAGAAAACAAAAAGAATGCAGATGTAATATATACAGACTTTGCAAAAGCCTTCGACAAGTGTGACCATGGCGTAATAGCGCACAAAATGCGTGCTAAAGGAATAACAGGAAAAGTCGGTCGATGGATCTATAATTTCCTCACTAACAGAACACAGAGTAGTCGTCAACAGAGTAAAATCCGAGGCAGCTACGGTGAAAAGCTCTGTTCCACAAGGCACAGTACTCGCTTCCATCTTGTTCCTCATCCTCATATCCGACATAGACAAGGATGTCAGCCACAGCACCGTGTCTTCCTTTGCAGATGACACCCGAATCTGCATGACAGTGTCTTCCATTGCAGACACTGCAAGGCTCCAGGCGGACATCAACCAAATCTTTCAGTGGGCTGCAGAAAACAATATGAAGTTCAACGATGAGAAATTTCAATTACTCAGATACGGTAAACACGAGGAAATTAAATCTTCATCAGAGTACAAAACAAATTCTGGCCACAAAATAGAGCGAAACACCAACGTCAAAGACCTGGGAGTGATCATGTCAGAGGATCTTGCCTTCAAGGACCATAACATTGTATCAATCGCATCTGCTAGAAAAAATGACAGGATGGATAATGAGAACCTTCAAAACTAGGGAGGCCAAGCCCATGATGACACTCTTCAGGTCACTTGTTCTATTTAGGCTGGAATATTGCTGCACACTAACAGCACCTTTCAAGGCAGGTGAAATTGCTGACCTAGAAAATATACAGAGAACCTTCACGGCACGCATAACGGAGATAAATCGCCTCAATTACTGGGAGCGCTTGAAGTTCCTAAACCTGTATTCCCTGGAATGCAGGCGGAGAGATACATGATTATATACACCTGGAAAATCCAGAGGGACTAGTACCGAACTTGCAAACGAAAATCACTCACTACGAAAGCAAAAGACTTGGCAGACGATGCAACATCCCCCCAATGAAAAGCAGGGGTGTCACTAGCACGTTAAGAGTCCATACAATAAGTGTCAGGGGCCTGAGACTGTTCAACTGCCTCCCAGCATACATAAGGGGGATTACCAATAGACCCCTGGCAGTCTTCAAGCTGGCACTGGACAAGCACCTAAAGTCGGTTCCTGACCAGCCGGGCTGTGGCTCGTACGTTGGTTTGCGTGCAGCCAGCAGTAACAGCCTGGTTTATCAGGCTCTGATCCACCAGGAGGCCTGGCCACAGACCGGGCCGGAGGGGCATTGACCCCCGGAACTCTCTCCAGGTAAACTCCAGGTGGGACGACCCCCGTGTCCATGCTCCCTATCCATAGGATGGTCAAAGCTCGTGATAGGGGCTTCTTGCAGTTTTTTGATGAACACGGAGTTCCATGAGTCTGGCCCTGGGGCAGAGTGCATGGGCATGTCATTTATCGCCTGTTCGAAGTCATTTGGCATCAGGATAACATCAGATAGGCTTGTGTTAACCAAATTCTGTGGCTCTCTCATAAAAAATTCATTTTGATCTTTGACTCTCAGTCTGGTTAGCGGCTTGCTGAAAACTGACTCATATTGGACTTGAGTAGCTCACTCATTTCCTTGCTGTCGTCTGTGTAGGACCCATCTTGTTTAAGTAGGGGCCCAATACTGGACGTTGTTCTCGACTTTGATTTGGCATAGGAAAAGAAATACTTTGGGTTTCTTTAGATTTCATTTATGGCTTTTAGTTCTTCCAGCGATTCCTGACTCCTATAAGATTCCTTTAGCTTAAGTTCGATGTTTGCTATTTCTCTGACCAGTGACTCCCTAGGCATTTCAGATATATTGGCCTCTTTTAGCTGCTCTGTTGTTCTTTTTCATCGCCTGTAAAGGGAGCACCTGTCTCTTTCTATTTTACATCTACTCTCCTTTTTTCTTAGAGGAACAAGCCTTGAGCATACATCGAGTGCCACCGAGTTAATCTGTTCTAGGCATAAGTTGGGGTCTGTGTTTCTTAGTCTGTCTTCCCAGCTTATATCGGTTAGAACTTGGTTTACTTGGTCCCAGTTTATGATCTTGTTATTGAAGTTGAATTTGGTGAGGCTCCCTCGTGACTAATCTCATTATGTCGGTCTGGGGCTCCGCTCATACATGTCTGAACCTCGATTATGTTGTGATCTGAGTATATTTTTTTGATGTGGTGACATTTTGTATCAGATCATCATTGTTAGTGAAGATGAGGTCTAGTGTATTCTCCAGTCTAGTAGGCTCTATTATTTGCTGGTTTAAGTTGAATTTTGTGCAGAGATTAAAAGCTCATGTGTGTGTGAGTTTTCATCAGAGCTGCATCCTGGTGTTATCACTGCAACAACATTATTTGCTATATTTAGGTGCCTTAAGTTGAAATCCCCCAGGAGCAAGATTTTGGGGGGCAGGAGCTGGCAGATTTTCCAGACAGTGGTCAATTTTTAACAGCTGTTCCTGGAATTGCTGGGATGTTGCATCCAGAGGTTGTAGACTACCACAATGACTAGGTTTTGGTTCTCGACCTTTACTGCTCAAACTTCCACTACATCATTTGAGGCATTAAGCAGTTCTGTGTAAACAAGTGACTCTGCAATATACAGGCCAACCCCCCCCCCCCCCCCCCTTTTGCCTGTTCACTCTGTTGCATCTGTATAGGTTGTAACCTGGGATTCATATTTCATTGTCCAAGTGATCCTTTATGTGGGTCTCTGTGAAAGCCGCGAACATTGCATTTGCCTCTGCAAGCAGTCCATGAATGAAAGGTATTTTGTTACACAAATAACCCGCACATATGTGTTTCACTGTAAACACCTGGTCCACACACCCCCTACCTTTCCTAAAGCCTCCTTGTTCATCTGCTATCCTATTCAAAGAATTAAAAGTAAGACTGAGAATAGGATAGCGGATGAACAAGGAGGCTTTAGGAAAGGTAGGGGGTGTGTGGACCAGGTGTTTACAGTGAAACATATAAGTGAACAGTATTTAGATAAGGCTAAAGAGGTCTTTGTGGCATTTATGGATTTGGAAAAGGCGTATGACAGGGTGGATAGGGGGGCAATGTGGCAGATGTTGCAGGTGTATGGTGTAGGAGGTAGGTTACTGAAAGCAGTGAAGAGTTTTTACGAGGAAAAGTGAGGCTCAAGTTAGAGTACATAGGAAAGAGGGAAATTATTTCCCAGTAAAAGTAGGCCTTAGACAAGGATGTGTGATGTCACCGTGGTTGTTTAATATATTTATAGATGGGGTTGTAAGAGAAGTAAATGCGAGGGTCTTGACAAGAGGCGTGGAGTTAAAAGATAAAGAATCACACAAAGTGGGAGTTGTCACAGTTGCTCTTTGCTGATGACACTGTGCATTGGGAGATTCTGAAGAGAAGTTGCAGAGATTGGTGGATGAATTTGGTAGGGGGGGTGCAAAAGAAGAAAATTAAAAGTGATTACAGGAAAGAGTAAGGTTATGAGGATAACAAAAATATTAGGTGAGGGAAAGATTGGATATCAGATTGGAGGGAGAGTGTATGGAGGAGGTGAATTTATTCAGATATTTGGGAGGGGATGTGTCAGCAGATGGGTCTATGAAGGATGGGGGTAAATCATAGAATTGATGAGGGGAAAAGGGTGAGTGGTGCACTTAGGAGTCTGTGGAGACAAAAAAACTTTGTCCTTGGGGGAGGCAAAGAGGGGAATGTATGAGAGTATAGTTTTCCCAACACTCTTATATGGGTGTGAAGCATGGTGATGAATGTTGCAGCGAGGAGAAGGCTGGAGGCAGTGGAGATGTCATGTCTGAGGGCAATGTTGGTGTGAATATAATGCAGAGAATTCGTAGTTTTGAAGTTAGGAGGAGGTGCGGGATTCCCAAAAAACTGTTGTCCAGAGGGATGAGGAAGGGTTGTTGAGGTGGTTCGGGACATGTAGAGAGAATGGAGCGAAACAGAATGACTTCAAGAGTGTTACAGTCTGTAGTGGAAGGAAGGCGGGGTAGGTCGGCCTTAGGAAAGGTTGGGAGGGAGGGGGTAAAGGAGGTTTTGTTGTGCGAGGGGCTTTGGACTTCAGCAGGCGTGCGTGAGCATGTTTGATAGGAGTGAATGGAGACGAATGGTTTTTAATACTTGACGTGCTGTTGAAGTGTGAGCAAAGTAAAAATTTATGAAGGGGTTCAGGGAAACCGGCAGGCCGGACTTGAGTCCTGGAGATGGGAAGTACAGTGTCTGCACTCTGAAGGAGGGGTGTTAATGCTGCAGTTTAAAAACTGTAGTGTAAGACCCTTCTGGCAAGACAGTGATGGAGTGGGAAAGATGGTTGAAAGTTTTTCTTTTTTGGGCCACCCTGCCTTGGTGGGAAATCGGCCCTTGTGATAATAAAATAAATAAAAATAAAGAGAGAAGCTTACGACGACGTTTCGGTCCAACTTGGACCATTGACAAAGCCACACAGTGTGACTTTGTCAATGGTCCAAGTCGGACCGAACGTCGTCGTAAGCTTCTCTCTTTTATGTGTGGGTTTATTTGTGTATCATTCCAGCATGGTATTGTGACTTTTTTTGTTAGGTTTTTTGTTGTTCGTTGCTGGCTTTAGACCCTGTATATTTGCAAAGAAGAATGTCATCGGACTGGTGGTATTGGTGGTACGGGGGTTTGACTTCTTTTCCAGAAATTAGTATCTGTATCTGTTGGTTTGGAGTGGAGGCCATCGACTGGGGTTTTCCACTCCGGGAAAATGACTGGATTTGGTGTACGATTTCTGCAATTTCCTGCCAGTTTTTTTTTTCCTTCCTGGCACTAAAAAACCTCCCCTCTTGAGTGGTATGGCTACCCAGGTTTTCCATGGTCGGGATGTTTTGTATCTTTTTTTCCCCTTTAGAGGGGTTGTGCCTGGAAATTTTAAAAGTTATAGCACTGTCTTTCCTGTTCTAGAAGAGGGACACATTTCAGGGGGGAAAAAGCTTACAGGAAGGGAGTTTGCATTTTCCTGTTGTCATATGGGCACGGCATTTTCTAGGGTGGCCAAAGTTGCACGTCCCATCTGTTTTACCAGATTTCCCATTCCTACAGATACCAAGTGCAAAGTATGTGCTCAGGCTTGGTTTCCGTTTGCCTTGGGTTTCTGTGACTGTATTCCCTGTTGGTGCATGTTTACCTGTCTCTTTCCTATCCTCACTAGCACTAACAATGGGGCTCTCACCAGTTGTTTTTGGTAATGTATCCTCACTAATGCTAGTGGAGTCCCCTTGTTTGCTATCTCCTGTGGTGTTACTAGTTTGTAATATTGGTTTTATCTTGTCCTTGACTACACTTGTTCCCCCACTACAGCACCTGTCTCCCTCGAGGTGATTTATATGCATTCCCTCCTGCGTACATTTACTGACTACCTGGACAGCACCTCCATCCTCACCATTACTGTCTCCCAGGACAGCACCTCCATCCTCACCATTACTGTCTCCCAGGACAGCACCTCCATCCTCACCATTACTGTCTCCCAGGACAGCACCTCCAGCTTCACCATTACTGTCTACCAGGACAGCACTATCAGCCCCACATTTACTGACTACTGGGCAGCACCTCCAGCCTTACAGTTTCTGACTACATGGCCATATACTATTCCATATACAGTGGACCCTCCCTTAATGATATTAATCCGTTCCTGAGAGCTCAACGTTAGGCGAAATTATCGTTAGCCGAATTAATTTTCCTCGTAAGAAATAATGGAAATCAAATTAATCCGTTCCTGACACCCCAAAGTATGAAAAAAAAAAATTTTACAACATGAAATATTAATTTTAATACACACAAACTGAAGAAGACATGTACAATTACATGACACTTACCTTTATTGAAGATCTGGCGATGATTGATGGGATGGGAGGAGGGGAGAGTGTGGATGGTGTTAATGTTTAGAAGGGGAATCCCCTTCCATTAGGACTTGAGGTGGCAAGTCCTTTTCCGGGGTTGCTTCCCTTCTTCTTTTAATGCCACTAGGACCAGCTTGAGAGTCACTGGACTGTCGCACATCATATCTGTCCATGGAGGCCTGCACCTCCCATTCCTTTATGACTTTCCTGAAGTGTTTCACAACATTGTCAGTGTAATAATCACCAGCACGGCTTGCAGTAGCTGTGTGAGGGTGATTTTCATCAAAAAAGGTTTGCACTTCAAGCCACTTTGCACACATTTCCTTAATCTTAGAAGTAGGCAACTTCCTCAATTTCTCTATTCCCTCCTCAGAGCAGTTTACTTAGGTCTGGCCTCTTGCTGTTGAAGATGATCTTGCAGCTCATCAGTGGTTAGTTCTTCATTGTCCTCCTCCACCAACTCTTCCACATCCTCCCCACTAACCTCCAACCCCAAGGACTTCCCCAATGCCACAGTTGATTCCACAACTGGCATAGGCTTCACAGGGGGTTTGCCTCAAGTCCTTCAAAATCCCTTTTGTCTACACATTCTGGCCACAGTTTCTTCCAAGCAGAGTTCAAGGTCCTCTTAGTCACTTCCTCCCAAGCCTTACCTATAATGTTTACACAATTGAGGATGTTAAGTAAGACACATATGCAACAGTTTAGGTATCTTTATTTCGAAACGTTTCGCCTACACAGTAGGCTTCTTCAGTCGAGTACAGAAAAGTTGATAGAAGCAGAAGAGACTTGAAGACGATGTAATCAGTCCATCACCCTTAAAGTTTTGAGGTGGTCAGTCCCTCAGTCTGGAGAAGAGCATTGTTCGTTGTCTGAAACAATATTGTTTCGGGACAACGGTGATGGACTGATTACATCGTCTTCAAGTCTCTTCTGCTTCTATCAACTTTTCTGTACTCAAACTGAAGAAGCCTACTGTGTAGGCGAACTTTTCGAAATAAAGAACCTAACTTTTTGCATATGTGTCTTACCTAAAAACCCTGTCGGTATTTTATACCTTTTAATGTACAATTGAGGATGCGGGAAGTGATCTCTCCAAAACTCTCTTAGAGTCAATTGAATTTCTGAGGTCACTACAAAGAACCTTTCAAAACATAACTTTTGTGTAGGGGTTTTTTGAAGTTTGCAATGGGCCTGCTGGTCCCTGGGCTGCAGGAGAGGAGTGGTATTATGAGGCAAAAACTTGACCTTAATGAAGCTCATGTCCGCCCGAAAGTCGCTCTGCCATGTCTGAGGGATGACCAGGAGCATTGTCTAATACCAGGAGGCACTTAAGGTCCAATTATTTTCCAGGAGGTAATTTTTCACAGTGGGGGCAAATGCATGGTTTTAACCAGTCATAGAAAAAGGTCTCTAGTGACCCATGCCTTACTGTTTGCCCCCCACATCACACACAAAAATTTGCTTGAGGACATTGTTTTTCCTGAACACTCTGGGGTTTCAGAGGGGATACACCCAAAAAAGGCTTCCCCTTTGCAATCACCCCTAGCATTAGCACACATCAACAGAGTAAGCCTGTCTTTATAGGCTTATGTCCTGGGAGTGCCCTTTTCCTCCTCAGTAATGTAGGTCCCGCTTGGCATTTTCTTCCAAAACAGGCCTGTTTTGTCACAATTTAAACACTTGTTCAGTTTTCAATTCTTCACTGTCTATGTACTCCTTGAATTCCTGCGCATATTTTTCAGCTGTTCTTTGGTCTGAACTGGCAGCCTCACCATGCCTTATCACACTATGTATGCCACTACAATTCTTAAATCTCTCAAACCAACCTTTGCTGACCTTAAATTCACTCATATCACCACTAGTTGCAGGCATTTTTCTATTAAATCGTCATGCAACTTCTAGCCTTTTCACATATGATCGCTTGAGAGATGCTATCTCCTGCTATCTGTTTTTCATTTATCAACACCAATAACAGTCTCTCAACATCATCTATCACTTGCGATCTCAGTTTCGAAAACATAGTTGCACCTTTGGCAAGAACAGCTTCCTTGATTGCCATTTTCTTGGCCACAATAGTAGCGATGGTTGATTGGGGTTTTGTGTACAACTTGGCCAGCTCGGAGACATGCACTCCACTTTCATACTTAGCAATGATCTCTTTCTTCATATCCATAGTAATTCTCACCCTTTTTGCTGTAGGGTTGGCACTAGAAGCTTTCTTGGGGCCCGTGGTGACTTATTTTGCAGGTGCAATCACTAAAATGCTGTGATAATATGAAATGTTCCGATTGTATGTTTGGATGGGACCGCGGTGGCTGGCTGGCTTGTAAACACTGGCCACAAGTGGACGTGTCTTGAACGGAACGAATCGTGTTGGTCGAGTTTTTTAGCGCTAGTCGAGGCAAAATTTTTGCGTTAAAATGTATCGCTAGTCAGATTTAACGTTAGATGATGCCATCGTTGGTCGAGGGTCCACTGTATATATATAATATAGAGAGAGAGAGATATAGAGAGAGTTGTAGATATACAGTGGACCCTCGCATACCGTTGGCATCACATACGTTAATCCTCATACCGATACATTTTATCACTAAAATTTTGCCTCGCATACTGCTAAAAAACTCGCTTAACGCTATTCGTCTGAGAGGCGTCTAAAGTGCGGCCTGAGCCAGCCTCACATGTTCCGTCGGTGGCATTGTTTACAAGCCAGTCTCCGCGGTAACATCCAAGCATACAATCGGAACATTTCGTATTATTATAGCGTTTTTGTTGATTTCGTCTGCAAAATAAGTGACCATGGGCCCAAGAAAGCTTCTAGTGCTAACCCTGTGCTAAAAAGGATGAGAAATACTATCATACCACAGTCAGCTGCTGCTGCACCACAGTCAGCTGTTGATGGACCAGTCAGCTGTTGATGGACCAGTCAGCTGTTGCTGGATCAGTCAGCTGCTGCTGCACTATGATCAGCTGTTGCTGGACCAGTCAGCTGTTGCTGGATCAGTCAGCTGCTGCTGCACCATGATCAGCTGTTGCTGGATCAGTCAGCTGCTGCTGCACCACGATCAGCTGTTGCTGGACCAGTCAGCTGTTGCTGGATCAGTCAGCTGTTGCTGGATCAGTCAGCTGCTGCTGCACCGTGACCAGCTGTTGCTGGACCAGTCAGCTGTTGCTGGATCAGCCAGCTGCTGCTGCACCACGATCAGCTGTTGCTGGACCAGTCAGCTGTTGCGGATCAGTCGCTGCTCGCACCACATCACTGTTTTTGGACCAG
>NC_069439.1:32645009-32686071 GCF_026875155.1 Cherax quadricarinatus
ACTATCCCTTAGGTTTCAGTGTATTAATCATGTATCTCTCCCACCTGCGTTCCAGGGAAAACAGGTTCAGGAACCTCAAGCGCTCCCAGTAATTGAGGTGTTTTTATCTCGTTATGTGCGCCCGTGAAGGTTCTCTGTACATTTTCTAGGTCAGCAATTTCACCTGCCTTGAAAGGGTTTGCTGTTAGGGGGCAGCAATATTCCGCCTAGATAGAACAAGTGACCTGAAGAGTGTCTATGGGCTTGGCATCCCTCGTTTTGAAGGTTCTCATTATCCATCCTGTCATTTTTCTAGCAGATGCGATTGATACAATGTTACGGTCCATGAAGGTGAGATCCTCCGACCATGATCACTCCCAGGTCTTTGACGTTGGTGTTTCGCTCTATTTTGTGGCCAGAATTTGTTTTGTACTCTGTTTGAAGTTTTAAATTTTCCCTCGTGTTTACCATATCTGAGTAATTGAAATTTCTCATCTTTGAACTTCTATTTGTTTTCTGCAGCCCACTGAAAGATTTGGTTGTTTTCCGCCTGGAGCCTTTGCAGTGTCTGCAATGGAAGACACTGTCATGCAGTTTCCCGGGTTTGTCATCTGCAAAGGAGGACACTGTGCTGGGGGCTGACATCCTTGTCTATGTCGATATGAGTGAGGAACAAGATGGGAGTGAGTACTGGGGCCTTGTGGAACAGAGTTTTTCACCGTAGCTGCCTCGGACTTTACTCTGTTGACGACTTACTCTCTGTGTTCTGTTTAGTGAGGAAATTATAGATCCATCGACCGACTTTTCCTGTTATTCCTTTAGCACGCATTTTGTGCGCTATTACGCCATGGTCACACTTGTCGAAGGCTTTTGCAAAGTCTGTATATATTACATCTGCATTCTTTTTGTCTTCTAGTGCATTTAGGACCTTGTCGTAGTGATCCAATAGTTGAGACAGACAGGAGCGACCTGTTCTAAACCCATGTTGCCCTGGGTTGTGTAACTGATGGGTTTCTAGGTGGGTGGTGATCTTGCTTCTTAGGACCCTTTCAAAGATTTTTATGATATGGGATGTTAGTGCTATTGGTCTGTAGTTCTTTGCTGTTGCTTTACTGCCCCCTTTGTGGAGTGGGGCTATGTCTGTTGTTTTTAGTAACTGTGGGACGACCCCCGCAGTACATGACCTACCAGTTTCATATAGAGGTGTTCCATTTATGGACTTTTTGCTGTAATAGCTACCCACCTTTACACCTGTTGGCAATAACGTTAGTCTACTCTGCTCAGTAACAAACTTCAGTCTATTAAACCGGGTATAGGTTGCTGGCCGTCTTCTTTTCACCAGTGTCGAGGTTGGGAGACTACTCTTTCCTGTCTTTGCATTTACCACACTCGTCTTACCCATAGGTATCTCATGGAGAGGCACCCTGTTCTTCTCTGTGAGAAGTGTCAGGTTCCAGTATCGGTTAGCCACTCTCTGTTAGACTGCCCACTCTATCATCGAGCATGCAGAATTTACCTCCTATGTGGTCTCCGCTCTACTACTCTTTCTTTATCTTCCCTTCTTGCTGATGGACCCTCCTTTAATCCTGACTCTCTCATTGACTTCTTGACAACGACTGATTTACTCCACAAACTCTGATGATACCTTCCACACTCCCCTCAGCCCTTTCTGCTTCAATCTCTTGTTACCCTCTACCCCTTCACTATCCACTGCCTTGCTGTTCTCCATAATCTAGTAATCATCCCTCTCAACTTTGCCACCTGATTCCCTCGCTTCCTTCCTGCCCTGCAGCACTGTATAGCCCTAGTGGTTTAGTGCTTCTTTTTTATTATTATAATAATAATATGCAAGATTGGAAGTTAAACATGGAATCCCAGTGGAATGCATGCTTCCAGTATCAAAGGGATATGGCTGAACAAGTCAAGCTCCTAGACTCTTTCATTTTAACCAGCTCTACCTTACCACAAGATACAAACAATGAGAACTGCACCATCAAAGCACTCCAGGTAATAAAAGATGAGAAACCAGTGATATCAAGGAGGCTCGACTGCTAGGCAAGCTGGGTCAAAAGCCAAGTGTTAGGTTAAAATTCAATTCCATTGATGTAAAAAATGATCTAATAAGGTCCTCCATCAAGAAAAGGAGTAATGTGTATGTAAATGAGTGCTTAACTATAAAACGACAGAATCTGTTATACAGACTTCGAAAACTTAAGTGTGATAATGCATCAATAAAACAGTGCTTTACTCGTGATGGCATTAGTGTGGTAAAATTATCAGACACGGGTCATAGGTTTGAAATAAATGATCAAGAACTAGCATGTTTCCTCTCGTTCACTGGTTTGACTGAACCTCATTTAGCCATGACTCAACACATTATCAGCCATGTTCAGTGCTGTAGTATAGTAGAATTTACCCTTATTTTAATCCATATTTTCATGCCTGTTAGTGAATACCTTGGCATGGTGAAGAGGCTCTTGGTCTGAGGAATTAGACCTGTTGGTCTCCTTCCTCAGACCGAACCTAATTGCCCCCCAATGCCCCCTTCCCTATCCCCTCCTGCCTACCCTCCCTTTTCCCTTTCCTCCTCCCCATCCCTCCCATATTCCCTTCCCCTTTTTGGCCTGTAGGATTCTTCCCACAAGCATGCTGGTTCCTAGGTCCATCCCATTCCGTTGGGGTTCTTGGAGGTGATGTAGTTTGCCGTGGAATCTGGATCACCTGGGGATGTCCCGATCCCTCTCCGGTATCCTGGTGGATGCCTTTCGGTGTCTTTTGGGTGATGGGTATATCTCTGGAAGCCACCTTTTGGATTCTGGGGGTGGTGGCCAAAGGAGGTATGTTTTGTGGCGGATATCTGGCCACCCTATCTTTTGTCCACCAAGGTAGCTAGGCAGATGTGAGGTTGCTATCCCGGATTGCTGGTTTACTGGCATGAAGGGTAGCATATGGCACGGGTTCCATGCTGCATCTGTGCTACTTGCGGTTCTGAGGTCCTCTTGGG
The DNA here is from genome assembly GCF_026875155.1 of Cherax quadricarinatus. Classification (NCBI taxonomy): domain Eukaryota; kingdom Metazoa; phylum Arthropoda; class Malacostraca; order Decapoda; family Parastacidae; genus Cherax; species Cherax quadricarinatus. The sequence goes on from NC_069439.1 coordinate 32,647,993, forward strand.
AATGGAGGGAGATTTCCAGCTTTTTCATTCCTTCTAGGAACTATTCCTCCTCTACCTCAATTTTTGACCACTCTTTGGACACTCCTCCCACCCCTGTACCTCTTGCTGGCGCTCTTTCCTCACCTGCTTCAGGTACCGAGGTTTCGACTGATTCCTTCAATTTGTCTGACCTCCGCTCTCCTTTGACTATGCTTCCGGCCTCTCCCTCTACGGTGCGGCGCTTTTCGAATTGCCAGCCAGTTCTATGTCGGACCAACTCTGGTCCCACTCCTAAATGACAACGACAATTGCCTGATGATGATACTTCACCACCTTCTCGTTCTTTTTAGTAAAGATCAACACTTCATACACTCCCTTTCCACGCTCAGTTTCGGACTGCACAATGGACTAAATTCTTTACATTACGGCTGACTTCCTCTACTACTTATCTTTCCGACCATAGTATTGGCAAGGCGCTCGTACGCCATGTTGGTAGAGATATTTCCTTTCACGCTCTTAAGAGCGGTATGAGCATCATCACTGTCCAGAATGCTACCCAAGCACATGATCTTTCTCTTCTTTCACATATCTATACTATTCCTGTCACTATCGAAAAACATCATTCCCTCAATTCTTGTAGCAGTACTGTCATACTACCTTATACCATAGTCCAACAGAATTTTCAGACATGTGGCAATGACATTCTCGAACAGCTGGAACTCCAGGACCTCCCAGTCCTCAAGGTAGACACCAATACATAAAGGTGGTGACCCTACAGACTTAAACAACTATAGGCCAATATCTAACTTACCATTGCTATCCAAAATCTTTGAGAAACTCGTGCACAGGAGACTGTATTCATTTATAACGGCTCAAAACATACTCAACCCCTGCCAGTTTGGATTCAGGAAAAATAAAAGCACTAATGATGCAGTCATAAAAATGCTAGATCTGCTTTACACAGCATTGGAAAATAAGGAATATCCACTAGGAATTTTTATTGACCTAAGAAAAGCTTTTGACACAGTAGACCACGACATCCTACTCCACAAACTTGATCACTACGGTATAAGAGGCCATGCGCTTGCTTATTTCAAATCTTACATTAACTAATAGGTATCAGTACGTCACCATTAAAGACACAGCATCAGCAACACGGCCACTTGATACTGGAGTTCCGCAGGGAAGTGTCCTTGGTCCCCTGCTCTTCCTCATATACATCAATGACCTTCCAAACGTATCCCAACACCTGAAACCCATTCTCTTTGATGACACGACTTATGTCATCTCTCACCCTAATCTTGCCACCCTCAACACATTGTGAATGAGGAGCTGATAAAAATATCGACTTGGATGACAGCCAATAAACTTACGCTTAATACTGACAAAACCTACTATATTATGTTTGGTAGCAGAGCAGGAGATGCACAAATTAACATTAAGATTGACAACACTCTAATTACCAGAAATAATGGGGGAAAATTCCTAGGCTTAATCCTTGACAACAACCTGAATTTCAGCACCCATATCCAGCATATAGCCAAAAGAGTATCCAAAACGGTTGGGATCTTCTCCAAGATACGATACTACGTGCCGCAAAATGCCCTTCTCACACTATACCACTCACTTATTTATCCATACCTCACCTATGCTATATGTGCTTGGGGATCAACTGCAGCAACACACCTAAAGCCAATAATAACCCAACAAAAAGCTGCAGTAAGAATAATCACTAAATCCCATCCCTGGCAACACTTCCCCCCCACTCTTCATAGATCTAAACTTACTCCCAGTTCAGTACATCCACACTTACTACTGTGCAATCTACATCTACAGGGCCTTAAACTCTAATATCAACCTTGACCTAAAACGCTTTCTTGATAGTTGTGACAGAACCCACAGGCATAACACCAGACATACACATCTCTACGACATTCCCCGTGTCCGACTAAACCTTTACAAAAATTCAATGTATGTCAAAGGCCCTAAAATCTGGAATACCCTACCTGAGAACTCTAGAACTGCAGACACATTCATCACCTTCAAAACTACAATTAGAAAACATCTTATCTCCCTGATACACCCCGTCAACTAACTACACGAATACCACCTGGTGGTTCACACTTACACTCACTCACTCATTTGACCATAAACAGAATATTAATCTCAGTCTTAAAATAATGAATCCTGTGATACTCCAATACTGAAACTATGTACTGTGCCAAAACAAAAGCATTCACATTGCTAAACTCACAAACTAGTATTTAGTCACTTAGCCATAATACCAACTTACCTCATAATTTGCAATATTTTACAATTAAGATATAAAACTAAGTATGCCCGAAATGCCTAGCCATGCTAAGCGTTCTAGTGGTACACTCTGTAATCACAATTTTACTACATGTAAACCAAACAATAACCAAATTTCTGTAAACTCAGCATTGTAATCCTTATAGAGAATAAACTTTGAATTTGAATTTGAATTTGAATTTGAATGTCCTTCCTGCCTGCAGATGGAGACGATACCCTTGCAATGTAGCACAATTAACTTTTGACAGTCGTGAACTCCCATCCTTTGTTTATGTAGCAGGACATCGGTTACAAATTCAAAAGGTGATCCCTACACCCCAACAGTGTAGAAATTGCTGGCGATTTGGTCACCTAATGAAATATTGCAGATCTATAGCCGAATGCCCAGTCTCTGGTGCCGATGACCATTCAAATACGTATTGCAGTCAACCTCCCTCTTGCTTTAATTTTCATGAGGCTCACCCTTCGTACTCTCGCCGTTGCCAGGTCTACTTAAATGAGCATGAAATCCGTTGTCTCATAGAGGCAGGTCTCCCTTATGCTATGGCAGTTTCTCATCTCCGCCTCCAAGGGAGACTGCCCCGTGTTTCTTATTCTCGTGTTTCAAAACATCCCCCCACTTCTGGGGTCCCATCTTCTGTAGCCTCTTCTGTGGTTACCCCTCCCATAGTCACTCCTGTATCTAATTCTTTTGCTGTCCTGGGCTCAGACGTCCCTACTTCAACACCTCAGTCTGTTCTCACATCTTCGCGTTCTCCCTCACACGCCCCGGTTTCGACAAGACCTTGTACGACACTCTACCAATTGCACCTCTACTTCTCAGAAGTTCAAAAAATCCCCATTGCTCAAATCCTCTTTGCTCCCTCCCTCCCTTCTTCCACCTCTGCATTTTACCTTTCCGGTCTCTGTCCCTAGTTCTTCCCCTCTCACTGGCTCTGTTACAAGTGTGGAGGTTCACCCTCTTCCTAGTACTGTGCCTTCCACCCCTGTCCCCTCCCAAGTTTCTCCCTCTCAGCCACCTCTCAGGTTTCTGCCTCTTCTGTCCCCTTCCACACTTCTTCTCCAGTCCCCTACACTCTTTTGTTCCCTCCTACTTTGGTACAGTCCATTACTGTCCCAATCTTTACTTACCCTCCCCCTTCTATCTCCAATATTGTCTCCCATACAACATCTTTGAATTCAGAGACACTTGAAGCCATTTCAGAATATATTACAGAGACTAAACCTTCAATGTACACTGATCCACCTCCTGTGCCTTCTCCTCCCTCCCCTTCATCTCCACAACTTTCTTCGCAATGCTCCATTCCTTTGCTTCTTGAACGTTTTCTGATGCCACCGCACGTAGACTTTTCTAACCCCCTCTGGTCCATAGGTGCCCTTACCTGTGGATCCCTGGTATTTTTCTTGTTGCCATCCATGGCCTATTTACAGTGGAATATCCGCGGCCTCGGGTAATCGGGGTGAGCTTCAGATGCTGCTTTCCCAGTTATCCCCTGTTGGTGTTTGCTTACAAGAACTAAAATTACACTTAGCTATTTTCCAACCCATCTCAGGCTATAATTTATTGTATTCTTCAGATCCTTTTTCTGATGGGACCTTTAATGAAAGTGCCCTTCTTCTACACAATGATATTCCATACCGTCCACTATTTGTTCATACTTCGCTGTATTACCCTGCAGCCCGTATCCACCTGAATAAGTGGTTTACAATGTGTTCTTTGTATCTCCTTCTCTGGCATTATCTATCCCAAATTTTGCCTTTCTTGTTTCATCCTTACCACCACCACTTCTGCTACTTAGCGATTTTAATGCCCACCATTTCCTCGGGGGGGTTGGGGTCACAATTTGACTCGCATGGCATTCAGTTGGAGGCTTTTCTCGCCTCTCACCCCCTACATGTTTTAAATACAGGTACTCCCACCCATTTTGATCCTCGTACTCATACTCTCTCTTGCATCGATCTATCGGTCTGCTCTTCCTCCACTGCACTAGACTTCGCCTGATCTGTTCTTCCGGACTTACATGACAGCGATCATTTTCCAATTATTCTTACTTCTCCTTCATATTCACCACCTCTCCGTAGACACCGCTAGCAATTTGATTAAGAAAATTGGGACCTTTACTCGCAACTCACTGGTTTTAGTAAGGTTCCTTCTTCATCCTCCATTGATGAACTCCTACACCTCTTCTCGACATCAGTTTTAACCACAGCTTCTCATTCTATACCCCAAACCTCAGGCAGGCATTCTCAGAGGTGCATGCCTTGGTGGTCCCCTGCTTGTGCTCGTGCAGTACATTTGAAACATGCTGCGTGGGGCAGGTACCGGTACAACAGAACTGCTGAGAGACTTCTTGATTTTAAGCAGAAGTGTGCGGTCGCTCGCCGTGTCATCCGTGACGCTAGACGCACTTGCTGGCGAGAATGTTTCCACCATCACCTCTGCTTCCTATGTGAGTGCAGCCTGGAAAAAAAGTGAGGAAATTGTGTGGTAAATACTCTCCTGACCCTACTACTGTTCTACGGGTAGCCGGTGTTGATATAGCAAACCCTCTTGACGTTGCCATTGAAATTGGCACTCTAGTCCGTATTTCTTGGGGGCTCCATCTATGCCCCTCATTTCTTTCCTCAAAGTCTGCAAGAGAGTTAGCACCCTTGGACTTTTCTTCTCTCAGAGAAGAACAGTATTATGTGCCTTTTACACTTCAGGAACTGGAGGCAACACTCTCAACTTGCCGCTCATAGGCTGATGGGCCTGGTGACATTCATATTCGGATGTTATAACATTTACATCAGTCAGCTCTTACAGTCCTCTTACATCTCTTCAATCTTATTTTGTCACAAGGAGTTCTTCCCCAACTGTGGAAATCTGCCATTGTTCTCCCTTTCCACAAACTTGGTACTACAGGACATGATGCCTCCCACTATCGTCCCATTGCTTTTACCAGTGCAGTTTGCAAAGTAATGGAACGTCTGGGAAATCGACGTTTAATGTGGTATTTAGAGACACACAACAGTCTCTCCACTAGTCAATATGGCTTACGTAAGGGACGTTCTATCATAGACCCCTTACTACACTTAGATATGTTTGTTCGTAATGCCTTTGCAAATAACCACTCAGTAATTGTCATATTTTTTGACCTTGAGAAGGCATATGACACAACTTGGAGGTATAATATTTTGGCCCAAGCCCACTCCTTAGGCCTCTGAGGTAATCTACTATCCTTTCTTAAGAACTTTTTAACTGATAGACGTTTCCGTGTTCGGGTTAATAATGTGCTCTCCCAGGACTTTGTCTAAGCTGAAGTTGTCCCCCAGAGATGTGTTCTGAGCACAACACTTTTTCTCCTAGTCTTCCATCCAATATTTGGTCATCCCTCTATGTTGATGACTTTGCTATTGCTTGTGCAGGCGCTGGCTGTCACCTCATTGCAGTTTCTCTCCAGCATGTGGTCGACCGTGTTTCCAATTGGGCCACCACACATGGGTTTAAATTTTCCAGTACCAAAACTCACCAAATAACTTTCACTAGATGGTCTTTTATCTCCGATCATCCTTTGTACCTCTGTGGTTCCCAAACGTGATACAGTCAGGTTTCTAGGCCTTCTCTTTGACCATAGGTTATCCTGGAAGCCTCTCATTACCTCTCTGAAGGCAACTTGTCACAGCCGGCTCAACCTTCTTAAAACCCTGGCTCATCTTTCGTGGGTAGCTGATCGTTGAACTTTCCTTCGCCTACATTCAGCCCTCATTTTGTCGAAACTCGATTATGGTCACCATATCTATTCACCAGCCTCTCCTGCTACTCTATCGTTAACCCCATCCATCACCAAGGATTACGTTTATGCCTTGGTGCTTTTCGCTCTTCCCCTGTTGAGAGCCTCTATGCAGAAATGAATGTTCCATAGTTGTCCGATCGCCGTGATGCCCATTACCTTTGTTACTATGTATGCTCTCATGATCTCCACAATCCTTCCATTTATAGAATTGTCACCGATATTAGTAAGCATTATTTGTTTGCCGCCCCTGTTTGATCCGTCCCTTCTCTCTTCGCCTACATTCGCTCTTGTTTTCCCTACAGTTACCACCTTTTTATGCTCATGTAGCATCTCACTTTTCCCTACCCCTCTGGGAAGTTGCAGCTGTTCGAGTCTGTTTTTTCTCACTCCCGTGTTTGGAAGCCCAACTGCCCATGGTAGCGTGCTGCTCTCTTTTTCTTGACCACTTCCACTATCATTCTCATGCCATCACAGTGTACACAGATGGCTCTAAGTCTTCTGATGGCATCGGATTTGCAGCAGTGTTTCCAGACAGCATTGTGCGAGGGCATTTGCTGTCTTCGGCTAGCATTTTTACTGCTGAATTGTATGCCATTGTTGCAGCACTTATCTGTATTGCATCCATGCCTGTGTCATCATTTGTTGTTGTCCCAGACTCCCTTAGTGCTCTACAGGCTATACAAATATTTGATACTCCTCACCCCCTAGTTCTCTGTATCCAACTTTGGCTATGCCACATCTTTACCAAGCATGAAGATATTGTTTTTTGTTGGGTCCCTGGTCATGTTGACGTACAGGGCAATGAACAGGCAGACACTGCTGCGGTCAGCAGTACAAGATCTACCAGTTTCATTTAGAGGTCTTCCATTTACAGACTATTTTGCTGTCATAGCTGCCCACCTTCACACCTGTTGGCAACAACGTTGGTCTAATCTGCTCAGTAACAAACTTCAGTCTATTAAACCGAGTATAGGTAACTGGCCGTCTTCTTGTCATCAATGTCGAGGTTGGGAGACTACTCCCGTCTTTGCATTGGCCACACTCGCCGGTTTCAAACGGATTAGTTGGACAATAAAGCAGGCTGTAAACAGACGGGGTTTTAGGCACCCTTATCAAACACAAAATATAAATATAAAACAGAAACGTACACTGGTAAGCTGTCCTAATATACAAGTACAGTTAGAAATAGAAATACAAATAGCTAAAGCTTCACTTTAAGGAGGTTATTAGTAGAATATTCAAGAGGTTACTTGCAAAATAACAGTAAATCAACCATTCAAATCACAAGAAGCTCTGTGTAGTCTGCAGTACATCAAACAAACGGGCTTCCACATGAATAAATTGCGATTTTTGTGGAAATTGGTGTAACGCCCCTTGTGCATATATCCAAGAACTATCTACACGCAGTATTAAATCAAGGAAGTGTTTTTGGGTATGCCCAAATGAGAGCAATTTGTGGACTAAAATCACATTGGTATTAAAAGAGGATAACATCAAAGCAGCCTTCATAGAAAACCTGGAAGCATTCTATAACAGATGGGAAAATAAAAAGTCTGGACTGGATGGTATCGCCCTTGGTGCTGGCCATGTAGTCAGAAACTGTAAGGCTGGAGGTGCTGCCCCGGTAGTCAGTAAATGTGGGGCTGATAGTGCTGTCCTGGTAGACAGTAATGGTGAAGCTGGAGGTGCTGTCCTGGGAGACAGTAATGGTGAATGTGGAGATTCTGTCCAGGTAGTAAATGTACATAGGAGGGAATGCATATAAATGACCTCGAGGGAGACAGGAGCTGTAGTGGAGAAGCAAGTGTAGTCAAGGACAAGATAAAACCAATATTACAAACTAGTAACACCACAAGAGATAGCAAACAAGGGGACTCCACTAGCATTAGCGAGGATACATTACCAAAAACAACTGGTGAGAGCCCCACATACTATGCACTTGGTATCTGTAGGCATGGGAAATCTGGAAAAACAGATAGTACATGCAACTTTGACCACCCTAGAAAATACCTTGCCTATATGACAACAGGAAAATGCAAACTCCCTTCCTGTAAGCTTTTTCACCCTGAAATGTGTCCCTCTTCAGGAAAGACTGTGCTATAACTTAAATTGCCAGGCACACCATCTAAAGGGGACAAAAAGATAGAAAACATCCAGGTCATGGGAAAACCTGGGTACCCACAGCCAATCAAGAGGAGAGGTTTTTTAGTGCCAGGAGGGAAAAAAATTTGCAGGAAATGGCAGAAAACGTGCACCAAATTCAGTCATTCCTGGAGTGGACCACAGTCGATGGCCTCCACTCCAAACCAACAGATACAGATACTAATGCCGAAAAAAAGTCTCCCCCAGTACCACCAATACTACAAGTCTGATGACATTCTTCTTTGCAAATATGCAGGATATAAAGCCAGCAACGAACAAAATACCTTTTGTCAATGGACTGCTTGCAGAGGCAAATGTAATGTTTGCGGCTTTCACAGAGACCCACATAAAGGATCACTTGGACAACGAAATATGGATCTTAGGTTACAACCTATACAGATGCGACAGAGTGAACAGGAAAAAGAGGGGGGGGGGTTGGCCTGTATATCGCAGAGTCACTTGTTTGCACAGAACTGCTTAATGTCTCAAATGATGTAGTGGAAGTTTCAGCAGTAAAGATTGACAACCAAAACCTAGTCATTGTGGTAGTCTACAAGCCTCCAGATGCAGCATCCTAGCAATTCCAGGAACAGCTGTTAAAAATTGACCACTGTCTGGAAAATCTTCCAGCTCCTGCCCCCAACATCTTGCTCCTGGGGGATTTCAACTTAAGGCACCTAAAATAGAGGAATATAGCAAATAATGTTGTTGCAGTGATAACACCAGGAGGCAGCTCTGACAAAAACTCAGGCACACGAGCTTTTAAATCTCTGCACAAAATTCAACTTAAACCAAAAAATATTAGAGCCTACTAGACTGGAGAATACACTAGACCTCATCTTCACTAACAATGATGATCTGATACGAAATGTCACCATATCATAAACAATATACTCAATCACAACATAATCGGGGTTTTCAACTGTATGCGCGGAGCCCCAGAAACCCACATAATTGAGATTAGTCATGAGGGAGCCTTCACCAAATTCAACTTCAATAACAAGAACATAAAGTGGGACCAAGTAAACCAAGTCCTAACCGATGTAAGTTGGGAAGATCGACTAAGCAACACAGACCCCAACTTATGCCTAGAACAGATTAACTCGGTAGCACTCGATGTATGCTCAAGGTTTATTCCTTTAAGAAAAAGGAGGAGTAGATGTAAAATAGAAAGAGACAGGCGCTCCCTTTACAGGCGACGAAAAAGAATAACAAGCGGCTTTAAAAAAGGCCCCAAAATATCTGAAATGCGTAGGGAGTCACTGGTCAGAGAAATAGCAAATATCGAACTTAAGCTAAAGGAATCTTATAGGAGTCAGGAATCGTGGGAAGAACTAAAAGCCACAAATGAAATCGAAAGAAACCCAAAGTATTTCTTTTCCTATGCCAAATCAAAGTCGAGAATAACGTCCAGTATTGGGCCACTACTTAAACAAGATGGGTCCTACACAGATGACAGCAAGTGAGTGAGTGAGCTACTCAATTCCCAATATGACTCAGTTTTTAGCAAGCTGCTAACCAGACTGAGAGTCGAAGATCAAAATGAATTTTTTATGAGAGAGCCACAGAATTTGGTTAACACAAGCCTATCTGATGTTATCCTGATGCCAAATGACTTTGAACAGGTGATAAATGATATGCCCATGCACCCTGCCCCAGGGCCAGACTCATGGAACTCCGTGTTTATCAAGCCCCTATCACGAGCTTTTACCATCCTATGGAGAGGGAGCATGGACACGGGGGTAGTCCCACAGTTACTAAAAACAACAGACATAGCTCAACTCCACCAAAAGGGCAGTAAAGCAATAGCAAGAACTACAGACCGATAGCACTAACATGCCATATCATAAAAGTCTTTGAAAGGGTCCTAAGAAGAAAGATCGCCACCCATCTAGAAACCCATCAATTACACAACCCAGAGCAACATGGGTTTAGAACAGGTCGCTCCTGTCTGTCTCAACTATTGGATCACTACAACAAGGTCCTAGATGCACTAGAAGACAAAAAGAATGCAGATGTAATATATACAGACTTTGCAAAAGCCTTCGACAAGTGTAACCATGGTGTAATAGCACACAAAATACATGCTAAAGGAATAACAGGAAAAACTAGTAGATGGATCTATAATTTCCTCACAAACAGAACACAAAGAGTAGTAGTCAACAGAGTAAAGTCCGAGGCGGCTACGGTGAAAAGCTCTGTTCCAAAAGGCACAGTACTCGCTCCCATCTTGTTTCTCGTCCTCATATCTGACATAGACAAGGATGTCAGCCACAGCACCGTGTCTTCCTTTGCAGATGACACCCGAATCTGCATGACAGTGTCTTCCATTGCAGACACTGCAAGGCTCCAGGCGGTCATCAACCAAATCTTTCAATGGGCTGCAGAAAACAATATGAAGTTCAACGATGAGAAATTTCAATTACTCCGATATAGTAAACACGAGGAAATTAAAACTTCATCAGAGTATTAAACAAATTCCGGCCACAAAATAGAGTGAAACACCAATGTCAAAGACCTGGGAGTGATTATGTCGGAGGATCTCACCTTCAATCTCAACTGCTAGAAAAATGACAGGATGGATAATGAGAACCTTCAAAACTAGGGAGGCCAAGCCCATGATGACACTCTTCAGGTCGCTTGTTCTATCTAGGCTGGAATATTGCTGCACACTAACAGCACCTTTCAAGGCAGGTGAAATTGCTGACCTAGAAAATGTACAGCGAACCTTCATGGTGCACATAACGGAGATAAAACACTTCAATTACTGGGAGCGCTTGAGGTTAATGAACCTGTATTCTCTGGAACGCAGGTGGGAGAGATACATGATTATATACACCTGGAAAATCCTAGAGGGACTAGTACCGAACTTGCTCACGAAAATCACTCACAACGAAAGCAAAATACTTGGCAGGCGAGGCAACATCCCCCCAATGAAAAGCAGGGGTGTCACTAGCACGTTAAGAGACCATACAATAAGTGTCAGGGACCCGAGACTGTTCAACTGCCTCCCAGCATACATAAGGGGGATTACCGATAGGCCCCTATCAGTCTTCAAGCTGGCACTGGACAAGCACCTAAAGTCGGTACCTGACCAGCCGGGCTGTGGCTCGTACGTTGGATTGCGTGCAGCCAGCAGTAACAGCCTGGTTGATCAGGCTCCGATCCACCAGTAGCCCTGGTCACAGACCGGGCCGCGGGGGCGTTGAGCCCCGGAACACTCTCCAGGTAAACTCCAGGTAAACTCGTCTTAGTCATGGGTATCTCATGGAGAGGCATTCTGTTCCTCTCTGTGAGAAGTGTCAGGTTCCTGTATCTGGTAGCCACTTTCTTTTAGACTGCCCTCTCTATCAACGTGCTCGCAGAATTTACCTCCAACGTCGTGTCCGCTCTCCTACTCTTTCTTTACCTTCCCTTCTTGCTGATGGTCCCTCCTTTAATCCTGACTCATTGACTTCTTGACAACGACTGATTTACTCCACAAACTCTGATGATGATACCTTTTGCACTCCCCACAGCCCTTACTACCTCTATCTCTTGCTGCCCTCTACCATTGCACTATCCACCGCCCCGCTGTTCTCTATAACCTACTCATCCATCTCCGTTTTGCCACCTGATGCTCTCGCTTCCTTCCTGCCCTGCAGCGCTGTATAGCCCTTGTGGTTTAGTGCTTCTTTTTGATTATAATAATAATAATAATAATGTTAGTGAATAACGGTAATTAATTCCCAGCTACTTGAGACACCTAAGGTGCTATTTAAGGTGCTAATCCAGGTACTTAAGTGTTTTATTCTCTGTTTTATTTTATACTCGAAACCATTACTTTTAACTTTAAAATAATCAAGATGCTAAAGTGTTTTATTTTAATATTCAGTTGCTCCATTATTTTTAGATTTAAAATAATTATCTTAGTTCATAAGTTCGTATTTGTTAGTGGTTTAACATCATTTGCTTTTGTCTTTTTGTTTTTTAATAACTGTAACAGCTATTTCTCTATGTACCCATTATGAATGCAATTGTCAATCCTGATATCAACCTCTTATTGAACTGCACACATAATCCAAACAGTAATTGCCAGTACTACTCTGCTAGTCAGGCTAATACCCTTCTCAGTGTCAGCAAGAATATTACAATCTTCAACTACAGTGTTAGATCATTGAATAAACACTATAATGACCTCATTACACTACCTAAGTCTCTAAATGCTACTAGAATTTCATTATACTTACTGAAACCTTGCTCAGACAAGATTTGACAAGATTTGTTTACACAACCATACATAACTGCAAGCCTGACCAATCAGGAGGAGGCATTGCCATCTGTTACTCTGATGAACTAGAATGTATGAAATCAACGAATGTACCGGACGAAAACAGTGAATATATAATAGTTAAATTCACATCAAGAACACTTAAGAAACCTATATTTTGATTTTAATAATAATTAAATGGTAGTCTACAGACTACCACACTCAAATACTTACACTTTTAGCAGTAACCTTAGAAACATGATAATTGAGTCAGAGTTGAATAAACGCCATCTGATACTAGCAGGAGACTTCAACATCAATCTTGTCCAAGCAACTGACCATCCAGTAGCTGATTTCACAAATAATATGAACAACAGCTTGTTGCTAACCTCTATAACAAAGCCAACAAGAATCTCTGAGACAAGTGCCTCGTTACTTGACAATATCTGGACCAACATGATATCCCCACTACAAGCAGGTATAATCACAGACAACACCACAGACACTACAAGCAGGTATAATCACAGACAACAACCACGGGGAACCACTACAAGCAGGTATAATCACAGACAAACACCACAGACACTACAAGCAGGTTTATAATCACAGAAAACACCAGAGACCACTACAAGCAGGTATAATCACAGACAACACCACAGACACTACAAGCTGGTATAATCACAGACAACACCACAGACACTACAAGCAGGTATAATCACAGACAACCCCAAACAGCACACTAAAGCAGGTATAATCACAGACAACACCACAGACACTACAAGCAGGTATAATCACGACAACACCACAGACACTACAAGCAGGTATAATCACAGACAACACCACAGACACTACAAGCAGGTATAATCACAGACAACCCACAGACACTACAAGCAGGTATAATCACAGACAACACCACAGACACTACAAGCAGGTATAATCACAGACAACACCACAGACACTACAAGCAGGTATAATCACGACAACACCACAGACACTACAAGCAGGTTATAATCAAGACAACACCACAGACACTACAAACAGGTAAATCACGACAACACCACGGGACACTACAAGCAGGTATAATCACAGACAACACCACAGACACTACAAGCAGGTATAATCACAGACAACACCAAAAGGACACTACAAGGCAGGTTAATCACAACAAACACCAAAAGACATAAAAAGCAGGTATAATCACAGACAACACCACAGACACTACAAGCAGGTATAATCACGACAACCCCACAGACCACTAAAAGCAGGTATAATCACAGACAACACCACAGACACTACAAGCAGGTAAAATTTCAAGACAACCCACAGACACTACAAGCAGGTATAATCACAGACAACACCACAGAACACTACAAGCGGGTATAATCACGACAACACCACAGCCCACTACAAGCAGGTATAATCACAGACAAACACCACAGACACTACAAGCAGGTATAATCACAGACAACACCACAGAACACTACAAGCAGGTATAATCACAGACAACACCACAAAGACACTACAAGCAGGTTATCACAGACAACACCACAGACACTACAAGCAGGTTAAAAATCACATAAAAACACCACAGACACTACAAGCAGGTATAATCACAGACAACACCACAGACACTAAAAGCAGGTATAATCACAGACAACACCACAGACACTACAAGCAGGTATAAATCACAGACACACCACAGACACTACAAGCAGGTATAATCACAGAAAAACACCACAGACACTACAAGCAGGTAAATCACAGACAACACCAAAGACACTACAAGCAGGTATAATCACAGAAAACACCACAGACACTACAAGCGGGTATAATCACAGAAAACACCAGAGACCACTACCCTACCTTTCTCAAAACCCAAAACTTATCTAAACTGCTTCAAGAAACAAGAAAGATCTCATTTGTCCTGTATTTTGAGACATGGATAAACAACCTAAAACTAGCACTAGGTGCCACTGATTGGCAGAGAGCTAGATGAAGTAATAATATCGATAAAGATATCAAAATTTTTTTTTCATAAAACCCTAACCTCTTAACAAACATTGTCCAATCAAAATGAAAAAGATCACAGAAAAGATACTTTAAAAAGCCCATGGCTAACAAAAAGTATCCCCAAATCTATTAATAAAAAACACCAAATTGAAAAAACGGTTCAGATTAGGCTTAATTACTAAAGAATTTACTGAAAGATACACATCAATACTCACAAAACTAATACATAAATCAAAAGCAAATGTATTATGAAAATAGATTTAGTGCAAAGGGAAAAGGTGATATGAAAAGTACCTGGCAAACCTCTCCAAAATTTTTGGGCTCAAGAAACCATCTAGAAATAGAGAGAAACTTAACTAAACACAGAAGAAAATCACATATACCTATATACACGGCTGACAAATTTATGTCTTCTTCTCTACTGTAGTATCAAAGCTAGCAAGTCAAATTCCTAGCTCAAATACCCAGTGGAGCGAGTACCTCACTGGCAACTATCCAAATACTCTATTTCTAGTTCCAACTAATCCCACTGAAGTCTCACTCGTCATTAAATCATTAAAGAACAAAGCAAGTGATCTAGATAACTTGCCACAATTCATATATAATAAAGCTGCACCAGAACGGTCACCCATTATTGCAACAATGTTTAACAAATCTATAGCATCCTCATGAATTAACCCTGAATGCCTTCCATCCCCCCCTCAGGCGCTGTATAATCCTACGGGTTTAGCGCTTTCCCCTTGATTATAATAATAATATAGCATCCTCAACCTTCCCATCTATACTCAAGACAGCAAGGGTCACCCCAATCCACAAAGGAAGAGATCCAACTGATTTGAACAATTACACACCCATATCAAACTTGCCCTTACTCTCCAAGATATTTGAAAAAATAATACACAAGCGCCTTTACTCCTACCTTACATCCAACAATATACTTAACCCATGCCAGTTTGGGTTTAGACCAAAAAAAAAAGTATGAATGAAGCTATTATACAAATGCTTGACCTAATATACATATCTCTCGATAAAAATGAATATCCTCTGGGGCTCTTTATCGACCTACCAAAAGCGTTTGACACATTTTACCACAGTCTCTTGCACCTCAAACTGAATCATTACGGCAAAAGAGGACATTCTTTTAACTACCTAAAATCCTATCTTAACGCACCAGTATGTACATGCAAATGGAGTCAACTTCCCTATCCAACCTGTAGCTGTAGGAGTACCCCAGGGTAGTGTCCAAGGCCCACTTCTCTTTCTCATCTACATCAATGATCTCCCCAATGCATCCCAACTCCTTAAACCAGTTCTGTTCGCAGATGACACTACATATGCCTACTCCCATTCAGACTCAGCTGTGCTTGGAAACACTGTAAACAATGAACTGCTAAAGATATATGCTTGGATGACGACCAACAAATTCTCAACAGAGATGAAACATACTTCATGCTGTTTGGCAAGAGAGCCACAAATATTCAACTCGACATACTTATGGAAAATAATGTATTTTCCGGAATAAATACAGTGTATTTTTTATGTAAATTAGTGTAATACATTGTATTTAATAAAATTTATGTTATAAAAATTGGGAAACTCTGTGCCTGCACAGAGGAGACTCGCCATGTTTGAACTAGTCAACACAAACGTTGGTGAATAATCGGAAGAATTTTCATGCTCTAGAGGTTATATTGGGCTTAAAACCTCTCAAATAGGAGCCAAAATTGTTGGATGTGCATTCCTGCATAAATTGAGATATCAGGCTACTGGACAAGACAGCTCCAGGATCCTCAGATAAGCTATCTAAATTGTGTTATAATTCTGGCCAGCATTATTTTCATAAATTTAGTTAGAATGAGGTTTTTGAGTATGATACACATTAATCTCCAGTCAAATTGGTGAGTGATATTAAGATATATTCTCCTTCTGTTATATAAATGTGTATAAGTATCATTTGTTAATTTTAATATACAGTCCACCAATTTTTATATTTACCAGAATTCCTGGTGTGTATGTACATTTCATTTGTAATTATAGGTCTAGAGCAAGTTGTGGACATGACAGTTGTAGGTATCGAAGGGGGACATTTTTGTGACCTAGGTGTCCCAAATTCCTACTTGTCTAAGTAACTTTGATAAATAATAATTATCTGTGTTACCATTTACTGGTATGTACATTATGAGTTACATCAAGATAAATGTAATTTTCCACATTTAATTTGCCCATTGGTCCTTCTTGAACCGGGCGTAATTAGTGAAGTCTTTAATTAGTTAATTACTTAATAATTATATGTGAAATGACAGGAGGTGGATGTTAAGTTCACAAATTTACTTAATGTGTAGTGGATTATAATTATTACAATATTAATTTTGATAAGACAATTCTGGCCAAGATTTATATCAGTGTATGTGTAATTGCTAATCTCAAGTGTAGCTAAAATTTATATTATAATTTTCTTACATGTAATTGCAAAGCTCAAGTGTAGCTAGGATTTATTCAAAGGTAAGTTGTAACATTTACCTTTATAAAGTGCATAATTTAGTACATAATCAGTGTTATTAATTAAGTTGAATTTAATACATTGCATCATGGCTGAAAATGAGGAAATTAATATAGAGGACAAACACCTGGAAGTTAGAGCAAAAAAATCATCATTGCAGGCTAGAAAAGGTCATGTAACCAAGGCATATAATAAATGTTTGGAAT
This sequence comes from Cherax quadricarinatus, assembly GCF_026875155.1. Taxonomy (NCBI): domain Eukaryota; kingdom Metazoa; phylum Arthropoda; class Malacostraca; order Decapoda; family Parastacidae; genus Cherax; species Cherax quadricarinatus. The sequence continues at coordinate 32,665,165 of NC_069439.1, forward strand.
TAATGAATCAAGAAACTGTGAATACTGATGATTTAAAATTGTATTTAGATATTTTGGGGAATAGATATGATTCATTCAAATTATATTACAACAAATATGAAGGAGATTTATTAGTAAACTGTGTAGATGAGACAGAAGTAGATCTTATGATTAATCAGCATTATGAATTAGAGGAAAAGATTCTTTCTTGTAAAAGTCAGGCCTTGAATAAATTAAAATGTGTAAACCAGGCAGTTAATCAGTCTGCTTCAACAAATAAGATGTCTTTGCCAAAACTCACAGAATTATGTTTACCTGTATTTAATCATGGAGAAAATTAGGAGGAGTTTTGGTCAATTTTTAAAGCAGCTGTGCATGACAGGAGTGACCTAGCTTGTGTAACTAAATTATTTTACCTCAAAGGACAGGTAAGAGGAGATGCTCACATACTCATACAAGCCTTTCCCAATGAAAATGACTCTTACAAGGAAGCAGTTGACTTGTTGAAGGTCACTTATGGTAATATAGAACAAAGTAGGTTGGATCTAGTGAATATCATTGTTAATTTAAAATCTCCAGATCACACTTACAAAGGTTTACAGCAGTTTAGAGTTAAACTGGAGAACACTCTCAAAACTTTAAGTAATAAATATAATCTGAAGGAATCAGACTGGTTATTGAGTGCCATTGTACAGAATAAATTAAGCTATAAAACACTTGAATGGTCTCGAACAAATATCACAAAGGTTATTTTGGTCTGGAGGAAATAAGACTAGGTCTACAAAAATTAATTGTTCAGTTGCAGACCAGCCAACCAACTCATTTTAAAGATGCAACACATAATAACTCTGAGGTATCTGTCAAGTTTCACAAAGGGAAAAATGATCCCAATGGTAATAATCAAAATTCATTTCCTAAAAATAGTTGCATAGGTGCATATCAAGTAGCAGGAATCGGAAATAATGATTCTCCACAAGGTAAGAAGAATAAGTACTCTCCTAAGAGTAGCCCAGTTAATAAGAAACCATTCAAAGAAAAGAAAGATTGTCTTCTCTGCAAGGGTACTCATTTTTCTAAGAATTACAGTGCATACAATTCATGGAATGATAAGGTTGAAAGATGGGAAGAACTTGACAAATGTATCAGATGTTTAGGTATTCACAATGTAAAGGATTGTCATGCTAAATTAAACAACTGTTATCAATGTCACAAAGGAAGACACCATATAGTCATGTGTAAGGGTCTATATGATGCTGTTGTTAATAATGATAATGTTGACAATCCTGACACAACAGTAGCTAATGTAAAAATTGCTGCTAATGTTAATAATGATGGTTTTGCTGAAGTAGCCTTACCTGTGTTACAGGTAAAAATTGATGATAAAAGGCACAAATAAAAAAATGTAACTGCATTATTAGACCAAGGATCCCAACGTACTTTCATTAAACGTAAATGTCTTGATGGGATGAAAGTACAAATGGGCGATCCTACCACTCTAAAATTATCTGGTTTTCTCTCAGATAAAAGAGCTCAATTGTATGACACTGTTTATGTAACTGTCAGGTTGGGCAATGAGAAAAAACGTGTTAATGCAGTAATTGTAGATAGACTTCCAAAGAAAATATCTACAGGAGGACTTAGTAAAGCTACAGAAAGACTTTCACATAATGTAAATTTAGCACCTTCTGGTGTAAGTGATGATTCTGTAGACCCAATAAATATTTTGATAGGTAGTGACTATTATGCCTCCTTTGTAAAGGGCATGGTAAAGAAATGTGGTGTCACCCTTTTGAAGACTGCAGGAGGCCATGTAATGTATGGTAGGATTCCTCGTAAAAATAATGCATGACTAGAGGAAACTATAAATACCATAACTGTGTGTCTTACTCATGAAAACGTGTGCCTGTATAATTCTTCCATAGAGGATGGTGTTGAGCCAGTGCATAAATTGTGGGAATTAGACAGCATTGGAATAAATGTAAATGAAGAAAGTTCAGATGATTCTTTTACTCAGGAACAATACCTGAGAGATGTAAAATTTGAATCTGGACAATACTGGGTACGACTTCCATGGAGACTAAACCATTCAGAATTGCCCACTAATTACAGAATGGCATATGGGCAGTTAAAGGCTCAGTTCCGTGAACTGAGTAAGACACCAGAATTGTTAACTGCCTGAAACCCATTCTCTTTGCTGACGACACGACTTATGTCATCTCTCACTCTAATCTTGCCACCCTCAACACCATTGTGAATGAGGAGCTGATCAAAATATCGACTTGGATGACAGCCAATAAACTTAGGCTTAACACTGACGAAACCTACTATATTATGTTTGGTAGCAGAGCAGGAGATGCACAAATTAACGTTAAGATTGACAACACTCTAATTACCAGACATAATGGGGGCAAATTCCTAGGTTTATACCTTGACAACAACCTGAATTTCAGCACCCATATCCAGCATATAACCAAAAAAGTATCGAAAACGGTTGGGATCCTCTCCAAGATACGATACTACGTGCCGCAAAATGCCCTTCTCACACTATACCACTCACTTATTTATCCATACCTCACCTATGCTATATGTGCTTGGGGATCAACTGCAGCAACACACCTAAAGCCAATAATAACCCAACAAAAAGCTGCAGTAAGAATAATCACTAAATCCCATCCCTCGCAACCCCCCCCACTCTTCATAGATCTAAACTTACTCCCTGTTCAGTACATCCACACTTACTACTGTGCAATCTACATCTACAGGGCCTTAAACTCTAATATCAACCTTGACCTAAAATGCTTTCTTGATAGTTGTGACAGAACCCACAGGCATAACACCAGACACAACATCTCTACGACATTCCCGTGTCCGACTAAACCTTTACAAAAATTCAATGTATGTCAAAGGCCCTAAAATCTGGAACACCCTACCTGAGAACTCTAGAACTGCAGACACATTCATCACCTTCAAAACTACCATTAGAAAACATCTTATCTCCCTGATACACCCCGTCAACTAACTACACGAATACCACCTGGTGGTTCACACTTACACTCACTCACCCATTTGACCATAAACAGAAATATTAATCTCAATCTTAAAATAATGAATCCTGTGATACTCCAATACTGAACCTATGTACTGTGCCAAAACAAAAGTATTCACATTGCTAAACTCACAGACTAGTATTTAGTCACTTAGCCATAATACCAACTTACCTCATAATAAAACTGAGTCTGCCCGAAATGCCTAGCCATGCTAGGTGTTCTAGTGGTACACTCTGTAATCATTATTTTACTACATGTAAACCACACAATAACCAAATTTCTGTAAACTCAGCATTGTAATCCTTATAGAGAATAAACTTTGAATTTGAATTTGAATTTGAATAATGATATAATTGCTGAACAATTAATTAATAAATTTATAGAAGAGGTACCTCCTTAGCAAGCCAAAATTTATGGTCACTATTTGCCACATCACAGAGTGAAGAAGGATTCTAATACCACTCCTTCGAGGATTGTGTTTAATTGTAGTGTCAGGAGTAACAAAAATGTACCTAGTTTAAATGACTGCTTGATGACAAGTCCGTCGTTGATGGAAAAATTAGGAGATATCTTATTAAATTTCAGGGTGAAGAATTATGCCTTTACGGCTGACATAAGTAAAGCTTTCCTAAGAGTGGGTTTACAAGAGGCTGACCGGCATTGTACCCGCTTCTTATGGCCTGAGAATCCTAGTGACCCACTTAGCCCTCTGAAAACCTTTCGCTTTAGGAGCATATTATTTGGTGCTACATCCAGTCCGTTCCTACTTCAAGCTATGATAAATGCACACCTTAAGTGTACGGGAAGTCCACTGAGTAAAGTAATGAGCAAACAATTTTATATGGACAATTTCCTGGGTGTGACGTCAACTGAAAAGGAACTGTTAATGACTTATAGAAAGGCTAATAAAGTAATGCAAAGTGCAAATATGCCTCTGAGGGAATGGAATAGTAATTCGTCCAAATTAAAGGACAAAATAAGTAAAGATTACCCTGGAGATGAAGTGCCAAAATGTAGTAATGTATTGGGATTAACTTGGGATACTGAGAGAGATGTGTTAATGTTAAAACTTAATAATTACAGTATGCCCAATAAATTAACTAAGAGAGTCTTGCTTGCTGAAATTTCCAAATGTTTTGATCCACTAGGTTTAGTGTCACCCCTTACTATAAGAGGGAAATTATTAATACAGGAAGCATGGAAACTTAAATGTGCTTGGGATGAAATTCTACCTGAGGAATTCATTAAGAGGTGGATTGAATTAATTGGGGATTATGAAAAAATTCCAATGTTGGAGTTCCCACGCCAAGTGGCCAATCCAAATGGGGAAAATGTACTCCACATTTTTTGTGATGCTTCAAAATTGGCATATGGAGCAGTTGCTTACCTTCAATGTAATAGTGTTATCTCTCTTGTTATGCCTAAAGTTAAAGTGTCTCCAATTAAATCACATACTTTACCTCAGTTGGAATTAACAGCTATTTATGTAGGTGTCAAATTAGCTAATTATATAAGAAATAAGTTGCAGGAGATAAATATTAGCGACACTAATTTGGTCTGATAATGAGGTATCCTTACAATGGATTCGTAATGGTAACAGTAAAATTTTGTACGTACAAAACAGAGTCACTGAAATTAATCAGATGCAAGAGAAGTATAATAGTTTGGGTCAGCATATGTTAACATTCAATCATATACCAAGTGAGGAGAATCCAGCTGATTTCTTGTCTCGAGGTTTACCTTATGCTAAATTTGTAAATGCTGTATCATGGTTTAAAGGACCAAGTTGGTTGGTAAATAAAGCTAATTGGCCTGTACAAAAGGCGTATATTGCTCCTGTTGAAATTACTGTGACCACCACTCCAATAGTTTGTCCTTCCTTAGCCATTGATATAAATAGGTATTCTTCTTTACCCAAACTAATCAATGTAACTAAGTTGGTGTTTAAATTTCTAAACAAGATGAATATCTCATATAAGTTTTCACATCCTCTTGAATACTGGATAAAGAGGGTACAGGAGGAAATCTATGGAAATGAGATTAAATTGATAATGGAAAGAAAAATTGTGAAAGGTTCCATAATAGAGAAATTGGGGCTGTATTTAGAGAACAATGTAATTAGGTGCAGAGGTAGGTTACAAAATGCTGAATTGGGTGATTATGCTAAACACCCTATCTTACTGTCCAAAACTCATCATCTAACAAATTTAATTGTTTTAAATGCCCATAAAAATGTAATGCATGGTGGGGTACAAGATACCTTAAATTGTATTAGAGGAACTTTCTGGATTCCACAAGGACGGAAAAGTGTAAAAAGGGTGATTAAATCTTGTGTAATATGTCGCCGTGTGGATGCCAGATCCTATATGTACCCAGGTCCTCCACCATTGCCAAAGGAGTGTGTACAATTAGTGAAACCATTTGATGTAACAGGTGTAGACTATAGTGGTCCAATAATTTTAACAGGTACTTCATATGGTGTTCCACTGAAAGTGTATGTTTCTTTGTTCACTTGTACAGCTACTAGGACAGTTCATTTAGAAGTGGCACAGAACTTGTCTGCAAAACAGTTTATACAGCTGTTTCGAAAATTTGCAGCTAGGAGATCCTGTCCGAGATTAATGATTTCGGATAACCTGGAGTTTACCTGGAGAGAGTTCCAGGGGTCAATGCCCCCGCGGCCCGGTCTGTGACCAGGCCTCCTGGAGGATCAGAGCCTGATCAACGAGGCTGTTACTGCTGGCTGCACGCAAACCAACTTATGAGCCACAGCCAGGCTGGTCAGGTACCGACTTTAGGTGCTTGTCCAGTGCCAGCTTGAAGACTGCCAGGGGTCTATTAGTATTCTCCCTTATGTATACTGGGAGGCAGTTGAACAGTCTCGGGCCCCTGACACTTATTGTATGGTCTCTTAACGTGCTAGTGACACCCCTGCTTTTCATTGTGGGGATGTTGCATCGTCTGCCAAGTCTATTGCTTTCGTTTTGAGTGATTTTCTTGTGCAAGTTCGGTACTAGTCCCTCTAGGATTTTCCAGGTGTATATAATCATGTATCTCTCCCACCTGAGTTCCAGGGAATACAGGTTCAGGAACTTCAAGCGCTCCCAGTAATTGGGGTGTTTTATCTCCGTTATGTGTGCAGAGAAGGTTCTCTGTACATTTTCTAGGTCAGAAATTTCACCTGCCTTGAAAGGTGCTGTTAGTGTGCAGCAACATTCCAGCCTAGATAGAACAAGTGACCTGAAGAGTGTCATCATGGGCTTGGCACCCCTAGTTTTGAAGGTTCTCTATCCATCCTGTCATTTTTCTAGCAGCTGCGATTGATACAATGTTATGGTCCTTCAAGGTGAGATCCTCCGACATGATCACTCCCATTCCACAAATTTTGTAGCAGGTGCTCAACATTTGATAGAGTTAAATAATGGTAACGATGTTAATCTCTGTTAACCCAGCGAGGGTGTACCTAGAAATTTATTACTCCTAGAGCCCCTTGGCAGGGAGGGCTGTACGAAAGACTGATAGGCACAGTGAAGAGGTGTCTCCGTAAAGTACTACACCGGAAGGAAATTAATTTTGAAGAATTCCGTGCAGTGTTAGTGGAGGCGGAAAATCAGATAAATAATAGGCCTCTCTCGTACATGAGTGATACACCTGATACAGATGTATTAACACCTTCTCACCTAATATGTGGAAGGAAATTGGAAGCTGCCCCTGTCTATAGAGATAATCCTGAAGAAAGTGATGAAGATTACAATGATGTGGCAGTGTTGTGTGATAAATTTAAAATGTTAAATAAAGTAATTGGTCATTGGTCTAATGTGTGGCATAAGGAATATCTTCTTACACTATGTGAACACTTTTATGGTGCGACAGAGGCAGTAAATCGACAAAACATTCAACCAGGTGACATTGTGTTGATTGATACTGAACAACATCGAACATTGTGGCCTCTGGGCAAAGTGTTGACATTGTACCCAGATGCACAAGGTGTTGTCAGGAATGTCAAAGTGTTGTGTCGTGGCCAGGAAAGTTTACGCACAATTAATAAATTGATTCCCTTGGAATTAAATGGTATTCAATCATACCTAAATGAAAATCTGAGGGAAAGTGACATGAGTGATATTGAAGATAACGCTGATCGAGTGATGCCGGAAGATGAAACTGTGGTAAGACCTACTAGGAGAACAGCCACTCAAGCTAGAACTGGCTGGAATCATCTTCTAAAGGAAGGAGTAATTTGAGTCGTTTAGCAACGAACTCTGGCCGGCCGCAGTGTGGAAAATAATGTATTTTCCGGAAAAAATACAGTGTATTTTTTATGTAAATTAGTGTAATACATTTTATTTAATAAAATTTATGTTATAAAAAATGGGAGACTCGCAGAGGAGACTCGCCATGTTTGAACTAGACAACACAAACGTTAGTGAATAATCAGAAGAATTTTCGTGCTCTAGAGGTTAAATTGAGCTGACAACTCTCAAATAGGAGCCAAAATTGTTGGATGTGCATTCCTGCATAACTTCAGATATCAGGCGACTGGACAAGACAGCTCCAGGATCCTCAGATAAGCTATCTAAATTGTGTTATAATTCTGGCCAGCATTATTTTCATAAATTTAGTTAGAATGAGGTTTTTGAGTATGATACACATTAATCTCCAGTCAAATTGGTGAATGATATTAAGATATATTCTCCTTCTGTTATATAAATGTGTATAAGTATCATTTGTTAATTTTAATAAACAGTCCACCAATTTTTATATTTACCAGAATTCCTGGTGTGTATGTACATTTCATTTGTAATTATAGGTCTAGAGCAAGTTGTGGACATGACAGTTGTAGGTATCGAAGGGGGACATTTTTGTGACCTAGGTGTCCCAAATTCCTACTTGTCTAAGTAACCTTGATAAATAATAAAAATCTGTGTTACCATTTGCTGGTATGTACATTATGAGTTACATCCAGATAAATGTAATTTTCCACAATACTGTTAAATGGTTCCCCTATATCAAGACACACGGAGGGCAAATTTCTAAGTCTTCTCTTTGACTGCAATCTTAAATTTCAGTCCCATACCCATCACATAGCCAAAAAAATTTCCAACTCAGTAGGAATCCTTTCCAAGACACGATACTATGTACCACAAACGATTCTCCTTACCATGTACCACTCTCTAATATATCCTTACCTCACCTATGGTATTTGTGCCTGGGGCTCAACCACTGCCAACTACCTTAGACCCTAAATAATCCAACAAAAAGCTGCTGTGCAGGTAATAACCAGCTCCTGTGCTAGACAGCACATCCCACCACTTTTCAAAAGACTCAACTTGCTAAATATACAAAACATACTGTGCCTACTACATATACAGAACTTTAAACTCCACTGTAAACCTTCCTCTAAACCTACTCCTTGACAGTTACAAGAGAATGCAATCACAACACAAGGCATAAGGCACTTTTCAACATCCCTCAAGTCAGCGGCAGTGGCAACAGGAACCTTGTCCTCTATTTTTACTTCTACCTGAAGTTCCCAGCAGCCCTGTGATGCCCTAATTAAGACCCACATAACACTAACCTACGTGGATACCCAGAATGATATAAATCAACTGCAGAAATCACCAAAAGTACGCAAATTATACACAGGAATGAATGCATATAAATGACCTCATGGGAGACAGGAGCCGTAGTGGGGAAATAAGTGTAGTCAAAGATAAGATAAAACCAATATTGCAAACTAGAAATACAACAGGAAATAGCAAACAAGAGGACTCCACTAGCAATAGTGAGGATATATTACCAAAAACAACTGGTGGGAGCTCCATTGTTGGTGCTAGGAAAGATAGGAATAAGACAGGTAAACATGCACCAACAGGGAATAGTCACAGAAACCCAAGGCAAACGGAAACCAAGCCTGTGCACATACTATGCACTTGGTATTTTGCAGGCATGGAAATCTGGAAAACAGAGGGGACGTGCAACTATGACCACCCTAGAAAATGCAGTGCCCATATGACAACAGGAAAATGCAAACTCCCTTTCTGAAAGCTTTTTCACCATGAAATGTGTACCTCTTCAGTACAGGAAAGACTGTGCTATAACTTAAATTGCCAGGCACACCATCTAAAGGGGACAAAAAGATACAAAACATCCAGACATGCGAAAACCTGGGTAGCCACAATCACTCAAGAGGGAGAGGTTTATTAGTGCCAGGAAGGAAAAAAAAAACTGGCAGGAAATGGCAGAAATCGTACACCAAATCCAGTCATTCCTGGAGTGTAACCACAGTCGATGGCCACCACTCCAAACCAACAGATACAGATACTAATGCCGGAAAAAAATCCCCCCCCATTACCAAAAATACCACCAGTCTGATGACATTCTTGTTTGCAAATATACAGGGTCTAAAGCCAGCAACAAGCAAAAAAAATACCTTTCATCCGTGGACTGCTTGCAGAGGCAAAGGCAATGTTTGCGGCTTTCACTGAGACCCACATAAAGGATCACTTGGACAACGAAATATGGATCCAAGGTTACAGCTTATACAGATGCGACAGAGTGAACAGGCAAAAGAAGGGGAGGGGTTGGCCTGTACATTGCAGAGTCACTTGTTTGCACAGAACTGCTTAATGCCTCAAATGATGTAGTGGAAGATTTAGCAGTAAAGATCGAGAACCAAAACCTAGTCATTGTGGTAGTATACAAGCCTCCGGATGCAACATCCCAGCAATTCCAGAAACAGCTGTTAAAAATTGACCACTGTCTGGAAAATCTGCCAGCTCCAGCACCCAACATCTTGCTCCTGGGGGATTTCAACTTAAGGCACCTAAAATGGAGGAATATAGCAAATAATATTGTTGCAGTAATAACACCAGGAGGCAGCTCTGATGAAAACTCACACTCACACGAATTTTAAACCTCTGCACAAATCGATTTAAAACCAGCAAATAATAGGCTACTAGACTGGAGAATACACTAGACCTCATCTTCACTAACAATGATGATTTGATTCGAAATGTCACCATATCAAAAGCAATATACTCAGATCACAACATAATTGAGGTTCAGACATGTATGCGCGGAGCCCCAGACCGGCATAATGAGATTAGTCACGATGGAGCATTCACCAAATTCAACTTCAATAACGAAAACATAAAGTGGGACCAAGTAAACCAAGTCCTAACCGATATAAGCTGGGAAGATATACTAAGCAACACAGACCCCAACTTATGCCTAGAACAGATTAACTCAGTGGCGCTCGATGTATGCACAAGGCTTATTCCTCTAAGAAAAAGGAGGAGCAGATGTAAAATAGAAAGAGAAAAGCGCTCCCTTTACAGGAGACGGAAAAGAATAACAGAGCGGCTAAAAGAGGTCAATATATCTGAAATGTGTAGGGAGACACTGGTCAGAGAAATAGCAAGCATCGACTTAAGCTAAAGGAATCTTATAGGGGTGGGAATGGGGGGGAAAACTAAAGCCAAAAATGAAATTGAAAAAAACCCCAAAAGTATTTTTTCTCCTAGAAAAATCAAAGTCGAGAACAACGTCCATTTGGGCCACTACTTAAAAAAGAGGGGCCCTCACAGATCAGCAAGGAAATGAGTGAGCTACTAAAGCCCCAAAGACCAGTTTTTAGAAACCGCTAACCAGACTAAAGGCGGACAAAATAATTTTTTTATGAAGACCCCAGAATTTGATTAACACAAGTTTACTGATGTTATCCTGACCCCAAAATACTTCGAACGGGGCGTAAATGCATGCCCTGCACTCTCCCCCCGGGGCCAGACTCATGAACTCCGTTTTTCATAAAGAACTGCAAAACCCCCTTCAAAGCTTTTACCATCCATGGAGGGGCTGGAGGGGGTGCACCCCACAGTTACTAAAAAAACAGACATACCCCTCCACAAAGGGGCAGTAAAGCTGCAAAGAACCAGCCCGATAGCACTAAATCCCATATCATAAAAATTTTTGAAAGGGTCCTAAGAAGAAGATCACCACCCATCTAAAACCCACATTACACAACCCGGGGAAACAGGGTTTTAGAACGGGTCGCTCCTGTCTTCTCAACTTTTGGGACCATTTACGACAAGGTCCTAGATGCACTAGAAACAAAAAAATGCGATTAATATAACAGACTTTGCAAAAGCCTTCGCAAAGTGTGCCCCAAGGGCGTAATAGCGCACAAAAAGGTGCAAAAGGAATAACAGAAAAGTCGGTCGATGGACTATAATTTCCTCACTAACAACACAGAGAGTGATCAACAAGAAAGTCCGGGGCAGTACGGTGAAAACTCTTTTTCAAAAGGGCACAACTCGCTCCCATCTTTTTCCCTCATCCTAATCTGCATAGACAAGGATGTCAGCCCGCACCGTGTCTTCCTTTGCGATAACACCCAATTGCATGCGTGTCTTCCATTGCAGACACTGAAATCCCCCAGGCAGACATAACCAAATTTTTCCCCAGTGGGCTGCAGAAACAATATGAATTTCAACGATGAGAAATTTCAATTACTAAATATGGAAAAACCGAGGAAATTAAATTCATCAGAGTAAAAACAAATTCGGGCCACAAAATAGAGCGAAACCCCAACGTAAAAGACCTGGGAGTGATCTGTGGGGGATCTCACCTTAAAGGGCCATAACATTGTATCAATCGCATCTGCTAAAAAATGACAGTATATAATGGAACCTTAAAAACAGGGTGCCAACCCATGATGACACTCTTCATCTTTTTGTTCACTAGGCAAAAATTTTGCTGCACACTAAAGCACCTTTAAAGGGCATGTGAAATTACTACCTAGAAAATGTACAGAAACCCTTCACGGTCCCAAAACGGAGATAAAACACTAAATTACTGGGAGGTTTTGAGGTTCCAAACCGTATTCCCTGGAAGCGGGCGGGGAGATCATATTATATAACCTGGAATCCTAGGGGGACATACCGAACTTGCCCAAAAAATCACTCACTACGAAAGCAAAGATTTTCAGACGATGCAAACCCCCCCAATGAAAAGCAAGGTTCACTAGCATTTAAGAAACCATACAATAAGGCGGGGCCCAAGACTGTTCAACTGCCCCCAATACTAAAGGGGGTTACCCAAAAAACCCCTGCTCTTCGCTGGCACTGGACAAGCACCTAAAATCGGTTCCTACCCGCCCCGGGCGTGGCTCATATGTTGGGTTTTCATCAGCCGCAGTAACACCTGGTTGATCAGGGTCTGATCCCCAGGAGGCCCGGGCACGACCGGGGGGGTGGGGCGTTGCCCCCGGGAAATCTCTCCAGGTAAACTCCCGGTAAACTAAAAGGACTCGTATTTTCCACCTCCTGCCCCCCTGCCCCTGAAGTGATATTCCACAACATTCACCATTTTCATATTTATCTGAACCACAGTCAATGGGCCCGGGTCAGAGCAAAAAAAAAGATCAGAACCGTGAAGGACTCCTAACATCAAAAGGGGAACCCGAATATCCGAGGAAAACGCCCCTTCTTCCCCCAGGACAACCTGTTCACCCCCCTGCCACCACTGTACTGCCCGAGGGCCGAATCTTATCACCCCCCTGCATCACCCCCAAACACACGACAAAACAACAAACACGGCCACCACGCAGTCCAAAAATCCTTCCTTTGGGTTTGATGTTAAGATGTTCCGAAAAATAGCTTGTGAAAATTTTTGGACTGCCTCCAAGGAGTCACCTACCCTGGGGAAGCTCTGTTTTCCTGAGCCCGAGTTTTGGGACCCCGTCTCACAAGTGGTTATAGGACAGATTTTAAAATGATGAGTTGCAAGAAAACCCCGCTGATGCACGTTTAAAGGACTAACTTTCTTGGTGTTTCGGCATTATCTGATCTTCAACCTCCCTTTGGACTTTCCCCAAAAAAACCTTGCAACCGGGGGCCCTTTAATTCCTGCAATATTCATCGATATTAGAGACCGCCCCACCTCAGAAATTCCTTTTTCCAAGGGGTGTGTACCCCTAGTATAATAACAGAAACGGACACGCTTTTAGGGAGACAAGAGACAAAATACATACTGGTCATGAATGCCGGCTGCACAAAGGCCGGGCTCAATCCCCTCGCAATTTTCCCCCAAAACTGGCCAGAAAAACCTAAAAAAAAAATTGGGTCTTGTCTTTTCTGTAGGGCCTGCAGAGGGGTCATCTATGGTACTTGAGGGCCTCCACCAATTTTCCCCCGGGCTCATATGTAAGACATTGGGCCGCCGCTCTGATATGGATGTGTTTTCCGTGATTCTGGTTTTAGAAGAAAAAATCTGGCATCTTCCGAGACCCGCGCCCCGTCGTTCAAGCTTTGGGTGCCAGTTCTCCCTATCTAACTTAGCCTATGTTTGCCTACATTATCGGCCCATTACTACCTTTTTAAGGGCTTTGGTCACATTATTTTTTTCTACATTCTCAGTAATCCTAAATTAGTGTACTAACAGTATAAACTACCTACTTCTTCCCTGAAGGGTAAATCTATAAATTAAGTAGTACCTTCCATCCACCTTGGCCAATCCGGGAGAGTGTGTTTTTGTTTTTGGGTGGGTGTAAGGGCTCTTGAACGGTGTGTTTTTCCCTGTTGGGACTTCTTGGACCGAATAAGTTCCAACATAGCTAAACTCCTTATGATTCAGAACCAAACAATCACCAAACTAACTCACGAAATGCAAGAACTAAAAGCTTCCAATGTACAGTACCTCAGCAAGATCACTGCTCTAGAACATAAACTAGACACTTTGGAACAACAAAGCAACACTCACACCCAGTCCGTAGACACCAACACTCTAAAATACCAAGTCACCCAACTTACTACCAACATTATAGAAGAAAGATCAAGAGTGGACCTACAACATACCAATGTCGTCACCAACTTCCAAGACCATAATGACCAACAACAGCTATCTGACGCTGTTGTAGTTAACAACAAACATCTCCCACCCACAGTCACCTAAGAGACTTGCATGGAGACCACCCTACAACTTATGAAGGACCACCTTTGCCTTAACATACGTAGTGATGACCTAATGGATTGCAAACTGATGGGTTACCAAGCAGGTAAGAAAACGGCACTGTTAAAATTCCAAACTAGCCTACAAAGAAACAATCTACTAAAAACATTCATTTCTATGAAAACTGATGTTTACGTCAATGAGTGCCTTAACCAAACCAAGTACAAAACCTCCTTTATCGGCTGGTCATAATGATGAGGGAAGTGGTACATGTAATGATAGTGATGAGTGTAATAAAAGTGGAGAGGTGAGTGCGAGGGATAGTGGCATCTTCCATACATTCACAGACAAAGAGCGCCGTGCCTCTGTAAAACAAAGACCTCCCAAGAGGTCGCCATAGTGGAAGTGCATTAAGAGACCCGTGGATAAGGTGATGATATCTTATGGATGTTGATATGAAGGATTAATGTCTGTTTTGGCTGATTAGCGAGTGATAAGTGTGTTGTTTAATATTATGCGGACTGTAGAGGTCTTGGAAGGTAAACTAGATTGAGATATGTGCAATCGGCGAGCAGGGAATGAGCGGAGGGAGTATGGCCTATCTTCAGAAGTGATAGTGGGGAATGGTTGATTTGGACTGTTATGGGGCACATGGTGCGTCACTTAGAAAGAGGGAAGGGAGTAGGGGAAATTTCTGACCTTCATCATAAAGTAACTACTGAACCATTGATATTGTGTGTCTACAAGAGTGCAGATCCTGAAAAATCCCCAACCCCCTAAATTGCCATCATTTGTTGCATATAACCTCAAATCTACTAATCTTGTGTTCTATATATTAAAAAATCATGTCTCTTCCCCATCAACTTCTTGCAGCATAGAAAACAGGGGCTACAGTATCACGGTGTTAGGATTTATATTGGGAACTCTGCTCTCAACATATTTAACTAGTATGCTCCTGCTGATAAGTTTTAATTACTTGGAGCATTCCCAACTGTGCTCAGTCCTGAGCCTACTCTATTATTTGTGAATATAATGCAAGACACAAAAGCTTGGAAACTTCTCAGTTTAGTAATCATAATAGTAATCAACTGTTTCATCTTAAACATCATGATAAATGTTCAAATTGTAAGTGACCTGAACCCACACATATCTATTGAGGTGTCCTTGATCTGTGCCTGGGCTTCAACATTACTTCTGCCAGCTGTGAGTCTTCCATTGTAACAGTTATATCATCCGATCATTTCCCAAGGCTAACCTCCCTAGATATTGGTAATACTATCCTCCCTGGTGGGATATTCAAACGGAAACATTTTAATGTTCCCCCTGATCAGCATGACGACTTTGTTGCACATGTGACTGACTGGTATAATTCCTATGAGTGTACCTCTGTCGAGACTTTGAACAATGACCTTGTGAGCAGTATTCAGAACTACTTAGAGCCGCTTCTGAAACCTCTTGGTACTCTAAATCCAAATGATTTCTATATTAATCATAAGTCTTATAAAAATCATACCTATTACAGAAACCATCGCATCTCTGAAATGCTGAGCCTCTTCCAAACTGCCCTTGCTGCTGGCCAAGAGCGTATGAACAGAGCTGCGGCAAACAGACTGAGAACAATTTGTCAATGGTCTCAAAGCTCACACCCCACTTAGCCGGGCATGGGAGGGACTAAATAGAATTAAGGGTACAGAACTGGCAGATCGCGCACCCTCATCCCTTGCAAATAGGGGGCCCGGGAATGAAGTTAATCAGTGCTGTGGGCTGCTACATCTAGCTATGACAACATTGCCAAGTACCACACAGGCGAATTAATGGACAATATGAAGCAAGGGAGAGACTTGTTTGCTTTATGCTCAGCAAGGAAGATGACTGAACATTCAAATGGTATAAAAAACCGATAGGTTGTTAGGTAAGACACATATGCCAACAGTTTTGGTTATCTTATTTCGAAACGTTTCGCTACAACAGTAGCTCTTCAGTCGATAAGGGGGGAGACAGAAAAAGTTGATAGAAGCAGAAACATACTTTGAAGACGATGTAATCAGTCCATAACCCTTAAATTTGAGGTGGTCCAGTCCCCTCAGTCTGGAAAAGTATTGTTCGCATAGTTCTGAAACAATATGGAGTTGAAGTGACATGATGGAGCCGTATATAAACGCCAGGAGGGCGAGATGTAGGCCACTATAGAGGTAATGTTGTCGTGGAATGTCAGGCCCCTTCTCAAATCCAAGCCATTCTCACTAGTAGAAGTTGACAAAGTTCATTCAGGTCTGTACCAAGATACCCTTGTGTTGCAGTGTCTGACAGAGTGAACATTCAAATGGTATAAAATACCGACAGGTTGTTAGGTAAGACATATATGCAACAGTTAGGTACTTCATTTCGAAACGTTGCGCCTACACAGTAGGCTTCTCAGTCGAGTACAGAAAAGTTGATAGAAGCAGAAGATACTTGAAGACGATGTAATCAGTCCATCACCCTCTCTGCTTCAAGGAGCATGGCCAGTAGGTGTCTAATTGTAAAGTAAGAACGTACGTTGAACTGAATGACCTTAAACATGATTTAATGGTTTCGTCATAGCAAAGTTAATGTCTGGGGAGGAGTTATTAAAGCCGTGATAGTGGTGCCATCAGTGGATGTGTGTTTTTGTAGGGGCAACGTGACCCGTTCTGGAGGGGAGTAAAGATGGATTTGTTTTTATGTTCTTTGGTCTTCTGCAGCAGTTGGGCAGTTTTAGGTTTGAGTGGATTTTTGGTCTGGAGGAGGTGAGTTGAACCTGGATGAAAGTTTGGTTGTGGTGGAGTGGGCGATGGTGGATGCAGAGGAAGTGGAGCATTTGGTAGGGGGATGATGAATAGGAAGCTATGGTAAGGGATTAGGAAGTGAAGCTATGTAAGGATGAGGAAGTGAAAGCTTTGGAGGGGATGAGGAAGTGGGTAAGTAAGTGGGGGAGGGGTGGTCGTAACAGCAGCAAGTAGGGGTGTTGGTGGGAGGTGGCAGAAGTAGTGAAGAGGGTTGGGAAGGAGGAGAAGCTGGTGGGAGTAGGAAGTGGGGGTTGGGAGAGAGGGAGGAGGGAGAGTTTTGTAGGAGCTTAGAAGAGAAGCAGGAAGGAGGGAACAAATTAAAGAGGGGAAGATTGTTAGCAGACAAGATTAAGGTAAGGACATGTGAGTAGTCTGATTGGTAGCTTCTGAGATTACCATCGCAAGTGGGCAAAAGTGGCGAGTTACAGTTAGTTTTTAAGTCTAGTGTGGGTGTAGGTGTAGAAGGAGAAGTGCTTGTAGTCTGTGTGTTGTGAGTTTGATTGTGTGTAGATAGAAGAGGTCGACCAGTGCGTGGGAGGCCAGGCATGGGGTAGGGGAGGGAGGTATGGAAGGGGAGGGAGTGCAGGGAAGGGGTTGGGGAGGGAGGGAGGTTGGCTTGCTCTGAGGGAGGAGAGAATATGCTTTCTAAAAGGGCAGGAATTTGCAACTGCAGTGTGTGACCCGCCGCAGTTTGAACATTTAAGGGGGAGGTTGCAAGTATTCCAGAAGTGGCCAGTTGCTGAGCATCTGGAGCAGACTTGTGTAGATGTGCATGTGTTTCTGTCATGGCCGAATTTGTAGCATTTAAGACATTGTGTGATTGGATGGAAGTTCGGAGTGAAGAGAGAGTTTGGAGGAATGTGGATGGTCTTGGCAAAGATTCCTTGACAGAAGAGTGTAGAGGCGTCAGCAGGAGTTTCACAGCAGACCTAGAGGCTGTTGACTGGCCTACAGAATTCTCCAAGGCCAATGGTATTGACGATTGGACAGACATTTTTCTTAATAAATTACTTGGCCTATACAACAAACATTGTCCTATAAAAAGGAAACAGATCACGACTAAACGGCTCAGTTGCCCATTGCTAACCAGCAGCATTCTGAAATCCATTGATAAGAAACACCAACATGAAAAGCAATATAGACAGGGCTTAATACACAAAGATATTCTTAAACACTATTCATCAGTTGTCACCAAAGCAATAAAGAAAGCCAAACAACTGTACTACTCCAGCAGATTCACTGACACAAGAGGAGATATAAAAAAGACCTAGAAAACACTTTCACAGATTCTAGGGACCCACAAACTCAAAAAACCAAGAATGTTGTCCTTACAAAACCTAACAAAACACCACTACATCTCACTGACACAGCTAACAAGATGAACAACTTCTTCTCTACCATAGGATCTAATCTCGCCAGTAAAATCCCACGTACCAATGCCCATGCCGGGGACTACCTAGATGGGAATTTCCCAAATTCCTTCTATCTTGTACCAACTGAGTCCATCGAAGTCACTGTGATTATAAAGTCACTTAAAAATAACTCAGGGAATCTGTCTCATGTCCCACCATTATTGTACAAGCGAGCGGCCCAAGTCCTTTCACATGCTATTACATTACTTTTTAACAAGTCAATAGAGACTAGCACCTTCCCGAAACTACTCAAGATGGCAAGGGTTACACCAATACATAAAGGTGGTGACCCTACAGATGTAAACAACTATAGGCCAATATGAAGCTTATCATTGCTTTGGATAATATTTAATTTTCCGAAGCTATAGTGCCTAATAGGTGTTTAATGTGTTGATGTGGGTCAAAAATACATTTGAAAATGGACTAGAACCAACAGGGAAGCTCTGCGCCTGCGCTGATGGGCAGGGGGGAGGTCGAGACGGGGCATTAGGGAAGTGGGAGTGTTTTGAATGGAGTTAAGAGGCTGAGAAAGCATGGAACAGGAAATTGGCATTCACAGCAGCCTAAGGATTAATATAGGCCTCACTTCATAATAGGAAGTGTCGTAACTGTTCCTGGTGAAGAGTGAGGGAACGTGATTTATGGGACCACTGTAATAAAGTGGTAAAATTAGTGAATAATGGTAGGACCGGGGTGACTGGAACGATGCCATGGAGTGTGTCCAGGGGAAAATACCCATGATTTAATCATTGCTCATCGGTCTCAAATCTTAATAGAGCGACCTCTAACGTGTATACTAGTTATGGAAAATTTTATAGGGGTTACCTGTATGTACTTCAACATTACATACGTACAAGCAATTTCATTGGGAGACGACAACCATATTGTTTACCGTAGTCACCCTGTGTAGACATGTGAGAAAACTTAACCACCCCTGGTCACTACAGGTGGTTCCTTCGACCTCACAATCTTACCCATATCTATCCGAGACCAGTATGAATTGGATAGCACCCACAAGTACGGCGCTACTAATTAATTGTGGACTGTATAGATTATATTAGTTTAACTGAATGAAGGGGGAGTAGGTTGCACATGTATATATCCATCAAGGAAAAACACTTATATATAATACCACCACTTACCAGATATTCTCTGGTGGTCACTTGATGTAGCTATATTACCCACAGCCTACCCACAACTATTTTTTTTAGTTTTAGAATATTTACTTTGTTTTATACTTAATTCTAACTATAGATTCACTATAAATCTTATGATAACAAGCATTGATCCTGATACCAACCTCTTATCTAATGACTTAAATGAATCAAACAGTAACTGTAATTACTACACAGCAGAACAATCAAAGGCACTTCTCAGAGCCAACAACAACATAACTGTCTTTAACTACAATATCAGATCTTTAAGCAAGCATTATGATGACCTCCTAG
The DNA here is from genome assembly GCF_026875155.1 of Cherax quadricarinatus. Taxonomy (NCBI): domain Eukaryota; kingdom Metazoa; phylum Arthropoda; class Malacostraca; order Decapoda; family Parastacidae; genus Cherax; species Cherax quadricarinatus. Next base: position 32,684,805 of record NC_069439.1, read on the forward strand.
CATTACTAAATTCCTTGCATGCCAATATGTCCATCATTACACTAACTGAAACCTGGCTAAAACCTGATACTACTGATGTCTATGGCACTCCTGGTTACACAGCCATACACAACTGTAGGCCAGATCAACAAGGGGGTGGCACAGCTATATACTACTCAGACCAACTAGAATGTATCACTAATACTTGCACAAGGGATGAACATGGGGAATATATAATAGCTAAATTCAAATCCAAATACCTACAAAAACCTCTCACATTGATAAACATCTACAGAGTTCCACAGTCAAACATTAGCCGATTTAGTGAAAACCTAGGAAGTATGATAACTGATGCACGCATGAACAAAGATCACTTACTACTCTCAGGTGACTTCAATATAAATCTCCTGCAAGACCAGGACCCACACGTTACTGAATTCACAAACATAATGAGTAACTGCATGTTGCTATCAACAGTAACAAAACCTACAAGAGTTACAGAGACTAGTGTTTCCCTACTTGACCACATCTGGACCAACACCATATCCCCTTTAAAATCAGGCATAATCACAGATAATACCACAGACCACTACCCTACTTTCCTCATAGCAACTCTTGGTAAATTACCCCAAGACACTACTAAAGTCACCTTCAGACTTCACAATGAGGCAGCCATTAATAACTTCACAACAGTTTAGTTTAATATGTTTATTATGCACCCCATACCCATCCTGTGGGCGGTAGTCAAAAGAATACAGAGGTACATAATTGGTCCAGGGACTGGACTCCAAAGTTTTGATAGCTGAGCAAGTTACAGAGGTAATGAACTCACAATTTACAAAGGTAATGAACTCACAATTTACAAAGGTAATGAACTCACAATTTACAAAGGTAATGAACTCCAGGTAAGTCTGGTCACAATCATGACAAGTTACAAAGGTATTTACAGATTACAGAGGTACGTAATGGGTCCAGGGACTGGGCCCCCAAAGTTTTGATAGCTGAACTAGGTACAAAGGTAATGAGCTCACAAGTTACAAAGGTAATGAATTCTGTAGAATGGTTACTTACGTTTATACTTTGGCTACAATCATGAACAAATTATAGAGTAATGAGCAATTCACACTTCCACACCCGGTCACAACTGTAATGAGTTATTGGTGCAAATATTGATTGTTGAGTCACACACACCACACACACACACACACACACACACACACACACACACACACACACACACACCAAAACACACACACACACACACACAACACACACACAACCCCCACTT
>NC_069439.1:32686571-32715387 GCF_026875155.1 Cherax quadricarinatus
TATAATATTACAATGTTAACTATAACTTATATTTACAAGTGTTGCACTGTAACATTTATTATATTACAAGTGTTAGAATGTAACATATATATTATTACAAGTGTTAGACTGTAACATATATAATATTACAAGTGTTAGACTGTAACATGTATAACATCACAAGGGTTAGATTGTAACATGTAACATGAAAAATATTACAAGTGTTATACTGTAACATGTAACACCCTGTTGGTGTTTGCTTACAGGAACCAAAATTACACTCTGCTGTTATCTCTCCCATCTCAGGCTATAATTTATTGTATTCTTCAGATCCTTTTCCTGATGGGACCTTTAATGAAAGTGCCCTTCTTCTATGCACTCATATTCCGTACCATCAGCTATTTGTTCGTACTTCGCTGCATTACACAGCAGCCCGTATCCACTTGCATAGGTGGTATACGCTCTGTTCTTTATATCTCTCTCCTTCTCGGGCATTATCTATTCCGGATATTGCCTTTCTTGTTTCGTCATTACCACCACCGATTCTGTTACTTGGTGATTTTAATGCCCACCATTTCCTCTGTGGGGGTCTCACTGCGATTCCTGTGGCATTCAGTTCGAGGCTTTTCTTGCCACCCACCCCCTCCATGTTTTAAATACAGGTACTCACACCCATTTTGATCCTCGGACACACACTCTCTCTTGCATCGATCTCTCAGTCTGCTCTTCCTCCGCCGCATTAGACTTCACTTGGTCTGTTCTTCCGGACTTACATGACAGCGATCATTTCCCAATCATTCTTACTTCCCCTTCATATTCACCACCTCTTCGCATCCCACGCTGGCAATTTGCTCAGGCAAATTGGAACCTTTACTCACATCTAACTGTTTTTAGAGAGGTTCCTTCTTCGTCCTCCATCGATGAGCTTTTACACCTTTTCCCTCGTCCTCCGTTTAAAAGCGCAGCTTCTCATTCTATACCCCAAACTTCGGGCAGGCATTCTCAAAAATGCGTGCCTTGGTGGTCTCCTGCTTGTGCTCGTGCAGTACGTTTGAAACGCGCTGCATGGGGACAGGTACCGGTACAATAGAAACCACAGAGAGACTTCTTGATTTTAAGTAGAAGCGTGCGATCGCTCGCCGTGTCATCCGTGACGCTAAACGCACTTGCTGGCGAGATTATATCTCCACCATCACCTCTGCTTCCTCATGAGTGCAGTCTGGAAAAAAATATGAAAACTGAGTGGTAAATATTCTCCTGACCTGGCTCCTGTTTTTGCGGGTTGCCCGTGTTGATATAGCAAACCCCCTAGATGTTGCCAATGAAATTTGGGAATCTTTCTGGCCCGTTTTTTCCCCGGGGGGCCCCCTCAATGCCCCTCTTTTTCTTTCCTAAAAGTTTCCCCAAGTTAGCACACTTGGGGATTTTTTCCTTCCCCTCAGAAAGAACAGAAATAATGTGCCTTTTAAAACTTCAAAAAATGGAGGGCAACATCTCAGTTTCCCGGATCATCAAAAAATGGGCCCACGACATTCTTTTTTGTTGTTTAAAAATTTTTTACATCATTCGCCCTTGCGTCCAATTTACCCCTTTTAAAAATCTTTTGGGTCACAAGGGATTTTTCTACCACAGCCGTGGAAATCCCCCCTTTTGTTCCCCCTTTCTCCCAAACCCCCAAAGGCACTAGGGGGACATAAAAACCCCCCACTATCTCCCATTGTCTTACCAGTGCAGTTTGAAAAAGTGATGGAACGCCTATTTTAAAAAATAGACTTTTAAAGTGTGGTTTTTGGAGACACCAACAGCCCCTTTTCCCCTCTCTAAAATAGGCTTTCGTAAGGGACATTTTTACCATAGACCCCTTTTAACCCCGCATGGTTATGTATGTTCTTTAACCCTTTTTGGAAAATTAACCACTCATTTATTCCCCTTTTTTTTTTTGACCTTGAGAAGGCTTTATGACACAATTTGGAGGTAAAATTTAATTTAGCCCAAACCCCTCCTTGGGTTTCCCGAGGCAATCAAACCATCCTTCCTTAAGAACTTAAGAATTTTTTTTAATAAAACCCTTTTCCCCGGGGTTGGGGTTTTAAATTTTAATTTTTGTTTCTCCCCGGATTTTTATCCAAGCTGAAGGTGTTCCCCGGGGTTGTTTTCCCTGAGCACAAATTTTTTTCCCCTTTGGGGGGGCAAATTAAAATGTTTTGGCCCTTTTTGCCCTCCTTTCAAATTTTTGGTCATAAACTCTATTTTGATATTTCCCGCTATTGCCTGTGCAGGCGCTGTCCCCTTTAAATTTACAGTTTCGCTCCAGCTTGCAGTCAAACCGTTTTCCCAAATTTGGGGGAAACCACACGTTTTTTAAAATTTTTTCCAGCACAAAACCCCCCAAATTTTATTTTTTTCACTAAAACGCTCGGGCCCTCTCCGATCTTTCATTTGTCCCTCTAGGGGCTCCCGAAACCCTGAACGTGATACGTCAAGTTTCTGGGCCCCCTTTTAAAAGTGGGGTTATCCCCCACTTTAAACCATCTTTTAAAGGGCAACTTTCACACCCGGCGGGAACCTTTTTAAAAAAAAACCCTTGCTCATTTTTCATGGGGAGCTGATCGTCAAAACCCTCCTTCGCCTACTTTCCCACCCCTTTTTTAAACGAAACTTGATTTTTTGGTGCCCAAATCTATTCGGGCGGCTTCTCCTGCTATTTCTCTCAAAGATTTAAAAAACCCAAAAATTCCCATCCCCAAAAGGTTTAAACGTTTATCCCTTGGTGCTTTTCGCTTTTCCCCCTGTCGAAGCCCCCTATGCGGGAAGCAAAACGTTCCACCCTTATCTATCGCCGTGATCCCCCATTGCCTGCGCTACTATGTACCCCTCTAAGATCCCCGCAATCCTTCCATTTATAGAATGGTAAATGATATTAGTAGACATTCTTTATTTTTTTCCCCCGGCCCCCTTTTTAACCCCGTCCCTTCTCTCTTCCCCCTTAAATTCGCTCTTGTCTTCCCCTTCAATTACCCCTTTTTCTAGTACATGTAGCTTTCCCCCACTTTTCCCTACCCCCCGGGGAAAGTTTCCGCTTTTTCGGGTTCTGTTCTTTCTCTCCCCCTTTGCCGAAAGCCCAACTGTCAAACGGTCCCCTTCCCGCTCTCTTTTTCTTGCCATTTCATCTCTTTCTCATGCCATTGCTGGTACACAGATGGCTCTAAGCCCTTCGAGGGGCCCCCGGTAGGTTTTTCCGCAGCGTTTTTCCCGGGACAGCATCGTAAAAGGGGCCTTTTAAACTATTTGGGCCCAAAGTATTTTTAAAACTGCTAAATTTGTATGCCATCCTTAAGCATTTTATCCGTTTTGTTTCTCTGCCTTGTCATCATTTGGGTTTGTCCCAACTCCCTTAGTGTTTACAGGAAAACAGAAATTTGAAAAACCCCCTAAACCCCTTAGTCCCCCCGTTCCAACTTTGGCTACGCCGATCTTTAAAAGCATAAAGATATTGTTTTTTTTGGGGGCCCCGGGCCCTTGTTGACGTACGGGAAAATGAACGGGCCCAAAAACTGCTGGCGGGGTGGGGGAAAGAAAAATAACCTACCATTTCATGTAAGGTTTTCCCATTTAGGGGACTTTTTTGCTGAAATATCTTCCCACCTTTCACACCCTTTTGGCAAAAACCCGTTGGTCTACTATGCCGGCAACAAACTTAAATCTATTAAATCGGTATAGGTTATGGGGCCCCCCGCCCCTTTTTCCCCCCCCCCAATCACCAGTTTTCGGGGTTTGGGGAGACTATTCTCCCCCTTCTTCACCCCAATTGACCTTACCCCGCTTACTCAATCAGCCCTCCCAAACGTTTCCCCTTTGGGGGAGGGTAACCTCTACCTTTTTTGGGCCCAATGTTCCCCAATTTCGTTTTTAAAATAAACCACCCCAGTGGTGTTATAAATGTTTCCCCACAAACTTTTACTTGTCCCGGGCAATGAGGACCTGCCTACATTAAAATTTCCAAAAGCGATCCACTCACTCAAGGATTTTTTTTATTTTTCGTCTGAAACCGACGACAATGAAGCAGCTAAATTAAAAGGACGACACTGCAATAAAACCAAAATTAGGGGGCCCGAAAAATTCATCATATACCTTTTCCCCTCCTTGCTGGCAAAAACGTTCATTTTTTTGTTAAAAAAATTTGGGATAAGAAATCAAAATCCATCCCTTTACGGATAAACTGTGACCTCTATCGATAAACCAAAACACCTGGGCCCTCTGTGAAAACCATCAAAACGAATTCCCAATGTCCCCATCTATGATCAAAAAAAACCTTTTAAAACATAGATATGGCCCCCCAAGCATTTCGTTTAATGGACTAGTTTATCTCATAAACCCAATACACCCACGCCCTTTAAAACCGGGGAAACGTTTTGCCCTTTCTCACCCTTTTGGAAACCCTGTTACTCTTATCAGTTATTAAAACAAAGGCTGGCCCCCTTTAAAAAGGAAAAAAAAGTTCTAAAATAAATTAGAAACATGTGCAACTTTTGGGGTACTTTTTTTGGGGAAAAAACGTTTCCCCAAACAGGGGCCCTTCATCACCCTTTAAAAAAGGGAAGAATCTTGAAAAAAAAGGGGAGAATGAGGTAATCAGTCCCCAACCTTGAGTGGGAAGTGGTCAGTCCATCTTCTTAAATTAAAATTTAACGGGCTTTCGTGCGGGAAAAGGGAGCTTAAAAAAACCTTTGGCGGGAAGGTGAAGCGTATAGGTCGTGTAAAGATAAAGAAAAACCCAAGAGTTGCACATGTTCTAATTTATAAACTTTGTCGGTTCTCTGAACCTTAAATCAAAAAACAAAAATTTCCCGGGTTTCTCCCTTTGGGAAAAAAAAGGTCAAAAACTTAAAAGCCTGCACCACCCCCCTTTGCCACCCAAATGTTTTAAACTGAAAGGGAAACCATCATTACCCTTGCAGCAAAATCCCCACTACGAAAAGAAGTAATGTCGAAAAAAATTAAAAGAAGAAACCAAGGAAAAATACCCCAAATCCCCCGACAAAATCCCGGGCCTTTTCAAAACTCCAGTCGGAAAACCACCAAATTCTACAAGCCACACAGCGGGTCATCTCAAATCCGGGCCAATTCCCTTTTTTTTTGCCTCCCTGACCCCTGTCCCTCTAAGGTGTTGTATGCATGATGTAGGGCACACCTTGCAAATGCGGGGCAAACCCAGGCACATTCAAAAAATTTAAATTAAAAAGGGGCCCTATTCCTTCTTAAAACATCCCGTCATTAAAACCCTTTCCCTGACTCGCCAACATCACGGGAATTTCCCTCAAGATTTTTCCCAAACATCGCTAACTTCCCCATCAATTTCGGGCCCCAAAATCCAACTCTCCCCCAAAAAACACTCCAGAACCACCCCCCTGGCCCAACTGCCACCTTAAAACAACCCCCCCAACCACCAGACTGAAAATACTCTAGAAAACCCACCTCCTCTTTGCCCACAACACTTTTAGAAACAATTGAACAAAAATTTTCCCTGCCCGGAATTCCCCCGACGAAGCAGTTTGCGACGACTCCAGCACACCCTCTTGGGAAAACCTTTTCTTTCTACACCCCCCCTCGAAAACCATGGCACCATGACCTGTCTGAACTTTTAAAAGGCCTCGGGGGATGGAACAGTCCCGTTGCCTCCCAATCAAATCTTACTTCACACTTTACGCAAGTTCTTGGTTTTATCAAGCCTCTTCGTTTTTACCCTTTTTTCCCAAAAAAAGGGCAATGCTAACCACCTCTCCAGGGCAGCTTCAAAAAAGTTTGCAAAAGGCCCACTTTCAAAAACCCGCCCCCCTCAACTACTAAAAAACCTCCCTATGTTCTGCGCCCTCTGGGTGGTCCCAAAACCCGCCTGCCCTCTTTCCCGCACCCGGAAACTTTCCCGCTATCGAGGGCTCACCTATCCCGAGACTGTTGCATACACCCGCTTGCTCCCTTCCCGTTTTTTTTCCAAGTTCCCCGTCCTACGATCACCTTAAGGGGTGCTGGGTCAAGCCCCGGCTCTATTTCTAGACTTAAAAAACACTCCTCTCCAGCCCCCTATTTTTTCGTCTGTCCCGTCTTCCCCCCGCTCATCCCACTGGGATCTTACCTGCACTTGCTTTTCTTGGGGTTGCTACCAGGAATTTCTAAGGGAGGCCCCTGTCCGCTCTGTGAGAATTGGGGCCCAAATTCCATTTCAGTCAGGGCCCCCTTTGTTGGACTGCCCACTTTTTCAACGAGCATGCAAAATTTACCTCCGTCGTCGGGCCCCCCCTGCTGCTCTCTCTTTACCCTTTCCCTTTTAGCTGATGGACCCACCTTTATCCGGACTCTCTCATTGACTTTTTTGACAAAAAACTTACTTTTCTTTACAAAATTTTGATTTCCTTTTTCTTTCAAACCCCAATCCTTTGTAACCCCCCCCCCCGTACTATCCCCCCCGCCCCGCGTTTTCTGTAACCTGTGATCATCCCCCCCCCCTTCTGCCACCCAAAAAACCCCCGCTTCCTTCCCCCACCCTGCAGCGCTGGGAAAGCCCTTGTGGCTTTGTGTTCTTTTTGATTTTAAAAAAATAATAATTTCAAGTGTTTTGACTGTAACATGTAACATGAATTTAAAATTTTCAAACCCGTTTTTATTGTAACATGTAACAGAATAATATTTCAAGTGTTAGAATGGGAACTTTTATATGAAATGTTAGAAATGTAAAATGTATAATATGACAAGAGTTGGACTGTAACAAATGTTTAAAAAGACAAGTGTTAGCTGTAAAAATTATTAAAATGACAATGTTAGACTTAACAAATGTAAAATGACAAGTGTTAGACTGTAAAAAATGTATAATAAGACAAGGGAAAACTTTTTAACATGTATAATAAGACAAGTTTAGACTGTAACTATATTAAATTTAAGGGCAAATGTTTTAAATGTAAAAAAAGATTTTTATGGGCAAGTGTTTGACTGTAACATGTAAAAATATGAAAAAATGTTTTTATTGTAAAATGTATAAAAATACAAAAGTTAGACTGTAAATGTATAAAATACAAGATTTGACAGTATTATGTATAATATGACAAGTGTTTGAAAGTAACATGTATAATTTTGGGCAAGTGTTAGACCCGTAACATGTATAACATTACAAAATGTTAATTGTAACGTGTAAAAAATTACAAGTGATATATTTATAAAATGTAACATGAAAAAATTTTACAAGTGTTAAAACTGTAAAATGTTAACATTACAAGTGTTTTGTTTGGGAAAAATGTTTTTAAATTACAAGTTTTTAAAATTGGGAAAAATTAAAAATGAAAAAATATTACAAATTTTTAAAACGTAAATGTATTAAAAATTTCAAGTGGGTTTGATATAAAAAATTTTAAAAAATTTAAAAAGTTTTTTAACTGTAACACTATTAAAAAATTACAAGTGTTAGACTGTAACATTGGAAATATTACAAGTGGTTTTGGTTGAAACATGTTAATATTACAAAATGTTTGACTGTAACATATAAAACATAACCCAAATGTTAGAAATTTTAACATGTAAAATGAATAATATTAAAAGTGTTAGGGTGTAAAAATGTAACATGTTTAATATTAAAGTGTTATATTTTAACAATTTAAAATGAATAAAAATTACAAGTGTTATATTGTAAAATGTAACCAAAAATAATATTACAATTTTATATTTTTAAAAATGTAACATAAAAAAATATACAAGTGTTAAACTGTAAAAAGTAAAAAATATACAAGAGTAACCCGTAACATGGAAAAAATATTACAAGTGTTTGGGCGGGAACATGTGTAACTTTCAAATTTTTTGATTGTAAAAACGTAAATATTAAAAAGTGTTAGAGTGTAACAATTTAAAAAATTTTCAAGTTTTTATTTTAACATGTAACATGAATAAAAAAACATGTGTTTGACTGTAACATGTACATGGGAAAAATTTTTAACCCCAAATTTTTATATTGTAATATGTAAAATGAAAAAAATAGGGGGCCGGTCTTTGACTTTAAAATTGTAAATTACAAAAAATGTTTAATTGTAACCCCGGTTTTAATATTAAAGGTTAGACTGTAACATGTTAAAAAATTACAAGTGTTTGGGGGTTGTAAAAATGCATAAATGTTTCCAAAGTGCTTGACCCGTAACACGAAATTTAAAATTTTTCAAGGGTTAGAAAGTAAAATGTATAATATTACAAGTGTTAGGGCGAAACATTTATAATGTTCCCAAATGTTAGACTGTAAAATGTAAAAAATATGACCAAGTGTTAGCTTTGACATATATAATTTTTACAACGTTAGACTGTAACAAGAAATATTCAGGTTTTTTGACGTAACTGTATAATATGAAAAGCTTTGACTAAGACATGTATAATTGCAAGAGTTAGAAATTCCCATAATAAAGACAAGTGGTTTTGACTGTAAAATGTATAAAAAGACAATTTTTTGAAATGTAACATGTATAAAATTTCTAGTGTTTTATTGTAATATGTATAATATTAAAAAGTGACATATTTGTCACATGTAAAAGAATTTAATTTTTTCCCAAGTGTTAGACCCGTAACAGTATTTTCATTACAAAATTTTAGTTTGCCAAAAAATTTAAAATATTACATGTGTTATTTTTGTAATATTTAACAGAATAAAATTACAAGTGTTAAAGTAAAAATTTTATAACATTACAAGTTTTTAATTTTAACATGTTTTTAAATTTCAAGTGTTAGACTGTAAAAATGTATAAAATTTCAAGTGTTTTGATTGTTAAAATATATAAATTACAAATGTTAGGGTTTTAAACAAGTTTAATAGACAGGTGTTAGACCCGTAACATGTATAAAAATGGGCAAGTGTTTTAAATGTAAAAAGTAAAACATGGGAAGTTTTTAGACTGTAACATGTTAAAAAACAAGTGTTAATTTTAACATGTATAATATACAAAATTGTTAGATTTAAAAAATATAATATTCAAGTGTTTTGTCTGTAACCAAAGTATAAATATGAAAAGGGTTAACTGTAACATGTATATTTTGACAAGTGTTAGACTGTAACTTTTATAAAAATGAAAAGCAAAATTTGACTATGTCATGTTAATTTGAAAGAGTTAGAAAGTATCTGAAAAATATGACAAGTTTTAGACTGGGAACCATTATATTGAAAAGTGTTGACTGTAAAAATGTATAACATTACAAGTGTTTTGATTGTAAAAGTTTTGATATTAAAAAGTGACATTTTGTAAATGTGACATGATTAAATTTTTCAAGTTTTAGAAATGTAAATGTATTTAAAATTAAAAATGTTGTTTTTCAACATGTTTTAATTTTTACATGTTTTTATATTTAAAGTAACATGAATAATAAATTTCAAAGGGTTTGACTGCAACATGTAAACATTAAAAGTTTTTTGATTGGGAACATGTATTTTATTTCAAATGTTTTGACTGTTTAAAAGTATAATATTAAATATTAGATTGTTTAAATGTACAAATTTTGAAAGTGTTAGACTGTAAAATTATAACATTAAAATTTATTTAACAAAAACAATTTTAAATGTAACAAAAAAAAAATTTAAACTTAAAATTTTCAGGGTTTAAAAACTTAAATTTACCAATTTAACTGAACTATAAAATTCGTTTAGGTCTGGTCAAATTTTTAATTTTTAATTTAAAAAAAGAAAATAAACAATTTAGGGGAAAATAATAAAACTTTGCATAAAAAAAAAATTTTTAAAGTTTTATGTAACAAAAAATTTCTTTTTTTAAAATTAAATTTTAAAAATTGCAAAAACAAACCCCTTAACATGAAAAATTTCAATGAAGCTAACCCCAAAAAAAAATTTTTTAAATAATAAAAACGTTTACAACAAAAAAAAGGAAAAATTTTAAAAGTTTTAAAACCAAAGGTTAAATTAAAAATAGGCAAATTGGGTTCTAAAATTATTTTTAATTTCAAAAATCAAGGTTCTTTCATGCTATAACAAAATTTTTTTTTTTCGTAAATTGGGTTAACCCTCATTAAAAAACCCAAATTTGGGGTTTCATTATTTAAAACTTTTTTTAAAAAAAGTATTAAAAAATTTACCAAAAAAAAGACAAATTTAAATTCAAAAATCCGGTTTTTTCTTTAAAACCAATGAACTTAAAAGATTAAAAACTTTGACCCAAATTTTTAAACGAAAATTTTTTAAAATTTAAAAATTTTAAGAAAAAGAAAAACCCCGAAACCCCCCTATTTAATTTTACCCCCTGGTTTAAAATTGTAACCCCTAATAATATAACCCCCTTTTTAACAAACAAAAATCTTTGACCAAATTGGTTTGTTGAAACAGGAAAAAAATATAAAGGTTAACGTAAACAATTTAATTAATAACCCCCCCGTTTGACCGACCCGTGTTAAAAATACCCAAATTTTATTCCCCTTAAATACAATTGGATAAAAAGTCACATTGTTTTTTATTAAAAAAGGTGTTGGGCCCCAAAACATTTAATAATAAAATTTTCCCCGTTTAGAAATGAACCCCCGAAAAATATGAAAGTTTTTAAAACCCCAAAAAAGTAAATAAAACACCCCAAATGGAAATGTTTAAACCCCCGCCCCAAAAAAAAAATATTCTGACCAAAATGCCCCCCACTGTAAATAAAAAAAAAAATAGCCCAAACGTTAATTACTGTCATTTTTAAATTACAATGTGCCAAACATAAAGATAATTTTCCAACCGGGTTTTAGATTTAAAATTTTAAAAATAACAATTTTTGACTTAAAAATTTTAAAAAAAAAATACAAGTGTTAGAAAATTTAAAAATTTTAAAATTAAAAGGATAAATTTTAACAAGGTTTAAAATGAAAAATTTAGTATGTTAACTGTAACATGTATATAAAATTTAAAATTTATAGTTTGTAACAAGTATAAAATTAAAATGTTTTTTAATTTTAAACAATTAACATGAATAAAAATTCCCCCTGTTAAAAAGTAAAGTGTATAACATTACAAGTGTTAGAAATTGGGAACATGTAAAATTGCAAAGGTTTTGACCGTAACATGAAAAAAATTACAAGGGTTTTGATTTTTAAAAAACATAAAATTTGAAATGTTAGCCCGTAAATTATAACATTACAAGTGTTTGAATTTTAAAAAAATTTTAATGATTTCAAGATTTAAATGTAACATGTAAAAATTACCAAAATTTAAAATTGAAAAATTTATAATTTTTACAAAAAGGGTTTGGGTTTTAACATTTTTAATATTACAAGCGTTAAATTTTGCAACCCTTAAAAAACATTACAATGTCAAAATTGGGGAACAAGAATAATATTCCCAAATGTTTTTTGACGTAACATGTAATATAAAAATAATTTCAAAGGGTATTTTTTGGGAAAAATGAAAAATGAAAAAATAATTTCAAGTGGGTTTTTTCTAACGAAACCCTTTAATAATATTTTAAAAAAGTTTAGACTGGGAAATTTAACATAAAAAATATTAGAAGGGTTTTTTTTAAATTTTAGCATGTAAAAAAAAATAATTTTACCCAAATGTTTATATGTTGCAGGGAACCTGAATAACAAATTAAAATGTGTTATATTGGGAGAAATGTAACATGAATAATATTACAATGTTTTGGCATTTAAATGTAACATTAACATTATTAAAAAGTTTTTATTGCAACATGTAACAAAGAATAAAATTACAATTTTTCTTGAACATGTAAAAAAGAATAATATTTAAAATGATATATTGAAAACATGGGAAAATGAAAAAAAATTTCAAGAGTTAAATCCCTGTAACATTAACCCTTAATATTTAAAATTTAAAAAGTTTTTATTGTAAAAAGTAACATAAAAATAATTTCAAGTTTAGACGCAACATATATAATAAGACATGACTTGGACTGTAACATGAATAATTTACATTGTTTTTAGTTTAACATGAAACAATTTCAATATTGGGAAATTAAACAAATTTTTTAAATTACAACGTTATATTGTAACATTTAACAAGAACAATATTACAAGTGTTTAACTGTAACCTGTATAATAAAAAAAGCGTTGGACGTAACATTTTTAAAACATAAAAAGGGGTTTTTATGGGAACATGTATAATATTTCTAAATGGGTTTAAATTCCCCCCCCCCCCCCCCCCCCCCCCCCCCCCCCCCCCCCCCCCCCCCCCCCCCTTTAAAATGAATAATATTACAAGTGTTAAAAAATGAACTTGGGGTAATAATACAAAGTTGGAAATGTAAAAAAGAAAAGGGAATTTCATTTGTTTACTGTAAAATGTATAACAATTTCAAAAAAAATTGTAAAATGTTTTAAATTAAAAAGTGTTAGACGTAACAAAGGAAAAAACATGACAATTTTTGACTTTGGGCCTGTAAATAGACCAGTGTTAGACTGTAACCGTACAATTTGTCCCGGGTTAAAACGGTTTCCCTTTTAAAAAAAATACCAAGTTTTTATATTGTAACATTTCAACGGAATAAATTACAAGTGTTGACAGTGGAAAATTTTTAACATTGCAAGTGGGTTTAAAAATTTTAACATTATAAAATTACAAATTTTTTTCGAAAAATGTGAAGAAAAATAAATTAAAAAGTGTTAGGGTGTAACATTATAATATGAAAAAAGAGTTTTGGGCTGTAACTTTAATAATATTTCAAGTGGTTTTTATTTTTAAAAATGTAAATTGAATAATATTAAAAGTGTTAACTGTAACATATATAACATTACAAGGTTAGAATTTTAACATGTAAAAATAAAAACAATGTTAGACTGTAACAAGTATAAAATTGCAAGTGTTAACTGTAACATGAAAAAAATTTTCAAGTGTTAGGGCTGTAAAAAAGTAAAATGACAAAAAATTACAATTGTTATATTTAACAAAAAAAACATGAAAAAATATTACAAGTGTTATATTTTTTAAAATGTAAAAATAATAATATTACAAGTGTTTTTATTGAAAAATTTTTAAAATAAAAAAATATTACAAGTGGGTTTTATATTTTGCATTAATTGAATAAAATTTCAAGTGTTAGACTTTTAACGTGTACATGAAAAAAATTTAATTTCAATGTTTTATTGTAACCTGTAACATAAAAAAATTTTCAAGTGTTTAAAATTTTTTAACATGTAACATGAAAAAATTTTACAAGTGTTTTTGACGTAACATGTAACCCAAATTTTAATATTACAAGTGTTTTATTTTAACCCCTTTAAAATGAATAATTTTCACAAGGGTTAGACTTTTATCATGAAAATAAAAAAAAAGATTTGACCGTAAACAAAATAATATTACATGTTTTTTGACTGTAAAAATTATAACATTACCCAAATAAAAAATTTAAAATGAAAAAAATTTAAGTTTGGGCGAACATGTATAAAATTTACAAAGGGGTTAGACTGTGACATGTAAAATATGACCGGGGTTAGACTGAAACCCCTGAAAAATTTTTCAATTGGTTTATATTGTAACATCAACCTGAATAATATTACCCAAATGTCACCTTTTAAAATGTATAAAAATTTCAAAATGTCGTTGAACAAGTATAAAAAATTCAATGTTAGACCCGTAACAAAAAGTAATATTACAAGTGTTTTAAAAAATAACATGTTTAAAAATTACAATGTTAGACGAAAAAAGAAAAAAAAGACAAGTGTTAACGAAAAAGTATAAAAAACAAGGTTAACTGTAACATGTATAAGGACAAGGTTGAAGAAAAATGTAAAAAGGAAAAAGTGTTTTGACTGTTTTCATGTTAAAGTTACAAGTGTTTTTACTGTAACAAAGTATTAAATTAAAGCCCAATTTTAGACTGTAACAGTATAATAAAACAAGGTTTGACAGAAAAAATGTAAATAATTTACAATGTTGACAGTACCAAGAAAAAATATTCAAGGTTGGACAGTAAAACAAAGTAAAAATAAAATTTCAAATGTTGGAAGTAACCCTGTTTAATATTACAAGTGTTGGACAGTAACATGTATAATATTACGAGTGTTGGACAGTAACATGTATAATATTACAAGTGTTGGACAGTAACATGTATAATATGACAAGTGTTAGACTGTAACATGTATAATATTTCAAGTGTTGGACAGTAACATGTATAATGTTTCAAGTGAACATTAATTACCATTCAGTGATGTGTAGAAATTTTCTCCAGGAGGGGGTATCAACCAGTTTCAGCCCCTTTCAGCCCCTTTCAGCCCCTTTCAGCCCCTTTCAGCCTTGAGGGGCCCAGCCCTCTCAGAAGGGGCAAGCATCTTGTGTACTGCTACAGCAAGTAATTGATCTCAGATGCAGTACGAGTATGCGACGTGGTCAAGCTACCGTCGGTCCGTGCAAGACTCCAGTGTTGCAAAGTGTAGTTTAATAAGAAACAGTCCATCTCTTACCTTAGCAGGACAATTAAGGAAAATCCTTCTCCCACTTTATTACCATTGTAAAGATAGTGTACTTTGTTGTCTATGCTTAAGAAAAGTGGCGGCTCATGGTATAGGAGGTAAAGTTCTAGCATGGATAGAGGCATGACTTGCCAACAGAAAACAGAGAGTTTCCATTAATGGGGTTAAATCAGAATGGGGATTAGTCACTAGTGGCATTCCACAAAGGATCACTTTTAGGCCCTCTCTTGTTCATAATTTACTTTAATGACCTTGATGAAGGGATTACGAGTGACATGAGTAAATATGCTGATGATACAAAGATAGGCCGTATGATTCATTCTGAAGAGGATAGTAATGAACTGCAGGAGGATATAGACAAATTAATGTCTTGGTCTGAAAAATGGCAGATGAAGTTCAATGTGGATAAGTGTAAGGTACTAGTACTTGGTAATGAAAATAACCCTCGAAGCTATAAACTAGGTGAAGTAGAGCTTGATCATACATAATGTGAAAAAAACTTGGGAGTCAAGGTAAGCAGAAATCTAAAGCCAAGACAGCAGTGTCTTAGTGTGTGCAACAAGGCTTAAAGATTACTTGCATTTATCTCAAGAAGTATAAGTAACAGAAATCCAAAAGTTATTTTACAGCTCTATACATCACTAGTGATGCCTCATTTAGATTATGCTTCTCAGTTTTGGTCTCCTTACTACAGGATAGATATAGACTCAATGGAGAACATACACAGTAGAATGACTAAAATGATTTACTGTGTAAGGAACCTCCCGTATGAAGATAGACTTCAAGCCTTAAATCTCCACTCTCTGGAGAGACGTAGAATGAGGGGAGATATCATTGAAGTGTATAAGTGGATGACGGGCATAAGCAAGGGAGATATTAATGAAAGTACTGAGGGCGTTGAACCAGGTAAGAATCAGAAATAGTGGATTTAAGTTGGATAAATTTAGAGCTGTGGATGCGTGGAACAATCTTCCCAGTAGGGTGATTGAGGCTAGGACTTTGGGTAGCTTTAAAAAGAAACTGGACAAATATATGAGTGGGAGGGGCTGGGTTTGATTTGTGTCATTGAATACGGGAGTAAATTCTTGGGTAGCTTTGGGTAGAGGTCATTTTGATAAGGACCTGCCTTGTATGGGCCAGTAGGCCTTCTGCAGTGTTCCTCCATTCTTATGTTCTTTTGTTCTTATTAGTCAATGGTTCACAAAGTTCCATTTTACACTCTTTAAGAACCTTTGAAAAAAGTTCATCTGTTTGATAACTTTTTCGCTGGTGACTGTGATATTGCATAATTTATCATCTTCAGAGCCCTTGTGCTTAGCGCTTCTTTTTTTATTATAATAATAATAATATCATCTTCAGGCCCACTATAAAAATTAATTACTGGGATATTGTTAATGTCTTCCTGAGTGAAAACCGAGCGAAAATAATTATTAAGAATAGAGCACATTTCATTCTCCTTTTAAGTAAGATGCCCATAGTTATTTTTAAGGGGACCTATCTTATCTCTAACTTTAGTTCTATAAACCTGGAAAAAACTTTTTGGGTTAGTTTTCGAATCCTTAGCAACATTAATTTCATAGTCCCTTATAGCTTTTCTTTTCCCCTTTTTAATGTCCCTCTTAATGCCAATATACTGATTCATAAGAAGACCCTCACCTCTTGTGATTCGCCTTTAAATTTTTTTTTTCTGTCCTAAAAGATATTTGACCCTATTATTCATCCATTTTGGGTCATTTCTATTCGATCTAATTTCCTTATATGGGATAAATGTCCTTTGGGCAGCATGAATAGTGTTCAGAAAGCTGTCATACTGATAGCTCTCTTCGTTACCCCAGTCCACAGGCGATAAGTGTTCCCTAAGCCCATTGTAATCTGCTAAGCGAAAATCTGGGACCATTACTGAATTACCCTTACTATCATACTTCCATTCTATGCTGAAGGTAATTGATTTGTGATCGCTTGTGCTGAGTTCCTCTGTAATTTCTAAATTATTAACAAGGGTTTCCTTGTTTGCCAAAACCAAGTCAAGCAGGTTATTACCCCTTGTAGGTTCTGTCACAAACTGTTTCAAAAAATAATCCTGAACTACTTCTAAGAAGTCGTTTGATTCTAAATTCTCAGTCAAGAAATTCCAATCAATATGGCTAAAGTTAAAGTCTCCTAGAATTACTACATTGTCGTGCCTTGTGGCCTTAACAATTTCCTCCCATAGTAGTCTCCCTTGGTCTCTATCTAAGTTTGGGGGACGGTATATCACA
Organism: Cherax quadricarinatus; assembly: GCF_026875155.1. Taxonomy (NCBI): domain Eukaryota; kingdom Metazoa; phylum Arthropoda; class Malacostraca; order Decapoda; family Parastacidae; genus Cherax; species Cherax quadricarinatus. The sequence goes on from NC_069439.1 coordinate 32,703,236, forward strand.
CCTAAAATCAATTTTTGATGTCCCTCTGAAAATTCGATCCAAACAGACTCTGTGTGTGTTACTTAAGACTTAATACCAGTTTTTATGCAACAGTTCCAGGGATCTCGGACATACAGTGCCACACCACCCCCCTTCCCGATACTTCTATCTACTTGGAACAATTTAAAACCCTGAATGAGACATTCTGCAGGCATGTCCCGAATTTTTTAATTAAATCACGTCCCAGTTATGGCAAATACATCAATGTTACCTGCACTAGCAACTAGTCTCAACTCGTCCATCTTATTCCTAGCGCTACAGGTATTAGCATAATGCATGTTTAAAGACCCTCGTTTTTCTTTACCCTTCCTGCTCATTTCTGTTTTTCCACTAAACCTATGACTGTCCTTGTCACCTAGTGTCACTGGTTTTCCAATATCCACCTCACTCTGACTATTACTAGTTCCCCTAGAACTCATAATATTACTACACTGGAACTTCACTGTTTTCCCGCCAAAGCCCATACCACTAACTATTCCTAGTTTAAAGTCCTAACAGCTCCCTCCACTGCAGTTGCCAGTGCCCCCACCCCAGTCCTAGATAAGTGAACCCCATCTCTGGCATACATGTCATTTCTGCCATAGAAGAGGTCCCAGTTGTCAATGAATGTTACTGCATTTTCCTTATGGTATTTGTCCAGCCAATTGCCCTGGACAACCATTCATTTCCAACTCCTCTCCTTGGCAAAATACCACATATGACAGGGTTCCCACACTTCCTCCTAATTATCTCTATTGCTGACCTATACCTGCTAATCAAGACCTCACTCCTACGTCTGCCAACATCGTTGCCTCCAGCGCTGAGACAGATAATAGGATTGCTCTCATTACCTCTCATGATATCATGCAGATGGCTAACAATATCCTTCATCCCAACCCCAGGAAAGCAAACCCTCTGCCTCCTACTTCTATCATTCAAACAGAAGGCCCTATCCATGTACCTAACCTGGCTATCCCGAACAACAACGTTTTTAAATTGTTTTTTTAAAAATCCGAGTAATCTGTTTGCCTTACTAAGTATGCTTAGGCATGGCTGTCTTGGTTAATGTTACTGCTTATCATAACCCCCAAGTCCTTCTCGCAATCTGTATGGCTAAGTTCTACATTATTTAACTTATAAGTTCTAGGGTTATGGACACTCCCGAGCTTCAGAACCTTTCATTTATCTACACTGAACTGCATCTGCAACTTTTCTGACCAGGTATTGAGTTTGTCTAAATCCTTCTGAAGTTTTCAAAATACAAATTCAGATTTATTAATTTCTTTGCAAGTAGTATGTTGAGATTACATTTTTACAATAATGGGTTGCAGTACAAAGAGAGCCTCTATTATGCCTATGCATTATGGGCCGACTTAATTTACTGGCTTACTGACTACTTAACATTAAAGAAATTTATCAAAGTTGTACAGTAGTTCTATTAATATAAGTGAATCTAATTTATATAAACCAAAAGGATATATTCATATATTCAAAAATGCTTTTTATGAAACATGATTCGAGAGTAGTTTCCAGTAGTTTACACTAGTTTACAGTATTATATTTATTAAAGATTCGCCGGTATTCTCCTGGCCCGGGCCTTTTCCAAGTGGTGGCCCGGTCTTGGCTCCCTGTCTTGGGAGTGTCTGAGACCTAAGTCTCCCATGGGAGGAGGCACAAGTACCTCCTCATCTTTGGGACCAACTGTACCCAGGCCTAGCCATAAGCTTGTGGCTAGGCCTCTCTGGTCTGCCATCCCCACCCCAAGGGAGCTAATTGGAATGACAGTCTGTGAGCTGGAAGCTCCGGTTCAGGCACCTACCCTACCCTAGAAGGGCTGGGCATGGTGTCGATGAGTTTACAGTATGAGAATGCTACAATTTGGTGAAGGGCAATACTGCTTTTGGTAGGTTTGTATACTTCTATGTGGTAATTTGTCAATACATGAACTAATCTTGAAGTTTTAAGATTTAGGTAATTGGTAGATTTATTGGTAATGTTAAATATTGAGTATTGAGTATTCAGTCTAGGGTGCTTAAATGGCTTTTAAGAAGGTTCTTAAATTGATTTTCAGACCGGATTACCTTAGAATTTTCTGGTAATGAATTCCAAATTTTGGGGCCCTTTATGTGCAGAGAGTTTTTACACAGTGTGATATGGACACGGGGTACATCAAAAAGAGATCTGTGTTTACGTTTGAATCAATTATCCTACCTATCTTTGTGTCATCGGCGAATTTGCTCATTTCACTAGTAATTCACTCATCAAGATCATTGATATAGTATATTATAAACAACAACGGTATAAACCTTGGTAATAAATACCAACAAGTTGGTTTAGAAAGACACATATTTATTAGAAAATGTTTCGGTCCTGAGACCTTGATCACTTCCAACATACAGAGGTAGAAAAACATTATATATATTGTCGGAGAGTGAGGTGTGAGTGACGCATGGTGACCTGAAGAATGCCATGTTGGGATGAGGACGGTGGACGATGAGATTATGTGACTCCATTGTTGTTGGGTTGGTGGTGCTTAGCCTGCTTGAGTATCATGTATGCTAATGTTTTAGAAATTTTTGTGGTTTCCAGTGTTACGTTCTATTGTGTCGGTGACGACGATTAACGAGGCTTCTAGACCCCGTCGGTGTCTAAGGTCTGGTTCGGTGAGAACGAGTTGTGCCTCATCCTAGTTCATCAAATGCCCAGTGGAGTCTCTGTGGAGGACACAAGCGTACCTTAAATCGTCTCTGTAACAGAGACGATTTAAAGTAAGTCTGTGTCCTCCACAAAAACTCCACGGGGAATCTGATGAACTGGGATGAGGCACAACTCGTGCGTTAGAACAGTGTGTGTAGGTTGTTGTGTCATTGTTAGAACAGTGTGTGTTGGCTGTTGTCATGTGTTAGAACAGTGTTTACCTGAAGTTTATCTGGAGAGAGTTCCGGGGGTCTACGTCCCCGCGGCCGTGTCTGTGACCCGGCCTCATGGTGGATCAGTGCCTTATCAACCAGGGTGTTACTGCTGGCTGCACGCAATCCAACGTACGAGCCACAGCCCGGCTGGTCAGGTACCGACTTTAGGTGCTTGTCCAGTGCCTGCTTGAAGACAGCCAGGGGTCTATTGTTAATCCCCCTTACGTATGCTGGGAGGCAGTTTAACAGTCTTGGGCCCCTGACACTTATTGTGTTGTATCTTAATTAACGTGCTAGTGACATCCCTGCTTTTCATTGGGGAAATGTTGCATCGTCTGCCGAGTCTTTTGCTTTCGTAGAGAGTGATTTTTGTGTGCTAGTTTGGTACTAGTCCCTCTAGGATTTTCCAGGTGTACATAATCATGTATCTCTCTCGCCTGCGTTCCAGGGAGTACAGGTTCAGGAACTTCAAGCACTCCCAGTAATTGCTTTATATCCATTATGCGTGCTGTGAAGGTTCTCTGTACATTTTCTAGGTCAGCAGTTTCACCTGCCTTGAAAGGTGCTGTTAGTGTACAGCAATATTCCAGCATAGATAGAACAAGCGACCAGAAGAGTGTCATCATGGGCTTGGCATCCCTAGTTTTGAAGGTTCTCATTATCCATCCTGTCATTTTTCTAGCAGATACGATCGATACAATGTTATGGTCCTTGAAGGTGAGATCCTCCGATATGATCACTCCCAGGTCTTTGACGTTAGTTTTTTGCTCCAGTGAGTGGCTGGAATTTGGTTTATACTCTGATGAAGTTTTAATTTCCTCATGTTTACCATATCTGAGTAATTGAAATTTCTCATCGTTGAACTTCATATTGTTTTCTGCAGCCCACTGAAAGATTTGGTTGATGTCCGCCTGGAGCCTTGCAGTGTCTGCAATGGAAGAAGACACTGTCATGCAGATTCGGGTGTCATCTGCAAAGGAAGAAAAAGTGCTGTGGCTGACATCCTTGTCTATGTCAGATATGAGGATGAGAAACAAGATGGGAGCGAGTACTGTGCCTTGTGGAACAGAGCTTTTCACCGTAGCTGCCTTGGACTTTATTCTGTTGACTACTACTCTTTGTGTTTTGTTTGTGAGGAAATTATAGGTTGTTGTGTAGGTTGTTGTGTCATGTGTTAGAACAGTGTGTGTAATTTGTCATGTGTTAGAAGAGTGTGTGTAGGATGTTGTGTCATGTGTTAGAACAATGTGTGTAGGTTATTCTCTGTATTGAGTTGTGAAGGTTTGATCCTCCGTCTGGTAATCACTAGAATGGTCTCAGACCAGTCAAACAATGTAGACACCTGGTCCAAAGTCTGGTTATCACGTTACGGTCTCAGACCAGTCAGGTTAGTTGGTCAATGAGGTTAAATCCTATCATCTACACTAAGGTTCATTAGCACCTCATGTCACTTCTACTCTAACGAAGAATACTTTATTAATTAAAGAAATTATTAATATAAACTCACTATGTATATACAACGAGAAACATACACCTATGGGTGTATATATCCTGAGTGTGATCAGTCATACAAGATTTGGTTATTTAGTGCGCTGTATATACACTGGTAAGCATGAAGCTCTGGGTGCTTATATTCTAGGTGCAAATAATCAGGCAATAGCTGGTGTATAGAATCTGCTGTGTATACACTGAAACATACACCTCTTGGTGTATATAACCTGGGTTTAAACACTCACACAAGAGGGTCAGTGTTGGGTCCGTTGTTGTTCACAATTTACATAAACGACATAGATGAGGGAATAAATAGCGACATAAGCAAATTTGCTTATGACACCAAAAGAGGCCGTCCAATTCATTCTAATGAGGACACTAGAGCACTCCAGGATGATTTGAATAGACTGATGCAATGGTCGGAGAACTGGCGGATGCAGTTTAATATTGACAAATGCAAAGTTCTAAATGTTGGACAGGTAAATAACCATGCCACATATAAACTAAATAATGTAGATCTTAATACTACTGATTGCGAAAAGGATTTAGGAGTTCTGGTTAGCAGTAACCTAAAACCAAGAAAACAGTGCATTAGTGTTGACATTAAAGCTAACAGAATTCTTGGCTTCATATCTAGAAGTATAAATAATAGAAGTCCTCAGGTTGTTCTTCAACTCTATACATCCTTGGTTAGGCCTCATTTAGACTATGCTGCTCAGTTCTGGTCACCATATTACAGAATGGATATAAATGCTCTGCAAAACGCACAAAGGAGGATGACAAAGATGATCCCATGTATCAGAAATCTTCCCTATGAGGATAGACTGAGGGCCCTGAATCTGCACTCTCTTGAAATGCGTAGAATTAGGGGGGGCATGATTGAGGTGTATAAATGGAAAACAGGGATAAATAAAGGGATGTAAATAGCGTGCTGAAAATTTCCAGCCAAGACAGGACTCGCAGCAATGGTTTCAAGTTGGAAAAATTCAGATTCAGGAAGGATATAGGAAAGCACTGGTTTGGTAGTAGAGTTGTGGATGAGTGGAACAAGCTCCCAAGTACAGTTATTGAGGCTAAAACGTTGTGTAGTTTTAAAAATAGGTTAGATAAATACATGAGTGGGTGTGGGTGGGTGTGAGTTGGACCTGACTAGCTCGTGCTGCTGGGCCTGGCGTCGTGCTCCTTCCTTAAGTGGAGGTTACCAGACTGGGTGGGTCATTGGGTTAATCCCGGAGGGGATCATTGGGTTAATCCGGGGAGGACATGGACCTGCTCCACATGGGTCAGTAGGCCTGTTGCAGTGTTCCTTCTTTCTTATGTTCTTACGTATATGTACACTTAGGAGACACCTCGGTATTGTATAGAAAATGGTCATTGTTAGGTAAGACACATATGCAACAGTTAGGTATCTTTATTTCGAAACGTTTCGCCTACACAGTAGGCTTCTTCAGTCTAGTACAGAAAAGTTGATAGAAGCAGAAGATGCTTGAAGACGATGTAATCAGTCCATCACCCTTGAAGTTTTGAGGTGGTCAGTCCCTCAGTCTTGAGAAGAGTATTGTTCCATAGTCTGAAACAATATGGAGTTGAAGTGACAGGATGGAGCTATATACTGCCAGGAGGTGATATGTAGATTTGAGAATGGCTGGATTTGAGAGGGACCTGACCTCCCAACGACAACATTCTTTCCTCTACTAGTGGCCTACATCTCACCTCATGGCGCTATATAAGGCTCCATCCTGTCACTTCAACTCCATATTGTTTCAGACTATGGAACAATACTCTTCTCAAGACTGAGGGACTGACCACCTCAAAACTTCAAGGGTGATGGACTGATTACATCGTCTTCAAGCATCTTCTGCTTCTATCAACTTTTCTGTACTAGACTGAAGAAGCCTACTGTGTAGGCGAAACGTTTCGAAATAAAGATACCTAACTGTTGCATATGTGTCTTACCTGACAACCTGTCGGTATTTTATACCATTTTAATGTTCAAAACGGTCATTGTTAAGGAAATATTTAATAGCAAACTCTTATAAAATAATCAAGAGTGTTTAATGGTAAATATTACGTCATGAAGACGTAAACAAACCTGCTACCTAATACTATTGTTGACTTACTTATTACTTTTTTATATTATTTAATGAACTCCTGATGGAAGACTTTATGGTAGTTATGAAGATAGAGACTTGTAAGTAAATAATTCAGGTAAGACCAGGACAGTTTTCTCCTCGAGTGACTACTGATAACATTGTCAATAATTGTGTTTAAAGTCTTACCTTGTTGAGTATCCCAGTAGTGTGATGGCACTGTTTGTTGTGTCTTAAGTTGTTGCTTTAAGTTAGACGAAGTTCACTCCCACTGTGTCACTGTACACTGGGTGAGGCACCACACTGTTACTGTACACTGGGTGGGGCACTACACTGTGTCACTGTACACTGGGTGAGGCACTACACTGTGTCACTGTACACTGGGTGGGGCACTACACTGTGTCACTGTACACTGGGTGAAGCACCACACTGTTACTGTACACTGGGTGGGGCACTACACTGTGTCACTGTACACTGGGTGAGGCACCACACTGTTACTGTACACTGGGTGGGGCACTACACTGTGTCACTGTACACTGGGTGAGGCACCACACTGTTACTGTACACTGGGTGGGGCACCACACTGTGTCACTACACTGGGTGGGGCACTACACTGTGTCACTGTACACTGGGTGAGGCACCACACTGTTACTGTACACTGGGTGGGGCACAACACTGTGTCACTGTACACTGGGTGAGGCACCACACTGTTACTGTACACTGGGTGGGACACTACACTGTGTCACTGTACACTGGGTGAGGCACCACACTGTTACTGTACACTCGGTGGGGCACCACACTGTGTCACTGTACACTGGGTGGGGCACTACACTGTGTCACTGTACACTGGGTGCGGCACCACACTGTCACTGTACACTGGGTGGGGCACTACACTGTATCACTGTACACTTGGTGAGGCACCACACTGTCACTGTACACTGGGTGGGGCACTACACTGTGTCACTGTACACTGGGTGAGGCATTACACTGTCACTGTACACTGGGTGAGGTATTACACTGTCACTGTACACTGGGTGAGGCACCACACTGTGTCACTGTACACTGGGTGAGGCACCACACTGTGTCACTGTACACTGGGTGAGGCACCACACTGTGTCACTGTACACTGAGTGAGGCACCACACTGTGTCACTGTACACTGGGTGAGGCACCACACTGTGTCACTGTACACTGGGTGAGGCACCACACTGTGTCACTGTACACTGGGTGAGGCACCACACTGTGTCACTGTACACTGGGTGAGGCACCACACTGTGTCACTGTACACTGGGTGAGGCACCACACTGTGTCACTGTACACTGGGTGAGGCACCACACTGTGTCACTGTACACTGGGTGAGGCACCACATTGTGTCACTGTACACTGGGTGAGGCACCACATTGTGTCACTGTACACTGGGTGAGGCACCACACTGTGTCACTGTACACTGGGTGAGGCACCACACTGTGTCACTGTACACTGGGTGAGGCACCACACTGTGTCACTGTACACTGGGTGAGGCACCACTGGTAACTGTACCTGGGTGAGGCACCACACTGTGTCACTGTACACTGGGTGAGGCACCACACTGTGTCACTGTACACTGGGTGAGGCACCACACTGTGTCACTGTACACTGGGTGAGGCACCACACTGCCTCTTCACATTTTCTTTCAGATCTGATATTGTTCACTAAACTGTGTACACAATAATTCAGTGAAAAGTTACACTTAATGTTACAGTGATTCAGATGTTGAATTAACACAGTGTTGTTAGTAACACGGTGTTGTCAGTGTGGTGTTGAGAGAGTGCTGCTGGTGTCAGTAACTCAGTGTTGTCAGTGTGGTGTTGAGAGAGTGCTGCTGGTGTCAGTAACTCAGTGTTGTCAGTGTGGTGTTGAGAGAGTGCTGCTGGTGTCAGTAACACGGTGTTGTCAGTGTGGTGTTGAGAGAGTGCTGCTGGTGTTAGTAACACGGTGTTGTCAGTGTGGTGTTGAGAGAGTGCTGCTGGTGTCAGTAACACGGTGTTGTCAGTGTGGTGTTGAGAGAGTGCTGCTGGTGTCAGTAACTCAGTGTTGTCAGTGTGGTGTTGAGAGAGTGCTGCTGGTGTCAGTAACTCAGTGTTGTCAGTGTGGTGTTGAGAGAGTGCTGCTGGTGTAGTAACACGGTGTTGTCAGTGTGGTGTTGAGAGAGTGCTGCTGGGTTAGTAACACGGTGTGTCGTGTGGTGTTGAGAGAGTGCTGCTGGTGTTAGTCAAACTCAGTGTTGTCAGTGTGTGTTGAGATAGTGCTCTGGTGCTATTATAACTCAGTGTGTCACGCTAGTGTTAGAGAGTGCTGCTGGTGTTAGTAACTCAGTGTTGTCATGTGGTGTTGAAGAGTGCGTGGTTAGTAACACGGTGTTGTCAGTGGGGTTGAGAGAGTGCTGCAGGTGATTAGAACACAGTGTTTGTCAGTGTCGTGTTGAGAGAGTGCTGATGTGTTAGAAACACGGTGTTGTCAGGTGGTGTAGAGAGTGATGCTGCTTAGTAACACGTGTTGTCAGTGGGTGTTGAGAAGTGCGCTGGTATTAGTAAGCCGGTGTTGTCAGTGTGGTGTTGAGAGAGTTTCTGCTTGGTGTTAGAAACACGGTGTTGTCAGTGTGGTGTTGAGATTAGTGCTCTGCTGGTGTTATAACAGGGTTGTACATGTGTGTTGAGAGTGCTGCTGGTGTCAGTAACACGGTGTTGTCATGTGGTGTTGAGAGAGTGCTGTGGTGTCAGTAACCAGTTTGTCATGTGGATGTTGAAGAGATGCTGCTGGTGATTATACAGGTTTTCAGTGTGAGTTTGCAAGATGCTTACGTGTCAGTAACACGGTGTTGTCATGTGGTTGATTGAGAGAGTGCTGCTGGTGTTAGTAACTCAGTGTTGTCAGTGTGGTAGTTGAGAGAGTGCTGCTGGTTGTTAGTAAAATCAGTGTTGTCAGTGTGTGTTGAGAGAGTGCTGCAGGTGTCAGTAACTCAGTGTTGTCAGTGTGGTTGAGAGAGTGCTGCTGGTGTCAGTAACACGGTGTTGTCAGTGTGGTGTTGAGAGAGTGCTGCTGGTGTCAGTAACACGGTGTTGTCAGTGTGGTGTTGAGAGAGTGCTGCTGGTGTCAGTAACTCAGTGTTGACCTTAATACTGCCACCAACAACGGAAGTTCAACTCATGTTATCAAAATATTATCGTACAGCTACATTACACTATATACTACAACATTTAACTATTAATATATAGGCTGTATCACCAAACATATTACACAGCCATCCTTATGTATTCTCTTTGGTTGATAACGTTCTCAACTTACACACCGAGGGTCCGGGTTAAACGCAAAGATGAATTAATTAACAATTTACTTCCACTAATCCATCTTTACCTTACATGTATGGACTAATAAAAACACACAAACCAGGGAATCCAGTCAGACCAATTATTAGCTCCATAGGATCAGTTTCATATAAATTATGCAAAGGCCTTGTTGATATTTTGAGCCCTATTGTTGGTAAAATTTCTAACTTTAATGTTAAAAAAACATAGATTTAGTTGATAAATTAAGCTCCTTGACTGACTTAAATTATTTTAACATGGTTAGTTTTGATGTTACTTCCTTGTTTACGAAAGTTCCTGTTGATGATTTATTAAGTTTCTTATCTGAAGAACTCGTTAATTATAATTTACCATTGCCAGTTCCTAACATCATTAAACTTATTAAACTTTTCATTGTTGATGCAAAATTTCTATTTAATGATAAGTTTTACACTCAGAAATTTGGTATGGCAATAGGAAATCCTCTTTCACCTGTTCTTAGTAACCTATACATGGAATTTTTTGAAACAAGATTGTTTAACACAATCCTCCCTAATAGAGAAAAATGGTTCAGATATGTTGATGATATTTTATGTCTTATGCCCAAGAATGTAGATATACACCATTTCCTTGGCAAATTAAATAGCTTAGTCCATTCTATAAACTTTACTGTTGAGTTTGAGGAAAATAACTCATTGCTTTTTCTAGATGTTTTAATTATTAAGAGAAATAATGAATTCAAATTTAAAATTTACAGAAAACCTACAAATAACTGTTCCTATGTCCACTATTATTCCTCGCATCAAGATAGAGTTAAACTGTCTGTTTTCTCATCAATGTTTTTGAGAGCTTTACGAATTTGTAGTCCAGAGTTCATAGATGAGGAAATATCCAAAATTTATGAAATAGCCAATGATCTGAAATACCCGAGAAATGTAATTGATAAATCATTTAAAATTGCTAGAAATACTTTTTACAACCCAAAAAGGGATAACCAACCTTATTCAACTAAAAATATGTTGGTTCTCCCTTACCATGAAAAATTGGTTGATATGCCTTCTCTTCTTAAGACTTTTAATATTAAAGTTGTATTTAAAAATCTTGATACAGTAAAAACATTTTTGATAAAGAATTCCCCCCAAAATGCTGATGGATGTGTCTATAAGATTTCTTGTAAAATTTGGGATAAAGTTTATTACGGTCAAACTGGCAAAAATCTCGAACTTAGATTAAAACAACATAAATATAGCATTAGAACTGGACAAGATTCCAATGTTCTATTTATTCATGTGAGAGATTTTAACCATCCAATTGATTTTCAAAAAGTTGAGAAAGTAGTATCAAGCAAGTCCATGGTCGACAGGAATATAATTGAATCTTGTTTCATAAAAAGCAGTTTTGAAAATAATGTGAATATTTCCTTAGGTTTGTATAAATTAGATTCATTTATAATTAATAAAATTTGGGAAGAATTTAATAATACATTGGATAAATAATAAACCTTATTTCTTTGGTAGAGTATTTAGTTTTTTTTTTTATATTTTATTTAAAACATTACAATACAAGGTGGAAATTATATTAAAAGGTACACAAAATGAGTTAAACCACAAATTCCCAATTCACCCTTACAAAAATGATTACAACAGACAAAAGTGTTCTGACGCCCTAATACCACACACCATATACACCCAGTTATACCAGAGTTATATACCTGTGAAGGCTGAAACTTCTGACACAATTTCACCCCCCCCCTTCCCGCACAATATAACCATCACCAACCTGATTGCATCTTAACTTAACATTAAAGGATACATAGGAATTACACTATCATGAGTGATGCAGTAACATCTTGGACACAAAAATATTAATAACAATTAAATGGGATACATGTCATTACTTAACACAATGACACCTCAACCTGGTGAAAGAAAAAACCGCAAAAGTTTAATTTTCTAAGAAGGTTGCAACAATGAATGTCAACTCCCAAAGGCAACTTATGTGCAATTATCTTAGCATGTAAACCCTATTCAACATAGTATATAAATAAAACTATATATTATGAAAACATCAGAGAATACAAAGGTATAAAGTATAAACCCAGCCATGTAGCGGCTACACGCAAAAAATTCCACATACTTCCCTAACACAGATAAAACAAAACAAATTTTTGTGACAACTGCACCTAAACACAACTCACATCATATGACTTAAGACTGCTATGTACATAGATAACAACATAATAATATGACTTAAGACTGACATGTACATAGATAACAACTAATTTTTGACTTAAGACTGAAAGTCATAGATAACAACATA
>NC_069439.1:32715887-32784131 GCF_026875155.1 Cherax quadricarinatus
AAAAAACATACATACGCCTCACTACAATCCCTCTTTAATCATAGAAAAAAAATGAAATCTTAAGCCTCCACTTATGCTTGGTAAATATTAATGACCCTCTTCCACAGGATGAGCACATTATATAAAGAGACTAAACCATACTCTCCCATTACAAAAACTTTAATGAGTCATTACAAATGTATGGAAGTCATTAACCTTCCATCCCTCATCACCAGGAGGAGCACTTATTATAATGCTAAAATAAAGTCAGTACACTCGCTAAACTCAACACAAAACACAAACAACAAAACAATTTAAAAACCTTTAATTGCGATACGATTATTGCACATGAAACATGCCCAATAAAGGTTATTAACTTACAATCTACATAAACCCTGAAGCTCTGCAAGGTCTTACACCTACAACCTTAACACCATTCACACTTGGAAATAAATGGTACAAAATACCGACACAATGGAAATATAAACACATATACAGTATAATGTGATCCTTTGTTAGGTAAGACACATATGCAACAGTTAGGTATCTTTATTATGAAACGTTTCGCCTACACAGTAGGCTTCTTCAGTCAAGTACAGAAAAGTTGATAGAAGCAGAAGATACTTGAAGACGATGTAATCAGTCCATCACCCTTAAAGTTTTTGAGGTGGTCAGTCCCTCAGTCTGGAGAAGAGCATTGTTCCATTGATGAAACAATATGGAGATGAAGTGACAGAATGGAGCTTTTTATAGCGCCAAGAGGTGAGACGTAGGCCACTAGGAGAGGTAAGAACTCAGATGTTGAAAGGTCAGGTCCCTCTCAAATCCAGCCGCTCTCACTAGTGGAGTTGTCGAAGTTGATTGCAGGTCTGTACCAAGATACCCTTGTTGTTGCAGTGTCTGACAGATTGAACATTAAAATGGTATAAAATACCGACAGGTTGTTAGGTAAGACACATATGCAACAGTTAGGTATCTTTATTATGAAACGTTTCGCCTACACAGTAGGCTTCTTCAGTCAAGTACAGAAAAGTTGATAGAAGCAGAAGATACTTGAAGACGATGTAATCAGTCCATCACCCTTAAAGTTTTGAGGTGGTCAGTCCTCAGTCTGGAGAAGAGCATTGTTCCATTGTATGAAACAATATGGAGATGAAGTGACAGAATGGAGCTTTTTATAGCGCCAAGAGGTGAGACGTAGGCCACTAGGAGAGGTAAGAACTCAGATGTTGAAAGGTCAGGTCCCTCTCAAATCCAGCCCCTCTCACTAGTGGAAGTTGTCGAAGTTGATTGCAGGTCTGTACCAAGATACCCTTGTGTTGCAGTGTCTGACAGATTGAACATTAAAATGGTATAAAATACCGACAGGTTGTTAGGTAAGACACATATGCAACAGTTAGGTATCTTTATTATGAAACGTTTCGCCTACACAGTAGGCTTCTTCAGTCAAGTACAGAAAAGTTGATAGAAGCAGAAGATACTTGAAGACGATGTAATCAGTCCATCACCCTTAAAGTTTTGAGGTGGTCAGTCCCTCAGTCTGGAGAAGAGCATTGTTCCATTGTATGAAAACAATATGGAGATGAAGTGACAGATGGAGCTTTTTTATAGCGCCAAGAGGTGAGACGTAGGCCACTAGGAGAGGTAAGAACTCAGATGTTGAAAGGTCAGGTCCCTCTCAAATCCAGCCGCTCTCACTAGTGGAGTTGTCGAAGTTGATTGCAGGTCTGTACCAAGATACCCTTGTGTTGCAGTGTCTGACAGATTGAACATTAAAATGGTATAAAATCCCGGGACAGGTTGTTAGGTAAGACACATATGCAACAGTTAGGTATTTTTATTATGAAACGTTTCGCCTACACAGTAGGCTATCTTGGTACAGACCTGCAATCAACTTCGAAAACTTCCACTAGTGAGAGGGGCTGGATTTGAAGGGGACCTGACCTTTCAACATCTGAGTTCTTACCTCTCCTAGTGGCCTACGTCTCACCTCTTGGCGCTATAAAAGCTCCATTCTGCACTTCATCTCCATATTGTTTCATACAATGGAACAATGCTCTTCCAGACTGAGGGACTGACCACCTCAAAACTTTAAGGGTGATGGATGATTACATCGTCTTCAAGTATCTTCTGCTTCTATCAACTTTTCTGTACTTGACTGAAGAAGCCTACTGTGTAGGCGAAACGTTTCATAATAAAGATACCTAATGTTGCATATGTGTCTTACCTAACAACCTGTCGGTATTTTATACCATTTTAATGTTCAATGTGATCCTTTATTGACTACGTTTCGCCACACGTGGGCTTTTTCAAGTCACAAACAGATTGTTTGTGACTTGAAAAAGCCCACTGTGTGGGCGAAACGTTGTCAATAAAGGATCACATTATACTGCATATGTGTTTATTATTTCCACCATCACGCTTAATACATTTAGAAGGTCATGGCGACCCTGACACATCAAACAGAATTCTCCATACGTTACTATGTAATTTTTTTTTATATTATATTTAAAATACAATACATAACTTAACATAAAACCCCTTAAAAGGGTTGATATACATTTAATATAAACACATTTTGAAACACAATCCCTCAGAACGTACAATAGCAAAAAAATAACAGACACAATAACAGAACTAAAGAAGGTTACTACAAATATACTAGAAAATATCGTTTGTGAACAAAACATAACATTATAGAAAGATGGGCAATCTTAATACTTATTTACACAAGAACAACAACAACGACTACAAGTAGGTACCCTGTAATAGGTTCACTAATATAAATCCGTAATCCCTTCAGAGGGCCTTCTAGGGCAATTTGCCGCGCGCGCTCACCGAAAATGAAAAAAAATGGATATTGAGTTAATATACTGAAAAATTAGCTCAACTCTTTGCAACACAATGGTACCAGAATGAATGTTCTACGACGTTTACAAGAAATAATAGTCATTTATATCAGGTATGGTGACGGCGATGTTGGTACCGAGTTGCTCACGGCCATATATTTTTTGGAGTTATTTTCTTGTTTTTTATATCGCCTTTTCTTGCATTATTCTTTCTAATATAATAACTGACTATTTGGCATCATAAAACAGTAGGTGGAGCTTATCAGCAGACTTAGTGACTACCGGGAACCAGACGGGAACGCTCAGCAGTGTTCCTGCTCCGAGGTGCCAGCCAGGAATCACCCATTATTACGCTTATATCAGCTTATATATCAACTCTACGGCTTATTTGTCTATCAGAATGATCTAATATGATATAATAAACACTCTAAATAACATACAAACTGTTATATACTCTAGACTGAATAAAATAGGCCATAATATGGCCCAGAGATTATCGGGAATATTTCGATATAAAAGTGTAATTGGTCACCCTGTCGTCTCTGAGTAAGAGGAAAACGGTTGTTTTAGAGGCTAACTGCACTAGAACATCAGTTACTAAGAAATACACCCAAACAAACGCGATTTTTCGCGAAAATTTTTTTTTTTTTTTTTGAGACGGGGGCCGGCGGCGTTCCCGGCCGATATCTCGGAAGTAACTTATTCACCTATAATTCGATGTGGGGTCCTTTATTATTAATTAAATGGAATAATATTCACAGATATTGTAGAATAATGATTTCTCTTATTTTGACCGTAGAATTTTTGGAAATATTCCAAATACTTCGGGAAGTTATGTGGGAGTAAAGGGCAGATTTTTTTGCCATATTCAGATACTAACAAACTTTATTTTTTTGTGAAATAACGATAAGGTATTTAGAGGGAAATCTTACGGTCCGAATTAGTATTAGCATTGTTCTCTCAGCACCAAGTGTCCCAAACCACCTACGTAGCCGCATATAGGAGTTACATCAACATCAAGGGCATTTTCAGTAAATCAGTCTTTTCTCATTGTTGTTTGAGGTATATTTTTTATAAATATTTTCAAGAAAGTGAGAAACACTTTGTCTTGTGCACCAAAACTGGAGAAAATCGGACGGTAAATAAGCGAGTTACGAAATTTGCCTACAGCCCCCTTCAGGTATACACTATTTACATAATATTACTGTGACATATTGCAATGCACATACAATAAGAAGAATATATACGATAAATATATAAATATATCAGTTACTCACAACTACACAACTAATCAATAAATGAAAGGACCTACATCACAATCTCATGATAAAACAAAGTACATACTCTTACTCATCCAACCCCCAGTACATAAGTTCCCTACAGTCACACATACTCGCCTTACACAAGTCTTACGAGGTCAGCTGCATGTACGGGACCCTAATAAAGTTCGAGTGGGTGTTTTAGAGCGTGTTATAAGGGCGAAGGTTAGTAGCGAAGGCTGAGAGTATCTACCCTATGTATGCGGGAAGGATATATGGGAGAGATTACGGTTGATGCGTGTGCATCAAATGTGCGAGAGGTATTTTTTCCGTTTTCTCTCATGGTATGCTGCCGTCGGGTGCTGCACTTAAGGAAAGAGGGTTGATGGTGGAGGGCGTGTGTCGGGTGTGCAGGGATGAGGAGACGGCATTTCATGTAGTGTATTTTTGTGATAATTTAAGGAGTATCAGGGAATGGATGGGTAAGGTTCTGAGGACAGTGGGAGGAGGCGGGATATCAGTACTGAGGGCGTTAAGTTTGGACATGGGAGGCGTCGAGGTGCCTGTGCAACGTGCAATCACGTATATAATTGCGGATTTTGTTTTTGTATCCTGGGCGATGAGAAGGAATGGGGATTTGGAGGTGCGCAAAAGGGTGTTGGCAGCGACCATTTATAGAAAGTTGTATTGTAATGGGGGAATTATGGAAGTCGCTGGGACCAGGCTTTTTCAGCAGGGTACCATAGTTATGAGTGTGAGAGCATTGTTATCATTGTGATTAATTTCAGCTACTCTCTTTTGTATGTACACAATTTTGCTGTTTCCATTACGAATCCATTGTAAGAATACCTCATTATCAGACCAAATTACAGTGTCGCTAATATTTATCTCCTGCACCTTATTTCTTATATAATTAGCTAATTTGACACCTGCATAAATGGCTGTTAATTTCAAATGAGGTAAAGTATATGATTTAATTGGAGACACTTTAGCCTTAGACATAACAAGAGAAATAACAATATTACATTGAAGGTAAGCAACTGCTCCATATGCCAATTTTGAAGCATCACAAAAAATGTGGAGTACATTTTTCCCATTTGGATTGGCCACCTGGCGTGGGAACTCCAACATTGGAATTTTTTCATAATCAATTAATTCATCCCACCTGTTAATGAATTCCTCAGGTAGAATTTCATCCCAAGCACATTTAAGTTTCCATGCTTCCTGTATTAATAATTTCCCTCTTATAGTAAGGTGTGACACTAAACCTAGTGGATCAAAACATTTGGAAACTTCAGCAAGCAAAACTCTCTTAGTTAATTTATTGGGCATACTGCAATTATTAGGTTTTAACATTAACAAATCTCTCTCAGTATCCCAAGTTAATCCCAATACATTACTACATTTTGGCACTTCATCTCCAGGGAAATCTTTACTTATTTTGTCCTTTAATTTGGACGAATTACTATTCCATTCACACAGATGCACATTTGCACTTTGCATTATTTTATTAGCCTCTCCAGAAGTCATTAACAGTTCCTCTTCAGTTGACGACACACCCAGGAAATTGTCCACATAAAATTGTTTGCTCATTACTTTACTCAATGGACTTCCCGTACATTTAAGGTGTGCATTTATCGTTGCTTGAAGTAGGAACGGACTGGATGTAGCACCAAATAATACACTCCTAAAGCAAAAGGTTTTCAGAGGGCTAAGTGGGTCACTAGGATTCTCAGGTCATAAGAAGCGGGTACAATCCCGGTCAGCCTCTTGTAAACCCACTCTTAGGGAAGCTTTACTTATGTCAGCCGTAAAGGCATAATTCTTCATCCTGAAATTTAATAAGATATCTCCTAATTTTTCCGTCAATGACGGACCTGTCATCAAACAGTCATTTAAACTAGGTACATTTTTGTTACTCCTGGCACTACAATTAAACACAATTCTCAGAGGAGTGGTCTTAGAATCCTTCTTCACTCCGTGATGTGGCAAATAGTGACCATAAATTTTGGCTTGCTCAGGAGGTACCTCTTCTTTAAATTTGTTAATTAACTGCTCAGCAATTATATCATTTTAGGCACTTAATTATTCTGGTGTCTTACTCAGTTCACGGAGCTGAGCTTTTAACTGTCCATATGCCATTCTGTAATTAGTGGGCAATTCTGGATGGTTCAGTCTCCACGGAAGTCGCACCCAGTATTATCCAGATTAAAATTTTACATCTCTCAGGTATTGTTCTTGAGTAAAAGAATCATCTGGACTTTCTTCATTTACATTTATTCCAATGCTGTCTAATTCCGACAATTTATGCCCTGGCTCAACACCATCCTCTATGGAAGAATTATACTGGGGCACTATTTCATGCGTAAGACACAGTTATGGTATTTGTAGTTTCCTCTAGTCATGAATTATTATTACGAGGAATCCTACCATACATTACATGGCCTCATGCAGCCTTCAAAAGGGTGACACCACATTTCTTTACCATACCCTTTACAAAGGAGGCATAATAGTCACTACCTATCAAAATATTTATTGGGCCTACAGAATCATCACTTACACCAGAAGGTGCTAAATTTACATTATGTGAAAGTCTTTCTGAAGTTTTACTAAGCCCTACTGTAGATATTTTCTCTTGAAGTCTAGCTGCAATTACTGCATTAACACGTTTTTTCTCATTGCCCAACTTGACAGTTACTTAAACAGTGTCATACAATTGAGCTCTTTTATCTGAGAGAAAACCAGATAATTTTAGAGAGGTAGGATCGCTCATTTGTACTTTCATCCCATCAAGTCATTTACGTTTAATGAAAGTACGTTGGGATCCTTGGTCTAATAATGCAGTTACATTTTTTTATTTATACCTTTCATTATCAATTTTTACCTGTAACACAGGCAAGGCTACTTCAGCAAAACCATCATTATTAACATTAGCAGCAATTTTTCCATTAGCTACTGTTGTGTCAGGATTGTCAACATTATCATTATTATCAACTTTGTCATATAGACCTTTACACATGACTATATGGTGTCTTCCTTTGTGACATTCATAACAGTTGTTTAATTTGGCATGACATTCCTTTACATTGTGATTACCTAAACACCTGATACATCTGTCAAGTTCCTCCAATCTTTCAACTTTATCATTCCATGAATTGTATGCATTGCAATTCTTAGGAAAAGACAATCTCTCTTTTCTTTGACTGGTTTCTTATTAACTGGGCTACCCTTAGGAGGGTATTTATTCTTCTTACCTTGTGGAGAATCATTATTTCTGATTCCTGCTACTTGATATGCACCTATGCAACTACTTTTAGGAAATGAATTTTGATTATTAACATTGGGATAATTTTTCCCTTTGTGAAACTTGACAGATACCTCAGAGTTATTATGTGTTGCATCTTCAAAATGAGTTGGTTGGCTGGTCTGCAACTCAACAATTAATTCTTGTAGACCTAGTCTTATTTCCTCCAGACCAAAATAACCCTTGTGATACTTGTTCGAGAACCATTCAAGTGTTTTACAGCTTAATTTATTCTGTACCATGGCACTCAATAACCAGCCTGATTCCTTCAGATTATATTTATTACTTAAAGTTTTGAGAGTGCTCTCCAGTTTAACTCTAAACTGCTGTAATCCTTTGTAAGTGTGATCTGGAGATTTTAAATTAACAATGATATTCACTAGATCCAACCTACTTTGTTCTATATTACCATAAGTGACCTTCAACAAGTCAACTGCTTCCTTGTAAGAATCATCTACATTGGGAAAGGCTTGTATGAGTATGTGAGCATCTCTTCTTACCTGTCCTTTGAGGTAAAATAATTTAGTTACACAGGCTAGGTAACTCCTATCATGCACAGCTGCTTTAAAAATTTACCAAAACTCCTCCCAATTTTCTCCAGGATTAAATACAGGCAAACATAATTCTGGAAGTTTTGGCAAAGACATCTTATTTTTTAGAGCAGACTGATTAACTGCCTGGTTTACACATTTTAATTTATTCAAAGCCTGACTTTTACAAGAAAGAATCTTTTCTTCTAATTCATAATACTGATTAATCATGAGATCTACTTCAGTCTCATCTACACAGTTTACTAATAAATCTCCTTCATATTTGTTGTAATATAATTTGTATGAATCATATATATTCCCTAAAGCATCTAAATACAATTTTAAATCATCAGTATTCACAGTTTCTTGATTCATTAATTCCAAACATTTATTATATGCCTTGGTTACATGACCCTTTCTAGCCTGCAATGATGCTTTCTTTGCTCTATATTCCATATGTTTGTCTTCTATATTAATTTCGTCAATTTCAGCCATGAAGCAATGTATTAAATTCAAACCAATCAATAACACTGACCACAACTCACAACACTGATACAACTTACCTTTGAATAAATCCTAGTTACTTGAGCTTAGCAATTACATGTAAGAATATTGTAATATAAATTTTAAAAACACATTAATAATGTTAGCTACACTTGAGCTTAGTAATTACACATGTAAGAAAATTATCATATAAATTTTAAATGTACATTAATACAAACCTTTACCCAGACTTGCCTTATAAAAATTAATATTATACAAATTAATATAAATCCTTGTCAGAATTTGGCATAGCAAAATTAATATTATACATATTAATATAATTAGCTACACTTGGCTTATCAATTACACATACACTGACATAAATCTTGGCCAGAATTGTCTTATCAAATTAATGTCATACAAATTAATATAATTCCTTGCCAGAATTTGGCATAGCAAAATTAATATTACACATTAATATAATTTTTAGTCTTACTTGACTTGGCTTATCCAAATTAATATTGCAATAATTATAATCCATTACACATTAAGTAAATTTGTGAACTTAGCATCCACCTTCTTCTGTCATTTCACACATAATTATTAAGTAATTAACTAATTAATGACTTTACTAATTACCTCTGGTTCAAGAAGGACCAACAGGCAAATTAAACTTGGAAAATTACATTTATCTGAATGTAACTCATTATGTACATAACAGTAAATGATAACAAAGATAATTATTATTTATCAGAGTTACATAGACAAGTAGGAATTTGGGACACCTAGGTCACAAAAAATGTCCTCCTTCGATACCTACCACTGTCATATCCACAAGTTGCTCTGGACCTATTAATTACAAATGAAATGTACATACATCAGGAATTCTTGTAAATATATAAATTTGTGGACTGTATATTAAAATTAAAAAATGATTATAGATACACATACACATAACAGAAGGAGAATTTATCTTAATATCACTCACCAATTTGACTGGAGATTAAGGTGTATCATACTCAGAAAACCTCACTGTCTATCCATGAAAATAACACTGGCCAGAGTTACAAACATAAACAAACTTATCTGAGGTTCCTGGAGCTGTCTTGTCCAGTTGCATGATATCTCAAGTTATGCAGGAATGCACATCCAACAATTTTGACTACTATTTGAGAGGTGTCAGCTCAATTTTACCTCTAGAGCACGAAAAATTCTTCCCATTATTCACTAACGGTTATGTCCAGTTCAAACAACAATGGCAAGACTCCTCTGTGCAGGCTTCTTCCCATTTTTCATAACATAATTTTTATTAAATACAGTATGGCCATCTATATACATATAACTACTGTATTTCTGGAAAATATATACAGTATTTTCCACATCAAGGTTTGAAGGACCGAGCTAGTTGGTAAATAAAGCTGTTGGCCTGTACAAAAGGCGTATATTGTTCCTGTTGAAATTACTGCGTCCACCACTCCAATAGTTTGTCCTTCCTTAGCTATTGATATAAGCAGGTATTCTTCTTTACCTAAACTAATCAATGTAACTAAGTTGGTGTTTAAATTTCTGAACAAGATGAATATCTCATATAAGTTTTCACATCCTCTTGAATATTGGATAAAGAGGGTACAAGAAGAAATCTATGGAAATGAGATTAAATTGATGATAGAAAGAAGAAATGTGAAAGGTTCCATAATAGAGAAATTGTGGCTGTATTTAGATAACAATGTAATTAGTTGCAGAGGTAGGTTACAAAATGATGAATTGGGTGATTATGCTAAACACGCTATCTTACTGCCCAAAACTTATTATCTAACATATTTAATTGTTTTAAATGCCCATAAAAATGTAATGCATGGTGGGGTACAAGATACCTTAAATTGTATTAGGGAAACTTTCTGGATCCCACTAGGACGGCAAAGTGTAAAAAGGGTGATTAAATCTTGTGTAATATGTCGCCGTGTGGATGCCAGATCCTATATGTACCCAGGTCCTCCACCGTTGCCAAAGGAGAGTGTACAATTAGTGAAACCATTTGATGTAACAGGTGTAGACTATAGTGGTCCAATAATTTTAACAGGTACTTCAGATGGTGCTCCACTGAAAGTGTATGTATGCTTGTTCACTTGTACTGCTACTAGGGCAGTTCATTTAGAAGTGGCACAGGACTTGTCTGCAGAACAGTTTATACAACTGTTTCGAAAATTTGCAGCTAGGAGATCCTGTCCGAGGTTGATGATTTCGGATAATGCCACAAATTTTGTAACAGGTGCGCAACACTTGATAGAATTAAATAGTAGTAACAATGTTCAATCTCTGTTAATCCAACGAGGGTGTACCTGGAAATTTATTACTCCTAGAGCCCCTTGGCAGGGGAGGCTGTATGAAAGACTGATAGGCACAGTGAAGAGGTGTCTTCGTAAAGTACTACACCAGAAGAGAATTAATTTGGAAGAATTCCGTGCAATGTTAGTGGAGGCGGAGAATCGTATAAATAATAGGCCTCTCTCGTACATGAGTGATACACCTGATGCAGATGTATTAACACCTTCTCACCTAATATGTGGAAGGAAATTGGAAGCTGCTCCTGTTTATAGAAATAATCCGAAAGAAAGTTAAATAAAGTAATTGATCATTAGTCTAATTGTGTGGTATAAGGAATATCTTCTTACACTGCGTGAACACTTTTATGGTGCGACAGAGGCAGTAAATCGACAGAACATTCAACCAGGTGACATTGTGTTAATTGATACTGAACAACATCGAACATTGTGGCCTCTGGGCAAAGTATTGACATTGTACCCAGATGCACAAGGTGTTGTCCAGAATGTCAAAGTGTTGTGTCGTGGCCAGGAAAGTTTACGCACAATTAATAAATTGATTCCCTAGGAATTAAATGGTATTCAATCAAATGTAAATGAAAGTCTAAGGGAAAGTGACACGAGTGATATTGAAGGCAATGCTGACCAAGTGATGCCGGAAGATGAAATTGTAGTAAGACCTACTAGGAGAACAGCCACTCAAGCCAGAACTGGCTGGAAATGTCTCCTAAAGGATGGAGTAATTTGAGTTATTTAGCAACGACCTCCGCCCGGCCGCAGTGTGGAAAATAATTTCCCAAAAAATTATGCTGTGTAAATAAACCTGATTAATACTGTACTATTGCTCTAATTGTGTATTTTAGAGAATGGAGCCGACAGGGAGGATCTGCGCTTGTGCTGACGAGCAGGGAGGAGAGGCCATCGTTTTTGAAATGTGGTACAAGCACGTTAATGTAATGTGCTTAATTTTCGTCGCTCTTGGGGTTATATTGGGCTTAAAACTTCTCAAATAGGAGCCGAAATTGTTGGATGTGCATTCCTGCATAACTTGAGCACTAAGCAGAAGGACAGGACAGCTCCAGGAACCTCAGATAAGATGTCTATATTTATGTTTAGTTCTGGCCAGTAAATTTTCATTAATGTAGACAGGGGGGGGGGGTTTGAGCATGATACACAGTAATCTCCAGACAAATTGGTGAGTGTTATGATTATAAATTCTCCTTCTGTTATATAAATGTGTATATGTAATCATTATTAATTTTAACATACAGTCCATATATTTATAATAATGTTTACTAGAATTCCTGGTGATGCATATTTCATTTGCAATTAATGTAGGTCTAGAGAAACTTGTGGAGATATAGATTATGGTAGGTAACGAAGGGGGACATTTTTTGTGACCTAGGTGTCCTAAAATTCCTACTTGTCTCTGTAACTTTGATAAATAAAAATTACCTTTGTTACCATTTACTGGTATGTATCTAATGAGATACATCTAGGTAAATGTAATTTTCCACAACACCGAAGGTTTGAGATTAATGTTTACCTTGGAAGGAAAAGGAATTAGAGTCCACACAGAGGCGGATAAGATCAAGAAAGACATCAATAGGTATAGGGAGATGAAGAAACCCATCATGGGCCTTCTCTCTAAGAAAATCAAGGACATCATCAAGAGGGACATTAGTGAAAAGGGACTCAACATCAAGACTATGCATCTTACAGGGCAGGAGAGAGCGAACCCATTCAATGAAGTCCTGAGAGTGACGGAGGTGGGCAGGAGAAAAAGTACCAAGAAAGGGAGTGAGGGTTTTGGCCAGCCAAGAAGCAAGAGAATAAGAGACAGAACTTCTAGAGGATATGATAGGACGTAGAGGAATATCAGGTTTATGGGTTTTGGGAATGCCATAGAAATAGGGCAGAGAGGGACAAATGACACGAAAACGTTGAACAAGGTCAAAGTCAAGTGGACAGAGATCAGAGAGAGTCCTTAGTTTCTTGTTAAAAGTTCTCTTGATGCGATCAAGAGGGTTGGAAACGAGAGGAGTGAAGGTATGTGAGTCAGAGAGCAAGACATAAGCTTTACAGGGGCAATTCTCGTGATCAAGGACAACTACCGAATTACCTTTGTCAGAAGATAGTATGACAATGTTGGTGTTGGATTTGAGAGAAGAAAGGGCAAATTTGGTAATGGCGCAGAAGGTAGTGGTTCTTGCAAAACAGACTATCAAGAGCAGGAAGGAGAGCGCCACGAAAAGTGGACAAGTCAGGAAGATTACAGGAGCGAGACTGACGAAAGGAATCAAAAGAGCTAATCAGGGCAATACCAGCGCAAGGGGTAGGCGAAGTGGCAAAGAAAAGACCAAAACCAAGAAGTTCAAGCTCATACTGAAAGAGTGAGACAGAAAGAGTGAGACACAGTCAGTGAGGGAGAATTTAGACCAAGGGCTAGCTGAGATGAGATGTTGAAGTTTATTCTATAGTTTAGAGGAATGAATTTGTGAATTCAGGCGAGCAATGTCAAAAGCAATGGTAGAGAGAAGGTTGCAGAGATCTTGTGATGCTGACGGAGAGTAAAGAAGGCATCTTCAACCTGAGACTTCGTAGAAAGGATGAGCTGTTGAAATAGGAGACGGGCATGATCAGAAAAGGGAGTTCTCAGAGGGTTGGGTTTCAGAAAATGGGAGAAGGAAGGGGGCCAAACTTGTCCAGCAAGACAGTCACACAGAAAGCAAAGCTCATTCCTACGATGCTCTGTGACCTCATGGAACTGGAACTGGAATTGACCTGAGGGTCGGTAAAATGGGGAAGGAAGAAGGGTGCAGTAGGATGGAAATATGGGAAGGGGTTGGGATAATGGAGGAGGAAGGGTAATAAAGGTGAGTGGCCCGTCCATTCTGGGCAAGTTGGGCAGAGATACTGCAGGGAGTTGTGTCGGTGTGAGGTGTTTAGGCTGCGTGTTCGGTTGGGCTTTAGGTTTCAGGCAGGAGACGGCTGGAAGGGCAGTGGTGACTGGAAAAACAAGGTCGATTGGAGCCACACCCCAGCTTTAGCTAAATAGCAAAGTGCTGGTGGACTTTAACTGTTGGTAGGTGGTGATTAGGCAGTTGAACAGTTGTTGAAGCATTTGCAGATTGCATTGAATCTTGTTCTTGAGAGGTGCAGTACGTTCATTTTGGAGATGGAGTATAATTTATTGTTGAGGTGTTAGAGTATGGCTTCTAGGGTAGCAGGTGGGTTTTCGTGACAGGTGAACTTTGCAGTGTTGTCTGGAGTCGTTGGCTAAGTTCTGAGAAGGGCATAGCTTTGCTGTATTGTTTCGTGGTGTAGAACGTGACTCCATTGTAGGTGAGGATCGGTGGGGTTGGTGGTGGTGGCTGAGCTGGACGAGGCGAGGCTTCTGATTGGTCAGTTGCGGTAGTGGGGGAAGCTGGTGGTGGTGGACTCTCATTGGTGGGTTTTGCCGACGTCTCAGTGGTCTCTGATTGGTCTATCTCTGTGTCGAGTGGAGGTTGTGGTAGCCGTGTAGCAACGGTAATGTTGGCGACATTAGCAGTGGATTTTATGATCTCATTGGAGGGTGGGGATGCAGGGAATGTAAAACTAGGCATATTGTTGAGCTTGAAGAGTTTGTTGATGGCGGTGTTGAAGGAACCAGGTTCAGCTACATTCTGCACATGAGCATACATGATGCAGTAAAGGATCTTGGTGGAGTCACCAGCAGGGGCTGGCAGGGAAGTGGTGGAGGCAGCTTGCGTGGCGTGTAGGATCTTGGTAGTGTCTGCTTGAAGCTTGGTGATAGCTGCATATGTGGTTACTTGTGGGTTGGGATTCTTTTGTTGTTGGAGTTGTTTCTTTAGTATATCTCTTCTGGTTGGGCATTTGGCAGCAAGAGTATGGTGGTCATTCTTGCAGTTCAAGCATTTAGGAGGTGAGGCAGCAGAGCAGTTCTTGAAGTCATGACCCTCAAATTCAAAGTTCAAATTCAAATTCAAAGTTTATTCTCTATAAGGATTACAATGCTGAGTTTACAGAAATTTGGTTATTGTTTGGTTTACATGTAGTAAAATTGTGATTACAGAGTGTACCACTAGAACGCTTAGCATGGCTAGGCATTTCGGGCATACTTAGTTTTATTCTTAATTGTAAAATATTACAAATTATGAGGTAAGTTGGTATTATGGCTAAGTGACTAATACTAGTTTATGAGTTTAGCAATGTGAATGCTTTTGTTTTGGCACAGTATATAGTTTCAGTATTGGAGTATCACAGGATTCATTATTTTAAGACTGAGATTAATATTTCTGTTTATGGTCAAATGAGTGAGCGAGTGTAAGTGTGAACCACCAGGTGGTATTCGTGTAGTTAGTTGACGGGGTGTATCAGGGAGATAAGATGTTTTCTAATGGTAGTTTTGAAGGTGATGAATGTGTCTGCAGTTCTAGAGTTCTCAGGTAGGGTATCCCAGATTTTAGGGCCTTTGACATACATTGAATTTTTGTAAAGGTTTAGTCGGACACGGGAATGTCGTAGAGATGTTTGTGTCTGGTGTTATGCCTGTGGGTTCTGTCACAACTATCAAGAAAGCGTTTTAGGTCAAGGTTGATATTAGAGTTTAAGGCCCTGTAGATATAGATTGCACAGTAGTAAGTGTGGATGTACTGAACTGGGAGTAAGTTTAGATCTTTGAAGAGTGGGGGGTGTGCTGCCAGGGATGGGATTTAGTGATTATTCTTACTGCAGCTTTTTGTTGGGTTATTATTGGCTTTAGGTGTGTTGCTGCAGTTGATCCCCAAGCACAAATAGCATAGGTGAGGTATGGATAATAAGTGAGTGGTATAGTGTGAGAAGGGCATTTTGCGGCACGTAGTATCGTATCTTGGAGAGGATCCCAACCGTTTTGGATACTTTTTTGGCTATATGCTGGATATGGGTGCTGAAATTCAGGTTGTTGTCAAGGTATAAGCCTAGGAATTTTCCCCATTATTTCTGGTAATTAGAGTGTTGTCAATCTTAATGTTAATTTGTGCATCTCCTGCTCTGCTACCAAACATAATATAGTAAGTTTTGTCAGTGTTAAGCGTAAGTTTATTGGCTGTCATCCAAGTCGATATTTTAATCAGCTCCTCATTCACAATGGTGTTGAGGGTGGCAAGATTAGGGTGAGAGATGACATAAGTCGTGTCATCAGCAAAGAGAATGGGTTTCAGGTGTTGGGATACGTTTGGAAGGTCATTGATGTATATGAGGAAGAGCAGGGGACCAAGGACACTTCCCTGCGGAACTCCAGTATCAAGTGGCCGTGTTGCTGATGCTGTGTCTTTAATGGTGACGTACTGATACCTATTAGTAATGTAAGATTTGAAATAAGCAAGCGCATGGCCTCTTATACCGTAGTGGTCAAGTTTGTGGAGTAGGATTGGTGGTTTACTGTGTCAAAAGCTTTTCTTAGGTCAATAAAAATTCCTAGTGGATATTCCTTATTTTCCAATGCTGTGTAAAGCAGATCTAGCAATTTTATGATTGCATCATTAGTGCTTTTATTTTTCCTGAATCCAAACTGGCAGGGGTTGAGTATGTTTTGAGCCGTTATAAATGAATACAGTCTCTTGTACACGAGTTTCTCAAAGATTTTGGATAGCAATGGTAAGTTAGATATTGGCCTATAGTTGTTTAAGTCTGTAGGGTCACCACCTTTATGTATTGGTGTAACCCTTGCCATCTTGAGTAGTTTCGGGAAGGTGCTAGTCTCTATTGACTTGTTAAAAAGTAATGAAATAGCCTGCGAAAGGACATGGGCCGCTCGCTTGTACAGTAATGGTGGGACATGAGACAGATTCCCCGAGTTATTTTTAAGTGACTTTATGATCCCAATGACTTCCGTGGGCTCAGTTGGTGCAAGATAGAAGGAATTAGGGAAATTACCATCTAGGTAGTCCCCGGCATGGCATTGGTATGTGGGATTTTACTGGCGAGATTAGATCCTATGTTTGAGAAGAAGTCGTTTATCTTGTTAGCTGTGTCAGTGGGATGTAGTGGTGTTTCATTAGGTTTAGTTAGGACAATATTCTTGGTTTTTCTCAGTTTGTGGGTCCCTAGAATCTGAGAGAGTGTTTTCCAGGTCTTTTTTATATCTCCTCTAGTGTCTGTGAATCTACTGGAGTAGTATAGTTGTTTGGCTTTTTTTATTACTTTGGTGAGAGCTGATGAATAGTGTTTAAGAGTATCTTTGTGTATTAAGCCCTGTCTATATTGCTTTTCATATTGGTGTTTCTTGTCTATGGATTTCAGAATGGTGCTGGTTAGCCATGGGCAACCAAGCCGTTTGTTTGTGATCTGTTTTGTTTTTATAGGACAATGTTTGTTGTATAGTCTAAGTAATTTGTTAAGAAAGCTGTCTGTCCAGTCATCAATACCATTGGCCTTGGAGAATTCTGTAGGCCAATCAACAGTCTCTAGGTCAGCTGTGAACTTCCTTACTGAGGCCTCGTCATGGAGTCTAAATGAGACTTTGTTGTATTCAAGTGGTGGTTTACTAATGTTTGTCAGGAGGAAGGTAGGGTAGTGGTCTGTAGTGCTATCTGTGATTATCCCTGATTTAAGGGGGGCTAGTATATTGGTCCATATGTGGTCTATTATGGTTGCACTTGTCTCAGTGAGCCTGGTTGGTTTAGTTATTGTTGGTATGAGAAGTGTGTTGTTCATATTGTTGATGAAATCAGTTACAGGCTGATCATCTAGTAAGCCAAGGTTGATGTTGAAGTCTCCAGCTAAGAGAAGGTGGTGCTTATTCATTTGTCTGTTTGTTATTAGTGACTTTAATTTCTCACTGAAATTTGGGATGTTTGTGTGAGGTATCCGGTAAATGGCACCGATTGTTATAGGCGTCTTAAGGTTTTTTACAGTAAAATTAGCAAAAATGTATTCCCCATATTCATCACTAAAGCAAGTGGTGCTAAGACAAGATAATTGGTTAGAGTAATAGATTGCAATACCACCCCCAACTTGGTTTGTTCAGCAGTTGTGAATTGCTGTGTATCCTGGTAGAGGGTAGATATCTATTGTGTCCTGCTTAAGCCAGGTCTCAGTAAGAATAATGCAGGAGAAGGGTGTCTTTAGTGATTCAAGGAGTGCTAGGAGGTCATCATAGTGTTTGCTTAAGGACCTGATGTTGTAGTTAAGTACTGATAGACTTTTAGCATTGTTTAGGATAGTGGTGGCTTGTGATGCTGTGTAATAAAAGCAGTTACTTTCCAATAGGTTTTGATTGGGTGTCAGATTATGGAGGTTTAGATCAGGGTCAACGTGATCAATCATCTTCTAGGTTTAGAATTATGGTTATTTATATCCTGAGTTGTGTGTTGAGTTCTACTACTGATATCTGTAGTGGTTGGAAGTTTGGACAAGTATATAGCTAGAGTATTTTGGTCATGTAGGGTATAGTCACTACTACACATAATGAAGTTGATGTTGTCTGTGTGTTGTGCTGGAATGAACTAAAGTACAGGTGGAACAGAACTTCTTGCCCTTTGCAGGGCAGTCTTTGGTGGTATGTAAGAATGAGTAACAGTTATAGCACTGTAGAATTTGTTGGTATTTTTCTGCTTCGATTAAGGCTGGGTTGATGTGGAAGTAGTAAATAGCCAGGCCCTCAGCAAGAGCTCTGGCTGCCATGTTAACGTCGCTGAAGGTGACCTTCGGCATTGGGTATTTTAGTGTTGAATTCCACCTTGGCCCAGCGGTTCTGCGCTTCAATGGTCAACTTGATCTCTTCAGTATCCTGTGGAGTGATGAGTCTGTCGAGTCGCTTGAGGAACACAGTTTTCCTGGCCCTGAGAGCTGGGAAAGTCAAGACAAGAAAGCCCTGGTCTCGTAGAGTGGTTGAAGCAGTAGTGGTAAGTAGCTTCTCGGCCTCGGTGTCGTCAGCACAGACGACAACGAAGGCCTCCTTGAGGACGCTGTGATCCAATTTTTCGCGTGCTCTCAAAAAAAATTCGAAAAATTATGGAAATTGAGCTATTCATATAGAAAAATAGCTTAACTCTGTGGCAATGCAATGGTACAAGAATTAATGTTCTACGACGTTTCTACAAGAAATTATAGTCATTTATATCAGGTATGGTGACGGCAGTGTGGGTAGCTCGTCTGCTCACAGCCCATATATTTTTTGGATTTTATTCCTTGTTTTTTATCGCTTTTTCTTGTATTATTCTTTCTAATATAATAACTGACTATTTGGCATCATAAAATAATAGGCAGAGCTTATCCATAGACTTCTAGCCAATCAGGAACCATCCGAGAACACTCGGCAGTATGACTCAAGAAATCGTAATGACACGATTGCAAACAAACCATACCTCCGGCCGGGATTGAACCCGCGGTCATAGAGTCTCAAAACTCCAGCCCGTCGCGTTAGCCACTAGACCAGCTAGCCACAATAAGATTCATCCAACTAGGTATATTTCTACACCATAGGAAGGTTAGCACAGGCACCTCTGTGACCACAAATGCAAGTTTTTACAGACGAATCTCCAGCTAGCGTGGCCGTGACGAACTCTAGCTCAAGTCCCTTCACTGCCGTCAACATGACTCAAGAAATCGTAATGACACGATTGCAAACAAACCATACCCCCGGCCGGATTGAACCTGCGGTCATAGAGTCTCAAAACTCCAGCCCGTCGCGTTAGCCACTAGACCAGCTAGCCACAATAAGATTCATCCAACTAGCCTGTGCTAACCTTCCTATGGTGTAGAAATATACCTAGTTGGATGAATCTTATTGTGGCTAGCTGGTCTAGTGGCTAACGCGACGGGCTGGAGTTTTGAGATTCTATGACCGCGGGTTCAATCCCGGCCGGGGGTATGGTTTACTTGGCAGTATTCTCGCTCCAGAGAGAGCCAGGAGAAATTACTTCATTATTACGCTTATATCAGCTTATATATCAACTCTACGGCATATTTATCTATCAGAATTTATCTAATATGATATAATAAACATTACAAATAACATACAAACATGTTATATACTCTAGACTGAATAAAATAGGCCATAATATGGCGAGTCCACCAGAAATATTTCAATATAAAAGTTACTCCTCTCCACGTCGTCTTTGAGTAAGAGAAAACGGTGTTTTGAAGAGGATAACTGCACTAGAACATCAGTTTACTAAGAAATACACCTAAATAAACGCGATTTTCGCGATTTTTTTTTTTTTTGAGACGGCGGACCGCCGGCGCTCCTGGCCAATATCTCGGAAGTAACTTATTCACTTATTTCGCTTTACTTCTCCTTTATTACTTAATTAAGTGGAATAATATTCACAGAAATTGTAAAATAACGATTTCTCTAATTACTGATGGACCATTTTTGGAAATATTCCAAATATTTTGGGATTTATGTGGGAGTAAAGGGCAGATATTTTACAACATTCCAAGAACTAACAAATTTTATTTTTTTTGTGTGAAATAAAGATAAGACATTTAAAGGACATTATACCTTTAGAAATTCGTATTAGCATTGTTCTCTCGGCACCAAGTGTCCAAACAACCTTACGTCGTCCCATATAGGAAAAACAACCTGCCTAAGGGCATTTTCAGTAAATCAGTCCTTTTTCAGTCTTTTCTCAGTTGTTGTTTGAGGTATCTTATTGATAAATATTTACAGGAAAGAGAAAAAACACTTCAATGCTTCACAGGGCACTTGAGCGATAGTATCGCATTACATTTGACTTGCAATCTTCCACTGACGACCGCTGCAAGTGCTAGCTTGGACGAGTCATTGACTGTCCCACTCGCTGGTTTGATTTTTACCCTGTTAGCCTCATGACTCTTGTCTCTTCCAACCTTTTCTTGAAGCTCTTAATAATCTTGCCCCTTCCATTAAGTTTAAAGCTGAATGGGAATCTAACTCCTTGCTTCCTTTTCTTGATATTCATATCCACCGCTCAGATACAGGTTTTGCCTTTTCCATGTGCCGCAAGCCTATGCACAGTGGCATGTACATTCACTACTTTTCTTATCATGCTTCCCCTGTCAAGAAAAGTGTTCTTATCTCCCTCTTTCTCTGTGCTCTCCACATTTGTGATCCTCAGTTCCTTCAATCAGAAATTTCCACTCTTTATAATTCATTTTCCCGTCTTGGCTACCCTTCCCATTTCATGGACTCTGCCCTCTCACGAGCTAAACGTAGTTTCTTCTCTCCCAAACTCTCTACTCCTGGGAACTCTTCTGTCCTCTGCCTTCCCTACATTTCCGGTCTTTCTAATCTCAACAACTCTCTTCCTTAGACATCAAACTTACTTTCCGCCAGACTAACACTCTTCGCACTAATCTAGTTCATACCTCTCCTCCCTCTACAGATGCTCCTGGTGTCTACTCTATTTCTTGTTCCTCAACTCCTCTTCAATACTTTGGAGAAACTGGTCGATCTCTTTCTGACAGACTTAGGGAGCACAAACAATGCTCTTTTCTGTCACGTCAGAGATCACAGCCATCCTATTGACTGGTCTTCTGCTAAAACTGTCTTCCCTACTTCAGACTTTAACAGTCGCCGTCTGGTTGAGTTCTCAGTAATACACAACTTTGATTGTATGAATCTTAGTCGTGGCTTCGTCTCTGTAGATGCCTTCCTCTCCCACTGCATTGTAAAATGCTCCAAACATCAGAACACACGTGACCTAACCTGATTCTTCCTTTTATCTTCTACCTCTTCCCCTTTCCTCTTTCCCTTTTCTTCTTTGGGTTGTCTTTCTTCTGCCCTGTGTATTTGTTCCTTTTTTATTTATTCATTTGTCTTCCCCCCTCTGTGTCCTTGCTCTTACCCTCTGTGGGCACCTAGCTCCTTGCAGTGCTCCTCTTTCCTAGTATTTGACTGGCTCCTCCTACTCTTACTACCTCCCAACTGCTACTTCCTTCCCTCCACAACTACCACTACTACTACTACTACCACCTCCTGTCTATATATACCTATCCTGCTCTCCTTTTCGTTAGTGTGGCTTTGTAAATGGTCCAAGTCAGACCGAAACGTCGTGGTAAGGTCCTCTCTTCTATGTGCGGGTTATTTGTTTATTGTTCCGGTCACGGTATTGTGTCATTTCTTGTTGGTTACACTTTATATTACACGAAGTGGTAGTGAACAATGCTACACTGTATATTACACCAAGTGGTAGTGAACAATGCTACACTGTATATTACACCAAGTGGTAGTGAACAATGCTACACTGTATATTACACCAAGTGGTAGTGAATAATGTTACATTGTATATTACACCAAGTGGTAGTGAACAATGTTACACTCCGTATTATACCAAGTGGTAGTGAACATTGTTACACTCCGTATTATACCAAGTGGTAGTGAACAATGTTACACTCTGTATTGGTATAAACCTTGGTAATAAATACCGACAAGTTGGTTTAGAAAGACACGTAAGCAAACACTATAACATATTTATTAGAAAACGTTTCGGTCCTGGGACCTTGATCACTTCTAACATACAGAGGTAGAGAGACATTATATATATAGGCGGAGAGTGAGATGTGACGCACGTGACCTGAAGAATGTCATAAGAACATAAGAATGGAGGAACACTGTAGAAGGCCTACTGGCCCATGCGAGGCAGGTCCTTATCAAAACAACCTCTACCTATGATGAGGACGGGTAGACGATGAAATCATGTGACTCCTGTGTTGTTGGGTTGGTGCTGCTTAAGTATCATGTATGCCAATGTTTTTGAAATTTTGTAGTTTCCAGTGTTGCGTTCTAGTGTCGGTGACGGCGATTAGTGAGGCTTCTAGGCACCGTCGGCGTCTGAGGTCTGGTTCGGTGAGAACGAGTTGTGCCTCGTTCCAGTTCATCAAATGCCCCGTGGAGTCTCTGTGGAGGACACAGGCGTACCTTACATCGTCTCTGTTAGAGGCATTTCGATGCTCATTCAGGCGGACTGCAAGATCTCTGCCTGTCTCGCCTACATATTTCTTGGGACAGAACCCACAGGGGATAGTGTAGACGCCTGCTGTAGAAGTTAGAGGTGTGGGGCTGCGTTTCGTAGTGAGGTCTTTGATAGATGATGTGTTTATGGTGGAAACGTTGATGTTAATCATAGCAAGTGCCCGGCGAGTATTCGTGGCAACATCGCCACATGAGAGTACTACGAACTGTTTAGGGGGCTGTTCCATGGGCGGTTTGTTGAGGATAGTTTGTGCCTTGAGTCTGCAATCTCGGATGAAGAAAGACGGGAACTGAAGACGTGTAAAGGTTTGTGTTATGTAAGTGCATTCTTCTTCTAGAAAACAAGGGCTGGAGATGCGAAGAGCTCTCAAGAAGAAGCCAATGAGGACTCCGCACTAAGAGAGGAGTTACACTCTGTATTACACCAAGTGGTAGTGAACAATGTTACACTCTGTATTACACCAAGTGGTAGTGAACAATGTTACACTCTGTATTACACCAAGTGGTAGTGAACAATGTTACACTCTGTATTACACCAAGTGGTAGTGAACAATGTTACATTCTGTATTACACCAAGTGGTAGTGAACAATGTTACACTGTATATTACACCAAGTGGTAGTGAACAATGTTACACTGTATATTACACCAAGTGGTAGTGAACAATGTTACACTGTATATTACACCAAGTGGTAGTGAACAATGTTACACTGTATATTACACCAAGTGGTAGTGAACAATGTTACACTGTATATTACACCAAGTGGTAGTGAACAATGTTACACTGTATATTACACCAAGTGGTAGTGAACAATGTTACACTGTATATTACACCAAGTGGTAGTGAACAATGTTACACTGTATATTACACCAAGTGGTAGTGAACAATGTTACACTGTATATTACACCAAGTGGTAGTGAACAATGTTACACTGTATATTACACCAAGTGGTAGTGAACAATGTTACACTGTATATTACACCAAGTGGTAGTGAACAATGTTACACTGTATATTACACCAAGTGGTAGTGAACAATGTTACACTGTATATACAATAAGATATTTGTTTAAGTAAATATAAGTGATCTTACATGGGTATAATATGGAAGACTTGCTTCACCACAGAAACATACTTCATAATTTTCATTTTGGAAGATCCTAGAAGTACTGACACCACAAGACTGTGCAGGTGGTGCAACATGACTGTGCAGGTGGTGCAACATGACTGTGCAGGTGGTGCAACATGACTGTGCAGGTGGTGCAACATGACTGTGCAGGTGATGCAACATGACTGTGCAGGTGGTGCAACATGACTGTGCAGGTGGTGCAACATGACTGTGCAGGTGGTGCAACATGACTGTGCAGGTGGTGCAACAAGCCCATAATGAACAGCACAAGACTGTGCAGGTGGTGCAACATGACTGTGCAGGTGGTGCAACATGCCCTCAGTGAACACCACAAGACTGTGCAGGTGGTGAAACATGACTGTGCAGGTGGTGCAACATGACTGTGCAGGTGGTGCAACGTGACTGTGCAGGTGGTGCAACATGACTGTGCAGGTGGTGCAACATGACTGTGCACGTGGTGCAACAAGCCCATAATGAACAGCACAAGACTGTGCAGGTGGTGCAACATGACTGTGCAGGTGGTGCAACATGACTGTGCAGGTGGTGCAACATGACTGTGCAGGTGGTGCAACATGACTGTGCAGGTGGTGCAACAAACCCATAATGAACAGCACAAGACTGTGCAGGTGGTGCAACATGACTGTGCAGGTGGTGCAACATGCCCTCAGTGAACACCACAAGACTGTGCAGGTGGTGCAACATGACTGTGCAGGTGGTGCAACATGACTGTGCAGGTGGTGCAACATGCCCATAATGAACAGCACAAGACTGTGCAGGTGGTGCAACATGCCCTCAGTGAACACCACAAGACTGTGCAGGTGGTGCAACATGACTGTGCAGGTGGTGCAACATTCCCTCAGTGAACACCACAAGACTGTGCAGGTGGTGCAACATGCCCATAATGAACAGCACAAAACTGTGCAGGTGGTGCAACATGCCCATAATGAACAGCACAAAACTGTGCAGGTGGTGCAACATTCCCTCAGTGAACACCACAAGACTGTGCAGGTGGTGCAACATGCCCATAATGAACAGCACAAGACTGTGCAGGTGGTGCAACATGCCCATAATGAACACCACAAGACTGTGCAGGTGGTGCAACATGCCCATAATGAACAGCACAAGACTGTGCAGGTGGTGCAACATGCCCATAATGAACAGCACAAGACTGTGCAGGTGGTGCAACATGCCCATAATGAACAGCACAAGACTGTGCAGGTGGTGCAACATGCCCATAATGAACAGCACAAGACTGTGCAGGTGGAGCAACATGCCCATAATGAACAGCACAAGACTGTGCAGGTGGTGCAACATGCCCATAATGAACAGCACAAGACTGTGCAGGTGGTGCAACATGCCCATAATGAACAGCACAAGACTGTGCAGGTGGTGCAACATGCCCATAATGAACAGCACAAGACTGTGCAGGTGGAGCAACATGCCCATAATGAACAACACAAGACTGTGCAGGTGGTGCAACATGCCCATAATGAACAGCACAAGACTGTGCAGGTGGTGCAACATGCCCATAATGAACAGCACAAGACTGTGCAGGTGGTGCAACATGCCCATAATGAACAGCACAAGACTGTGCAGGTGGTGCAACATGCCCATAATGAACAGCACAAGACTGTGCAGGTGGTGCAACATGCCCATAATGAACAGCACAAGACTGTGCAGGTGGTGCAACATGCCCATAATGAACAGCACAAGACTGTGCAGGTGGTGCAACATGCCCATAATGAACAGCACAAGACTGTGCAGGTGGTGCAACATGCCCATAATGAACAGCACAAGACTGTGCAGGTGGAGCAACATGCCCATAATGAACAGCACAAGACTGTGCAGGTGGTGCAACATGCCCATAATGAACAGCACAAGACTGTGCAGGTGGTGCAACATGCCCATAATGAACAGCACAAGACTGTGCAGGTGGTGCAACATGCCCATAATGAACAGCACAAGACTGTGCAGGTGGTGCAACATGCCCATAATGAACAGCACAAGACTGTGCAGGTGGAGCAACATGCCCATAATGAACAGCACAAGACTGTGCAGGTGGTGCAACATGCCCATAATGAACAGCACAAAACTGTGCAGGTGGTGCAACATGCCCATAATGAACAGCACAAAACTGTGCAGGTGGTGCAACATTCCCTCAGTGAACACCACAAGACTGTGCAGGTGGTGCAACATGCCCATAATGAACAGCACAAGACTGTGCAGGTGGTGCAACACACCCATAATGAACAGCACAAGACTGTGCAGGTGGTGCAACATGCCCATAATGAACAGCACAAGACTGTGCAGGTGGTGCAACATGCCCATAATGAACAGCACAAGACTGTGCAGGTGGTGCAAACATGCCCATAATGAACAGCACAAGACTGTGCAGGTGGAGCAACATGCCCATAATGAACAGCACAAGACTGTGCAGGTGGTGCAACATGCCCATAATGAACAGCACAAGACTGTGCAGGTGGTGCAACATGCCCATAATGAACAGCACAAGACTGTGCAGGTGGTGCAACATGCCCATAATGAACAGCACAAGACTGTGCAGGTGGAGCAACATGCCCATAATGAACAGCACAAGACTGTGCAGGTGGTGCAACATGCCCATAATGAACAGCACAAGACTGTGCAGGTGGTGCAACATGCCCATAATGAACAGCACAAGACTGTGCAGGTGGTGCAACATGCCCATAATGAACAGCACAAGACTGTGCAGGTGGAGCAACATGCCCATAATGAACAGCACAAGACTGTGCAGGTGGTGCAACATGCCCATAATGAACAGCACAAGACTGTGCAGGTGGTGCAACATGCCCATAATGAACAGCACAAGACTGTGCAGGTGGTGCAACATGCCCATAATGAACAGCACAAGACTGTGCAGGTGGAGCAACATGCCCATAATGAACAGCACAAGACTGTGCAGGTGGTGCAACATGCCCATAATGAACAGCACAAGACTGTGCAGGTGGTGCAACATGCCCATAATGAACAGCACAAGACTGTGCAGGTGGAGCAACATGCCCATAATGAACAGCACAAGACTGTGCAGGTGGTGCAACATGCCCATAATGAACAGCACAAGACTGTGCAGGTGTTGCAACATGCCCATAATGAACAGCACAAGACTGTGCAGGTGGTGCAACATGCCCATAATGAACAGCACAAGACTGTGCAGGTGGAGCAACATGCCCATAATGAACAGCACAAGACTGTGCAGGTGGTGCAACATGCCCATAATGAACAGCACAAGACTGTGCACGTGGTGCAACATGCCCATAATGAACAGCACAAGACTGTGCAGGTGGAGCAACATGCCCATAATGAACAGCACAAGACTGTGCAGGTGGTGCAACATGCCATAATGAACAGCACGAGACTGTGCAGGTGGTGCAACATGCCATAATGAACAGCACAAGACTGTGCAGGTGGTGCAACATGCCCATAATGAACAGCACAAGACTGTGCAGGTGGTGCAACATGCCCATAATGAACAGCACAAGACTGTGCAGGTGGTGCAACATGCCATAATGAACAGCACAAGACTGTGCAGGTGGTGCAAACTGCCCATAATGAACAGCACAAGACTGTGCAGGTGGAGCAACATGCCCATAATGAACAGCACAAGACTGTGCAGGTGGAGCAACATGCCCATAATGAACAGCACAAGACTGTGCAGGTGGAGCAACATGCCCATAATGAACAGCACAAAACTGTGCAGGTGGTGCAACATGCCCATAATGAACAGCACAAGACTGTGCAGGTGGTGCAACATGCCCATAATGAACAGCACAAGACTGTGCAGGTGGTGCAACATGCCCATAATGAACAGCACAAGACTGTGCAGGTGGTGCAACATGCCATAATGAACAGCACAAGACTGTGCAGGTGGTGCAACATGCCCATAATGAACAGCACAAGACTGTGCAGGTGGTGCAACATGCCCATAATGAACAGCACAAGACTGTGCAGGTGGTGCAACATGCCCATAATGAACAGCACAAGACTGTGCAGGTGGTGCAACATGCCCATAATGAACAGCACAAGACTGTGCAGGTGGTGCAACATGCCCATAATGAACAGCACAAGACTGTGCAGGTGGTGCAACATGCCCATAATGAACAGCACAAGACTGTGCAGGTGGTGCAACATGCCCATAATGAACAGCACAAGACTGTGCAGGTGGTGCAACATGCCCATAATGAACAGCACAAAACTGTGCAGGTGGTGCAACATGCCCATAATGAACAGCACAAAACTGTGCAGGTGGTGCAACATTCCCTCAGTGAACACCACAAGACTGTGCAGGTGGTGCAACATGCCCATAGTGAACAGCACAAGACTGTGCAGGTGGTGCAACACGCCCATAATGAACAGCACAAGACTCTGCAGGTGGTGCAACATGCCCATAATGAACAGCACAAGACTGTGCAGGTGGTGCAACATGCCCGTAATGAACAGCACAAGACTGTGCAGGTGGTGCAACATGCCTATAATGAACAGCACAAGACTGTGCAGGTGGTGCAACATGCCCATAATGAACAGCACAAGACTGTGCAGGTGGTGCAACATGCCCATAATGAACAGCACAAAACTGTGCAGGTGGTGCAACATTCCCTCAGTGAACACCACAAGACTGTGCAGGTGGTGCAACATGCCCATAATGAACAGCACAAGACTGTGCAGGTGGTGCAACACGCCCATAATGAACAGCACAAGACTGTGCAGGTGGTGCAACATGCCCATAATGAACAGCACAAGACTGTGCAGGTGGTGCAACATGCCCATAATGAACAGCACAAGACTGTGCAGGTGGTGCAACATGCCCATAATGAACAGCACAAAACTGTGCAGGTGGTGCAACATGCCCATAATGAACACCACAAGACTGTGCAGGTGGTGCAACATGCCCATAATGAACAGCACAAGACTGTGCAGGTGGTGCAACATGCCCATAATGAACAGCACAAAACTGTGCAGGTGGTGCAACATTCCCTCAGTGAACACCACAAGACTGTGCAGGTGGTGCATCTTCCCCACAATGAACACCACAAGACTGTGCAGGTGGTGCAACATCCCCACAATGAACACCATAAGACTGTGCAGGTGGTGCAACATTCCCTCATTGAACACCACAAGACTGTGCAGGTGGTGCAACATCCCCACAATGAACTCCACAAGACTGTGCAGGTGGTGCATAATCCCCACAATGAACACCACAAGACTCTGCAGGTGGTGCATCATCCCCACAATGAACACCACAAGACTGTGCAGGTGCATCATCCCCACAATGAGCACCATAACACTATGCAGGTGGTGCATCATCCCCACAATGAACACCACAAGACTGTGCAGGTGCATCATCCCCACAATGAGCACCATAACACTATGCAGGTGGTGTATCATCCCCACAATGAACACCACAAGACTGTGCAGGTGGTTCAACATTCCCTCAGTGAAGAGCAGGGGCGCCACGAGTACACTACGAGACAACGCAGTAAATGTCAGGGACCCAAGACTGCTCAACTGCCTCCCAGAATACATAATGGGGATTTCAAACAGACCTCTGGCTGCCTTCAAGATCCCTGGTTGCCTTCACGACTCCTGGCTGTCATCAAGACTCCTGGCTGTCATCAAGACCCCTCTCTGTCTAAAAAACCCATAGCTGTCTCGAAGACATTTCGCTTTGTTCAAGATCACTGGCTGTCTTCTAGACCTATGTCAAGGCCCTTAGCTGTCTTCAAGATTCCTGGTTATCTTCATGACCCCTATCTGTCTTCAAGGCACCTGGCTGTTCTCAAGACTCCGAGCTCTCTTCTAGACCACATTGCTTTCTGCAAGACCCCTCACTGTCTTGAAGACCCCTGGTTGTCTTCAAGACCTCTGTCTTCAAGATTCTTAGCTGTCTTCAAGTCCCCAGGCAGTCTTCATGACCTCTGGCTATCTTCAAGACGCTCAGCTGTCTTTAAGACCACTAACTGTCTTCGAAACCCCTGTTGTTTTCAAGAACCATGGCTGTGTATATGACCCATGGCAGTCTTCAAAACCCCTAAGTGTTTTCAAGACCCCTCTCTGTCTTCAAGACCCATGACTGTCTACAAGACTTGTGCTGTCTTCAAGACCCATGACTGTCTTCAAGACTTGTGTTGTCTTCAAGACCCACGACTGTCTTCAAGACTTGTGCTGTCTTCAAGACGCACGACTGTCTTCAAGACTTGTGCTGTCTTCAAGACCCATGACTGTCTTCAAGACTTGTGTTGTCTTCAAGACCCATGACTGTCTTCAAGACTTGTGTTGTCTTCAAGACACATGACTGTCTTCAAGACGTGTGTTGTCTTCAAGACCCATGATGTCTTCAAGACTTGTGTTGTCTTCAAGGACCCATGACTGTCTTCAAGACGTGTGTTGTCTTCAAGACCCATG
Organism: Cherax quadricarinatus; assembly: GCF_026875155.1. Classification (NCBI taxonomy): domain Eukaryota; kingdom Metazoa; phylum Arthropoda; class Malacostraca; order Decapoda; family Parastacidae; genus Cherax; species Cherax quadricarinatus. The sequence goes on from NC_069439.1 coordinate 32,746,120, forward strand.
ACTGTCTTCAAGACTTGTGTTGTCTTCAAGACCCATGACTGTCTTCAAGACGCGTGTTGTCTTCAAGACGTGTGTTGTCTTCAAGACCCATGACTGTCTTCAAGACGTGAGTTGTCTTCAAGACATATGACTGTCTTCAAGACGTGTGTTGTCTTCAAGACCCATGACTGTCTTCAAGACGTGTGTTGTCTTCAAGACCCATGACTGTCTTCAAGACTTGTGTTGTCTTCAAGACCCATGACTGTCTTCAAGACGTGTGTTGTCTTCAAGACGTGTGTTGTCTTCAAGACGTGTGTTGTCTTCAAGACCCATGACTGTCTTCAAGACGTGTGTTGTCTTCAAGACGTGTGTTGTCTTCAAGACCCATGACTGTCTTCAAGACTTGTGTTGTCTTCAAGACCCATGACTGTCTTCAAGACGTGTGTTGTCTTCAAGACCCATGACTGTCTTCAAGACGTGTGTTGTCTTCAAGACCCATGACTGTCTTCAAGACTTGTGTTGTCTTCAAGACCCATGACTGTCTTCAAGACGTGTGTTTGTCTTCAAGACCCATGACTGTCTTCAAGACGGTGTGTTTCTTCAAGACGTGTGTTGTCTTCAAGAACCATGACTGTCTTCAAGACTTGTGCTGTCTTCAAGACCCATGACTGTCTTCAAGACTTGTGTTGTCTTCAAGACCCATGACTGTCTTCAAGACGTGTGTTGTCTTCAAGACCCATGACTGTCTTCAAGACTTGTGTTGTCTTCAAGACCCATGACTGTCTTCAAGACGTGTGTTGTCTTCAAGACGTGTGTTGTCTTCAAGACGTGTGTTGTCTTCAAGACCCATGACTGTCTTCAAGACGTGTGTTGTCTTCAAGACGTGTGTTGTCTTCAAGACCCATGACTGTCTTCAAGACTTGTGTTGTCTTCAAGACCCATGACTGTCTTCAAGACGTGTGTTGTCTTCAAGACCCATGACTGTCTTCAAGACGTGTGTTGTCTTCAAGACCCATGACTGTCTTCAAGACTTGTGTTTGTCTTCAAGACCCATGACTGTCTTCAAGACGTGTGTTGTCTTCAAGACCCATGACTGTCTTCAAGACGTGTGTTGTCTTCAAGACCCATGACTGTCTTCAAGACGTGTGTTGTCTTCAAGACCCATGACTGTCTTCAAGACGTGTGTTGTCTTCAAGACGTGTGTTGTCTTCAAGAACCATGACTGTCTTCAAGACTTGTGCTGTCTTCAAGACCCATGACTGTCTTCAAGACTTGTGTTGTCTTCAAGACCCATGACTGTCTTCAAGACGTGTGTTGTCTTCAAGACGTGTGTTGTCTTCAAGAACCATGACTGTCTTCAGACTTGTGCTGTCTTCAAGACCCATGACTGTCTTCAAGACTTGTGTTGTCTTCAAGACCCATGACTGTCTTCAAGACGTGTGTTGTCTTCAAGACCCATGACTGTCTTCAAGACGTGTGTTGTCTTCAAGACGTGTGTTGTCTTCAAGACCCATGACTGTCTTCAAGACGTGTGTTGTCTTCAAGACTTGTGTTGTCTTCAAGACCCATGACTGTCTTCAAGACTTGTGCTGTCTTCAAGACCCATGACTGTCTTCAAGACTTGTGTTGTCTTCAAGACCCATGACTGTCTTCAAGACTTGTGTTGTCTTCAAGACCCATGACTGTCTTCAAGACTTGTGTTGTCTTCAAGACCCATGACTGTCTTCAAGACTTGTGTTGTCTTCAAGATCCATGACTGTCTTCAAGACTTTGTGTTGTCTTCAAGACCCATGACTGTCTTCAAGACTTGTGTTGTCTTCAAGACCCATGACTGTCTTCAAGACTTGTGTTGTCTTCAAGACCCATGACTGTCTTCAAGACGTGTGTTGTCTTCAAGACTTGTGTTGTCTTCAAGACCCATGACTGTCTTCAAGACTTGTGCTGTCTTCAAGACCCATGACTGTCTTCAAGACTTGTGTTGTCTTCAAGACCCATGACTGTCTTCAAGACTTGTGTTGTCTTCAAGACCCATGACTGTCTTCAAGACTTGTGTTGTCTTCAAGACCCATGACTGTCTTCAAGACGTGTGTTTGTCTTCAAGACTTGGTTGTCTTCAAGACCCATGACTGTCTTCAAGACTTGTGCTGTCTTCAAGACCCATGACTGTCTTCAAGACTTGTGTTGTCTTCAAGACCCATGACTGTCTTCAAGACTTGTGTTGTCTTCAAGATCCCTGTTAACTTCCATTTGTTTTCAACACCCTAGGATGGCTTCCAGAATCTTGCCATTCTTCAAGATCCCTGATTTTCTTCAAGGTCTTTTGTTTTTTTTAAGTCCCCTAACTGTCTTAACCCTTTAATTTCATAACTAGCGACCGGTCCTTCGCTGCAGCTGGCAGCATAACAAGCGACCGGTCCTTCACTGCAGCTGGCAGCATAACTAGCGACCGGTCTTTCACTGCAGCTGGCAGCATAACTAGCGACTGGTCCTTCACTGCAGCTGGCAGCATAACTAGCTACCGGTCCTTCACTGCAGCTGGCAGCATAACTAGCGACTGGTCCTTCACTGCAGCTGGCAGCATAACTAGCGACCGGTCCTTCGCTGCAGCTGGCAGCATAACAAGCGACCGGTCCTTCACTGCAGCTGGCAGCATAACTAGCGACCGGTCCTTCGCTGCAGCTGGCAGCATAACTAGCGACCGGTCCTTCACTGCAGCTGGCAGCATAACTAGCGACCGGTCTTTCACTGCAGCTGGCAGCATAACTAGCGACTGGTCCTTCACTGCAGCTGGCAGCATAACTAGCTACCGGTCCTTCACTGCAGCTGGCAGCATAACTAGCGACTGGTCCTTCACTGCAGCTGGCAGCATAACTAGCGACTGGTCCTTCACTGCAGCTGGCAGCATAACTAGCGACCGGTCCTTCACTGCAGCTGACAACATAACTAGCGACCGGTCCTTCACTGCAGCTGGCAGCATAACTAGCGACTGGTCCTTCACTGCAGCTGGCAGCATAACTAGCGACCGGTCCTTCACTGCAGCTGGCAGCATAACTAGCGACTGGTCCTTCACTGCAGCTGGCACCATAACTAGCGACTGGTCCTTCACTGCAGCTGGCAACATAACTAGCTACCGGTCCTTCACTGCAGCTGGCAGCATAACTAGCGACCGGTCCTTCACTGCAGCTGGCAGCATAACTAGCGACTGGTCCTTCACTGCAGCTGGCAGCATAACTAGCGACCGGTCCTTCACTGCAGCTGGCAACATAACTAGCTACCGGTCCTTCACTGCAGCTGGCAGCATAACTAGCGACCGGTCCTTCACTGCAGCTGGCAGCATAACTAGCGACCGGTCCTTCACTGCAGCTGGCAGCATAACTAGCGACCGGTCCTTCACTGCAGCTGGCAGCATAACTAGCGACCGGTCCTTCACTGCAGCTGGCAGCATAACTAGCGACCGGTCCTTCGCTGCAGCTGGCAGCATAACTAGCGACCGGTCCTTCGCTGCAGCTGGCAGCATAACTAGCGACCGGTCCTTCACTGCAGCTGGCAGCATATAACTAGCGACCGGTCCTTCGCTGCAGCTGGCAGCATAACTAGCGACCGGTCCTTCGCTGCAGCTGGCAGCATAACTAGCGACCGGTCCTTCGCTGCAGCTGGCAGCATAACTAGCGACCGGTTCTTCACTGCAGCTGGCAGCATAACTAGCGACTGGTCCTTCACTGCAGCTGGCAGCATAACTAGCGACCGGTCCTTCACTGCAGCTGGCAGCATAACTAGCGACCGGTCCTTCGCTGCAGCTGGCAGCATAACTAGCGACTGGTCCTTCACTGCACCTGGCAGCATAACTAGCGACCGGTCCTTCACTGCAGCTGGCAGCATAACTAGCGACTGGTCCTTCACTGCAGCTGGCAGCATAACTAGCGACCGGTCCTTCACTGCAGCTGGCAGCATAACTAGCGACCGGTCCTTCACTGCAGCTGGCAGCATAACTAGCGACCGGTCCTTCACTGCAGCTGGCAGCATAACTAGCGAACGGTCCTTCGCTGCAGCTGGAAGAAATAACTAGCGACCGGTCCTTCGCTCCAGCTGGCAGCATAACTAGCGACCGGTCCTTCGCTGCAGCTGGCAGCATAACTAGCGACCGGTCCTTCGCTGCAGCTGGCAGCATAACTAGCGACCGGTTCTTCACTGCAGCTGGCAGCATAACTAGCGACCGGTCCTTCACTGCAGCTGGCAGCATAACTAGCGACCGATCCTTCGCTGCAGCTGGCAGCATAACTAGCGACCGGTCCTTCGCTGCAGCTGGCAGCATAACTAGCGACCGGTCCTTCACTGCAGCTGGCAGCATAACTAGCGACCGGTCCTTCGCTGCAGCTGGCAGCATAACTAGCGACCGGTCCTTCGCTGCAGCTGGCAGCATAACTAGCGACCGGTCCTTCGCTGCAGCTGGCTGCATAACTAGCGACCGGTCTTTCACTGCAGCTGGCAGCATAACTAGCGACCGGTCCTTCACTGCAGCTGGCAGCATAACTAGCAACCGGTCTTTCACTGCAGCTGGCAGCATAACTAGCGACCGGTCCTTCACTGCACCTGGCAGCATAGCTAGCGACCGGTCTTTCACTGCAGCTGGCAGCATAGCTAGCGGCCGGTTCTTTACTGCAGCTGGCAGCATAACTAGCGACCGGTCCTTCACTGCAGCTGGCAGCATAACTAGCGACCGGTCCTTCACTGCAGCTGGCAGCATAACTAGCGACCGGTCCTTCACTGCAGCTGGCAGCATAACTAGCGACCGGTCCTTCACTGCAGCTGGCAGCATAACTAGCAACCGGTCTTTCACTGCAGCTGGCAGCATAACTAGCGACCGGTCCTTCACTGCAGCTGGCAGCATAACTAGCGACCGGTCCTTCACTGCAGCTGGCAGCATAACTACAGCCGGTCTTTCACTGCAGCTGGCAGCATAACTACAGCCGGTCCTTCACTGCAGCTGGCAGCATAACTAGCGACCAGTCTTTCACTGCAGCTGGCAGCATAGCTAGCGACCGGTTCTTTACTGCAGCTGGCAGCATAACTCGCGACCGGTCCTTCACTGCAGCTGGCAGCATAACTAGCGACCGGTCCTTCACTGCAGCTGGCAGCATAACTAGCGACCGGTCCTTCACTGCAGCTGGCAGCATAACTAGCGACCGGTCCTTCACTGCAGCTGGCAGCATAACTAGCGACCGGTCCTTCACTGCAGCTGGCAGCATAACTACAGCCGGTCTTTCACTGCAGCTGGCAGCATAACTACAGCCGGTCCTTCACTGCAGCTGACAGCATAACTAGCGACCAGTCTTTCACTGCAGCTGGCAGCATAACTAGCGACCGGTCTTTCACTGCAGCTGGCAGCATAAACTAGCGACCGGTCCTTCACTTGCAGCTGGCAGCATAACTACGACTGGTCTTTCACTGCAGCTGGCAGCATAACTAGCAGCCGGTCTTTCACTGCAGCTGGCAGCATAACTAGCGACCTATCTTTCACTGCAGCTGGCAGCATAACTAGCGACTGGTCTTTCATTGCAGCTGGCAGCATAACTAGCAGCCGGTCTTTCACTGCAGCTGGCAGCATAACTAGTGACCGGTCCTTCACTGCAGCTGGCAGCATAACTAGCGACCGGTCCTTCACTGCAGCTGGCAGCATAACTAGCGACTGGTCTTTCACTGCAGCTGGCAGCATAACTAGCAGCCGGTCTTTCACTGCAGCTGGCAGCATAACTAGTGACCGGTCTTTCACTGCAGCTGGCAGCATAACTAGCGACTGGTCTTTCACTGCAGCTGGCAGCATAACTAGCGACTGGTCTTTCACTGCAGCTGGCAGCATAACTAGCGACCGGTCTTTTACTGCAGCTGGCAGCATAACTAGCTGTTATACGAGTTTATTTGGTAGTATGGTAGCGGGGTGTGAATGATATACTTCTTCGGAGGCTTCTTCGTTTATTGTTAAGTCGTGGTGGGTTACACAGGCTTGTGTGTTTGTGCCCATGGCCCGGGCAGGGCCATCCCACGAGAGAGAGCTGGGAGGCCTTGTGTCTTGCTGCTAGGCCGCTGTGTGAGTGAGAGCGAGGAAAGTCTGGGCATACTGAAGTGGCAAGGCCTATAGGTGGCAGCACCAGCATGGCGCGAAATATGAACTAAGCTGGCAGACAGCATGGGCTGTCTGTGCAGACAGTACAGGCTGTCTACATACGCTCGGCCACCTACCGCGCGTCGTCCCGACGCGACAATACTGGTAGTAAAAGAAACTCGGTCTCTCTCTCGTAGGAACAGGGCACAGAACACAAAATAAAAACATATATATACATATGGACATGGAAAAAAAAAAACTTCCTACAGGGAGGGAAGAAAAAACATGTGGGGTGTGCTAAACATCGTGGTCATAGGCAGTGAGCATCGAAGTGCATCACTGCACGCCTTCCTGCGTTTGGACAGATTCTGCAACACGGGAGACATCGCTGCGGCTGAGCTGTGATGTAACAGGTTACGGTCTCCTCTGGAACGGTGAAGCAGTCATCGTAGGAGTCGCTGCAGGTTTTCACTCAACCTGGGGGACGACATGCTGGTGCCCTCGAGTGAGGCGTCGACAAAACTCGGCAACAGGGCAGGACTTCTGGCAAGCGACTCAGGAGGACACTTCTCGACTGGTACTGTCGCTGGGCTGTCACTGCCGGCGAGCGTGGAGCGAGTCGCGGCAGAGACGACTGGGCGAAACATCTGGGAGTCGTAACATCATACACCAGACTGCAGTGAGAGAGCTAGCAGTCAAAGTGACATCTTTGTGCAGGCTGCTCACTGAAGCTTGTGACACGAGGCTGACACAGCGCCTGCCGACAGGCCTGACTGCGGCTTGACGAGTATCATCTTTCGACAGTTGGAGTTATAGCAGAGGTTAGCCTAAGCGTCCCCAGACTTGTTTCTCTACATATAACTGCGCTCTGACGGTCTAGAGGTGAAGTGAAACAAATCTCGATGGGAATCGTAGCAGGTACGATTCTGCAGAACAACACGAGCGATGAGCATAAAAGCTTTCTGTACAAGAGGGCTAGGTCACTCGGGGCTGTCTGATAACTGTCAAACACACTGTTCACACAGGTGACTTAGCACAGTGGTGCTACTCAGGTCTGGCTCAGACCTTACTGGACACACGAAACTTTAAACACACCGCGGTACATACGGTACACTAACATGTGAGAACACTGACTGAGAGGAATTAATTAAAACACGACATATATCTTCTCTCAATCTTCTCGACAATACTGAAATAATTACTGAACACTCGATAGTGGCATCATGTGATGTCAGGCGTGATGTCGCGAGGTGACGTCAGCAGGACTGTGACGTCAGCAGACATGTCGAGGTGACGTCAGGCAGACATCGTGAGGTGACGTCAGGCAGACCTCGTGAGGTGACGTCAGCAGACATCGTGACGTCATGAAGTCGGGCAGCATCGTGGGTGATGTCAATGTGATGCGGGCAGCAGACCACAGCATGTGGCCTGGGACATCTGGTAACTCACGTGGCTTTGTAGGTCTACGTGACATCGGCCACACCCAACGTGGTGTCGTGATCCACGTGGTGTCGTGATTTACGTGGCATGCTGATCCACGCAGCTTCGAGTGGCCTCGGGCACTCGGATACACAGCACTGGCGATGAATTCACATGGAAAACAGCAGAAAACACAGCAGAGGGAGTGGGCAGTGGTGAGTGGTGTATGGTAGACGGGTGAGCGTGAGTAGGGCGAGCATGGGCAAGGTGAGGAACAGCCACTTCCTCTCCTCTCCTCCCCCACCCACAAATACGTAGAGAACTCACACTGGACGCAGAAATCACCACAAAACTCACCTCTGGCTTGCTGAAACAGCTGTGCTGAGCTGAACAACAACAACAGCATACAAGTGACGCTGAACACGTGACTTGAGAAACAGCGTGGGACACTGTAGCGTGGGACGCTGTAGCGTGGGGTCACTGTGACGCCACTCACAATTCTCGAAGACTTGCGACAAATTTCGGCTGGATCCTGCTAGTACCTGTGTCTGGATGCTCAAAAGTGCAGACACGACATCAGGATAACTCGTTGAGAGACGGATGCTTCTTGTATGGGATGATGAAGTGAAGATGACTTCATACTTCTTCCTCCCTCTCTCCAGGCAAACACAACTGCTGCGAGCACCGCTGTCACCATTTATAACGGGCTTGTTTGGTAGGTGCTGCAAGCGGGTAGTAAATGATACGTCTTTTTCGGAGGCTTCTTTGTTTATTGAAAGTCGTAGTGTGGGTTACACAGGCTTGTGTGTTTGTGCCCATGGCCCGGGCAGGGCCATCCCAAGAGAGAGAGCTGGGAGTACTTGTGTCTTGCTGCTGGGCCGCTGTATGAGTGAGGGCGAGGCATGGGCAGACAGGCTGGCGTGCCTGCCGAGAGGCCTGGCTACAGAGGGCAGCACCTTAGTGGCGCGAAATATGAACTAAGCTGGCAGACAGCGTGGGCTGTCTGTGCAGACAGTACAGGCTGTCTACATATGCTCGGCCACCTACCGCGCATCGTCCCGACGCGAGAATACTGGTAGTAAACGGAACTCGGTCTCTCTCTCATAGGAACAGGGCACAGAACACAAAATAAAAACATGTATATACATATGGACATGGAAAAAAAACTTCCTACAGGGAGGGAAGAAAAAAACATGTGGGGTGTGCTAAACATTGTGGTCATAGGCAGTGAGCGTCGATGGGCATCACTGCACGCCTTCCTGCGTCTGGACAGATACTGCAACACAGGAGACATCGCTGCGGCTGAGCTGTGATGCAACAGGGTACGGTCTCTGGAACGGTGAAGCAGTCATCGTAGGAGTTGCTGCAGGTTTTCACTCAACCTGGGGCACGACATGCTGGTGCTTTCGAGTGAGGCGTCGACAAAACTCGGCAACTGGGCAGGACTTCTGGCAAGCGAATCAGGAGGACACTTCTCGACTGGTACTGTCGCTGGGCTGTCACTGCTGGCGAGCGTGGAGCGAGTTGTGGAGCGAGTCGTGGCAGAGACGACTGGGCGAAACATCTGGGAGTCGTAACATCATACACCAGACTGCAGTGAGAGAGCTAGCAGTCAAAGTGATGACATCTTTGTGCAGGCTGCTCACTGAAGCTTGTGACATGAGGCTGACACAGCGCCTGCCGACAGGCCTGGCTGCAGCTTGACGAGTATCATCTCTCGACAGTTGGAGTTATAGCAGAGGTTAGTCTAAGCGTCCCCAGACTTGTTTCTCTACATATAACTGCACTCTGAAGGTCTGGAGGTGAAGTGAAACAAATCTCGATGGGAATCGTAGCAGGTACGATTCTGCAGAACATCACGAGCGACGAGCATAAAAGCTTTCTGTACAAGAGGGCTCGTATGCTCAGGGCTGAGTAATCAGCTGTCAAACACACTGGTCACACGGGTGACTTAGCACAGTGGTGCTACTCAGGTCTGGCTGGCTCAGACCTTACTGGACACACGAAACTTTAAAAACACACCGCTGTACATACGGTACAACATGGCTTAACTAGCAAATGATGCTTTTCTGTGCATAAAACTGACACTAAGACATACTAAAATGTGAGAACACTGACTGAGAGGAATTAATTAACACATGACATATATTTTCTCTCAATCTTGTCGACAATACTAAAATAATTACTAGAACACTCGATGGTGACATCATGTGATGTCAGGCGTGATGTCGCGAGGTGACGTCAGCAGGGCTGTGACGTCAGCAGACATCTCGAGGTGACGTCAGGGAGACATCATGAGGTGACGTCAGCAGACATCGTGAGGTGACGTCAGGCAGACATCGTGACGTCATGAAGTCGGGCAGTATCGTGGGTGACGTCAATGTGATGCGGGCAGCAGACCACAGCATGTGGCCTGGGACATCTAGTAACTCACGTAGCTCGTAGGTCTACGTGACATCGGCCACACCCAACGTGGTGTCGATCCACGTGGTGTCGTGATCTACATGGCATGCTGATCCACGCAGCTTCGAGTGGCCTTGGGCACTCGGATACACAGCACTGGCAAAGAATTCACACGAAAAACAGCAGAAACCACAGCAGAGGGAGTGGGCAGTGGTGAGTGTATGGTAGTGTGGTGGCGAGGAGCGTGGGTGAGTGTATGGCAGGGCGAGCATCTAGCCATTCCTCCTCCTCCTCCACCCACAAACACGTGGAGAAGCTCACACTGGACGCAGAAATCACCACAAAACTCACGTCTGGCTTGCTGAAACAGCTGTGCTGAGCAGAACAACAACAACAGCATACAAGTGACGCTGAACACGTGACTTGGGAAACAGCGTGGGACACTGTAGCGTGGAGTCACTGGGACGCCACTCACAATTCTCGAAGAAATTCGGCAAATTTCGGCTGGATCCTGCTTGTACCTGTGTCTGGATGCTCAAACGTGCAGACACGACATCAGGATAACTTGTTGAGAGACGGATGCTTCTTGTGTAGGGTGATGAAGTGAAGATGACTTCATACCTCTCCTTCCTCTCTCACGGGCAAACACGCTGCTGCAACCACCGCTTTCCACTACTTATAACGAGCTTATTTGGGGTTCTGGTAGCGGGGTGTGAATGATATACTTCTTCGGAGGCTTCTTCGTTTATTGTTAAGTCGTGGTGGGTTACACAGGCTTGTGTGTTTGTGCCGATGGCCCGGGCAGGGCCATCCCACGAGAGAGAGCTGGGAGGCCTTGTGTCTTGCTGCTAGGCCGCTGTGTGAGTGAGAGCGAGGAAAGTCTGGGCATACTAAAGTGGCAAGGCCTATAGGTGGCAGTACCAGCATGGCGCGAAATATGAACTAAGCTGGCAGACAGCATGGGCTGTCTGTGCAGACAGTACAGGCTGTCTACATAGCGACCGGTCTTTCACTGCAGCTGGCAGCATAACTAGCGACTGGTCCTTCACTGCAGCTGGCAGCATAACTAGCGGCCGGTCCTTTGACTACAATGTTAACTTCAACATCAATGTTAACATTAAAACAATATTAACACCAACAACAATGTTAACATCAACAGCAGTGTTAACAACAATATTTAACAACAACAATGACCGACGCGCTAGCTACTGGACCAACTGTTTACAACAAGATTCGTCCAACTAGGTATATACACCATAGGAAGGTTAGCATAGGCCACCACTGTGACCACAAATTCTCGCCCAGTGGCTAGCGCATCAGTCTGGAATTTTATGACTCTCTGATCGCGGGTTCTATCCCCACCCTAGGAATGGTTTAACAACAACAATGTTAACACCAACAAGATCGTTAGCACCACCAACAATATTAACACCAAAACGATGTTAACACCAGCATCAATGTTAACAACAACAACAAAGTTAACACTAATAAAGATATTAACCCAATCAACGATGTTAATACCGGCAACAATGTTAGCGACACCATTAACACCAGAAAAACATTAACACCAACAACAAAGTTAACACCAACAACGATATTAACACCAACGACGATATTAATCCAACAACAATGTTAACACCAACAACAATGTTAACACCAACAACAATGTTAGCACCAGCAACAATGTTAACACCAGCAACAATGTTAACACCAGCAACAATGTTAACACCAGCAACAATGTTAACACCAGCACAATGTTAACACCAACAACAATGTTAACACCAGCAACAATGTTAACACCAGCAACAATGTTAACACCAGCAACAATGTTAACACCAGCAACAATGCTAACAACAACAACAACAACAACAACAACAACAATAACAACAACATTAAACACCAACAACAATATTAACACCAACGTCGATGTTAACACCAACAACGATGTTAACAATAACAACAAATTAACATCAACAACAGTCTTAATATTACAGTAATGTTAACATTACAAAAATATTGATACCAATAACAATGTTAACACAAACATCAATGTTAATAACAACAGTATTAATAACCCCAATGTTAGCAACAACAGTATTAACACTAACGACAGTGTTAACATCAACAACAATATTAACACTAACAACAATGTTAACACAAACAACGGCCTTAACATCAATAATAATGTTATCATTAGAACAAGGTTAACGCTAACAAAAATGTTAACACCAACAACAATGTTCACATTTCAAAGATGTTAGCACTAACCACATGTTAAAAAGAACAATGTTAGCAACAGTATTACCAACAACAACATTATTAACACCAACAATAATGTGAACACCAACAACAATATTAACAACAACGACAATGTTAACACCTACAACAATGTTAACATTACAGCAATGTTAACATTACAGCAATGTTAACATTACAGCAATGTTAACATTACAGCAATGTTAACATTACAGCAATGTTAACATTACAGCAATATTAACTCCAACAAGTGTTAATATCTACAACAATATTAACACCAACAAGAATGTTAGCACAAACAACAATGTTAACAAAAAAAAATGTTAACATCAGCAACGATATTAACACCAGCAACACGCCGTGCCGCTGTGTTCTTTCGTGTTTTTCACGATCTTTCATGTGTTCTAGAAGTTTAAACCGTGTCAGTGAACTTGTAAGATATATCCCTCTAGCACTTGGAACTAATCTACCAGAGAATAATATCTACTGACCAAAAAAACGAGAATCAGTGTACAATAAGGCTGCATAACCATACTCTCAGAGGGGAATTTTAGGCCTTGTGTGCCGGTAAAAATAATATTAAAACTTTATTTTCCGAGGAATGAGAGTCTCCCTGATAATAGTGTTGTAGTGTGTACCACAGGTCTGCTAGTGTACCAGTCGTTAGAACCTTCCACGTAGGTCTGCTAGTGTACCAGTCGCCAGAACCTCCCACGCAGGTCTGCTAGTGTACCAGTCATCAGAACCTCCCACACAGGTCTGCTAGTGTACCAGTCGTTAGAACCTTCCACGTAGGTCTGCTAGTGTACCAGTCGTTAGAACCTTCCACGTAGGTCTGCTAGTGAACCAGTCGTTAGAACCTTCCACGCAGGTCTGCTAGTGTACCAGTCATCAGAACCTCCCACACAGGTCTGCTAGTGTACCAGTCGTTAGAACCTTCCACGCAGGTATGCTAGTGTACCAGTCGTCAGAACCTCCCACGTGTTCTAGAAGTTTAAACTGTGTCAGTGATGTAATGTAATGTTAACATCTTTGGCAGGTTAAATCACCACCACCAGATGTAGACCAAACGAAATGTAAACTTTGCCAGATGGATTATTGTCACACCTTGCATCATTATGTACTGGAGTGCGATAAAATTAATGAATTTAGAAACAACTCACTCAGAAGTGTTCAAGAAATGGCTAAGTATTTTATCCACAGTGGTATATTACAGACCATTCTGGAGAAATACCCTGACTTTGCTAGCTGTAAATAAAGCATTACCACATATGTGCATGTGTGTGTGTGTGTGTGTGTGTGTGTGTGTGTGTGTGTGTGTGTGGTGTGTGTGTGTGTGTGTGTGTGTGTGTGTGTGTGTGTGTTTGTGTGTATGTGTATGAGTGTGTGAGTGTGTGTGTGTGTGTGTGTGTGTGTGTGTGGTGTGTGTGTGTGTGTGTGTGTGTGTGTGGTGTGTGTGTGTGTGTGTGTGTGTGTGATTATGTGTGTGTGTGTATGAATTTGTATGTGTGTGTGTGTGTGTGTGTGTGAGAGAGAGACTCAGCAATCAACATTTGCACCAATAACTCACTACAGTTGTGACCGGGTGTGGAAGTGTGAATTGCTCATTACTCTAAAATTTGTTCATGATTGCAGCCATGTATACACGTAAGTAACCATTCTTACAGTATTCATTACCTTTGTAACTTGTGAGTTCATTACCTTTGTAACTTGTGAGTTCATTACCTTGTACCTAGTTCAGCCATCAAAACTTTGGAGCCCGGTCCCTGGACCCATTGTGTACCTCTGTAATCTGTAAATACCTTTGTAACTTGTCAAGATTGTGACTAGACCTACCTGGAGTCCATTACCTTTGTAAATTGTGAGTTCATTACCTTTGTAAATTGTGAATTCATTACCTCTGTAACTTGCTCAGCTATCAAAACTTTGAGGCCCAGTCCCTGGACCCATTATGTACCTCTGTAATCTTTTTACTACCGCCCACTGGATGGGTATGGGGTGCATAATAAACATATTAAACTAAACTAACCTCCCACGTAGGTCTGCTAGTGTACCAGTCGTCAGAACCTCCCACGCAGGTCTGCTAGTGTACCAGTCGTCAGAACCTCCCACACAGGTCTGCTAGTGTACCAGTCGTCAGAACCTCCCACACAGGTCTGCTAGTGTACCAGTCATCAGACCCTCCCACACAGGTCTGCTAGTGTACCAGTCATCAGAACCTCCCACACAGGTCTGCTAGTGTACCAGTCGTCAGAACCTCCCATGCAGGTCTGCTAGTGTACCAGTCGTCAGAACCTCCAACACAGTGTGCTAGTGTACCAGTCGTCAGAACCTCCCACACAGGTCTGCTAGTGTACCAGTCGTCAGAACCTCCCACACAGGTCTGCTAGTGTACCAGTCGTCAGAACCTCCCACACAGTCTGCTAGTGTACCATTTCGTCAGAACCTCCCACGCAGGTCTGCTAGTGTACCAGTCGTCAGAACCTCCCACACAGGTCTGCTAGTGCATCAGTCGTCAGAACCTCCCACACAGGTCAGCTAGTGTACCAGTCGTCAGAACCTCCCACACAGGTCTGCTATGTACCAGTCGTTGAAACCTCGCACGCAGGTCTGCTAGTGTACCAGTCGTCAGAACCTCCTACACAGGTCAGCTAGTGTACCAGTCGTCAGAACCTCCCACACAGGTCTGCTAGTGTACCAGTCGTCAGAACCTCGCACGCAGGTCTGCTAGTGTACCAGTCGTCAGAACCTCCCACACAGGTCTGCTAGTGTACCAGTCGTCAGAACCTCCCATACAGGTCTGCTAGTGTACCAGTCGTCAGAACCTCCCACGCAGGTCTGCTAGTGTACCAGTCGTCAGAACCTCCCACGCAGGTCTGCTAGTGTACCAGTCGTCAGAACCTCCCACGCAGGTCTGCTAGTGTACCAGTCGTCAGAACCTACCACGCAGGTCTGCTAGTGTACCAGTCGTCAGAACCTCCCACGCAGGTCTGCTAGTGTACCAGTCGTCAGAACCTCCCACGCAGGTCTGCTAGTGTACCAGTCGTCAGAACCTCCCACGCAGGTCTGCTAGTGTACCAGTCGTCAGAACCTTCCACACAGGTCTGCTAGTGTACCAGTCGTCAGAACCTCCCACACAGGTCTGCTAGTGTACCAGTCATCAGAACCTCCCACGCAGGTCTGCTAGTGTACCAGTCATCAGAACCTCCCACACAGGTCTGCTAGTGTACCAGTCATCAGAACCTCCCACACAGGTCTGCTAGTGTACCAGTCATCAGAACCTCCCACGCAGGTCTGCTAGTGTACCAGTCATCAGAACCTCCCACACAGGTCTGCTAGTGTACCAGTCATCAGAACCTCCCACGCAGGTCTGCTAGTGTACCTGACTTATAATTAGTGATACCAGGGAGTAAAACATTACTCTTGAAATACGAAGAGGTGCAAAATCTCGAGAAAATACGAAAAGTGCACAGTTTTGTAGAAATATGATAAACAGTGTATAGTTGTTAGTACTTATTGTGATGGAGTGACGTATACAGTGTGTGGTACACCTGTAGTTAGCAGCGGTCGCTATATACACAACGAAAATCATTATTCTTTCAGTAATCTTCATCTACAGAAGCCACCGGTGCCCAAACACGCAAGTTATACTTTCTGTATCAAACTGAACACATATTACTCTGTTTAATATTTTTCCAGTAGTTCTTTTCATGAGCTAGTCCAAAAATCACCCAGTGAGCCTAATTCGGATTTGCCCGGATTCATCAAATGATCGGATTCAAACGGATTCGGTAATAACAAGGTATCCTCTGACTGGTTTCACTAACTGACGGGGCTTTACGCACCCTCATCAAACACCCAAACAATAACTACAACAAAAAGATATAAATCAGATAGACAGATCTACTGTTAAGGTGATTATTACTAAAAAAATGTACAGTGACCCGCTAACTGGATTCATCCGGATTCGCAGGATTCGGGCAGATTCAAATGGTTTTGTTGGAAATAAAGCCAGATTGGAAGAACTGTTACAAAAAAATAAATGCTTCGAGGAATTATAACTACCTAGCTAGGAGAGTTGTCAAGTATTATAAGATGACCACCACCATGAAGATTTGTGTAGTCTGCAGAAAGGGTAAGGCGCGAAGACAGACCTGGATTGCTTGCCATCTGTGTGGTCAATGGTACCATGGTATATGCAGGGTTTTTAAACCAGTGACCACACTTGATATAAACTCAGAGAGATGTTTTTGGTTCTGCCTAAACGAGATACACCTGTATGAGGAAATGACATCAATATTAAAAGACAAGAACACCAATAAAAGATCCTTCTTGAAAGATAGATCAGCATGGTATGACAACTGGGAAAATCACATGGGTGGTAGGGACGGGGCTGTCTTGGACAGTGCTCCTAAGGGTGCTAGTGCTGTCCTGGGGAACACTGCTGAGGATGCTAGTGTTGTCCTGGAGGAAAGTGCTCCAGAGGGCTCTAGTGATGTCTTAGAAGACAGTGCTCGTGAGGGCACTGAAGTGCCCTCACGAGCACAGAGTTTTAAAATAGAGATACTGCTGGAGATAGATCACAATAGGATGATGCCTCAGGGAATAGTGTCGACACACTACCAGCAAAACCTGGTGGAAGCACTGATGTCCATACAGGGGTGAAAGATAGGGAGGAAACATGAAAAATAAATGCACCAGCAGTGAACACAGCTACAATAAATCCTAACAAACAGAATTACAATCTATGAAAATACTATGCCTTGGGTATCTGCAGGCACGGTATATCTGGTAAAACAGGTGGGACATGCACCTTTGACTTTCCCAAAAAATGCCGCACCCACATGACAACAGGAAAGTGCAACTTCCCCTCCTGTAACTTATTTCACCCAAAAATGTGTCACTCATCAATCCATGAAAGAAAATGCTGCAATGCATACTGCCAGCACATCATCTAATGGGGCTTAGAAGACACAGGCCAGCCAAACTATGGGAAACAAAAGAAGGGAGCCACAACCTATCCAGGGACAGAGGTTTTTTAGGGATACGAGGGAAAAAAGACTGCCAAGAAATGCCAATATTCCTACAACAACTGAAAACACTTCAGGAGCAGAGGCACGGACGTAGGCCTCTACTCCAGAACAACATATTAGAGCCAGCAAATAAAACCCCCCTAAATTCCACCAATACAACGACATTTGTCCTTGCAAAGATACAGGGTCTAAAGCCATCAAAAAAACAACAAAATTCCTTACATCAAGGGACTGCTCATGGAGTCAAATGCAATGTTTGCAGCATTCATAGAGACCCACATAAAGAATCATTATGACAACAAAATATGGATCCCAGGTTATAACCTATTCCGATGCGACAGACTAAACAGTCAACAAGGAAGGGGAGAGTTGGCCTGTATGTCACAGAGTCGCTCATTTGCACAGAACTACTGAACACCTCAAATGATGTAGTTGAAGTTTTGGCAGTAAAGATTGAAAACCAAAACCTTGTCATTGTGCTAGTATACAAGCCTCCAGATGCAACTTTCCAGCAATTCTAGGAGCAGCTTGTGAAAATTGACCACTGTCTGGAAAATATCCCAACACCAAACATTTTAATACTAGGAGATTTCAACATGAGACAGCTAAAATGGAGGAGTATAGCAAACAATGTTTTAGCAGAGATCACCCCGGGAGGCAGCTCAGATGAAAATTCACACCCACGTGAACTATTAAATCTCTGCACAAAATTCATCTTAAACCAGCAAATAGTAGAGCCTACATGACTAGAAAATATGCTGGACTTCATCTTCACTAACAACGACAATATGATTCATAATGTAACCATATCAAAGACAATACACTCAGATCACAACATAATAGAGGTACAGACATATATGCACAGGGCTCCTGACCAGCAAAATGTGAGCAGTCATGAAGGTCTCTTCACGGAATTCAATTTCACTAACAAAAACATACAATGGGATCAAGTAAACCATGTCCTAAATGAAACAAGCTGGGAAGATATTTAAAACAACTTGGATCAAAACATTTGCCTTGAAAGAATGAATTCTGTGGTTCTTGGGATCTGCTCAAGACACATTACTTTAAGAAAAAGAAAGAGAAAATGTAAACTAGAAAGAGAGAGACGTTTCTTATACAGATGAAGGCGAAGAGTCACAGAGCTGCTGAGTGGGGCCAATATATCTGAAATACGAAGAGAGGCACTAGCCAATGAAATTGCAAATATAGAACTTAAGCTGAAGGAATCGTACAGGAGACAAGAATCACAGGAAGAACTAAAAGCCATAAAGGAAATTGAAAAAAAAAACATAATACTTCTTTTCTTAGGCCAAATCTAAGGGAAAAACAAGATCCAGTATTGGGCCCCTGCTTAGGTGGCATGGGACATACACAGTTGACATCCAAGAAATGAGTGAGATACTAAAGTCCCAGTATGACTCAGTGTTCAGCGAGCCACTGCCCAGACTAAGGGTCTGTGATCCAAATGAATTCTTTATGAACGAAACCCAAAATTTGGTCCTCTCAAAAATATCAGATATTATTCTAACTCCACAAGACTGAAGAGGCAATAAATGACATGCCCATGCACTCTGCCCCAGGCCCAGACTTATGGAGCTCCGTGTTCATCAAGAATTGCAAGAAGCCCCTATTGCGTGTCTTCAGCATTTTATGGAGAGGGAGCATGGACACAGGGGTCATCCCACACACACTAAAAACAACAGACATAGCCCCATTCCATAAAATTGGCAGTGAATCAATTGCAAAGAACTACAGACAGATAGCACTAACATCCCATATCATAAAAATCTTTGAGATGGTTCTCAGAAGCAAGCTCGCCAACCACCTAAATACCCATCAGTTACACAACCCAGGACAACACGAGTTTAGAGCTGGTCGCTCCTGCCTGTCCCAGCTACTGGACCACTACGACAAGGTCCTGGATGCTGTAGAGGATAAACAAAATACAGATGTAGTATACACAGACTTTGTAAAAGCTTTTGACAAGTGTGACCATAATGTAATAGCACACAAAATGCGTGATAAAGGAATAATGGTAAAAGTTGGTAGATGGATCTATAACTTCTTGACAAATAAAATGTAAAGAGTAATAGTAAACAGAGTAAAGTCCCAGGCAGCTGTTGAGAATTTTTGGCCTTACCTGCCGCGTTTATTATGAATATATATAATGAACACTTAGCTGATAAATGACAGCAAATCGTCTACACAGCCGCCCCTGCAGACGAGGTCTAGAAGCTGTCGAAACCATCACAACAGTGGGCTGTCAAGAGATACAATTTGTAAGTATAAATTACCCCTAGGGGGTGTTATGTCAGCATATTTCATTCGATGATGGCTGACGAATACTTACTTGTTTGGACTCAAAAGTCCACACCTTACTGCCGATTATAGGTTGATTACAAACTCCTTGTGACTCAAGAATTGCGCAATCCCCCGATCTACAAGAAATTCATAACATACCTTGCTCTTTGTAACGTGAGCTATGGTGTTCTCAACACCTTCGACAGATATCGGTGACTTGATAGAAGCTGAAGTGTCCTTGGATGTCCACGTCTTCCACTGTCTAGGAAACGCACACTGGTACACTATGTTCCAAAAGATTTGTTTTTGTTGTTCACAATGTATCACAATAGAAGCTGATCACACTTCTATTAAGTGTTTGTGTTAGAGACACTTTGTTCACACTAACGCACAGATCTGTGTTCTTTGCTGGTTATCCTAGCGTCAGTGTCACTCGTAGTAGAGTCAAAGTTAGTCTGGCGTCGTCACACCGCTCCATGCCGTCACTGCCCTAATACCACAAAAAAAAAACGCTGACCTAGTACCTTGCATCCTTGTCACCTCCTCGATGAAGCAAAGCAGAATGTTTGTTTCTTGCTGTCTTAAGCAGAAACAACAATGTACACTATTTTTACTATGGTAATAAAGTGGGAGCAGGATTTTCCTTAATTGTCCTGCTAAGTAAGAATGTATTGTCTCTTATAAAAATACACGTTGCAACACAGCTGCAAGGAGCAGAGGTCACTTGATTACATGGCATAGCATCTGTGATCAATTACTCACTCTAGCAGTAAACAAGACGCTCGCCCCTTCTGAGTGGCCCCTCAGGGCTGAAAGGGCTGAAGGGGGCTGAAGGGGGCTGATACCCCCCTCCTGGAGAAAATTTCTCCACACTGGGGGGCGGCAGGGGTTCGCTGCAGGTGAACTATTCATCACTTAACATTAATTTAATTTTCTCACTCGCCACCACTGCTGCTTGTCTTTTCTGAACAGCTTTAGTCTGTGTGGTTTCTGGAGAATCACTAATTTTGTTTTCAACACTGTGTAATTCTAACGGCACTAGTTTATTTATTGTCCGCTTATTCACTACACCTTTGCTCAAAACATCAACTGTCCTGATGATTCCATTTGCATCAGGATATATGGTCACAATTTTCCAAGTGGCCATTGGGACCTCGGACCATCATTGTCGATAATCACTATGTCACCAGGTCTTAAGGACTTATGATTTTCAGGAACACCAGCTCCATAGAAGTGTTCTCTCAATGAAGTGAGATAGTCTTCTCGCCAAATTTTTCTCCCAACGTTCAATCACTTTATTAAGGTGTTTGAATTTACGTCTGAGTTGCTCAGGTTCGAAATAAGTAGGATCCTCTATGATTTCTTTATCATTCATGGGAGGAACAGGTTCGAGCCTTCTGCCATGGAGTAAATGAGATGGACTTAACACTTCTAAATGTCCAGATCATCGGTAACATAAGTTAGAGGTCTGTTGTTGACTCTATTTTTCTATTTCAGTCACAACTGTACAGAATTCTTCTAAGTCTAATTCTCTGACGATGAAGAGTCTTCCTTAAACAACGTTTTACAATGCCGATCATTCTTTCATAAAATCCGCCGTGCCATGGAGATTTAGGAGGAATGTATCTCCAACGACATCTGCGTTGATTCAGCATCTGTTGTACTTCTGGTTGATCAAAGATCTTGCTTATATAAGCAGCACCAGCAACAAAGTTCGTTGCATTATCTGAAATCATCAGTCTGGGACATGCCCTTCTGGCTGCAAACCTTCTGAATAATTTAATAAAAGTTTCAGCAGACATGTCAGTGGCTACTTCTAGATGTACTGCTCTAGTTGTAGCACAAGTGAACAAACAGATGTACACCTTGATGGGAACTTTGTCAACAGTGTTGGTTAAAATTATTGGTCCAGTGTAATCTACACCTGTCACCTCAAATGGAGTGATATGACAAACTCTTTCAGAGGGATATGGAGGTGGACCTGGATACTGACATACTCGCATATCGTAGTGACGACAAGTAATACAGTCCTTTATTTGTTTTTTCACACTTTGTCGACCTTGAGGTATCCAGTAGGATTGTCGTATATGACAAAGTGAGTCAGCTACCCCACCATGTAACACGTTACTGTGGGCGTTTTGCACAAACAGTTTTGTTAGCCAATGATTCTTGGGGATCAATATTGGATGTATGGCTTCTTTAGTAGTGAAGAATTATGAATTCTTCCTCGACATCTCATAACTCTTTCTGAGTCGAGATAAAGTCCTAAAGAATTAATCATGACAGGTTTTTCTTTGGGGATTTATCTTGTGTTTCTAGAAATTTATATTCTGTAGAGAAAACGTCTTTCTGTATTAGTTTCACCCAGTATTTAATGGGTTCAAGACATTCATAATCAGGTTTAATTCCTTTAATGAATTTAAAGACAAGAGCTGTAACTCTTAAGAGTTTACCCAAAGATGAGTATTTAAATCCATCAATGACTATTTCTGTTGTGTCTGCAGTATTTACACAACTTATTTCTGCTGTGTTCAAGCAGACTGTTTCTTCTGGCATAATGTGAGCTTTTTGCTGAGGCCAGTTATTTTCATCAGAGAGCCAGTTCGGTCCGTGGAGCCATAATTTATTATCCACAAATTTCTTGAGTGGGACACCACGTGACAACATGTCAGCTGGATTCTCTTGGGTAGAGACGTGGAGAAAGAGATAATCTCTCTGCATCTCTTTTATTTCTGCTACTCTGTTCTGTACATAGACCAGCTTACTCTTATTATTTCTTAACCACTGGAGGAACTGCCTCATTATCACTCCCAGATCACGGTTTTCTCAATAGTGAGATGATCAAGTACTTTGTTGAGATAGACAGCTAATTTTGTACCTACATAGAGTGCTGTCAGTTCCAATTGTGGTACTGTTCTGACCTTCAAGGGTGCTACCCTGGCCTTTGAAGTAATTAGTGTACTTCCTTCAGCATTACTCATGTAAGCTACAGTGCCATAACCTTTGGTTGACGCATCACAGAACACATGTAATGTGTAATTGTTTCCCTCTTGACCTATTTGTCTGGGAAATTTAATTTGATGAAGTTGTTTTAAAACTCCTTGGATATTTCATCCCATGCTTGACTCATTTCTAGAGGCAAGTTCTCATCGCATCCAATTTTGAGTTTCCATGCATCTTGCATAAGCATTTTACCCTTTATGGTAATTGGTGAGACGAGTTCTAGAGGATCAAAACATTGTGATACCTCTGACAGTAAACTACGTTTAGTGAGTGTACTGCATGATTTATTGTTTATCTTTTTGAGACTCAAAGTATCTTCCTGTGTGTTCCAATTAAGTCCCAGCATATTGTTGCAATCAGGAATTTCAGTTTCAGGGAAATCTTCTTTGATAAGTTCCCTTAATTGCTTTGAATTTGTATTCCACATCCTTAGAGGCATATTTGCTTCTTTCATCTCCTTGTTAGCTTCTCTGTACAAGGATTTCAAATCATCCTCTTTATTCACAGTACCTTGAAGATTGTCCACATAGAAACTTTTCTTTAAGACTTCTTTGAAGGGACTTTCAGATTCTTCAAATGTGTATTTAGAGTAGCTTCTAGTAAGAATGGAGAGGATGTTGCACCAAATAATACTGATTTAAAACGATAAGTTTTCACAGGACTTTGAGGATCATGTGGATTTTCAGGCCACAAGAATCGAGTATAATCTCTATCTATTTCTTGTAGTCCTACTCTTAAGAAAGCTTTGGAAATATCAGCCGTGTAGGCATATGGGTTTGTGCGAAATTTCATAAGCACGTCTCCAAGCTTCTCAGTTAGTGAGGGTCCGGTCATCAGACAGTCATTAAGACTTGCTACATCTTTATTTGCACGTGCGCTGCAATTATATACAACACGTAGTGGAGTGGTTTCAGGATCTTTTCTGACTCCATGGTGCGGGAGATAATGAGCGTTTGTCTTCAACTTATCTTCGACTATTTCCTCAATGAATTTATTGTCCAACTGTTCTTGTATGATATTATCATAGACAGTCAGTAACTCTGGATTCTTCCTGAGCTCATGTATTTGTGCTTTCATCTGTCCGAAAGCCATGCGATAATTGCTAGGTAGATGTGGTGGATTTAATTTCCATTCTCGTAACTAGTACATTTTCCACTGAATCAATATCAGCTTCTTTCCCACTTTGAGAGGGAATGGGACCACATATCATGTGGCCTCCTGCTGTTTTCAGCAAGTGAACATCATGTTTACTTACTATATTTTGCACAAAACAGTGATAATAATCACTTCCAATGATTAAATCAATTGGACTAATTGTGTCCGTCTGTATGTCAGGACAGGCTAACTTGACCTTAGCTGCTTTCAGTGCTGCAACTGTTTCTTTTAATCCCTGGATCTGCACAGATTTAGGCAAATCATCTACTACCACAGCTTCTACTGTCTTTTTCCTGTTTCCTAGACCAACAGTGATTCTGGCTAGGTCATATGTCTGTTTACCAGAATTGTGGAAAAAACCAGCTTCTAACTGTATTTTGGCATAGGGTTGTTTATTCAGTTTCTGCAACACTGATCTTCTTATGAAGGACCTTTGTGAGCCTTGATCAAATAGTGTTAGCACATTGGTTTTGTGTAATTTATTAGATAACTCAACTCGAGCTATCGGGAGAGCAGTTGCTTTAAACTTATCTCTCACATTTAATGCTGTTGCTTGTTGACTTCCTGATTCTGTGGAAGTCTGCTGCTGTTCAGCAAAAGTATTTGGGCATAATGCTGTATGATGCATACCCTTGCATTTAAAACACTTCTTCAGTGAGCATTTTCCTCCTTGTGTTCACCTAAAACACTTGATGCATCTTTTCAGCTGATGAACACGTTGTTTACGTGCCTCCACTGATGTGTATTGACTACAATACTGTGCCCATGTGTTCCATCACAAAGTACACATTTTGGAGTACGTTTATGTGTGACAGTTTGTTTACTGTCTGTTGTATTCACAGCTTGATAAATGCCTATATGGGATTTCCCATTATGTGGTTTAGTGGGAGTAGGTATACTCTTTTTATACTGAGTTGAAGGTTTATTATCCACTGGATTTGTGGATTTTTCATCTTGTCTCGTTGCTTGCATGCATGAAACTATTGTTTGTAAACCATTGCTAATTTCCTCACAAGTGAAATAGCGTTTATTGAACATAATATTTAATCGTTCAATAGTTTGTGGTGACAACTTATCTTGTACAATACCACTGATAAACCAATCACATTGTCTTAGGTCATATTTAGCACCTAGAGATCTGAGACTATTGTCTAATGTAATTCTAAATGCCTGTAAGTCTGAATAACAATGTTTGGGTGGCTTCAAGCTTGATATTAAGACTGCATGTCTAACTCTGGCCTTGTCATCATCAAAGTAATTGTCTGCTAAGACACGTAAGGCTATTTGATAATTACCTTTAACCACCGGAAATGACTTAATCAGTTCATAGGGTTCTCCCTTCACAAGACATTTAAGATAATTGAACTTAGCAATCTCATCTATGTCAGTTCGTGAATTTACTATGGATTGAAAACCACTAATGAATTCTTCATAATTATGACCTTGGAAAATAGGTACTGACAATGTAGGTAAGCTTGGTAATGGGACACTTGTTGTTGTTACAGGTGTAACAGGTGTTTCCCCACTAGTAGTAGGTCTCTGTGACAGAGTTTTACGGCAGATAGCCTGTACTCCTGTCCACCTTAATTGTTGATCACTAAAAGTATCCAAAACATTTTTAATTTCATCTTCAGATGGATCTGATTCAAGAAATTTATTTTCATAATGTGTATAGTCTGAATTAATTATTTCCAGATGCTGTGTAAATAATCCAAACTTGACCTCAAGATCATCAAAATCTATGTTTGTATCTTGAGTTAATCCTAGACAGACTGAAATTAGATTTTCTAATTGTGTAATCTTAGTCTGTAAAGACTGAAACTGAGTTTTCAAACAAGCCATTTTAATGGTATACTGAAAATTCTAGCACCACACTTAGAGTGTTTAAAAACACTGTACTGCTATAGACAGCTGAGTTTTTGTTATGCTTAAGTCAGCAATAATCGAGTCAGACACTACTGACCCACTAAGCTTAACCTCAGGGTCAATGACCATGAAGGGTACACCGTACATGTGGCTGGTGTTTATGGCTTGTGTGCTGTGTCAGCCTGACCATGATGATTAATCGTAAATAACGATGTTATACACTTCATTCACTATACACTATAAATGTCACTGTATAACTGTAATCACACGTGAATATTACTTACACATATATAAATTTCACTGTTAATATATATTTGAAAGCTTACACTTTATATATAAGTTCCTTTAATATAACAGGTATATCTATAAGAAACAAACTTTAACACAATCTTGTCTCTTAATTTCTGTCTATAAACATTATAAACACTATGTGTATATATACACTCAGACAAACATCATCACTTGGTGGTGTTGTTGTCTTTAGTCAGCAATTTCTTCAGATTGGAGCAGTGGGTGCAGGATGTGGGTGAGTCACCCAGCTCCCGTTTTCTTTGGGTGTCCGCTGGGTGAGCGCCCGTTTTCCTTTGGGTGAACGCTGGGTGAGCGCCCGTTTTCTTTTGGCTGCCCATTCTCTGTGATTGAGTCTGGAGGGACTCATTTATACTTATTTATATTGTAAAACGCTAGTTTTACAGCTTTTTTCGAAGGACCTTGGCTCATAGGTTATTTGTACACTGTAGTGCAACATATTTGGACCACAGTGTGGTCTTTATCCGGTTCGAGCACGACCAAAAACTCTGTTGAGAATTTTTGGCCTTACCTGCCATGTTTATTATGAATATATATAATGAACACTTAGCTGATAAATGACAGCAAATCGTCTACACAGCCGCCCCTGCAGACGAGGTCTAGAAGCTGTCGAAACCATCACAACAGTGGGCTGTCAAGAGATACAATTTGTAAGTATAAATTACCCCTAGGGGGTGTTATGTCAGCATATTTCATTCGATGATGGCTGACGAATACTTACTTGTTTGGACTCAAAAGTCCACACCTTACTGCCGATTATAGGTTGATTACAAACTCCTTGTGACTCAAGAATTGCGCAATCCCCCGATCTACAAGAAATTCATAACATACCTTGCTCTTTGTAACGTGAGCTATGGTGTTCTCAACACCTTCGACAGATATCGGTGACTTGATAGAAGCTGAAGTGTCCTTGGATGTCCACGTCTTCCATTGTCTAGGAAACGCACACTGGTACACTATGTTCCACAAGATTTGTTTTTGTTGTTCACAATGTATCACAATAGAAGCTGATCACACTTCTATTAAGTGTTTGTGTTAGAGACACTTTGTTCACACTAACGCACAGATCTGTGTTCTTTGCTGGTTATCCTGGCGTCAGTGTCACTCGTAGTAGAGTCAAAGTTAGTCTGGCGTCGTCACACCGCTCCATGCCGTCACTGCCCTAATACACAAAAAAAACGCTGACCTAGTACCTTGCATCCTTGTCACCTCCTCGATGAAGCAAAGCAGAATGTTTGTTTCTTGCTGTCTTAAGCAGAAACAACAATGTACACTATTTTTACTATGGTAATAAAGTGGGAGCAGGATTTTCCTTAATTGTCCTGCTAAGTAAGAATGTATTGTCTCTTATAAAAATACACGTTGCAACACCGCTGCAAGGAGCAGAGGTCACTTGATTACATGGCATAGCATCTGTGATCAATTACTCACTCTAGCAGTAAACAAGACGCTCGCCCCTTCTGAGTGGCCCCTCAGGGCTGAAAGGTCGAAAGGGGCTGAGGGGCTGATACCCCCCTCCTGGAGAAAATTTCTCCACAGCAGCCACGGTAAAAAGCACTGTGCCACAAGACACAGTACTCACTCCCATTCTATTCCTCATCCTCATTTCTGACATAGACAGAGATGTAAGCCATAGCTTCGTGTCTTCCTTGGTGGGTGACACCCGGATCACCATGGCAGTGACCTCCATCGAAGACACCGCGAGACTCCAAGCGGACATCAACCAAATCTTCGAATGGGCCACTCAAAACAATAATAAAGTTCAAACGAGGAAAATTTCAACTACTCAGATATGTGAAACTTTAAGAGATTAAAAATGTGTCAGGGTATACGACAATTTCTAACCATACAATAGAGCGGAAAAGTAATGCGAAGGACCTGGGAGTGATAACGTCAGACCATCTCGTCTTCAAAGACCTCAACAATATGTCAACCTCATCCGGTAGGGAAATGATAGGATGGATAATGAGAACCTTTCAAAACTAGGGACGCCAAGCCCATGATGATTCTCTTCGAATCACTTGTGCTCTCTAGGCTGGAATACTGCTGTACACTAACGGCCTCCTTCAAGGCTGGAGACATTGCAGACCTGGAGAGTGTACAAAGAACTTTCACAGCACACATAAGTGCGATAAGGCACCTAAACTACTGGGAACGGTTGAAGGTCCTTGATCTGTATTCCCTGGAATGCAGGTGAGAGAGATACATGATAATATACACTTAGAAGGTCCTAGATGTATTGGCACTAAACCTGCACACGAAAATCACTCCATATGAAAGCAAGACTCGGCAGGAGATGCAACACTTCCCAGATGAAAAGCAGGGGCGCTCGAGTACACTGAGAGACAACACAGTAAGTGTCCGGGGCCCCCAGCAGTTCAATTACCTCCAAGCATACATAAGGGGGATTACCAATAGACCCCTGACTGTCTTCAAGAAGACACTGGACAGGCACCTAAAGTCAGTACCTGACCGCCTGGCTGTGGTTCATAAATCAGCTTGCGTGCGGCCAGGAGTAACAGCCTGGTTGATCAGACCCTGATCCAACGTGAGGCCTGGTCTCAGGCCGAGCCGCGGGGGCGCTGACCCCCGAAACCCTCTCCAGGTAAACTCTAGATAAACAATGGAAACACAAACAACAACACAACGAACATTATAACACCAACAACATATTAAAAAACCCAAAAACCAACAGTTTAACAAATTAACAAAAAATTAATACATCACAAACAGCAGTCTTAATAGTTAACAGAAAATGTTAAACAACAACAATGTTAATACAATCAACAGGATGTTAAACAGCAACAACAATATTAACAACAACAATGTTAGCAACAACAGTATTAACACTAACAAGAGTGTTAACACTAACAACAATATTAACATTAACAACAATGTTACCACCAACAACAATGTTAACACCAACAACAATGTTAACACCAACAACAATGTTAACAACAATGTTAACAACAATGTTAACACCAACAACAATGTTAACAACAATGTTAACACCAACAACAATGTTAACAACAATGTTAACACCAACAACAATGTAAACAACAATGTTAACACGAACAACAGCCTTAACACTAATAATAATTTAACATAAGAACAAAGTTATCACAAACAAAAATGTTAACACCAACAACAATGTTCACATTACAACAGTGTTAACACTAACCACAATGTTAACAAGAAGAACAATGTTAGTAACAACAGCAATACCAGCAACAACATTGTTAACACCAACAATAATTTGAACACCAACAGCAATGTTAACACTAACAACAATGTTAACTCCTACAACAATGTTAACATTACAACAATATTAACTCGAACAAGAGTGTTAATACCTACAACAATGCTAACACCAAGAAGAATGATAGCACATACAACAATGTTAACAAAAACGATGTTAACATCAACAGCAACACTAACGCCAACAACGATATTAACATCAATAACGCTGTTAACACCAGCAACAATGTTAACAGCAACAAAAATGCTAGCACCAACAATGATGTTAACCCCAACAACAATGTTAACACCAACAACAGTGTGAACACCAACAACAATATTACTACAAACAATGTTAACATTGATGTTGTTAACACCAAAAACATCAATGTTAACACCAACAACATCAATGTTAACACCAATGCCAACAATTTTAACACCAATATTGTTAAGACAATTTTAATGTTATCATATACAATAAAGTTATTAACATTAACAATAATGTTAAGACAATGTTCTATTTAACATCAGATGAAAGATAAAGATCTAGTTAATCCTAATCAACGTGAAAAATTAATAGATTGCATAATAAATAATGATAAATTACATTTTAAGGATCTTTGGGTTGATAAATAAAACATCTTAAAAATATCGCAAATTTTCTCTGAAACTGATCATCAACATGTCGTGATGCTCCTTCATTACCTTTGTAACTTGTGAGTTCATTACCTTTGTAACTTGTGAGTTCATTACCTTTGTAACTTGTGAGTTCATTACCTTTGTAACTTGTGAGTTCATTACCTTTGTAACTTGTGAGTTCATTACCTTTGTAACTTGTGAGTTCATTACCTTTGTAACTTGTGAGTTCATTACCTTTGTAACTTGTGAGTTCATTACCTTAACTTTGATCATTACTGAACTTTGAGTTCATTACCTTTGTAACTTGTGAGTTCATTACCTTGTACCTAGTTCAGCCATCAAAACTTTGGAGCCCGGTCCCTGGACCCATTGTGTACCTCTGTAATCTGTAAATACCTTTGTAACTTGTCATGGTTGTGACTAGACCTACCTGGAGTTCATTACCTTTGTAAATTGTGAGTTCATTACCTCTGTAACTTGCTCAGCTATCAAAACTTTGAGGCCCAGTCCCTGGACCCATTATGTACCTCTGTAATCTTTTGACTACCGCCCACAGGATGGGTATGGGGTAACTACCGCCCACAGGATGGGTATGGGGCGACTACCGCCCACAGGATGGGTATGGGGTGACTACCGCCCACAAGGTAGGGGGGTAACTACCCCCCAAAAGGAGGGGTTGGGGGGGACTACCCCCCACAGGGGGGTATGGGGGACTACCCCCCACAGGGGGGTATGGGGTGACTCCCGCCCACGGAGGGTATGGGGTGACTACCGCCCACGGGATGGGAAATGGGTGCTAATAAACATTTTAAAAACTAAAAACTAACCCTTCAAAAAATTTTCCGAAAAAAATACAAAGAAAGGTAAATAACTTATTGCTGATAAAAAGAAAAGAGATTCTGTAAAATGTACGTGGGGGACGCAAACATCAGGCACAGTACCCCCAGTACGTTTGTTTGACAGCCCCGGGCACGCCCAACATCGGACAGTACCCCCTACGCTTTCGGCACCCCACGGGCCGCCAAACATCAGTGCACAGTACCCCAGTACTTTTGTTGCAGCCCACGGGCACCCCCAACATCATGCACAGTACCCCATACCTTGTCGGCAGCCCCAGTGCCCCAAAAACATCAGTGCACAGTCCCCAGTCGCTTGTCGGCAGCCCACGGGTGCGCCAAACATCAGTGCACGTACGCCTTACGTTGTCGGCAGCCCACAGGTGCGCCAAACACAGTGACAGTACCCCCATACGCTTGTCGGCAGCCCACGGCCGCCAAACATCAGGCACAGTCCCCCCGCCCCTTTGTCGGCAGCCCACAGGCCGCCAAACATCAGTGTACAGTCCCCATACCCTTGTCGGCACCCCACGGGCCGCCAAACACAGTGACGTACCCCAGTCCCCTTGTCGGCACCCCACGGCGCCCCAAAAAACATGCACAGACCCCGACGCTTGTCGCACCCACGGGCCGCCAAAACATAGTGCACAGTACCCCCCGTCCCCTTTGTCGGAGCCCACAGGCGCGCCAAACACAGTGTACAGTACCCCAGTCCCCTTTGCGGCACCCACAGGGCGCCAACATCAGTGTACAGTACCCCATACCCTTGTCGGCAGCCCCGGGCCCCCAAACATCGTGCAAAAATCCCCCATTACGCTGTGGAGCCCACAGGCGCCCAAAACATCAGTGCACGTACCCCAGTCCCCTTGTCGGCAGCCCCAGGCGGCCAAACTCGTTAAGTACCCCAGACCCTTGCCCGGCAGCCCCAGCGCGAAAACATCAGGCACAGTACCCCAGTACGTTTTTGGCACCCCACACGGCCAAACTCAGTGCACAGTACCCCATACCTGTCGGCACCCCAAGGCGCGACAAACATCAGTGCACAGCCCCCCATACCGGTCGGTACCCCCCGGGCGGCCAAACAAATGCACATACCCCCAGTACCTTGGGGCAGCCCAGGGGCGCGCCAAACATCAGTGCACGTACGCCATACGCTTGTCGGCACCCACAGGCGCCCCAAAACATCAGTGCCATACCCCAGACCTTTCGGCACCCCAGGCGCGAAAAGCATCAGTGCACTCCTAAGACCTTGTGGGCACCCACAGGCGCCCCAAAAACATCATTTAACATACACCAGTACGCTTGTCGGCACCCCCAAGGCGCGCCAAACATCATGCACAGTACCCCAAACGCTTGTGGGCAGCCCACAGCGCGCCAAACATCAGTGTCAGTACCCCGGACCTTGTGGGCAGCCCACAGGCGCGCCAAACATCAGTGCAAGTACCCCAGAGGGGGGTCGGCAGCCCCAGGCGGCCAAACTCGTGCCAGTACTCCAGTACGCTTGTGGGCACCCCCAAAAGTGCCCAAACATCAGGCACAGTACCCAAACGTTTGTCGAAACCCCCACAGGCGCCACACGTCAGTGCAAAAGTCCCCCAGTACGTTTTGTCGGCAGCCCACAGGCGCGCCAAGCATCAGTGATGTCCCTAAGTACGCTTGTCGGCACCCACGGGCCGGCCAAACATCAGTGCACAGTCCCCCAGCGTTGTCGGCCCCCACAGGGGGCCCAAACATCATGCACATACCCCAGTACGCTTCTGGGCACCCCCACAGGCGCGCAAAGCAAAAGTGCACATACCAAGTACGCTTGTGGGCACCCCCAAAGGGGCCCAAACAAGTGCACAGTACCCCATAGCTTGTGGCAGCCCACAGGCGCCCAAAACACATGACAGTACCCCGGGACGCTTGGGGCACCACAGGCGCGCCAAACATCAGTGCACGTACCCCATCGCTTGTCGCACCCCACAGGCCGCCGAACATCAGTGCACAGTCCCCAGTACGCTTTTGACAGCCCCAGGCGCGAAAAACATCATGCACAGTACCCCCATAGCTTGTCGGCAGCCCACAGGCGCGCCAAACATCAATGCACGTACCCCATACGCTTGTCGGCAGCCCACGGGCCCGGGCCAACATCAGTGCACAGACCCCAGTACGCTTTGGGCAGCCCCAGTGCGCCAAACTCATGCAGGCCCCCCCAGTACGCTTGTCGGGCCCACAGGCGCGCCAAACACGGTGCACAGACCCCCGTCCCTTGCGGCAGCCCACAGTGCCCAAAATCGGCCACGTACGCCAGACGTTGGGGCAGCCCAAGGGTTTCGCCAAAATCATGACGTACCCAGTACCTGTCGGCAGCCCCGGGTGCGCCAAACTCATGACAGTACCCCAGTACGTTTGCGGCACCCCAAAAAGGCGCGCCAAACATAGTGCACATACCCCATCCCCTTTGTCGCAGCCCACGCGCCCCAAACATCAGTGAAAAGTACCCCAGTACCCTTGTCGGCCCCCACAGGCGCGCCAAACACATTTTACATACCCCATACCCTTGTGGGCACCCACAGGCCCCCAAAAACATCGTGCACAGTCCCCCAGTATTTTTTGTCGGCGCCCACAGGGGCGCCAAACCAGTGCACTACCCGTACCCTTTGTCGGCACCCCACAGGCGCGCCAAACATCAGTGTACGTACCCCATACCCTTTGTGGCAGCCACAGGCGCGCCAAACATCAGTGTTTACAGTCCCCCCCATACCCTTTGCCCCGGCACCCACGGCGCCCCAAACACAGTGCACAGTACCCCAACGTTTGCGGCGCCCACAGCGCGCCAAACATAAATCCTACCCCATACCCTTGTCGGCCCCCACGGCGCGCCAAACATCATGTACAGTCCCCCCATACCCTTGTGGGCACCCCCACGGGGAGCGACAAAACATCAGGCACAGTACCCCATACCTTGTCGCAGCCCACAGGCGCGCCAAACATCAGTGAAGTATCCCAGTACGTTGTGGGCAGCCCACAGCGCGCCAAACATCAGTGCACAGTCCCAATACGCTTGTCGGCACCCACAGGCGCCAAACATCAGTGCACAGTACCCCAGTAGTTTGCGGTAGCCCACGGGCGCCCAAACACAGTGCACAGTCCCCCAGTACGTTGTGGGCAGCCCACAGGCGCGCCAAACATCAGTGCACAGTACGCCTACGCTTGCGGCACCCACGGCGCTCCAAACATCAGGCACAGCCCCCCCTACCTTCTTGGGCACCCACACGCGCGCAAAGCATCATGCACCAGTACCAAAGTCGCTTTGGGCACCCACAGGCGCGCAAACATCAGTGTACAGTCCCCCCATAGCTTGTCGGCAGCCCAAGGCCGCCAAACATCAGTGCCCAGTACCCTATAGTTTGTCGGCAGCCCACGGGCGGCCAAACATCAGGCACATACCCCAGACGCTGTGGGGCAGCCACAGGCGCCAAACTCATGCACATACCCCAGTAGCTTGTCGGCACCCCACGGCGCGCAAAAAATCAGTGCACAGTACCCAGTAGGCTTGTGGCACCCAGGGGGCCGAAAAAAAGGGAAAAAACCCAAACATCAGTGCACATACGCCAGTACGCTTGTCGCCCAAAAGGCGCCCCAAAACCATCTTTTGGGTACAGAAACCCCAGTAGCTTGTGGGCAGCCCACAAGGGGGCCCCAAAACATCAGTGCACATACCCCAGAACGTTTGTGGGAAAGTCCCAACCCCCCCAAAACATCGGGGTGCACAGTACCCCAGAACGCTTGCCCGGCACCCCACGGGCGCCCCCAAACTTCTTTGGCACAACCCCTTTTTCGCTTGTCGGACCCCAACCAGCCCCCAAAAAACCCAGGCCCAGAAACCCCATAAAGGGGCTTGTCGCACCCCAAACAGTGCGCCAAACATCAGTGCAAGCACCCCAGAAACCTTTCGGCCCCCCCAAGGCGCCCAAAACCCTTTGCCCCAGTCCCCCAACGTTTATCGGCACCCCACAGGCGGGGGCCAAAACATCTTTGCACATTTTCCCCATTAGGGCTTGTTTGGCAGCCCACAGGCGCCCAAACATCAGTGAAACAGTACCCCATTACGTTTGTGGGCAGCCCCCCCGGCGTCCCCAAACATAAAGTCACAGAAAACCCAAAAGTTTGCCCGGCCCGCCCACAGGCGCGCCAAACATCAGTGCACATTCCCCAGTACGCTTTGGGCACCCCCACAGGCGCGCCAAACTTTAGGAAACAGAAAGCTTGTCGGGCCCCCACACGCGCCCCAAAAAAACAGTGTACAGTACGCCCGTCGGGCAGCCCAGGGGGCGCGCCAAACATCATGCCAGAAACCCCTCGTCGGCACCCCACGGGCGCGCAAAAACATCAGTGCACAGTACGCTCTTTGGGTAGCCCACAGGCGACAAAGCACCCCCCACTCTGAAAACTATATGGGCCCCACAAAAAAATGCATGTTATGTTTTTTGGGAATGAAACAGAAAAAAAAAACCCCCTTTTTTGGGGAGTAAAAGAAAAACATAAATTTTTGGGCTTTTTCCTTTTTGATGACAGCAAGAAAAAAAAAAAAAAAAAGGCCCAATATTTTTGGAAAATTACTTTAAAGATATAATAAAAACAGCCTTTTAAGATAATTTTTATCGTATACGGGTAACTTTAATTAACAAACTACTGACCGAGGTTGTAAACATTGCAGGTGGCTGTTAGAAGTTTAGTTTGGTTTTTCATGAGGGTAGAGGTGGTACAGTCCCAGGCGTGTGCAGGGGTTGGGGGGGTGAGGCAGCCAGGTCATTAGGTCGGGTAGGTCCAAGGGCCCACCCCAAATAGTAATCTCCCCCTTGCAGGAGTTTAAAGGTGTGGTGGGGAAAAGCATGTAGCTTCTAAACCCCTTCCATCATTTCAAAATTTGGGTTTCTCCAGTTTTAAATGTAAAGATTTTTGTTTTTTGGAAAATTATTGGAGACATCTTAGTGTTTTTCAAGGAGGTCGAGCCACGGGGTCATTGGGCTCTCATACCAGACTTTTGGGTAGGGGGATAAACCCACTTCCATGCCCGGTGTCTCAGGTACTTGTTCCCAGTACCAGGGTGGGAGCAGCCCAGCCACATGTAATTTACAACATTCTGGTTTTTTTTTTTCTGTCTACCACACCTTTACCTTTTTCCTCTTCAAAAAACTCCCCTGAACTGGCAAGTGTATTTTAGAAAATTGGGAGCTGAGGCAGGTTAGCGAGGCAGGTGTAGTTAAACCCGAAAAATCTCTCTAACTTTAAAGGGGAAGGGGGGATGGTGAAAACTTGTCACAAGGGGGTGGGAAGGGTCTGGTGGGGAAAGGTGACTAATTGTCACCCGGGGTGAAACTCTAGTGGTGATGGGTGACATAGGGTTTTAACAGATGATTTTTAAACAAAAGGGGGTGTTGGAAAAGGTGAAATCGTTGTCCTGATGGTTTGGGGAAAAACAAAGGTGGGCTATGTTCTGGGTATACAGAACCCGGGAGTGGTAAAAACTGCAACGGAAATTGAGTGTCAAACACAATAAAGGGAGGCACGAAATAGTCTTTTTGGGTTCCTTTTTGTTTTGGGGGCAAAATAGCGCCCTCGATTTCCCCCTTTCCAAATCCCCTATTGGCTTCAAAATCAGAAAAACAGGACCCCATCTCATGGTAAGGGATACCATGTTTTTTCAAGCAAAAATTAGTTTTCAACAAAAGTCCCCCCTTTTTCAAGACCAACGGTCACGTGAGAGACCTCTAGTGATGTCGCGTAATTACCCTTTAATATTTCCTTTTAAACAAATCTTCTCTACACTACTTTCATTCCCTCACCTTTGGGCACGGGGCCCAGTTCGTTAATCCCTCTAATAACCCCACTGGAAAACCTATGATGTATTTTTAAAGGTAGAGTTTTGGTTTTTTTGGGTTTTGTTATTATTTTTAACTCATCCGGTTTTCCCGGTCCAAGAATTTAAAAAAAAAAATGTTTTAAAATTTATTGGTTTGACGTAAAAAAGATTTTGAAGACCTGTACTTTTCTACCTTATACAATAGTTTTAAACAGGGTTTTTGGGTTTCTTTTGTCCGCTTAGTAATCTCCTCGTGGGTCCGACGGGACAAATTCCCTTTCCCTATGACTTTTTTAAAGCCCGTAGTTTTTAAGCATTATGACATTATAATCTTCAGGGATCGTCAGGCTGAACATTTCAACTGCTTCAGGTCTTGAGTGCAGATAAAAGTTGTGTTAATAGAGTTTTTGGAATTCCAGTAAAAGACTTTTCACTAGTGTTCTGGAGTTGTTATTGAGTTCATCCAGACCGTCAACTATTATTATTACCTTACAAAGCTTGAGTATTTTTGGCAGAATGTTTCTGAATTTTGCTGAACCATCTGGTAACAGATCGGTGTAGAAGATGGTAGTAGGAGTTGATGGTCGGGTCCCTACACTGTACCCACAGTAAGAGATCATAATAATCTAAGTACTTGATGCTACCTTGACCACCTTGATCCATTGGTCAGTTACTAGCTTCATTAAGAGTAGTCTTGCCACTGCCTGCCACACCTTCCAGCAGCAGTATTTGTGGTGGTACAGAGGAACCTTGTTGTTGTGTA
Organism: Cherax quadricarinatus; assembly: GCF_026875155.1. Taxonomy (NCBI): domain Eukaryota; kingdom Metazoa; phylum Arthropoda; class Malacostraca; order Decapoda; family Parastacidae; genus Cherax; species Cherax quadricarinatus. The sequence goes on from NC_069439.1 coordinate 32,783,270, forward strand.
CCAAAGTTCACACATGATGCTACACATGATGTCTGGACAAGTGAGAGAAGGTCTCCATAATTTATATGCTCATTATTACCTCTACGTCTTCCTTGTTTAACTTCAATATCAACAAAAATATTGTCTACTTCAAGTTGAAAGTTGTCAGTGATAAAAGATACTGGGTTAATATAAGTTATTTGTTGTAAGATCTTCTTCAGTTTATCACAACTGTCTTTAATTATAATCTGTTTTATATCATCACTACAATACTTCATTATATCTTCCTCTCCGAGAATCTCATTCATGATGTAGTCTAGGATATTATTTATCTGCTGGATCTCCTTGTTAACTTCATCCTGGTCTCTCCCATACCTCTCTCCAGATGTCTTAAGACAACCAGTTAACAACTCACGAAACTTTCTCATATTTTCATAATAATCTTCATCAGTAACAGCAAGTGGACCGTGAACTGCATCGTTCCTTACGTTGTTTATGGCAGTGATGTAGTACTCCAGTTCTGTACTGGCAGTGAACCATATTGGATCACTGAGAGGAGCAACATTCTCACAAGCAAGTTTGATGCTCCGACACAGTAATGGAACATCAAACTCTCTTCCATTTGCACTTTTATTTATCAATTTCTTTTGTATTTTGTCAAACTTTCGATCTTTACTTTTGAGTTTTAAGTAGTTGGCAGATGATGTTTGCTTTAAGTCGTTTAAATAATGATCAAGTGTTGTAGCAGCAGGTTTATCTGGTGTTCCCCAGCAGAATGTGTGATGCAACACTCGTCTACCACACTCACTTAAAGCTTTCAGCATTCTGAAGCCATTATTTTCCTCTTTAGTTATCATAGTCAAGACACAGTAGAGGCAAGTGA
>NC_069439.1:32784631-32812291 GCF_026875155.1 Cherax quadricarinatus
CAACAAATAACTTATATTAACCCAGTATCTTTTATCACTGACAACTTTCAACTTGAAGTAGACAATATTTTTGTTGATATTGAAGTTAAACAAGGAAGACGTAGAGGTAATAATGAGCATATAAATTATGGAGACCTTCTCTCACTTGTCCAGACATCATGTGTAGCATCATGTGTGAACTTTGGTACACAACAACAAGGTTCCTCTGTACCACCACAAATACTGCTGCTGGAAGGTGTGGCAGGCAGTGGCAAGACTACTCTAATGAAGCTAGTAACTGACCAATGGATACAAGGTGGTCAAGGTAGCATCAAGTACTTAGATTATTATGATCTCTTACTGTGGGTACAGTGTAGGGACCCGACCATCAACTCCTACTACCATCTTCTACACCGACTGTTACCAGATGGTTCAGCAAAATTCAGAAACATTCTGCCAAAAATACTCAAGCTTTGTAAGGTAATAATAATAGTTGACGGTCTGGATGAACTCAATAACAACTCCAGAACACTAGTGAAAAGTCTTTTACTGGAATTCCAAAACTCTATTAACACAACTTTTATCTGCACCTCAAGACCTGAAGCAGTTGAAATGTTCAGCCTGACGATCCCTGAAGATTATAATGTCACTAATGCTGAACTACGAGGCATAAGAAAAGATCATATGGAAGAATTTGTGCGTCGGACTCACGAGGAGATAACTAAGCTGACCAACAGTAACACAAACACTGATGAACTATTGTATAAGGTCAGAAAAGCTACAGGTCTTCACGAACACTTACGTCTACCAATGAATTTAACATTTTTTGTTTACATCTTGGACCAGGAACCTGATGAGTTAAACATAATAACCATAACACAAACACAACTCTACCATAAAATACATCATATGTGTCAGTGTAAGTTATTAGAGAGATTAACGAACTGTTCAGTGACCAAGGTGATGAATGAAAGTAGTGTAGAGAAGAGTGTTGAAGAAATATTGAAGATAATATACGCGACATCACTAGAGAGTCTCTCACGTGACCAGTTGAGTCTTGAAGAAGAGACTGTTGAAGAACTAATATCTGCTTGTAACAAACATGATATACCTTACCATGAGATGCTGTCTGCTTTCTTGAGTTTGAAGCCAATATGGACTTGGCAAGGCATCGAGGAGCGCTACTTTGCACCACACAAAGGAATCCAAGACTACTTCAGTGCTCTGCATATTGTGATGACACTCAAGTACCAGCTGCAGTCTTTACCACTCCCAGTTCTGTACACCCAGCACATAGCACCACCTATGTCTTCCCAACCATCAGTGACAACTATATCACCATTACCAACACCACCTGTGTCTTCCCAATCATCTGTAACAGCTATGTCACCATCACCACTAGAGTTTTCACCACCGGTGACAATTATGTCACCATCACCACCAGAGCCTTCTCCACCACCTGTGACAAGTATGTCACCATCACCAACATCACCTGAGTTAGAAGAGAGCATCAGGTCAACTACACCTGCCTCAGCTACACCTGCCTCAGCTACACCTTCCTCAGCTACACTTGTCAGTATCAGGGGAGTGTTAGAAGAGAGCATAAGGTCAGGTGTGGTAGACATGAACAAGTACCAGAATGTTGTGATACATGTGGCTGGGCTGCTGCACCTGGTACTAGACAAGGTACCTGAGACACCAGCATGGGAAGTGGTTCATCTCCTACAAGAGTCTGGTATGAGAGACAATGACCAGTGGCTCGACCTCCTTGACAACACTAAGATGTCTCCAATAATTGTCAAAGAAATATCTCACATCTTTAAAACTGGAGAAACAATTTACGTAAGTGATGGACGTGTGAGAAGCTACACTGCTCTCCTACCACACCTCAGCTCCTGCAAGGTGGAGATTACTATCTGGGATGACCCTTGTGACCTACCTGACCTACCTGACCTGCTGGCTGCCCTCACCCACCACCACTGCACACGCCTGGTACTGTACCACCACTACCATCATGCAAACACATCTACAACTTCTAACAGCCACCTGCAATGTCTACAACCTCGGTCAGTAGTTATTGTTAATAATGTTACTGTATACGATAATATTATCTTAACAGGCTGTTTATATTATATCTTAAAGTAACTTTTTCCAAAAATATGCCTTTTTTTTTTTTTGTTCTTGCTGTCATCAAGAGGAAAATGCCAATTGATGTTTTTCTTTTACTCCAAAAATTACGGTTTTTATTACTGTTTCATTCCAAATACATAACATCGCATCTTCTCTGTGGACTCCATATTAGTGCTCAGAGTGAGAGCTGCTTAGTCGCCTGTGGGCTACCGAAGAGCGTACTGTGCACTGATGTTTAGCGCGCCTGTGGGCTGCCGACGAGCGTACTGTGCACTGATGTTTGGCGCGCCTGTGGGCTGCCGACAAGCGTACTGGCGTACTGTGCACTGATGTTTTGCGCGCCTGTGGGCTGTCGACAAGAGTACTGGCCTACTGTGCACTGATGTTTGGCGCGCCTGTGGGCTGCCGACAAGCGTACTGGGGTACTATGCACTGATGTTTGGCGCGCCTGTGGGCTGCCGACAAGCGTAATGGGGTACTGTGCACTGATGTTTGGCGCGCCTGTGGGCTGCCGACAAGGGTACTGGGGTACTGTGCACTGATATTCGGCGCGCCTGTGGGCTGCCGACAAGCGTACTGGCGTACTGTGCACTGATGTTTGGCGCGCCTCTGGGCTGCCGACAAGCGTACTGGGGTACTGTGCACCGATGTTTGGCGCGCATGTGGGCTGCCGACAAGCGTACTGGGGTGCTCTGCACTGATGTTTGGCGCACCTGTGGGCTGCCGACAAGCGTACTGGGGTACTGTGCACTGATGTTTGGCGCGCCTGTGGGCTGCCGACAAGCGTACTGGGGTACTGTGCACTGATGTTTGGCGCGCCTGTGGGCTGCCGACAAGCGTACTGGGGTACTGTGCACTGATGTTTGTCGCGCCTGTGGGCTGTCAACAAGCGTACTGGGGTACTGTGCACTGATGTTCGGCGCGCCTGTGGGCTGCCGACAAGCGTACTGGGGTACTGTGCACTGATGTTTGGCGCGCCTGTGGGCTGCCGACAAGCGTACTGGGGTACTGTACACTGATGTTTGGCGCGCCTGTGGGCTGCCGACAAGCGTACTGGGGTACTGTGCACTGATGTTTGGCGCGCCTGTGGGCTGCCGACAAGCGTACTTAGGTACTGTGCACTGATGCTTTGCGCGCCTGTGGGCTGCCGAGTAGCGTACTGGGGTACTGTGCACTGATGTTTGGCGCGCCTGTGGGCTGCCGACAAGCGTACTGGGGTACTGTGCACTGATGTTTGGCGCGCCTGTGGGCTGCCGACAAGCGTACTTAGGTACAGTGCACTGATGCTTGGCGCGCCTGTGGGCTGCCGACAAACGTACTGGGGTACTGTGCACTGACGTGTGGCGCGCCTGTGGGCTGTCGACAAGCGTACTGGCGTACTGTGCACTGATGTTTGGCGCACCTGTGGGCTGCCCACAAGCGTACTGGAGTACTGTGCACTGATGTTTGGCGCGCCTGTGGGCTGCCGACAAGCCTACTGGGGTACTGTGCACTGATGTTTGGCGCGCCTGTGGGCTGCCGACAAGCGTACTGGGGTACTGTGCACTGAGTTTGGCGCTGTGGTGCGACAAGCGACTGGGGTACTGTGCCGATGTGGCCGCCTGTGGGCGCGACAAGCGTACTAGGGTACTGTGCACTGATGTTTGGCGCGCCTGTGGGCTGCCGACAAGCGTACTGGGGTACTGTACACTGATGTTTGGCGCGCCTGTGGGCTGCCGACAAGCGTACTTAGGTACTGTGCACTGATGCTTTGCGCGCCTGTGGGCTGCCGAGAAGCGTACTGGGGTACTGTGCACTGATGTTTGGAGCGCCTGTGGGCTGCCGACAAGCGTACTGGCGTACTGTGCACTGATGTTTGGCGCGCCTGTGGGCTGCCGACAAGCGTACTGGGGTACTGTGCACTGATGTTTGGCGCGCCTGTGGGCTACCGACAAGCGTACTGGGGTACTGTGCACTGATGTTTGTCGCGCCTGTGGGCTGCCGACAAGCGTACTGGGGTACTGTGCACTGATGTTTGGCGCGCCTGTGGGCTGCCGACAAGCGTACTGGGATACTGTGCACTGATGTTTGGCGCGCCTGTGGGCTGCCGACAAGCGTACTGGGGTACTGTGCACTGATGTTTGTCGCTCCTGTGGGCTGCCGACAAGGGTACTGGGGTACTGTACACTGATGTTTGGCGCGCCTGTGGGCTGCCGACAAGGGTACTGGGGTACTGTGCACTGATGTTTGGCGCGCCTGTGGGCTGCCGACAAGCGTACTGGGGTACTGTGCACTGATGTTTGGCGCGCCTGTGGGCTGCCGACAAGGGTACTGGGGGGTACTGTGTACACTGATGTTTTGGCGCGCCTGTGGCTGCCGACAAGGGTACTGGGGTACTGTACACTGATGTTTGGCGCGCCTGTGGGCTGCCGACAAGGGTACTGGGGTACTGTGCACTGATGTTTGGCGCGCCTGTGGGCTGCCGACAAACGTACTGGGGTACTGTGCACTGATGTTTGGCGCGCCTGTGGGCTGCCGACAAGGGTACTGGGGTACTGTACACTGATGTTTGGCGCGCCTGTGGGCTGCCGACAAGGGTACTGGGGTACTGTACACTGATGTTTGGCGCGCCTGTGGGCTGCCGACAAGGGTACTGGGGTACTGTGCACTGATGTTTGGCGCGCCTGTGGGCTGCCGACAAGCGTACTGGGGTACTGTACACTGATGTTTGGCGCACCTGTGGGCTGCCGACAAGCGTACTGGCGTACTGTGCACTGATGTTTGGCGCACCTGTGGGCTGCCGACAAGCGTACTGGCGTACTGTGCACTGATGTTTGGCGCACCTGTGGGCTGCCGACAAGCGTACTGGGGTACTGTGCACTGATGTTGGGCGTGCCTGTGGGCTGTCAACAAGCGTACTGGGGTACTGTGCACTGATGTTTGGCGCGCCTGTGGGCTGCCGACAAGCGTACTGGGGTACTGTGCACTGATGTTGGGCGTGCCTGTGGGCTGTCAACAAGCGTACTGGGGTACTGTGCACTGATGTTTGGCGTGCCCTCACCGTACACTTTTACAGAAATCTCTTTCTCTTTTCACTCAGCAATAAGTTATTGACCTTTTCTTTGTATTTTTGCGGAAAATATTTGAAGGAGTTAGTTTTTAGTTTAACATGTTTATTATGCACCCCATACCCATCCTGTGGGCGGTAGTCACCCCATACCCATCCTGTGGGCGGTAGTCACCCCATACCCATCCTGTGGGCGGTAGTCACCCCATACCCATCCTGTGGGCGGTAGTCACCCCATACCCATCCTGTGGGCGGTAGTTACCCCATACCCATCCTGTGGGCGGTAGTCACCCCATACCCATCCTGTGGGCGGTAGTCGCCCCATACCCATCCTGTGGGCGGTAGTTACCCCATACCCATCCTGTGGGCGGTAGTCAAAAGATTACAGAGGTACATAATGGGTCCAGGGACTGGGCCTCAAAGTTTTGATAGCTGAGCAAGTTACAGAGGTAATGAACTCACAATTTACAAAGGTAATGAACTCCAGGTAGGTCTAGTCACAACCATGACAAGTTACAAAGGTATTTACAGATTACAGAGGTACACAATGGGTCCAGGACGGGCTCCAAAGTTTTGATGGCTGAACTAGGTACAAGGTAATGAACTCACAAGTTACAAAGGTAATGAACTCAAAGTTACAAAGGTAATGAACTCACAAGTTACAAAGTTAAGTGAACTCACAAGTTACAAAGGTAATGAACTCACAAGTTACAAAGGTAATGAACTCACAAGTTACAAAGGTAATGAACTCACAAGTTACAAAGGTAATGAACTCACAAGTTACAAAGGTAATGAACTCACAAGTTACAAAGGTAATGAACTCACAAGTTTACAAAGGTAATGATGGAGCATCACGACATGTTGATGATCAGTTTCAGAGAAAATTTGCGATATTTTTAAGATGTTTTATTTATCAACCAAAGATCCTTAAAATGTAATTTATCATTATTTATTATGCAATCTATTAATTTTTCACGTTGATTAGGATTAACTAGATCTTTATCTTTCATCTGATGTTAAATAGAACATTGTCTTAACATTATTGTTAATGTTAATAACTTTATTGTATATGATAACATTAAAATGTCTTAACAATATTGGTGTTAAAATTGTTGGCATTGGTGTTAACATTGATGTTGTTGGTGTTAACATTGATGTTTTTGGTGTTAACAACATCAATGTTAAACATTGTTTGTAGTAATATTGTTGTTGGTGTTCACACTGTTGTTGGTGTTAACATTGTTGTTGGGGTTAACATCATTGTTGGTGCTAGCATTTTTGTTGCTGTTAACATTGTTGCTGGTGTTAACAGCGTTATTGATGTTAATATCGTTGTTGGCGTTAGTGTTGCTGTTGATGTTAACATCGTTTTTGTTAACATTGTTGTATGTGCTATCATTCTTCTTGGTGTTTAGTAATATTGTTGTAGGTTTTACACTTTGTTGAGTTAATATTGTTGTAAATGTTTACATTGTTGTGGTGTTAACATTGTTGTTGTGTTAACAGCTTGCTGTTGTGTTCAAATTTTGTTGGTGTTTATAACATGTTGTTGCTGGTATTGCTTGTTGTTACTACATTGTTCTTCTTGTTTACATTGTGGTAGTGTTAACACTCGTTGTAATTGTGAAACATTGTTGTTGGTGTTAACATTTTTGTTGTGATAACTTGTTCTTTGTGTTAAATTATTGTTAGTGTTAAGGCTTGTTGTGTATGTGTTAACATTGTTGTTTACATTGTTGTTGGTTTAAACTTTGTTGTTAACATTGTTGTTGGTGTTACATTGTGTTAAACATTGTTGTTTTTTTGTGTTAACATTGTTGTTAACATTGTTGTTAACATTGTTGTTGGTGTTAACATTGTTGTTGGTGTTAACATTGTTGTTGGTGGTAACATTGTTGTTAATGTTAATATTGTTGTTAGTGTTAACACTCTTGTTAGTGTTAATACTGTTGTTGCTAACATTGTTGTTGTTAATATTGTTGTTGCTAACAATGCTGTTGGTGTTAACAGCAACAACAATGTTAGCAGCAACAACATTGTTGCTAACATTGTTGTTGCTGTTAACATTGTTGTTGCTGTTAACATTGTTGTTGCTGTTAACATTGTTGATGGTATTAACATTTTTGTAATGTTAACATTACTGTAATATTAAGACTGCTGTTGGTGTTAATTTTTTTGTTATTGTTAACATCGTTGTTGGTGTTAATATTGTTGTTGGTGTTTAATGTCGTTGTTGTTGTTGTTGTTACCATTGTTTATCTAGAGTTTACCTGGAGAGGGTTTCGGGGGTCAGCGCCCCCGCGGCTCGGCCTGAGACCAGGCCTCACGTTGGATCAGGGTCTGATCAACCAGGCTGTTACTCCTGGCCGCACGCAAGCTGATTTATGAACCACAGCCAGGCGGTCAGGTACTGACTTTAGGTGCCTGTCCAGTGTCTTCTTGAAGACAGTCAGGGGTCTATTGGTAATCCCCCTTATGTATGCTTGGAGGTAATTGAACTGCTGGGGGCCCCGGACACTTACTGTGTTGTCTCTCAGTGTACTCGAGCGCCCTGCTTTTCATCTGGGAAGTGTTGCATCTCTGCCGAGTCTTGCTTTCATATGGAGTGATTTTCGTGTGCAGGTTTAGTGCCAATACATCTAGGACCTTCTAAGTGTATATTATCATGTATCTCTCTCACCTGCATTCCAGGGAATACAGATCAAGGACCTTCAACCGTTCCCAGTAGTTTAGGTGCCTTATCGCACTTATGTGTGCTGTGAAAGTTCTTTGTACACTCTCCAGGTCTGCAATGTCTCCAGCCTTGAAGGAGGCCGTTAGTGTACAGCAGTATTCCAGCCTAGAGAGCACAAGTGATTCGAAGAGAATCATCATGGGCTTGGCGTCCCTAGTTTTGAAAGGTTCTCATTATCCATCCTATCATTTCCCTACCGGATGAGGTTGACATATTGTTGAGGTCTTTGAAGACGAGATGGTCTGACGTTATCACTCCCAGGTCCTTCGCATTACTTTTCCGCTCTATTGTATGGTTAGAAATTGTCGTATACCCTGACACATTTTTAATCTCTTAAAGTTTCACATATCTGAGTAGTTGAAATTTCTCCTCGTTGAACTTTATATTGTTTTGAGTGGCCCATTCGAAGATTTGGTTGATGTCCGCTTGGAGTCTCGCGGTGTCTTCGATGGAGGTCACTGCCATGGTGATCCGGGTGTCACCCACCAAGGAAGACACGAAGCTATGGCTTACATCTCTGTCTATGTCAGAAATGAGGATGAGGAATAGAATGGGAGTGAGTACTGTGTCTTGTGGCACAGTGCTTTTTACCGTGGCTGCTGTGGAGAAATTTTCTCCAGGAGGGGGGTATCAGCCCCCTTCAGCCCCTTTCAGACCTTTCAGCCCTGAGGGGCCACTCAGAAGGGGCGAGCGTCTTGTTTACTGCTAGAGTGAGTAATTGATCACAGATGCTATGCCATGTAATCAAGTGACCTCTGCTCCTTGCAGCGGTGTTGCAACGTGTATTTTTATAAGAGACAATACATTCTTACTTAGCAGGACAATTAAGGAAAATCCTGCTCCCACTTTATTACCATAGTAAAAATAGTGTACATTGTTGTTTGCTTAAGACAGCAAGAAACAAACATTCTGCTTTGCTTCATCGAGGAGGTGACAAGGATGCAAGGTACTAGGTCAGCGTTTTTTTTGTGTATTAGGGCAGTGACGGCATGGAGCGGTGTGACGACGCCAGACTAACTTTGACTCTACTACGAGTGACACTGACGCCAGGATAACCAGCAAAGAACAACAGATCTGTTGCGTTAGTGTGAACAAAAGTGTCTCTAACACAAAACACTTAATAGAAGTGTGATCAGCTTCTATTATGATACATTGTGAACAACAAAACAACATCTTGTGGAAACATAGTTGTACCAGTGTGCGTTTCCTAGACAATGAAGACGTGGACATCAAAGGCACTCAGCTTCTATCAATCACCGTTATCTGTCGAAGGTGTTGAGAACACCCATAGCTCACGTTACAAGAAGCAAGGTATGTTATGAATTTCTTGTAGATCGGGGGATTGCGCTCAATTCTTGAGTCACATGGAGTTGTCGTAATCAACCTATAATCGGCAGTACGGTTGGACTTTTGAGTCCAAACAAGTAAGTATTCGTCAGCCATTCATCGAATGGAAATATGCTGAATTTCCACCCCCTAGGGGTAATTTATACTTACAAATTGTATCCTCTTGACAGCCCACTGTTGTGATGGTTCGACAGCTTCTAGAACCTCGTCGGAAGGGCGGGCTGTGTAGACGATTTGCTGTCATTTATAGCTAAATGTGTTCATTATATATAGTCATAATTAAACATGCAGTTTAAGGCAAAAATCTCAAACAGAGTTTTTGGTACGTGCTCGAACCGGATAAAAGGACCACACTGTGGTACAAATATGTTGCACTTACAGTGTACAAATCAACCTATGAGCCATAGGTCCTTCGGAAAAAAGCTGTAAAACTAGCGTTTTACTCAATATAAAATTAGTATAAATGAGGTCCTCCAGACTCAATCACAGAGAATGGGCAGCCAAAGAAAAGGGCGCTCACCCAGGTCACCCAAAGGAAAAACGGCGCTCACCCAGCGACACCCAAAGAAAACGGGGAGCGGGGTGACTCACCCACAGCCTGCACCACAGCTCCAATCTGAGAAAATTCTGACTAAGGACAACAAAACACACCATGTGATGAATGTTTGTCTGAGTGTTTAATACACATAGTGTTTATAATGTTTATAGACAGAATTAAGAGACCAAGATTGTGTTAAAGTGTGTTTATTATAGATATACCTGTTATATTAAAGGCACTTAATAACATAAAGTGTATGCTTTCAAATTATATTATACAGTGAATTTTATCTGTGGTAAGTAATATTTCACGTGTGATTTCAGTTATACAGTGGACATTTATAGTGATTTAGTGTAATTGAAGTGTATAACATCGGTGTTTACGATTAATCATGCATGTCAGGCTGACAACAGCACACAAGCCTTAAACAACCAGCCACATGTACGGTGTACCCTTCTTGGTCATTGACCTGAGGGTAAGCTTAGTGGGTCAGTAGTGTCTGTCTCGATTATTGCTGACTTATAGCATAACAAAAACCTCCAGCTGTCTATTGCAGTACAGTGTTTTTTAAAATAACACTTAAGTGTGTGCTAGGGAATTTTCAGTATCCATTAAAATGGATTGTTTGAAACGCAGTTTCAGTCTTTACAGACTAAGATTACACAATTTGAAAATCTAATTTCAGTCGGTCTAGGATTAACTCAGATACTAACATAGATTTTGATGATCTTGAGGTCAAGTTTGGTTTATTTACACTGCATCTGGAAATTAATTAATTCGACATATACACATTATGAAAATAAATTTCTTGGAATCAGATCCATCTGAAGATGATATTAAAAATGTTTTTGGATACTTTTAGTGATCAACAATTGTGGTGGACAGGAGTTACAGGCTATCTGCCGTAAAACTCTGTCACAGTGACCTACTTACTAGTGGGGAAACACTGTTACACCTGTATACAACAAACAGTGTCCCATTACCCCATGCTTCCATACAATTGTTCATTTCCTATTTTCAAGGTCATAATTATGAAGAATTCATTAGTGGTTTTCAATCCATAGTAATTTCACGAACTGACATAGATGTGTTTGCTAAGTTCAATTTTCTTAAATGTCTTGTGAAGGGAGAACCCTATGAACTGATTAAGTCATTTCCGGTGGTTAAAGGTAATTATCAAATAGCCTTACGTGTCTTAGCAGACAATTTACTTGATGATGACAAGGGCCCTAGAGTTAGACATGCAGTCTTAATATCAAGCTTGAAGCCACCCAAACATTGTTTTTCAGACTTACAGGCATTTAGAATCACATTAGACAATAGTCTCAGATCTCTAGGTGCTAAATATGACCTAAGACAATGTGATTGGTTTATCAGTGGTATTGTACAAGATAAGTTGTCACCACAAACTATTGAACGATTAAATATTATGGTTCAATAACGCTATTTCACTTGTGAGGAAATTAGCAATGGTTTACAAACAATAGTTTCATGCATGCAAGCAACGAGACAGATGAAAAAATCCACAAATCCATGGATAATAAAACCTTCAACTCAGTATAAAAAGAGTATAACTACTCCCACTAAACCACATAATGGGAAATCCCATATAGGCATTTATCAAGCTGTGAATACAACAGACAGTAAACAAACTGTCACACATAAACGTACTCCAAAATGTGTACTTTGTGATGGAACACATTGGGCACAGTATTGTAGTCAATACACATCAATGGAGGCACGATAAACAACGTGTTTCATCAGCTGAAAAGATGCATCAAGTGTTTTAGGTGAACACAAGGGAGGAAAATGCTCACTGAAGAAGTGTTTTTAAATGCAAGGGTATGCATCATACAGCAATAATGCCCAAATACTTTTGCTGAACAGCAGCAGACTTCCACAGAATCAGGAAGTCAACAAGCAACAGCATTAAATGTGAGAGATAAGTTTAAAGCAACTGCTCTCCCGATAGCTCGAGTTGAGTTATCTAATTAAATTACACAAAACCAATGTGCTAACACTATTTGATCAAGGCTCACAAAGGTCCTTCATAGAAGAACATGTGTTGCAGAAACTGAATAAACAACCCTATGCCAAAATACAGTTAGATATAGCTGGTTTTTTCCACACTTCTGGTAAACAGACATATGACCTAGCCAAATCACTGTTGGTCTAGGAAACAGGAAAAGACAGTAGAAGCTGTGGTAGTAGATGATTTGCCTAAGTCTGTGCAGATCCAGGGATTAAAAGAAACAGTTGCAGCACTGAAAGCAGCTAAGGTCAAGTTAGCCTGTCCTGACATACAGACGGACACAATTAGTCCAATTGATTTAAATCATTGGAAGTGATTATTATCACTGTTTTGTGCAAAATTTGTAAGTAAAACTGTTTCACTTGCGAAAACAGCAGAGGCCACTGATAGTGGTCCCTTCCCTCAAAGTGGGAAAGAAGCTGATATTTTTCGGGAAAATGTATGTTGGAAAAAAAGCTTATTCCAAGCTTTATTTGGGGAAAAAGAATCTTTTTTAAAGGGGGGATTTTTGGATAATTAAAAAACCAAAACAAAATTTTAAAATAGGACATCTAAAATGGCTTTGGGTTAGGTTCCCATGAAAAAAATTTCCCCCCCCACCAAGAATTGGTTGATCCATGAATCACCTGGCCCTTCATCAGTACAGTTGTCAAGTGGAGGAGGTAAAGGAGGGGCGCAAAAGTGAAGGCTATTGTGGAGGGTTGAGACAGTGATACAGGCTTGTTACAGTCTACGAGTTGGAGCGTTACAGCGAACAAGACCCTTGGGGAATCAGGGAGAGTGTGTGTGATAAGGGAGGATCAGGTGGCAAACTGAGGTGGACTGTGTGGGTGACATGGGAAGAGCACATGGAGGCGGATTAAGGGTGGTAGAGGTGGAAGTTCCATTTATGCTGGCTCCCAGGATCAGTATGGAAACTGTGGGGCTAACTAGGAAAAGGCAGCTGGTCAGATCATCGGACGATTGTTCTGACGCCAGCGGCAAAGGCCGGGGGAAAAAGACATGGGGTATTATGGTACAGAGTGACGCGAGTGGGCCACAACAGAAGGGGAGGATTGGTTGGGAAAGGAGGGGGGTCTTGTGGCAAAGGCCCACAGTCCAGGGAAACGGTCTGAAGGGAAGAATTCTTGACATGATGGCGGGAGAAAGGAAACCTTAAACTGGCCTCAGGTGTGTAACAATAAAGATTTATGAGTCTGTGTGATGGTGTTAAACGGGAGTTGCTTCTGGATGTTTTTGAATGGTACATGGTTGACGTAGCTTTTGCTGCAGGAGCACAATTTTATCTTGGTCGTGACGATTAGTGTGGTGCTGGGTTATCAGGTCTTATGTGTTGCCGTCTGAGCGTTTAAAAGGAGGAGGGGTGTGTTGATCAGGGAGGCGAGCCCGTTTGTTTTGCTAGGAAAGAGGGGGGAGGGGGGAGGTATACGTGTGGAAGGATGGTGATGGGAGAGAGAGGTGGCGTTTGTGTGTGGTATTGCCCCAGCTGAAAGTGACGTGAAGTGAAGATGGATTTTTGTGCGGAGGAGCTTCGTGTATTACCTTTACGCACGTTACCGTTCTGTGGCGATTGTGGGGGGGGGATTGGAATTGTGTAATATTAAGAGGACAGACGTGGAACCCAGAGGGGCGGGATATTTTTCCTCAGTTTGGGGGGCCAGCTTAGAGATCTTCAGTTACGTGATGCTTTCGGGGGCGACGGTTCTGTGGGAGGTGGAAACATACGTTTATAGAAGGGGATATGCGGCTCGTTTGGACAGGTTATATTTATCTCAGAGGGTTTTTGGTAGTCTTTTAAAACTATTGAGATGGTGTCTTCCGATCATAGGGCAGTATTAGTGGAGGTGGGATGGGATGCTTTGGCTCGTAGGCAGAAGGGAAGTTATTGGAAAATGAAACACGATGGTTTTGGGGGATAGGGATGGGTAGTGGAAGCATTTGCTATATTTTGGGAACAGCTCTGTGCCGACCAGAAGGACTGAGGAAGATGAGGTAGGATGGTGGGATAGTGTGGCTAAGTTACGAATAGTCATTTTTTGTGAGGGAGGGCAAATGCATTTTCAATTGCGGTAATGGTTGTCTAATTACTTAGAATCTAGATTACGGAATTGTTGCGAGGGGGGGGGCGGTGGCCGAGGTTACCGGTAGGAGGAATTAGACACATGTTGAAGGACAGTATACGGGTTTTGCATGAAGAACGTTTGATGCTGTATGGTTACAGGCGGGGGTTGGACGAAGTACTCTGGGGCGGAACAAAGCCATCAGCTTCGTGTGCTGCCGAGGACAGAAGTATTTCGACAAGCGAACGACTACAATACGGGTTTGCAAGTCATAATCTTCTGTGGGGGGTCTTAGAGAGGTGTCAGGTATTAAGGGACAACCAAGGGGGATGAGTGCATATGCAGATAGATGGTTTGAGGAAACGGGAAAAGTAAAAAAAGTGTGGGGTGGTGGTGAGGTTTCTTGGAGGTAGTGAGTATGTGTCCGTGGCAAACTGGGGAGGAGTGACGGGAGGCATGGGTGGGGGCATTGAGGAGGGGGGAAGGAATTATGGGAGAGCCCTTATGGACATGGGAAAGGGTGTAAGGCCCACCTGGGATCGTTGGTTTACCTAGCGAATTTTATGTACAGCACCTGGTCTGCTTAGGGGTTTCCTAGTAAGGTTAAATGAATGCCATGAAAGACGGAGGTAAGATGCCAGAGAATACTCAGGCAACGAGCGGATTGGTGTGGTATTGGTCCAAAGGGTAAACAGCCAGGAGTAACCTTCAGGATTACTGAGCCATTTCGTTGCTTGTTGCATGATTATTAAGTACTTTGCGAAAATTCTTGGAATCGGCTTAAATGTGTTGTGCGGGGGGGTCGTGTTTGAGTCTTCAGTTTGGTTTACCTGGTAGGTCAATGAAGGGGGGGGGTGCCTGCGCGGCCACGGGATTATCAAGGGGTTACTGGAGGACATTGAAAGGGGAAGAGGGGCGTTGGTGTGGCGTTGTGATTTGGCAAAGGGGCTTATGTTAGGGTCGGAAAAGAAACGGCTTTGAGGGGATATTCTCCTAGACAGGGGGTTTTGCAAGAAATTGTGGCGGTGGGTGGATACATTGTAACTCAAACGCGAAGGTAAGGGTGCAACAATGGGTGTGTGGGGGTGGGGGCGGGGAGTCAACATGGAGCGGGGGTTCTTCGGCAGGGTTGTCCTTTATCACAATATTGTTTGCATGTGTTCAGGATCCTTTTATAGGATGGTGGTAGGAGCCCCCCCCCCCCCCCCCCCCCCACCCCCTCTAAGGAAGACGGGGGGGACGGATGGTGAGCTGAAGCCGTGGCCTGTCTCGGTTTGGTGGGCTATGATGATGATACACTATTTTGGCAAGGAGGAGACACGGTTAGGACTTTTGGCGGGAAGTTGTACACACTTTTTGTGGAGAGCTACTGGTTGAAGGTAAATTATGGAAAAGTCAATGATCATGGGGCTGGGAGAGTGGACAGAGTGATTAGCTTGGGGATGTGATGTTGTGCAGTGGAGGACCGGGAGTCTGAAAATCTGCGGTTTGTCCATGTATGAGGCTTATGACCTGAGTGCTGCAAGGGTTAGCAATTCGAATAGGATGGTGGAAACAGGTGCGACGACGGTTGGAATGCTCGCGACTCACCATTTAACCTTAGGCAACGTGCAACTTGTCATCAATGTCATTTACTATTTAGTTAAAGTATGGATTTGTTTCGGCTGTGATGCCGTTAACAGGAACGGCGATCACGAGTCATTCTTAGAATGTGTTCAAATTTTTTGTGGGGTTTCAGGTGCAACTGGTTGCGAAGGAGAGGTAAGTGACATTGCCGGTAGTATGTAGGGAAGGGCAGGGTTGGGTTTGTTGTGACTTGAGAAAGCGCGGTGAAATGTCGTGTTTATTAAGAGGGAAGTGATGAGGCAGGTGGATGGAGTGAGGGTCAGCTTAGATATGGTAAAGCTTACCTGAGGAAAGGACAATGGTATGGAGGGGCGGAAATGAAGGAATGTGAGACTGTGTTACCGCCCTTAATGTTAGCCAGGGACCAGGAAAAAGTTAAGTGGGGAACTTTGTGTAAATTGTTAAGAGAGGACATGTAGTGGCGCCGGTTTGAAGGGATCTACCCATGTTATGTATGGATTGTAAATATGGCGAAGATTTAGTAAATTAAGGATCGACCCTAGGGCGCGTGAGGTTATGTACCGTTTCCTGACATGGGATTTTAGCCAACGGGAGCGATGCTCCGAGATAGGAGGGTTATTGAGGGTGGGGGGTGTGGCGATGCAGTGGGGGAAGAGATGCGTATCATGTCGGTCTATTTTGTGAAGGTTTGGAGTGCATCAGGGTATGGATGCGTAAGGTGTGGTGAGGGTGGGGTCGGGGTCAGGTGTGTCGGCTATTGCGAGAGTTGAGTATATGATATGAGTGGTGATGGAGGAGAGTGTGGTAAGAGCGTTAGATATGGTCATCGTGGTAACTACATATCATGTTTTATGGGGGTATGAGGGGCGAGGGTGGGTGGGTATGTGCTGAGGAGGACTTTGGCGGCGACTTTTATCGAGCATTGGTCGCAATAGAAGACATTTATGGGGGAAAAGGTGGGAAGAGTATTTTTCTGGGGTTATAGCGGACTAAACAATAGGGAATTTTTGGCAGTTATAAGGAGGGCTTTAAACTGCCGGAGTGATTGGGTTTGGTTTAATAAAGCGGGCGGCGGGGGGGGTTCAGGGGTTTTCTCAACGGGCTCACCTCCTTGGGAATGCAGTTATTGTGCGTTGGGTGTGATTGTGGTATAGTGTGTGACCAGATGAGAGGTTGTGCAAAGATAAGTTTGCTTAGTTCCCTTGATGGGGAAGGTGTAAGGAGCAGATTAAATATATAAATGTTTAATGTCTATAACCTATAAATTATATAACATGTATATTTCTTTGGTAGGTATTTATGTTCCCACTTACACTGGTATTGCAATTGAAATTTGAATTTTCTTGAGAGGGTTTCCTTTCACTATTGCCTGTGAAGCACTGAGTTATTTTGCCTTTTTTGTAACGTGGGTCCAGCATCAGTTGTTGTCGTATTACCTATTATATTATTACTTTATTTAAGGTATTGTAAATTTTTGGTAGTCCTGTACCTTTCATGTTGTAAATAATGTTTCCTCAAGTGACATGGGTGTCATAATAATCCTAAATTGAGGATAATTAATGTCTATGATTATTCAGGTTGGTGATAGGGTAGTTTTCGATGTGTGTGCTGTGTGTATTGGTGGGGGGAGGGGTGGATGTCATGTGGTTGCAGCACAGGTTTCTTAATGAGGCATATTTGTAGGTTGGTGTTATTTGTTGCGAGTTGTATTATGGGGGAGTCATTATGCTTGGTGCATTATTGTTTTGAGGTTGTAATCTTTTAGGAGTTTTATTTTAGCCATTTTGTGGCCTTTGTTATTATAACTGTTATTTCCTTCTTAATATTGTGATTTGTTTTTAAAAAACTTGTATATAGAAGGACTGTACTAGAGTTGCCTGGATTGTTTTGTGTTTATATATTGTTTTACTGATGTTGTCCTTGTTCATTATTTTATATATGTACCTATTAATATTTGTACATGAAGTTTTAAATAAAAATATAAAAAAAAAAATAACAAATGTAAAACAAGTGTCCCTTTACCATGCCTTAACACCTTCATTGTCATTACCTATTTTCCAAGGTCATAATTACAAAGAATTCAATACTGGTTTTCAGTCCATAGTAAATTCACGAACTGACATAGATGAGATTGCTCAGTTCATTATAATCCTTAAATTGTCTTGTGAAGGGAGAACACTTCATGAACTGATTATAGTCATTTCCGGTGGTCAAAAGTCAATTATCAAATAGCCTTACGGGTCGTAGCAGATCATTAACTTCGATGCTGACAAGGTAGGAGGTAGACATGCAGTCTTATATCAGCTTGAAGCCACACCCCAAAACATTGTTATTCAGACTACAGGCATTTTAGAATCTACAATTAGACAATAGTCTCAGATCTCTAGATGTAAATAAGTGCCTAAGGCAATGTGCATTGGTTTATCTGTGGTTATTGTACAAGATAAGTTGTCACCACAAAACATGAACGAATTAAATATTATGTTCAATAACGCTTATTTCACTTGTGGAAGAAATTAGCAATGGTTTACAAACAATAGTTTCCATGCATTGCAAGCAACGAGGACATAGATGAAAAAATCCACAAATTCGTGGATATACAAACCTTAAACTCAGTATAAAAAGAGAATACCTACTCACCATTAAAACATATGGGAAATCCCTATTATAGGCATTTATCAAGCGTGAATACAATAGTCCAATAAAACAAGACGTCAACACTCATAAACGTACTCCATAATTGTGTACTTTGTGATGGAACACATTGGACACAGTATTGTATTCAATTACCACATCTTTGGAGGCACGTAAAACGACGTGTTCGAGCGCACGCTGAAAGATTGCATTCAAGTGTTTAGGTTGAACACAAAGGTGCGAAAAATGCTCAGGAAGAATGTGTTTTAAATGCAAGGGTATGCATCAATCAGCATTTTGCCCAAATACTTTTGCTGAACAGCAGCTGTCAGACTTCAACAGAATCAGGAAAAAGTCAACAAGCTAACTGCATTAAATGGAGAGTAAGTTTTAAAGAAAAACTGCTCTGCCGATAGCTCGAGTTGAGTTATCTAATAAATTACACAAAACCAATGTCATCGCTAACAATATTTGATCAAGGCCCCTCACAAAGGTCCTTCAGGAGAAGAACAGTGTTGCAGAAAACTGTTAAAACGACCTAGGCAAAATATACAGTTATGTATAGCCGGTTTTTTCCACAATTCTGGTAAACCATGTCATATGACCTTATGTCAGAAACACTGTTGGTCTAGGAAACAGGGAAAAAAGACAGTAGAAAGCTGTGGTTAGTAGAGGATTTGCCTAACGTCTGTGCAGAACCAGGGATTAAAAGGAAACAGTTGCAGCACTGAAGCAGCTAAGGTCATGTTAGCTGTCCTGACTACAGACGGACACAATTAGTCCAATTGGATTTAATCATTGGAAGTGATTTTTATCACTGTTTTGATGAAAATATAGTAAGTTAAAACATGATGTTACTTGCTGAAAAAGCACGTGGCCACAAGGATATGTGGCTCCCATTCCCTCTCAAAGTGGGCGAAAGAAGCTGATATTGATTCAGTGAAAATTGTACTAGTTACGAGATAACCGCTGTCATGTACACAGCAAAAATTTTCATTTACTGGGAAGAATGAATGAACCAGTTTTGGGAAATTTTTTTTTAAGTTTTTTGGGTTTGCTGATTTAGTTGCGATAGGTTATTGATGTAAATAAACCAAGCCCACAAGAGTCTCAGAACTTTAACCATATTTGGACACTTTCAAATTTAAAGATGGACAGTATTGGGTTAGGTTACCTGGTAATTAAATCACCACATCTGCTAGCAATATTCGCATGGTTTTTCGGACAAATGAAGAAAGCACAAATACATGAAACTCAGGAAGGAATCAGAGCTACTGACTGTCTTTCTCATATGTTAATATCATACAAGAACAGTTGACAATAAATTCATTGAGGTAATTAGTCGAAGTTAAGTAGAAGACAGAAAGAGAAGCTTCATTATCTCCCGCACCATGAGTCAGAAAAGATTCTGAAACCCACTCCACTACGTGTTGTTTATAATTGCAGCGACGTGAAACTCGATAAGATGTACAAGTTTAATGACTGTCTGATGACCGGACCCTCCACTATCATGAGAAGCTTGGAGACGGGCTTATGAAATTTCGCATCAACCCATATGACCTACACGGCTGGTATTTCCAAAGCTTTCTTAAGAGTAGGACTACAATAAAATTGATAGAGATTATACTCGATTCTTGTGGCCTGAAAATCCACATGATTCTCAAAGTTGTGAAAACTTATCGTTTCAAATCGTATTATTTGGTGCAACATCTCTCCATTCTTAACTAGAAGTACTCTAAATACACATTTGAAGTAAATCTGAAGTCCCTTCAAGAAATCTTAAAGAACAATTTTCTATGTGGGACAATCTTTAGGTACTGTGAATAAAGAGGAGGATTTGAAATCCTTATACAGGAGGAGTAACACTGGAGATGAAGAAGCAAACATGCCTCTAAGGATGTGGTATTACAATTCAAAGCAATTAAGGGAACGTATCAAAAGTAGATTTCCCTGAAATGAAATTTCCTGATTCGCCAAACAATGTATGCTGGGACTTAATGGAACTCACACGCGAAGATAATTTGAGTCTATCAAAAGATAAACAATAAATCATGCAGTACACTCACTAAACGTAGATTACTGTCAGGGTATCACAATGTTTTGATCCTCTAGGGACTCCGGTCTCATCCAATTACCATAAAGGGTAAAATGCTTATGCAAGCTCATGCATGGAAAGCTCAAAATTGGATGGATGAGACTTGCTCTAGAAATGAGTCAAGAATGGGATAGAAATATCCAAGGAGGTTTAATCAACTTCATCAAATTATACTTTCCAGAAAAAATAGGTCATGAGGGAAAACAAGTAACATTACATGTGTTCTGTGATGCGTCAACCAGAGGTTTATGGCGCTGTAGCTTACATGAGTATGCTCGAAGAAGTACACTAATTACTTCAATGGCCAGGGTAGCACCCTTGAAGGTAGAACAAGTCCACAATTGGAACTGCAGCATCATATGTAGGTGTACAAATTTAGCTCTGTCTATCTCAACAAAGTACTTGATCATCTCACTATTGAAAAACCGTGATCTGGGTGAATAAGGAGGCAGTCTCCAGTGGTTAAGAAATAATAAGTGTAGCTGGTCTATGTACAGAACAGTAGTAGCAGAAACAAAAAGAGTATGAGCAGAGATTATCTCTTTCTTCACGTCTCTACCCTAGAGAATCAGTGATTACGTGGTGTCCCCACTCAAGAAATTTGTGAAATAAATTAGGGTCGTCCACGGACCGAACTGGCTCTTAATGAAATAACTGGCCTCAGCAATAAGCTCACAGTATGCTCCAGAAGAAACACACTTGAACACAGCAGAAATATGATGAGATTAATATTGCAGCAGCCACAACAGAATAGCATGGTGGATCTAAATAACTCATCTTTGGGCTAAACTATTAAGAGTTTACAGCTCTTGTCTTTGAATTCATTAAAGGAATAAAACCTGATTATGAATGTCTTGAACCATTAAATACTGGGTAAACTAATACAGAAAGACGTTTTGTCTCTAAGAATATAAAATTTCTAGCAAACACAAATAAATACCAAGAAACCTGTCATGATTAATTCTTCTATGACTTTATCTCGACTCAGAAAAGATTATAAGATGTCGAGGAAGAATTCATAATTGTTCACGACCTAAAGAAGCCATACATACAATATTGATCCCCAAGAATCATTGGCTAACAAAACTGATTGTGCAAAACGCCCACAGTAAACGTGTACATGGTGGGTAGCTGACACTTTGTCATATACGACAGTTCCTACTGGATACCTCAAGGTCTCGACAAAGTGTGAAAAACAAATAATGAACGTTATTACTTGTCGTCATCCGATATGCGAGTATGTCGTATCAGGTCCCCTTTATATCCTCTGAATGAGTTTGTCTATCACACCATTTGATCGGGTGATGACAGGTGTAGATTACACACTGGACCAATAAATTTTAACCAAAAACAGTTGACAAAGTTCCCATCAAAGGTGTACATCTGTTTGTTCACTTGTGCTACAACTAGAGCAGTCATCTAGAAGTAGGCCACTGACATGTCTGCCTGAAAACCTTTATCAAATTATTCGAAGGTTGGCAGCAGAAGGGCATGTCCCAGACTGTTGATTTTTTTTTTCCCCTGATAGATGCAACCGAACTTTGTTGCTGGTGCTGCTTATTAAGCAAGAATCTTTGATCAACCTGATGGTACAACAGAAGCTGAATCAACGCAGTTGTCGCTGGAGATACATCCCTAATCTCCATGGCACGGGAGGATTTTATGAAAGAATGATCGGCATTGTAAAAACGTTTGTTTAAGGAAGACTCTTCATCGTCAGAGATTAGACTAGAAGAATTCCGTACAGTTGTGACTGAAATAGAAAATAGAGTAACAACAGACCTATTAACTTATGTGACGATGTTCTGGACCAATTTAGGAAGTGTTGAGTCCATCTCATTTACTCCATGGCAGAATGGGCTCGAACTGTTCCTCCATGAATTGCGGGTTAAAGAGAAAATCATAGAGGATCCTACATTATTCGAACCTGAGCAAATCAGAGTAAATTCCAAACACCTTAATTAAAGTGAGTGAATGTTGGCGAGAATATTTGGCTGAGTTGACTATCTCACCCTCATTGAGAGAAACACTTTATGGAGCTGGTGTTCCTGAAAATCATAAAGTCCTTAAGACCTGGATGACATAGTGATTATCGACAATGATGGTCCGAGGTCCCAACTGGCCACTTGGAAAAATTGTGATCCTTTATAAGTCTGATCGCAAAGGAATCATCAGGTCAGTTGATGTTTTAAACAAAGGTGTAGTGACTAAGCGGACCATAAATAAAACTAGTTCCGTTAGAATTACACAGTGTTGTTGGAAAACAAAATTAGTGATTCTCCAGAAACCACTAACAGACTAAAGACTGTTCAGAAAGACAAGCTGATGTTCTGTGGCAGAGGGAGAAAATTAAATTAATGTTAAGTGATGAATAGTTCACCTGCAGTGAACCTCCGCCGCCCCCCAGTGTGGAGAAATTTTCTCTGGGGGGGGTTATCAGCCTCCTCAGCCTTTCAGCACTTAGGGGACAAGGGCCCTCTCAGAAGGTGCGAGTGTCTTGTTTACTGTAGAGTGAGTAATTGATCAACAGATATGCTTGCCACCGTAGTCAAGTGACCTATGCTCCTTTGAGCCCCGGTGTTGCAAAGTGTATTTTTATAAGAGACAGTACATTCTCTTACTTAGCAGGACAATTAAGGAAAATCCTGCTCCCACTTTATTCACAATGGTAAAAAATAGTGTACATTGTTGGTCTATGTTAGACAGCAAGAAACAAAAACATTCTGCTTTGGCTTCATCGAGGATGTGGCCAAGGAAGCAAAGGATGTACTAGGTCAGCTTTTTTTTTGTGCTAGGGCAGAGTGACGGCTTGGGGCGGTTGGATCGCCAGGACTAATCTTTGACTCTAGGGAGAGTGGACCACTGACGCCAGGATAATGATCTGTGGTTAGTGTGAACAAAAGTGTCTCAAACCAAATAAACACTAAGAGAAGTGTGATCAGCTTCTCTTGTGATTAACATTGTGACAATTAAAGACAAATCTTGTGGAACATAGTGTACAGTGTGCGTTTCCTAGACAATGGAAGACGTGGACATCCTAAGGACATTCAGTTCTATCAAGTCACCGATACTTGTGGAAGTGTTGAGAATCACCATAGCTCACATTCAAAGAGCAAGGTATGTTACATATTTCTTGTTAGATTGGGGGGAGCTGCGGCAATTTTGAGTCCCAAGGAGTTTGTAATCCAACTATATAATTCGGCAGTAAGGTGTGGACTTTTGAGTCCAGACAAGTAGGTATTTCGTAGCCATCATCGAATGAAAAATATGCTGACATAACACCCCTCCCCCACCTTAGGGGTAATTTATACTCTACACTTTGTATCTCTTGTAAGACCCAGTTGTGATGGTTTCGACTAAGCTTCTAGACCTCGTCTGCAGGGCGGCTGTGTAGACGATTTGCTGTCATTATCAGCTAAGGTGTTCATTATATATAGTTCATATTTAAGCACAGACAGGTAAGGCCAAAATTTCAACAGATGTGGTGATTATTAAAATTAAGAGATTATCAAGGCTGAAAGGACTAAAGTTTTATTATTGGTCATAAGTGAAACTTTCAACCAATAGTCCAGTAGAATATAAGCAGGCGTTTTTTTGTATTTCAGTAGATGCTGGGAGTATGTGAGTCGAGTGATTAGTGTTTGACCGGAGCCCCACACGTCACCCTTTCGGGGGGGGGGGCCAGACAGGAGGGGGGGGATTAGAGGGAGCTAGACTCACCCTACTTAACAAGTTAAGCCGGCAATTCCGAATATTTGTTTATATACTTGTTCTTACTCTTATCTGTTGAACATTTCCCTCGACTCCCCATACCAAGACTTATAGTCAAGGGTGTTAAGAAGAATAGGGCGAGGAAAAGTTCTAAATGTGGAAAGTCGCGTTAGGCAAACAAGTCTACGGAACTGTCACGACTTGAACCAGTCAGAGAAATAATTGGATATGAACCATTGATACACAAAATGGAAACTTAAATGCTTGGAAGTGCCCAATGGCCACCTCCAAGGGTGGACTGTTGGTTCCTAAAGGTTTCTCGGTATATCAAAGGGTTGTGTCCAATTTCTAAATGATTTCTTTTCCCAGTAAATAAAATTTAGCTTGGAGATACCCCCACAAGAGCCAACATTCCTTTTTCTATGGTGGAGTATCTCCGTTTATGCGGGAAGACGTTTTAGATTTAATAAATATTACAAGAACTAGGCAGTGGTTATTATGATGCAGTAAGACATGTCGCACTATTGTAAGAAATATATACCTTTGTAACCTTGAGAGTACATAGCTTGGCCAAAAATAAGTGTGGTGAGCTTATGCCACGTGCTTACGTTGGGCCAAGTGTTTGGTCACTGGCAAATCATGAGCCATTTGAAGAACAGTCTCTCGACATGGGTTTAGGAACAACAAGTAGGATATAATCTATCACTGAAGATGAGATTTAAATACTGATTTATGTAAGATACCATAAAATATATTCAAACTTTGAGATACGTATCTACATGGATAACATTGTTGTTAAAAACTTGGTTATGACAATACGAAGTGAAGGGGCAATTGCGCTGTTATTGAAAATCATCTTGGGGACATAAATCTGGGAAAAGAAAAGGACTTACGGTGGGAGAAGACGGTTAGGAGAGACGGGGTTATGGTCTGAGCCTGGTCAAAGACATGAGAGTGCCGGAGGCAAATACCCTTACTTTCACTGCGAGTGGACAGGTGATCCTGATACCCTCACTATCGAAGAGCAGAGTATCATCTGGTTTCCATCCCCGAAATGAACCAGTACGAGGCAATGCCGCTTCCGGTGCAGTAATTGTTAAGGGGATTATTTAGCTTGCAAGGAAAGAAGAGCTGGAAAACTTAGATCTACGGGTGGTGACGAAAGATCCCCTCTTAGGAAGAGGGCACCTTTTAATGTTACCACTATTAACAGAACAAAGTAATTGGGCTTAGTACCGCATTAGTCCAAACTGTGAGACCATTAGTTTTAAAAGTAACAACGTATTGTAGGGAAAGTATTTTCACGACCCAAGTAATCTGAAAGAATGAGGACACGAACGATTTTAAGTAAGGGAACAGTGTGTCCGAAATTACGATGAAACGTACTTCCAGTGTCACGTAAAAAATTCTGAGACTTTTATACCATTAACTGCTCCTGAACAGAAGGGTGCTTGGTCATTACCGTCAACAAAACATCTACCAAATTCTCTATTTTCTTGGAAGGACAATCTGGACGTTTATGTCCGATCCCAAACCACACCGATGACATGTTTGGTATAATAGCTGGTAAATTTTTTTTTTCTGTTGTAGGCTTCTTAATTTTTGGGTTCAGGTGAACCATTGCCCTTAAGGTTCGATCTCTTTAGGTCTTTATAAGAATGTGTGCCTCAGCATACAAGTCAGCACCCTCAGCAACTTCATCAGCTGTTAATCAGGTTACGTTCTCTAATGAATGTTCGTATGTGGTGGGGGAAGAGCTGTCAGGAACTGGTCAGCAACCATGAAAGTCTCTAAGAGATTCATAACTGTGATCAATTCCTGAACTCTCTATCCAAAAGTCGAACAAACAAAAGAGTGTTACCTGTAACTACTGAAAGTTTTGGCCATGCTGTAAGGTGGCATACCTGAAATCTTTCCTGTAAGAATTTGTGGTTTTTTGATATGCTTTAAGGATTGCCTTCTTCCCGTGGGTTATAATTACATATGATATCCGGACAAAGTTCCCATAGATATTCTAAGCTGTACCAGAAAATAACATTCCTAACCTGGTACCCAGGTGCAGCAGGCCTTTGACGAGGGTAGCGGTTTTCAAACTGATATGTATGAAGTAATGTCTTCCCTCTGTGAAGGGAGGTAAATTAGGTGTTGGAATATGTGAACTGTGATGAGTTCAGTTTACTCCTTCTCTAATTGTTGTTGTGTAAAGTTACTTTTTATTCTCTAATTCAAGGGAGTTTTCGAGCTCGCGATCTTTTTCTCTCTCTTAATTAAATGTTCTTAGCTTTTTTTCCTCACTTTTCAAGTCTATCACAATTTTTTTTGTCTTCTCGCTCTCTTTCAATGTCTTGGCTTTCTCTTTCAATTTTCTCTCTCTCCTTTTTTCTCCGTCTTTAAAGGGTTCTCTTTCTCCTTTTTCTCTTCTCTTCAATCCCCTCTCTTCTCCTTTTCTTCTTCTCTTTCGTTTCCCTCCTCTCCCCTTTTTCTTCTCTTTCAATTCTTTCTCTTTTTCCTCCTGTCTTTCCCCTTTCTAACTGTCTCTTTCCCTTTCTCAATTCTTTCTCTTTCGAGTTTTTCCTGGATCTTAGCCTAATGAAAGATTCTAAATTTTTCCCTGTTATTCCTAATTACTTCCAGAGTTCATCCAAAACGGGTTTATTCCTCCAAACTTGCAAGAATAACTGAAACTTTCAGGGGAAATGAAACGGGTTTTAAAGGGAAAACGGAGGGCTCAATTCCTGCTCACTCAAACTGAAATAAAACAGAGGGTTCAATCCCTGCTTCAATTTAAACAATGTATTAATGAAAATGAAGGGTTCTATGCGGCTCCAGCAAACGCAGTAAGTAGAATGGGGGGCCTTGACCATCCAATCTTCTCACCCAAAAAATCAAAGAGTGCCCCACGACAGTTCCCTTGATATAATAAAGAGCTCAAATGAAACAAATTGTCACTGGAAAATCTCGGGTCCCTAGAGTCAAATCCTCCAAAGTTTTCAAGCTCGAAAAAAGGTGGCAGAATTAACTATTATATCCTGCCTGACTTGACTTACAATAAATTGAGACTATAACAATCACCAAATCTTTTATATACCTGTACGTTGTCCTACCATAGAGAATGATTACTCCTGGGTGGTGGTAACCGTCTGTGGTATGTGGCGTTGAAGTTCCAATGGTAGATTCGAATGGATTGAATCTTGATTCAGTAGAGTTGATCCTGGCAAGGTCGCCATTTGTGAAGGCTTACTCAGCCCTGTAACAACTTCAGTCAGTATTACCCAAAGGGTGACTCCTCCTCAGGAAAATTAATGAATAGAAAAAAAAATAATAATTCACAAAGATAAACAATTTATTTTTTATTAAAGCAAACATAAAACAGTGAAACATGAAAAGGTATATCCCATTTGAAAGATAAATGAAAATGAAATGAAAAAATTTACATTTGAACTCAAAGCAATATATATGATATAGTGATATGGGGTGTCTGGTGTTGGTGACACTGTGTGTTTTTGAAATCGTAGCCGTTGCTGATGTGTGGGGGGGGTCGCAGGTGTTGGTGATAACCCCCGGCTCGTTCTTCACAGAGTCTATAGTCGTGAATAATTTTAAACCAGATGACAGGAAAGCAGGTTCGTTACCGCTGCTATGATGAGGTGTTATGTCCTGCGTCGGAGTACATAACAGGTTTAAATAGATACAACATGGGACGTCTCGACGTTGTCCGTCTCCTTTAATTCTTTTTGTTGGGTTGGCAGGGGCCAATCTTTCCCCCT